>OX376373.1:168370675-169570675 GCA_947369275.1 Nemotelus nigrinus
TTATGGCGAAAAGCAATACCACACGACGAACGAACTGAAAAGTGTAATTTTAGTTGTTCTCTTCCGCAAAAATATATTCTACTATCTACCGAATAATATGCTAGAAGTGATAGAAAGTAAGGAGAAAACCAATATATTAGTGATTATTAAAATAAAAAATAGCTTCTTTCTGTTTTTAATATTCCAATGTCATATGTTTTTATAACAGCGAGGTACCAAATTTATAATTAAGGGAACCTTTTTTCCATTGATTTCATAAGTTCGACAACACAGGTATTTGGAATTTTCCGTTGTTAACCGTTTCTGAAAACAGAATAATTGACAGGTGTATTATCATTTTGCAGCGGAATGTATTTAAAAAAAAGCCTTATAGCATAAAAGATGAGCAATTTTTAGTTCATCCTCCTGAATTTCCAGCGTATAAATTTTCTGAAAAAAATGTCCTTTAATAACGGGAGCTCAAAAAACTTTAAAGATTCCGAAAAAAAATGTCAGAACAATCATTCGATTTTCAATCAAATTAATCTGAAAAAATTCTGTTCACACCTTTAAATAGGCTCCTGAGTTGAATCAGGAACAGAAAGACTCCTGGAAACTATCTCGTATGCATTGATTGCAAATGAAGTTCTTATCTCCTATTGAAACTTTCCCTTTGCCCCTTTGCCAAGGGCTGTCTGAAAACTTTTAAAAGAATGATGTAGCATTATATGAGAATCTTACTCACTACATAAAATAACCCGTTTACCACTTCAACTCGTTCTCGCTACTAGCAGCCACGAGGTGTTCCTACGGCTTATTTTTGTTCTGCCAGGCTTTCAGGAGTCTATGAAGCATCCTTCCTCTTTTAACATGTGCAATATTAGCTCTACATATGCTGGCACAGCTGATTAGGCATTAGCTGACCATAGTATAATCCCCAGCGTCACAAGGCCAATTATAAAGAAAAGCGTATTTCGCTCTCTTCCGAGGCGGGCGCATTGAAAAAGGATATGCGAAATTTCGTCACTTTCCTTAACAAGATACTTGAAGAACTATGTCTTTACTTTCCCCATATGTGACCCGATAGAAACTGGCTCAGGAAGTCCATCATCTGTCCAAGATAGTTACTCGATTTTCTGGT
This sequence comes from Nemotelus nigrinus, assembly GCA_947369275.1. Classification (NCBI taxonomy): domain Eukaryota; kingdom Metazoa; phylum Arthropoda; class Insecta; order Diptera; family Stratiomyidae; genus Nemotelus; species Nemotelus nigrinus. The sequence goes on from OX376373.1 coordinate 168,371,796, forward strand.
CACAGGTGTTTCGGAGCCAACTGCCATGAGTATACCGGTTGATATCCTCCTCTGCATCAGCATGACAATCTCAGTTTTTGTGACCGACAACTTCTGCCGCTATGTTTCCCGGGCCAGGTGCTTTTCAGTTTTTCATTCTGGTAGCCGCGATGCACAGCTCTTCTTCAGTGAACAAAAGGACATCTTCTTAGCGAACTGTGTGATCGTTTTCTGCTCTCACGTCTTGCACTGGAAAAAGTGAACCTGCAATACGCCTCAGGACATTCACCACCAATGGTGGATTGCAGTCCATATAGCTGAGCCCATCGGGCACTTTTTTGTAGCCTTGGTCAGGTGGATTCCTGTTCATTTCATTGCAGAGTCTTAGAAACATTTACTTTTTCCCCGCTTTATAGATATTCCTAGTTTTTTTTTTACCTTTTTATCCCTTGCGGTAAGTCACCACGCTTCTGGATGTTCTTTGCCTCAGCTCCGTTATCTCCTCAGTCTACCAATTAGACTTATATTTCCCCTGTATTAACTTTCAAAGTAGCATCTAACCTTCACACGCTCACCAAATTTCGCCCATGGTGAAATTCACCAGTGCACCTATTCTTTCGGAGTCGGTCGCTACCTCTATTTAACCTACGCTGACGTTGTCATTATCTGACTCCTTTTTGGCTTACTTTACCTCTTGCTCCTCGAGCATCTTTTGAGCCATTTTTTGAGAAAACATTGATTTATATATGAGAGTATTTGGTTTAATCAGACAAATCCTCAGTATGGAACTAAAAGCATCAGTGAGAATTGAAGCAATTTGCTTGATTCCGAGTTTTAGAATTAGTGAAGGAAAAGGATGAGACTTGTATGCACTGAGATAGTTGTCCATATGTGCACAATTTTGAAAAGCTATAATTAATTCGGAAAGTTGTCTCCTTAGCTGAGAGACCAAAGGCAAAATTTAAGGTAGTTTGCTCTCGATTTATTTTTTTATAGACTAATATCTTTGTAGTGAAATCGCTTCACTAAATTTCATACATATGTATGCACCTCCCATATCCTTAAATCTCTCTGTTCTGAGGATAAATCCTTAATGACATCAGAAAACGACGTTTCCTGACCAAACTGATTTTTTTTTACTCAAAGATCTTATTGATTTACTAATGATTTGAAAAATGTCGATGAGTCCTTTTTTTGTGTTTATAAAAAATGTACTTTTATTTGCCCATTTCGTTTTAAGGAAAATTGAGCAGCGGAGGTAATAATTCAAAAATATTTTGAAGGGTTAAAGTTGCAGTTGATTGCATTAAAACACCAATAAGAAAAACGTTAAAAATCTTGCACAGAAACAAAAGCTAAATTAACGTAAATGTCTTTGAATTGAATTTGAGGGTAACAGCTGCTTTAAAGGGTAATTAAATAAATTACCCACATTGGGCGCAAACATATTTTATGCAAACCATTCGTTCGGAGCCTTGTTTCAGTTAATAAAATCCAAATTTCTCATAATTTTGTATCAAAAGCATATTTTTGAATATTTTTCTATTAATATGTGAATAATTTTGGTCTGACTATCGACGCAGAAACCTAATACTAAAATTTTGCTTCTATTTTCAGGTTTGTATTTTGTGAAAGTTTTGAAAATATACATCTCACAAATAAATGATGGCAGAAGCCATAAAAAAGAGTTCGTCGCAACGATCAAGTAAAAGCATTAAAGAAATAAACACATATTATTTTTTCAACGGTTATGAAAGAAGTGAAGAAAGCAGTATCCTCATTACACACTCTCTCGCATCCAGGTAAGAATCCATTTAAATGTAGTTTTTTGCTTAGTTTTTGGTAGAACTAAATATATCTGTAAAAAAGTGCAAGGCTCGCCAGCCTTATTATAAATTTCGAAAAGAATTGTAGATTGTTCAAAACATTGAAGTGAGTATATTTCTTTTCTTTTTTCATTTTCCTTTAGGAGCTAGATATATTTAAATTTGGCAGATATCGATATTTCAAGAGTAATCCGTCCTATTTTTAGTGTCTATTTAAAAGAGGGCAGATTACTCTTAACATATTGATCCCCAAAGAAGTGGAAAAATATGTGGCTTCTAAAGGAAAAACAAAACCTGCTTATAATATAATATGATATTTTGCCTATAAAGCTAGAAAAAATCAAATCAAGTTAATTTAATTTTCATCAACAGAGGAAAGCATCATTTAATCAGGTCTAAGTTTTTAAATACATAAAAAAGTGGAAATATTACTAGCAATTTTCCATAATTTATCTGAGATCATTTAAGGATCGTTTCTATTTACTAATTCATTGATTCCAAAAAATGAGAGTTACCTTTTTCTCACTCTGAGGAGCATGTACTGTAGAGTTTTTCAATTTAGTAAAGATTTGTATTCTCGCAGCTGCTAGGGAGAATTGATGTTCTTTTTTTCAAACATTTTGATGCTTTAAGCATTATAAAATCATTTTTGTACTGACATTGGAAAATCTATATTCTACTTTCCTCAGAAAAGCATTTTTTTTCATTCACGCAAACCAATATAATGATCTTTGCACAATGCTGCTTTTTTTCTGCGTTACTATAAGAAACCTTATATTCAATCAAATTCAGCAAAGGTAAATAGAAGAATTTGGGACGCAAACTGATAATTAAAATTTAGATGAGATATTTTCTCTAAAAATTCAATTTTTAATGAAGACTCTCAAATATCATCTCCCAGCCCTTAGTATCCTTTTCGTAACTCCATATTTTATGCTTTGAAATGCCACAAAAAATAATTCAATTTCAAATGTCATAATAAGTAAATCCCTGGCAATAATTAGTATCCGCCGGAAATGATGACATAATATAATTCAAATTCTGCAGAACCGCATCTTATTCCGAAACGAATTTCTCTCAGATCGTTAGACATTATTTCATGATCTCGAAAATAATATAATTTCACTATGAATGTCAATAATATAGAATCCTATCAAAATCGTCCCAGCAAGCGCACCGACCTGACTTCCTTCAGAACCTAGTCACGTGAGCATTATCATCCGAAAATCTCCAGTTGAGTGCATCGGTGCCTGTGCAAAGTCACCGAAAAAAGGTCACTGTTGCTAATGGCGAATCTGTCATACACATACTATATATGATATAGCTGGCACCGCAGTAGACTGAGCTGTATCCTTTTTTGGCGACTAGCCGAATAGAACGGAAGCACCGCCGAATGACAAAAATCCTCCTTCGAAAAGGAAGAAACGGAAATCCGGAGATAAATGGTTTTGCATGCATGAAGAAGTTCGGTCTCATTGCCCCAAAAGCAAAGCCAGTTTATGCTGGCTGGACTCGAAAATGTACTGAGGATATAGTGAAAAGTCTTCGACGCGACGAGTAGCAGGAAGGCTATGAAGCGAAAGCATAGATTTTATTTTGTTGGCATCATCGGTCCGTTTGGAGTTAAAGAGTATTTGTGCATTTGCTTTGTCATTCTTGCGATTATGACAAGAGATGATGAGGAAATTGGACGTTTAGCAAATATAGCGGGGAAAAAAATGAATCAAAAGATTCATTTTGCATGGTATGACTCGCTGAAATACTTTCAAAAAACCACTTTGTATTGGTTTACTGCACAACTTGATTTACTGCACTTCTCAATCAGCTTTAAAATCCTTCTGACACACATTTCATTCGACTGCAGCAAACTCCATCTACCTCAGGTTAATGCACTTTTCATCGCATGTCTCATTCCATCCCGCATTTCTTTACCCAGATTTGTCCCCGTTCCTTACTTTGTCAATACCATCTGCCGCCTGGGGGCCTGCCAGCAACAACGGAGGTTTCCCGGCATGCCATAAATCGGATTTGATTGAAACAAAACAAAACTATGAAGCATAATCACAAGACAACACACAGGAGCAAATTTGATTCTCCGCATGGTCCAAGTATCAAAGGAAAAACTCTTGGTCACTGGGACGAATTATATTCAATCTGGTAAAAGTTTCGAGCTGAATAGCTGATGTATATAAGCCAATCTCTCAGACCTCGTTCCAAAGCGAGTAAGGACGACAGATTGGTTCAAGTCTTTACCGAAGAAAATTGCAGTCAGGTCAGAAAACGTGGCGAAGACGAGGCAATGCCACAGCAGCAATAGACTTCAAACGGGTCTCTTCCTTCTGTCGAACATTATGAATGCCAGCCACTACGTGTGGATAGTTATGGTCAAATTCTTCCAGCCAATACAACTCAAAAGAGAGCTACGATGTAGAGCGCCGCTACACTCGTTTGTGTCCTTATACGAAAACTCCGATCGAAATAACGAAGACGAAATGAAATTGGGGTCGAACATTAAAGTGGACTATAGCAGCGAACTGTCCTTGCCATATAAGTTTTATACATGAGCATACATCAGAAAACTATTCAACGGCAGCGCAGCAATTTGATGCCAGATGGGAAGTATGTAGCATATAATCAGTTTGTCCTTCAAAAGTTTGGGTTTTTATTGAATTCGTCATCGGTCGATCAGGATTTTTTGTAAGCAAAAGCTGGGCTGATTTAATGGATAGTCGATTATGAGAAAATGTGACAGTAGATAAATAGATATGTTATAGGCAATGGGGTTACGGTGAAAGTTAATGTGTAGGGATTTTATTGATTTTGAGATATGAATAGATAGATAAATATTCGATGGTTTTCGTTTGAAGGTAATCAGACGTCTATTTTTCTGATCTATTAAAGTCGATATTTTTATACATTATTATGAATTCTGCCTCATAAAGAATATACTCTCCGAAAATTATCATTGAACATTTTCAAGTTTAACTCAAAGTGTATAAAAAGTACGTGTAAATATTAATTATTTAGAATCGGTACACCGAAGACTAGGATGAAAAATATTAATTTTCGTCCAGAGAGGGAAGTCAAGCAAAATGCTTGGTTTAAATCAGGATTTGCATTTTTCATAAGTGCATAAGTGCAAATTCTTTTGAAATGATTGGGCCAATTAAATTCTTTATTATATTGTTAATATTTTTTATTCGTCTACTGCAGGTAAAATTAAAAAAAAAATATTTTTAGTTTCAAGTACAATCTCAAGTAGAGCAGCTATAAATCATTTTTATGCGATTTTATTACGATTGCATGTTTGAAAAATATAAAATAAGCAATCCAAACTTGAATGTAAATTGTTATTTCTTTCAAAATGTTGTATTTTGTGGCATATATTTTTCGTAAAACTGTCAAAGCACTTCAAAATTACAAAGAGCTTGGATAAAATAAGGAACATAGAAAAAAAAGTGATTAGATCACGAAATTTCCGGAACTGAAAAAAATGGAAACAGGTAAAGTGCCCTTTACAACAAGTGGATTAGAGTCAGGCAGCGATAATAAAGATTGCCCTCTTAAATGTCCAGGGCAGAAAAAAAGAGATTTCTATCGACATCCGAAAGTGAGACACATATAAAGGACTAATGAATCGAAACGGCGATCGATAGAGCTTTTTGGGAAGCAATAGCCGAAAGTCCCAAACCTGTCAGAATACCAGTGTATAATATTTTTAGGGATGTGTCAGAATCAATGGAATATGCTTAATGACATATAATGAGAGGACGACTAAAAGTGGCATTTTTCCTTATAATGGATCACCGTTTAATGCATCATATTATAAAAAGTACAGAAAAAGAATCATTTGAAGTGTTGGGGACAAAGTGAGAGCTAAATGCTGCAAAACTAAATACATTTATTGCTATGCGACATGCCTGCTGTACATATGAGGCGAAACAATTATATTACTTACATTAATCTTACTATGTAAAGTGTGAAATCAAGAATTTGTAGGTGGCCAGTTCAAATATTGTTCAGCATTTTGGATTTAGTTGGAATAAATCCCCGGTTTTTGTTTCATGAAACAACACAACCTTTCGAGGCAGGAATTATTATTCCAATTAGCTCCAAAATCACAAGTAGAAAAATCTTCACTAACATCGTCCACAAGTGTCCAAAGTGCGAAAAAAAATGAGCGGCAAATGTACATTTCATAATCGAATAATATGTAAAGCCAAATTCATAAATAGTTTGTGCCATGAATAATATTTAGTTTGGTTTCTTATGGGAAAGTAAAGTTTTAGTTTTGTTTAATTTATTATTGAAATTACATAAAAATGTATAAAATATATAAAAATAAATTTAAACGAAACCTCGTGTAATAAATCAGTAATAAATCAACCACTATCCGTGTTGAATACCAAAATCGAAAAATCTTCACAGTCACTGGTCAATTTGATCGATCCTGGTAGGAATAAGCATGCAAGACCTGTCGGCAGGGTATTGCAATTGTATTCTTATTGGAACGACTTATCACATGGCACTTGGTGACATTAACACATAGATGATTCACGTTGAACTACTGTTCAAGAGATTAAGCTTAGAGACTATAAAATGAATGCATCAAATTGCGTTTTTGTGAATACCTTTTTACCTGTTTTTAATAGCCTCGTAAGAATTATTTTTTCAAATAGCTTGCTTAGGAACGACAGCAAGCTAATAAGGCGATAGTTTTGAGTATGGTTGGGACTCTTGTCTGGTTTCAGAATAGGAATTACAATTGCATTTTTCCAATTGTCTGGGAAATAACCTTATTTCAAGCAGGAGTTGAAGATGAAACATAGTGATATGATTGCGCAGTTAGGGGTTTTTTTCAATAATATGTTGGGCATTTTATCTTCACTGGGCGATGATTTAGTCTTTAAAGACTTGAGTTGCTTCTTAATTTCGGCGGGAGTGCAAAAATCACAAGGTTTAAGGTCAGAAGAAGACTCGGGTAAGATATTGACAGTGTTTTTGACAATGGTCTCTGTTTCGGAGTCGCCTAAATTCTGAGTGATAAAGTGCGCTTTGTGGAAACTTTTGGCCAGAATATCAGCCTTTTCGCTTTCCGCTTTCAGCTTCGGAAAAATTAGGGGAAAGCTGAATTTTGGTGTGAACCTTGATTTGAACAAAATTTCGAAAGTTCCCATCGATCCGAGTGCTGCGTTACTTTTTGTACGGGCTCGAAGGTCACCAAAAGTGACCTTTCCTAAATATCTCAGTAACAGTCACGTCTACGGGAAAACAATGTATGACGAATTCGTAGCTGAGAAAATTTTAGAGATTATATAATTATTTCTTGTAACCATAACCGTTTTTGAGTCACATTGATCTAAACATTTGCAACTAACAGTATCTATGATCTAAACATTTGCAACTAACTAATTGCCTATTTTTGACATCGAAGTTCTAAGGCAAGGGGGGTATGTGGGTGTTGGGTAATTTTTCGAAGCACACTTTTCCACCTAGCCTGGAGTGTGGTAGATTTGTTCGTATATATGTTTTTTATGGGCATCTTAAACATGGAAAAACAGACTCAGAAAAATTCCAAGTTGTAATCAAAATCGGATAATATCAAAATGCCGCTGAGAAAGTGGATACTGTGAGTTTCAAATGTTTAGATCAATATGTCTCAAAAACGGTTATGGTTACAAGAAAAAGCTATAATATATTTTTAGTTGGAAATTTTTGAAGCTAAAAATTTGTCATACATTGTTTTTCTGTAGATAATACCGTTACTGAGATATTTAGGAAAGGTCACTTTTGGTGACCTTTGACCCCGTATAAAAGGTAACGCAGCACTTAGATCGATGAGGACTTTTGACATTTTGTTCAACACGCCAGTATCAAGATTCACATCAAAATTCAGCTTTCCCCTAATTTTTCCGAAGCACCATGTTAAATTTCCCCGGACTTCATGCCAACGAACCCACTTCAGAGTGGAGAGGAGAAATGTGACAAGATTTATACTTGAGTGCCATGTGCAGCTTCCATAGCTTCTTAGATTCTTTCTCTTGTGAGCCCAGGATGCTGTTCCAGCGTTCGGATTTTAAGCTTTTCAACGCTATTTGTATCAGAGAATTCAATTCACTCAGTAAGTAAGTAAAAATATTTTATTATTATAATTATTTTTGTTAATACAAGTTCAAATTCAAGTGATACAGACTAGTGTCTTTACAAACTACATTTATCAAAATCTAGCTCATGCTGTATTTAATTTTTAACAATTTGTAGAGTAATTTCACAAAGAAAACATTCAAAGAATACAAAAACTTTGTATATGAATAAACTTAAATCTACTACTTAAATCTACTTAATACTATTGTTCTAGAGCCTAAATTTGCATTAAGCAGGAGCGTTTGATGAGACAAATGCAAGGAGAGGGTTGTTTATGCATAAAATTTTTCTGTGAAAAGTAATGGATCTTCTTTTAATCAATTCAACTACTGTAATCACGTTGGCGATACGATGAAGCGAGTTTGTTGAAAAGTGCCAGGGCTTATTAAGTATCATTTTCAGGCATTTGTTCTGCATTATCTGAAGCTTCTTAATATGGGACGCGGCGCAACAGCTCCAGACAGGAGACCCATATGAAATAATTGGTTGAATCCCAGCTCTATAAATGAGCAACTTATTACTCTTTGAGAGAAACGAATTTCATGACATGATTTTTAAATGATAGCTTGCTATCAAGGATCACACCGAGATACTTGATATCTTGGTTCCAGGGAATGTCTTGCCCCAAGAAGTTCAGCGGGCTGCTGGGGAGATTACAGTTCTTTCTTTTTCTAGTGAAGAAGATGGCTTTCGTCTTCGCAGAGTTAATTTTAATCTTCCACCTAAAGCAGTACTGATAAAGTTTCTCAAGTCTATTTTCTAGAGTACTCTTAATTTTGTCAGGGTGGTAGTCACTAGTAAATAAACAAGTATCATCTGCAAAAGTTGCTATTTCACACATAGAATCTATTGAAATGTCAGCAGTGTATATATTGAAAAGCGTGGGACTTAGAACTGCTCCTTGTGGAACACCCGCGGGGATGGAAAAATTAGACGAAAAACTATTCTTAATTTTCACCTTAAATGTACGCGTTGTGAGAAAAGAATCAATAAGTTTAATAAGATAGTAGGGGAATGAAAATAAATGAAGTTTGTAAATAAGACTGCGGTGCCAAACAGTATCAAATGCTTTTTCGATATACAGAGTCACAAGACCCACTGACTTTTTCTCGTTAAGTGATTTTCTGATATTTTGTGAAACTCTATGCAATTGGTGAGCAGTAGAATACTTTTGCCTGAATCCGAACTGAAAATCGGGTATAACCTTTCTGGTTTCGCAAAATGCTTGTATTCTCAATAGAATAATTCTCTCAAAAACTTTACTTAACGTAGGAAGTAAGCTGATTGGACGAAAATCTTTAACCGTCCCCGTAGATTTACCTGGCTTCTTTATTGGTAACACGATAGCTATTTTCCATGCTTCTGGATAGTAGCACAGCTTCAGGCAGGCATTGAAAATAAATGTAATCAGTACAATCGCTTTCCTGGATAAGTTCTTAAGGGCTAAATTTGGAATTCTATCATCGCCAGGAGCTTTACGATTTTTAAGACTTTTGATTACAGTGATTACGTCTTTGGGTTTACATAAAAATTTTTTTAAATCCTGCTCCTGAGCAGAGAGATTATTATAGACATTATCAACCATGCCGGAGGTTATCGTGGTTCCCATGTGTCTAGTGGTTTTATGGACATCATGAAAATATTTCGCAAGAATATTTGGGTCACGGGTACGTTGCCATTGACGACGTATCGTGTTTCGATGCGTAATGACCCAACGGGAAAAATAATGCTTACGGATATATTCGGTAAGCATTTCGCGTAATGCGTGTAAGCATTACCGGACCATTACGCGTTGTTTCTTTTTAACATTGCATGTCCTAGGCTGGGAAGATTTATACAAGGGGAAACTCATGCTTTTTGCTCTATAGCTTTATGTATAAGAGCTTTTTGGAAAGTACGACATCGTATTCTCGCATTTATACGCCTCAATATGAATGAAAGCTTTGGCCGGCGGCCGATCGTATCTCTGCATGTGTGGTTTTTGCATGCTGACGCTCATTGGAAATTCCAATAGCGCATGCTCTTTGCTACTAGGGGGAATTGTCTTCATACATTTTACTTACCTGTGCGTGATGATTTGAAATGCTTCGAAATTTTCATCTTTCCGCTTTATGTAGCAGACTACCCATAACCGATGTATGCTCGCAAGTTCTTTTCCCCTTGTTTCTGCGAGTGAATTTCATTGGTCAGTCTTGGACTTATAACATATGAGCTTTCTCCCTTGCAGCATTTTCCATGCTCCAAGTCATGTTTACGAGTATATCTTATAATTGCTGGAAAATAGCTTTGGAAATCGGAAATGTGCATTACCAGCATTGTTTGATTCATGCATTACGCCAGCATACATTACCGCGATTCCCGTTGGGGAGCGCCTTTATTTCGGGTGTAGTAACCGAACATAGGGGCTGAGGCGTGCACTGTAGTGTACATGCGTCTCGGGCTTGTTGAATTTTATTGAGAAGGCCGGAGATTAGCAGATCTATTTGTTCTATAGAAGTGATTTGAGAGAGATCTAAGTCTAATAGATTTATATCTTTTTGAAGCCTATGACGAAAATATCTCCAGGATGTTTTGTATATTAATAGCTATTACGAATAATTATGTCGACGAAAAAATCCCCTGCTCCATAAGTAAGAAAGATTATTTCTAGAATTGATGTTTTTTTTCACCAAAGACGATTATTTATAAATTCTTAACTAACAAGAAAATGTAAGAAACAAACCTTAACTTTTGCGTCTGTTTTCCTCAAGATCACCACAGCCACTGTACAGGCTGGATGTGACTATTAGGGAGAAAGGAGCAAGATTTCAACAAAAAAAAGAAATAAAAACAATAAGAGCCTGCATGCCAAAATAATATAACCGTTAGTTTTTCAGTTTCCATTGTTAATTGAGCTATAATGAAAAATTTTAGTTAAAAATTTATTAATTCAAACTTCTTTTCAATTCAATTCAAATTTTGAGCGCTGTTTCTGTTAATACTGAAAAAAAAACTAAACTTTTGCTCTGCAAGAGAAATGCAATAAGTGGAATGGTAGTGAAATTTGTAATACTTATGGCTCGCAAGTATATCTTCTTTACCAGATTTTTTCAAACGCCTTAGCAATATTACCAAGCCTGTTGATATCGGTTGATCAAACTCTGTACGGTTGGAAGTATCACTTGTGAGAGGTGGATTCCCGTTGAATGCGTTTCCTGCAAGCTGAATTTAACCTTCGAAATAACCGATTTTTCATCAACATTTTTCTACCCCGGTCAAGAAGAAGACCCTCAGCAAATTTTCTTATGGAAAGCAGGAGACTTATAGATCTCCAGTTTAGTGGGAAATGGAAGTCTTTGCCTAGTTTTAGCACTAAAATTATTTTTCTGTTTCCGATGATTGTGAAAAGCTGCTTATTTTAAGTCTACCATTAATATTGTTTGTGACCGTTTCCAGTTTATAAACAGGGATATGCACCCGTCATAATTTTCCAATCGAGTCATATCCAGGTGATTTTTACTAATTTTCGAAGAAAATTAATATTAAACTCGTTTCGCCAAAAATTCACATTTCTTTATATATATATATATATATATATATATATATATATATATATATATATATATATATATATATATATATATATATATATATATATATATATATATATATATATATATATATATATATATATATATATATATATATATATATTTTTTTAGTGAATTTTTAGGTACCCCTGTATTTCCAAGCAGTGTAAATTTTTGTTAAAAAAAAGTATTGGGAATAAAAACTAATTATGTTCTAAGCTTGTTTATGATAAAGAATTGAAAACTTTGAGCCGTGTGTGGGCGCTAAGTGCCTAACCTAAAAGGCAAGGATTTTTTTCAAATTTTGATTTGTCATTACTTCTTCTATTATCCGATCATAATGAAATTTACAGGACATGTTGGTATTAGCTAGGACCAGCACTGATAGAAGTGATTTTGAAAAGCGGGCAACCCTGTGGCAATGGTACCATCTTAAAAAATCACCGAGAAAAAAAAAACAGCTTTTTGGCCTATAACTTCCGATTTAGCCATCAGATTTTAACAACATAATATTAGCCATTTTTGTAAATATTGCACCAACAGATGCTTCAAATTACATACTCATATGCAAAGCACTTGCGATAAAAATAAGAAACCAATTTTTAAATTTTCCGAGTTTTGAACATTTTTCGGATGGCAGCCTCAAACAACGTTTAACCGCTGAAACTTAGATGAAATCCTCCGATGAGAACGAAATTCAAAGAATAAGTTGATTTAAGTATGAGCTTGTTATGGTAAACTTATTGCTGCTTCGTCGGGAAAGTGTTGCCAGCACTGAACATTTTCATAATTTGTGTTATAGTTGAGTTTTGTTGCTTGGGATAAGGAATGGTTGATATGATTCTACAAAAAAAGTGTATTACGTCTTTCCACATTTTTTTGTCACTCAAAGACAATTTCTTCGAAAATTAGTTTTCTAGCGGTTCTGATTATTGAGTCCACCTACAAGTTGTTTGATCACTCCGAAGTTTGTTGGTATAATTCCAGATTCTCTTGTTGGCCTCTTCGAGTTTCAAGTTATGCAGAAAGTTATTATAATACTCATTACGCAGCCAATTCTGTAAGTTTTGAACATATAAATGGTAAATGCTAGTTGCTTCTGTTGAAAATTTTCCATGACTTCTCTTACCACTTACACAGAGTTAATTTTCGCAATACAATTTAATTCAAATAACATCTCAATCAAACTCATACACAACAAAAACCATAGCATAAACTATAAACTATATATTATCAACGACTTTACACCTCAACTACCGTTTGAAAATTGTCTTCGAACTCAACTGAAATGATCACTCCAACCGCACAAATTCTCTTTTCTCCTACATTTTTCTCTTAATGAAAAATACTGAAAAGTTTCACTACTTGCCACCAGATGCTCATGTATTTTTACCACTGATTCATTTCTCTTCACTCACAACGAAACAAATGAAAACCGGTACTCAATCTTCTCCGAACCGGTTCACAAGAGCAAACCTGTAGCCCTGGGAAAATATCATGAAAAACCGGGGAAATCTTCGTGCAGACCATACTATAGACAGATATTATTTTATTGAAAGCATGCGCACGTCAACGTGGAACGAAAAAGATTTGTTGCGTCTCTTTGGTAACTCCCGGGTCGTTTGTTCCGTGACTCTTCGCAGCAGTAACACAATTTGATACGGCGAAAGAGAAAATCTATGGAGAATTAACCCTCCTTGGGCGCTGTTTTGCATTAAATGTTTCGAACCGTTTCGATACACACTGGTCGTAATTGTGCTCGTAGAAAATGATTTGCTGCATGGTTGTTAGTCTGGCATTGACTTTGACTGAACGTGGACGGATGGTTGCGCCAAATTGACCGTTACATGCATTTCGTTCGTACGAGTTGCATTTTTTTTTATGTAGAGTATCTTATGCGCTTTTGATGGTAGGATTTTTTTAACGATTGAATCGTGTTTGTCTAGTTCTTGTTTGTTTATTTGTGGTGGCGAATGACTGATGTGACACCTGTCCGACGAGCTGTGTTTGTTTAATGTATGTTGTTCGATAAATGGAGGCAGAAAGTGTATGATAGTGTAGTTGAGTTTTTCGGAACCGAAGTGAATGCTTAAGGGATGGAAGGTGTTTTTGGGGGTAGATAGTAGTGTTTGTCTGCAGTGTCAATTACTGTGATTGAAATCGAAATAATACTCGTAGGCTCCCTTTTTGTCTGATAAAGTGGTGAAAATCGTGATAAGCTCATGTACCAACACCTGTAATTACTGGTTAAATCGTTTCCCACGCAGAGGATTAACCAACCCTCGATATGTGACGACTAGTGTCAGTAAATCGCTAAATCATAGGTATGATTACCAGAGTTCGTGTCCTGTTTAGAGTTTATGCAGTTAGTGGTCTGATGAATGTAAATCGCGCCTGATTTGATGCAAAATCGCAGCATTACCTCATTGGTGTATCATATTCAACTCTTTTTGCGCGGATATGTGCGGTGCGGATTATCAGTGCCAGAGGTCACAGGCCGTTTAATATTCCACCTGCCAACAGCCAGGCCTATCTACTGGTTCATCACTTCGTTAGTTACTTTTCGTATCGGTCCGATGTCTGCCTGGTTGGCAGCTTGCTTATTAGCCAACCTGGTCATATTGCAAATGTGAAAGAAGAGGAAACCCCGATGAACGTGTGTGATTGCCCTTGAGCGAAATTCGCGTAAAATGTGCTTGGTTGGTTTCTGCTGTCGGTAAGACAACAACGTTTCGGTTGGTGTTCTTGTTGAAAATGTGCATCGCGTGGTTCTTTTGGTAACCACTATTATCACGTCGTTATCGTGGAATATGCTCAAACGTGCTCGTAGTTGTTTCAAATGTATATAATTAGTTACCATTTCGAAGATAATTCTGTTTTGAAAGATATAGAGTAAAAAGGTTAAGAAATGAATGCGCGATAATGAATAATAATGTGTTGTCCGCATATGGTTGTGATGATATGAAACTGCTTCTCGCGAAACTTTAAATGAAGCAGAGGTAGAAATTCAAGTAACGAAAAATTAGGTGAGCTGCTGAGCTGAAAAGTTTCAAAAGGATCATAGGATTTTACTAGAAAGCACAATGGTCGATATAAGTTCGATTATTGAAGGAACAGTGAAATTTCGAGACGGAAAGAAGGTAAGATTTGGTCTAAGAAAAGTAGTATAGTTCAAAGGGATGTTTTTTTTTTTGGATGCGTACTAGTGCAGGTTTCGTTTTCATGAGTCATCAATTATGATTCGTAATTGTGATTACGAATTCATTAATGCACGATTGATTACGAAGAGGTGGTTTGTGGTTGCCTTTCAGTGTGTCATGAATTAGGTACTAAAAAAATTTAAAAAAATAAGGGCATTAACAACGAAACCGACGAAATAAATAAAGAATACAGCTTGCGTACAAAACCTTCTACTGCGTTTTGACTATGCTGATGACCAGTTGCACGAACAGAAAAACGAGGCTCCAGTTCTATAAACTAATAATAAGACATATGTTGCACTATGAGTGTGAAACATGAGCCCTTACACAAGAATCCGCAAATTTTTCGAACGCCTTCAAGAGACAGGGTTTGACGCGGACAATTAGCGCAATAATGAATAAGGCACAACCACGAGTTATACGAAATATTTGACAATGCAGAGGTCGCCACAGTCATCAAACTGCGGAAGCTGCAATGGGCTGGTCTCATACAGCAAATAGACTAGTATCGAGTACTTCAAAAGGTGTTCGATCGGAAAGCTGAGGGTCGAGGGCCAATAAGACAACCCGTGAAACGCTGGTCTGACTCTATCAACGAAGACTGTGAAATGGAGCACTAATAATAACTGTGATTGTCGTCCGTTGAGAAACAGTGAAGTTGGTCCATCATAATTTTCCAATCGAGTCATATCCAGGTGAATTTTACTTATTGAGCCCATCTACAAGTTGTTTAATCAGGCTGACGAGTTGTTTAAGGGCATTGGACCGAGAAAATCGGAACAGTTATCTTACAGAAGCAAATCGAGAATTCCATAAGAAATGTGAAATCAAGAGCAGACAGTAGACAATATTCTGCCGAAATTGAATGCTGCAAACGCCAGATTTGTCTCTAAAATACGTCTATATTTTCGTTGAAAAATTTTCCAAAGCAAGGAAGAAAGACGTTCGTGAATGTACAAACAAAGTCAATGAGATCATTTTCGTAGCATTCTTTCAACGGCAGTTACATGTTTCCTTGTTTCAAAAAATGCTTGAGAAAGGTCAGAGGAGGAGGAATTAAATTGAATGCCTTAAAAATCGGAGATTTTTTTGACCCTATAATAAATTTAGCGGAAAAATGTTCGCGAAAAACTAATGCATTTTGTCAAAAATTGTTCAAAAATATAAAGGTCAAGTGGAAAAAAATGTGTTGAAAGGAACCCGTTATTTGAATAATATATGAGCTGAAGTGTCGAATAAAAATCAGAATGCCAGTACATGTGAAATTGCAACAAAAAAATTCTAAGATGAATCTAAAATTTTAAGCAATGAGTTGCTCCTACGCTAAGAAGGTCGGCTGGTTACCTTATAGTTTATTCAAACTGGCTCTTAAATCTTCCAAAAAAAAAACCCCCCGAAAGTACATTGTTCGATAAATTCGAACAAAAAAGTGATACATAAAAATGACATATTCATTTTTCTACTTTTTTGCAATTTTGAAGAAATTTCACAGCCTGCTTCGAAAATAATGAGCTATCAAAAATCCACAAGTTTAAACTTATCAACCATAATTAAATATCCCAAGTAATATTCAAAAAGATGGTTCAATGACAGATTTATGTGATATAATCTAAATAGCACAAACCTGACTAGCTCAATGAAGGCTATGGATTTGCGATTTTGCAATTGTGATTGTTCAGTCTATGAAATAAAAGGCGAAATAAATTGAAAAAGAGTTAGAGAGTCTAATTAAACTCGTAAGATTGATACAGAAAGTCAAAATAACAAAGGCAAAATGATGACTACCTGAAAAAAACTCTGAAAACTAACGACGTAAAGTATTTATGTCTACCGCTACAAAAGCCAACTCAACAAATCCGATAATATTTTCAAAGCTTTGCAAAGACCACATTGAAATACCGAAAAAATACTTGGGGTAACATGCAGACAACTTGCCTCAAGGAAAATTTCAACTCACAAAACTTCCGCAAAGGCAATCAAGTGCAATTAGCTCTTTGAATACGTAAGCATTTCCAGTTTAATCTGATCATCCAAGAAATGCTTAGAAATTTCATTTTGACTTGAAAATGCTGCGTAACTTAAAAACTCGCTTTTTCCAAGGCCACCTCATATCACCATAAACCACAATTTAATTACTGACTAACTCAAGAAAATGCTCAGTCTATTTGCATTTAACCTTAATCAACATTGAAAATCGACTCATCCTTTCTACCGTACTTACAAGTGAAAACGAGATCTGTACACATTGCGCATCCTAAAGAATTTCCTGAATTTTTACTGGTCCACAATACCAAAACATGTTCATTGACGTGGCTCGCCGGAAAGAATTTTTGTGGTCCTTTTCTTTTCCTTAGCAAATACTCCTAGACCCAGCCATATTCCTATTATATCCTTCATTCTCTCCCTAGAACTTCCCTTTTAACCTGCATTATATTTATCTTTATAGACCAAAGTAAAATGTCATACGCCCCAACGTTCGTTCCTTAAACCCTATTTCGTGCCGATCTTTTTCTTAGTTGTTATGTGGACCAGTAAATAGCAGGAAGATACTTCATTTGGAGTGCTTTCATCCCTTAAGCAATTAAATATTTAACAAAGTACGAATTTCCATTGAATGAATGCTTGCCACAATGCTGTTACTTCTCGATGGTTGTAGCCGACGTCCTAGTCGACATCGTCAAACGTCGTCGTAGTCCTAGTCATCAAATAAAGTGTTACAACTATTGTAACTGGGCTACACTACACTTTATAGTATGTAAGCGTATAAGTACTCAAAGGATATAATAAACACAGCGTACTCGAGGCATTTCGTTGAGATGTACGAGTCGCAAAATGAAGAATTTCAGGTGTTGTTAGTGTAGATTTTGAGGAAAATTTTTCTTTCACTCTTTGGATTTGTGTGCGGCACCTACACAACGGTGTACTACTAGTCTTGGTTCAAAACGTTTGTTGTTAATACTTCCGTACTTTGAGAAATTCGCCTCTTCAAAGAATAATCCGCGTTAAGCTTGCTAAGTATTATTTCACTTTCCGGGACTGTGCCTTTTCGAGAGCATAGTTGTTTCGTCGTTCCAACAAAAAGAATTCTGGGAAGATTCTCTATTTTTTCTTGTGTTTCAGAAAACGTTACACGAAGCGATTCATCAAAACTAACTCGACGAGAATCTACACTAAATCATGCTTTGTTCAGCAATTTTTCGTTTTGATAACTGCATAGAGATCTTTTTTTCTCGATTTAATGTGACGCAAGCACGTTTTTCTTAGACATCCTGTTCTTTTTCAAGACTTCCGAATTGTTTCATGCTAGGAATTGACGAAAATTAACATTGTTTTATTTTCAGACGTGTTGTTCGCATGCAGTTTGTGTTTCGTAGTGAAAACTTTTTGCAGTTTTCCAAGACTATTTGTGTTTTGAAATGATACACGTGAAGTGAATGTGAAGGATAGAAGGCATCGTCACATGAAATAGAAAAGTTATATATACACATAAAATAGAAATGTTTTCGGACTAGTTGAAAGTCAAAAAGTTACTTGTTTGTTAGTTTGTTGGAATTTTGGAGGCATAGTTTCATTAGAAAAAACCATGTTTGAAGTTGACTTGCTGGATTGGATTCATTTGCGAAAGATGAAAAAAAAACGTTTCTTATTCATTTCCCGGGCATCAGCAATAAAAGAAAGTCTCTTAGACTCAAAAGTGATTGGTGGTACTTTAGTGAGAATGGTAGAAAATAATAACAAGAACTTGATCCAATTTTCAGCCATGACCTGCCATATTTCTGAAACTAGATCAGGTTTTATTTCTCACAACTTCTAATTTACTCTTTCATTTAACCTTCGGATGTCAATAGGGGTAACACGTCACCCCATGACTCGAGAAAAGTCTTATTTCATTATGTTGCTGTTGTTGTCTCTTTCTATCGCTCGATCTATTCTCTAATTAGAGTGATTACAATCAGTCTGATCAGTCAGTTTTTGGCAGTAGGTTGTTTTTTTTATATTATATTACCATTGCTGGGGTGACTCAACACCCCTGTTGGTATTTACGTATGTTTTATTTTTTTATGGTGTAAAAGTAATTATTTGTTTTTAAGGTAAAATTGACTTCTCCCATAGAATACGAAATTAGAAGTTTGCTTCATATGTTTGATGATGTTAGTTCTGATGATGAGCACCGTTCAGAAGACGGGGAAATCTCTGAAACTGAAAATTGTGTCTCTGTGTAGTCAGAAGACGATGACGTGATTTCCTATGGTGAAAATAGTGACGACGAGGATGTTCCACTAGCACATTTACGAACAAATGTGCTTAGAGTTAAGACTGGCTATGTTTGGTCTTCAGTTGCACCATCATCTAGTCGAACACCACGACGAAATATTGTCACTCTCCGCCGACTTACTCGAAGAACTGCTCGGAATATTGTAACTGAAAAAGATGCATTTAAAGCTTTATTTTCCGAGCCAATCATTGATTCGATTGTGTTACATACGAATCAAGAAATTGAACGACGGGAAACTAAATATAAGGATCAGCGCTATATATATAAAATTGATAGCATAGAATCGGAAGCTTTCATTGAACTACTATATTTTTCGGTTATAAATAAGGACAACCGCAAAAGCGTTAAAGATATGTGGACACCATTTAGTGCTTCTATAAACAAGGCTATCATGAATGCAAATCGTTTTCATTTTTTACTCATTTGTTTACGTTTCGACGACAAGAGTTATAGTAGAGATATGGAAGACAAATTTGCCCCCATTAGACTAATATGGTCCGTATTCATATCAAACTGCAGAAACTCATATGAACCACGCTTTTTTGTGACAATTGACGAGCAACTTTGAAGCTTTCGTGGTAAATGTTCTTTTCGAGTTTACATAGCATCAAAATATGGATTAAAAATAGTAACTATTTGTGATGCCAAAACATTCTATATGTTCGATGCAATACCATATATTGTCAAGGAAACGGAGATAAAAACACCTGCAGGCTACGTAAAAAAACTGTCCGAAAATATCAAAGGTTCTGGGCGTAATGTCACTTACGATAATTGGTTCACATCTGTTCCACTGGCAGATGAAATGTTGAAAGATTATCAGCTTACAACTTTAGGTACGCATTATAAAGCCGAAATAAATCCGCAAACAAGTAAGCCTGAAATAATACACGACTATAACTTAACGAAAGGTGGAGTCGACACATTTGATAAAATGATGCATTCGTATATTTCGGCTAGAAACACAAGACGTTGGCTACTTCGCTACTTCTATGGCATGATTGATCAGGCTGGTATAAATTCTATGGTGCTTTACGTTGACGCTAAGAACCCAGGCACCCCCATAAACAAATTCCGGAGCAACTATTCAAAATAACTGGCATTACAATTGGCAAAGCCGCATATGCAACGTCATATCACTACAAATTTGCCGCGAGAATTGGGAAGCACTATACGCGACATTCTAAATATGAACCAAGAACTTTCTGAAGGTGAAACCTCGGCGAAGTTACAAAAGCAGGCTAGCACTGTGTCCAAGAAAAAAAGATAAACAAGTTAAAAGTTTATGTGTAAGGTGCCTACAGCCAGCATGTGTCGTACACCGTAAAGATGTTTGCTTAAACTGTATTTAATTAAAAAACTTATGTGTTTAAATTTCAACAATTATCAAAAGGGTTGGATTTTTGTTTTCTATTAATTCAAAATTATGGATTTCGTAATGAATAAGTTTGTTTTTTCATTATAATATTGTTTTATTCCAAATCAAAAGTGGTGGGGTGAACGCACACCCCTGTTGCTATTTACGAATGCAAAAAAAAGTGTTGGCTGCCAAAGGTTAAGTTCCATCAAAAACTAAATTAACTCACTTCAGTATCCATATTTTACACACAAATCTCAACCACTATATTTTCACTGTCCGCCGAAAAATTTCGCCTTCTGCTACGTTCATGAGCCTTAATCAGCAATCCATATTTTTTCTCTTCCTAGCATCTAAACTTTCCTCACAATTCACCTTCACATCTCCTAGTAAAAAAAACCAACAAAAAGACTCTAAAAACTTTTCAAAGCCCACCCTACAAAGAAAAGTGCTTCGAGATAACCAAAACTATGGTTTACAGAGGATACATCATCATTTAAATAAAGTTTCCTTCAGCGTAAGAGGAAAAAGTTTTCCTTTTTTTCAGCGAAAACTAAAAGATCGAATAGGATGGACCC
The DNA here is from genome assembly GCA_947369275.1 of Nemotelus nigrinus. Taxonomy (NCBI): domain Eukaryota; kingdom Metazoa; phylum Arthropoda; class Insecta; order Diptera; family Stratiomyidae; genus Nemotelus; species Nemotelus nigrinus. The sequence goes on from OX376373.1 coordinate 168,392,725, forward strand.
ACTACCAAGAAATATGTAGTGGCAAAGCCAAGTACATATACTGGGAAAGAGAGGGAAAAGAAACTTCACGAAACTCATGATATTTTCTCGTGTTGTGTTTTTTTCCATAAAGATTTTCTTCTACACGAGTGATATTTAACTGCTTTACTAACTTCTTTTTCAGGCAAATCAGTTTTATTTTTTCGAGAGAGAAAAACTTTTTTTTTAGCTCTTTGTGTGCCGGTAGAGTTGGCAATGTTCTTTCTACCGAGTTTCGAAATTATACAACCTAATTCGATTTAGAGCTCGCAAACGGCAAGAACGTAACGGATGTCGTTGAAATTTAAGTTAATTTTTTATATCATAAGTAGATGGAAGGAAGTTAAGTTAGTGGGAGTGTGGCACGTGATGCTGCAAATTTTAAATAAGTTTCTGTGATGGTTGAGAAATGATGGAGAAAAGTAGAATAGTAAATGAAATTTATGAATGATAGTTGTTAGCTTTTGGCTTTAAAACTATAATTGTTGCTTCCGAAATCTATCGAGGCAAAAAGAGTCGGAGTTGGACAAACTTGATTTCCGAATTTAATTTTTCGGATCAATTAAGGATCATTCCCTATTTGATTTGAAAAGTATGGTGATCATTGCGACCCTAACTGAGCTCAACTATCCATTCAATGCTAAATTAACAAAAATTAGGCTATACTACTACGATTAGGACGTTCCGACTTTGTGCTCCTTGCTGCCCAGCTCCATATCTGCTGTATTTTTTTGGTTCTTTAGAAAACATGGTCTAACGTGGAGTATTTTTTTTTTTGAACGCTCCCCCTGAATAATTCAAATTTTCAGTCAAACTATAACCAAACAAGGGCCGTAAACAAAACTATTGAATCTGATTTTATCGATATCCCCACATCTAATATACTCAGTGTTTTAAATTAAATTGAAAAGTTTTTTATTTTGTATTAATTGTACATTCGCAACATAGCTTAAAGTTTAATTAACAATAAAAATTCAAAATTGAGTGGCTCTATCCTTTTTTTCCAGCGGGCTCTTATCCTCTTTTTTATTTTCATCACATATTCCTGCAAATATTTTTTTATCATCTCGCAGTTACTGGGTTGTAAAACCTGCCAATGCAGTGGCACAGGACTATTCTTTCGAATGCCTCTGCTTCTGCAATGGCAGTCTTGCAACAAGAAGTTCAAAATGGGGTGCATGAGTCAGAATAGGGCATATGGGAGTCGAGAAGGAAATCAATTTAGCTTTAGTGGTCATACCCATTTTAAGACAAAAAGATATCTAATGAACTGCAATGCCGATTCAGCATCTTTGACTTGAACCTGCACACAGGGTTTAAACAATTGTTCAACTTCGAAAAACGTGGAAATCGTTTCCGAGGTACCTAAGTAATGAGCTGAAAGTAATCTAAGAGGATTTTGATTTTGTTGCGAATAGTTTGGGACCTCAGATACTTAGAAGGATAGAAGAAGCTGCGTCTTACTTTTATATGTTTTAAAGACCTAGTGATTCCAAGTAGGATTCCAGGCTCTTCGTTGCTATCTACCTGCATCACCAACAAATATGTGTCATCTGGACAGACCGATTAGTGTACAGCACCTTGGACTTCTCGGAGAGATATGATCAGCTTTTGCTGATTCTATGTTCGTACATTTATGCTTATTTCTAACGCTTTTCTGTCTTGCTCTGTATTTCAAAACATGCACAGAATATGTATTCCATCCGTCACATTAAATGTTACATGTTTCACATGACCTTAAAAACTTCACTCAAAGTATAATGCTCAACCCATCATTTTTTCAACATTATTTTCAAAACTCAGATATTTTTTTTGGGTACCATCATAAATCAAATAGTTCCAATTTCGATGTCTCCAATAAAAAAATCATTCAAATCATCCAATATACACAACCATACAAAAATAACCAAGGCAATGATCCCACTGCAACAGTTCATCCATATACCCGACTATGTGCACTGGCGGATACTCGGGCTCAGTAGCTCATCGACGAACGGTCAACTAAAAAAAAAAAGATAAATTTCCTACAGTATTCAGTCTTTCAGTTTCAATATCAAGTCACACGTCCAAAATCATATAAAAAACTAGCCAAGTTGCCTTATATGAATCGGATCCAGTCATTAAAGTGTGTAATCTTTACAACCGTTGTTGATCTCGGAATGTAAATAAGCTGCTGAATTAAGCATTAATAAGATCGATTTGGTAGCAGGCAGTTATAGTTGGGTGCTTAATGGCTTAGATAATGAGTTAATAAAATGAAATGTATCTTAATGATTAAGTCTATTTTCGGATGTAAATTTGCATAATATTAGAGAAAGTATTTTTCGATAGATTATTTTGGTATCGAGGTTAGATTCATTTGTATTCGACTGATTTTAGATATTTTTTTAAGTATTTAAGCAGATATTGAGATTTTGGAGATACATAGTTTCCAATCTATGAATTTCAAAGTGAATTTACAGAATAGAAATATATTTGGCGAAAACTAGTGAAATTCACAAATTTTTTTTCTGGTTTTGGTAGGGATTGTGTATGACAATTTTGAGCACCAGAAAATACCTATATCGGAGAATCAAAACTTTAAATATTTCATATCAGGTTTTTTTTTTGTTTTGTGTTGAATATGATGAATGAAATGTGATATCCCCCTAAAAAGCAAACACAAAATGACCTTATAGCATTTTAGTAGAGAATGTCAATAGACACCTAATGATTTAATTATTTTAAAGCAAAATAATGCCATTTATTTTGCAGAGGTTTTTTATAGCACAAAAAACAACAAATATTTCTCAGAGCAGCTTTGAATGAAAATATCAAAGACACTGACTTGCGAATATTAACGACGAACATAATATTACCTTTAATTAAATGCAATGCCAAATGCTTATTTAAATGTAATACTTCCGTAATTTTTTTCCTTTTTCCAATTTTCCCTGTAAGTGGAATTTTTTGTTCTATATCCATTTTTAAAACGAACACAAAAAAAAGGCAACACTTCCAAATTATCTGAACAAAAACTCCTAGAAAAAAATTTCCGTGACCAGTTTAATTTTGAATTTGAATTATAGCCAGCATAATGAATCGATAAATATGTGATTAATATTAAACTACTTAGCCCTAAAAAATTGTTCGCAGTGCCACATAGTAGGTACTATCTAAAAAAAAATTGTGTTTGAATATCTGGGAACTTTTAACTAACAAGGAAACTTTTTTTAAGATAAACATAACCAACAAAAAAAAAACAAATTTTGCAAGAAAAATAATCATCCAGCTAAGTCATAACTGCATAAGGACTTTATAGTGATTTGTACCGATTTTTGAAGAAAATTATCAACTGCCTTTAACCCGTTGGCGACAGTAGGAAATTTATTGACACTTTGTGGGCCGCATTATTTCTGTGGAAAAATATATTATTGGGAAAACTAAGTCTAGAAAATAAAGGTCGGCTATGTTCTAAGCTTGGTTTTGATACAGTTTCATAAGCTGTTTAGCAATATGCATGCTCTACGTACCTTAAAACAGGCAAAAGATATTGTAAAATTTTTATTTGCGATAACTTCATACCGAGTAATCAGATCATTATGAAATTTACTGCATAATTTTTGCGTTATAGTTTTCATTGTATGAGAACGAGCGTTCTTTTATGAAAAAACACCTAACATGTACATATGTCTCGAAAAGAAACGTGACAGTTTTGTTTCAAGCTCTGACTTAACCTACTGAACCCCTAAGCTATCGTTTAAATAGGGCTAAAAAGCTCAAGAAGGGCTAAATTCTCTAGCCAGAAGTCTCGAGGTGGCTTCTTTGCTTCCTCACATTTTTCAGCACCTCACATTTTTGTACATGATTCATGATTCATTTTTTCTCATCAGCTACCATCCGGTCCAAAAATTGTTCATTTTCGAGACTTATCTGAAAAAACAAACACATTCACTAATTGCGCGCGGTTGCACTCGAAAAATTTGCTGAGTTTCCAGTTGTCATACTCATGTCGATAAATGATTAAAAACCCGAATCCAAGCTTGTCCGCAAGTTCGTCAATAGTCATAATAGGATTCTTTTCCACTTGAGTTGTCAGAGCGTTCTCGTTTGTTTATAAATTTGCATAATTTATGAGATTTGCATAATTTATGATATAACCCGATATTTTTTGCATTTGTCTAAAGAAGTATTATCTTTTACTCAGAAATTGGGCTAAAAAAATAGGTACAAAGCCTAGGGAAACAGGAGTATTAATTACTTATTTGCCACGCAAAATAAATAACCGTCATTTATTTTTGTATGACATCTGCCCAATTTAAATTATCATTATTTTAAATTTTTAATTTGCATGAAATTTTTGAGCATGGTTTTTAAATTTCATATGAGAATTTTTATGCATTAAATAAACAAACATAAATCAAATGTAGAGTTCGAAGAAGATTATTTGCTGTCATTTTTTTCAAATGGTAAATTTACATCCTATATTTTGAGTCCACTTGTAATTTTCAATAATTTATATTTTGCTTCTAATTTCGTCTTATATGCATAGTAAAACTGCTGAAATCTAATAAACCTTATTCAGACAAAAGCAAAAAGATCTGGTTTAAAATAATAAAACAGATTTCTGTTTGTTACGTTTAAAAGTACAATGAGCTTTAATCTCTCTGCAAATAATAATATTAATACCCGAACTATGTGTAATAAATTGATACTAACAATAAATTTACAAAAATTTTTAATAAACTCTGTATTGAAAAAAATGGCATTGCATTTCAAATTCAACTTCAATCTTTGTGTAGCGATACTTTTGCAACAATTTTTCAAATAATATATACTTAGTAGACATTGATATTTTAACCTCAAGCCAACAAGCCACAAACGCCTCACATTTAAAAGTCACCAATGCCATACACTTTTTGCTAACTAAAGCATACTGGAAAGATTGGCAATATGGCTATGAACAGGTACTTTGATAATATTGAGTCGTCTATCTGTTCCACCAGCCAAACACCCTTTTGAAGTTGCGTTACTTCCTTCAAAAATGTATTTAGGATTCCATGTGTTTGAATGATATTTTCATTTTTAACGCTCCCGGCATTTGTGAGTTCTTCGCGAAATATTTGTCCTTCTTCTGTGCCCAGTTCTCCACATATAATGTTTCCTAATCGTCTAGAAGTCTAATCATTGATAAACTGCCTTGATAAAACTTTCGCTGTGACTACGACGCGACGGTATTCCCACTGCGTTGAAGAAATCATTTTCCTCTTCGTTGTGTGTTCTTCTGTCCATACTTTTCAATTGTAATCTAGCCACTTGAAAATGTCCGCCATATTGAAAAATTACAGAATTCTTCCCAATAGACAAGCTTGACGACCGCACTAGCATATCTAACTACCGTCCCATTTCCCCTCTTCCTTATTTCCACTCTTCTCGAGAGCCTGGTATAAAACAAGCAATATCCTTTCATCCGCTAGTAGAAGTGCTAAGTGCTTTTGTTAAAAGAAAACTTGTTGTCCTTGAAAAAACCTGTTACATCTGCTTTCGATCAATAAGAAAAATTAGGTGTCCTATACATTGACTTTTCCAAAGTTTTGATTCTGTTGATCATACACTACTGCTTGTAAAATTGGAAGGCTAAGGATTCTCCGATTTGCTTCTTTCTTGGTTTTCCTCTTCTGTGCACGATCGCATATGTGCTGCAACTACCAATTTATGTTCTACGATTCTGTTTCGTTCCATATCTGGAAATCCAAAGAAGTCAATTCTTAGTCCCTTACTGTTTTTGCTTTTTATGAATGATGAACTCATCTTGTCTTTTATATGCGCATGAATTCAAGATGTTTAGAGTTATTCATTTTCTGGGTTTATTCAAGTTCAATATTCTTTATATTACGTATGGCGAAAGTCTAACATTTTTACAGTGTGTTTAGCGTCCCGCTTGAGTATGCGAATGTATACTTCTACTCATCAGAATTGCAAAAATTAAAGAATCATAACAATCTTAATTTTGGTTTATTACTCCGCTAAATACCGCACTTTAGAACTATTTGAAAAAAAAAATCTCTGTAAATTATTAATTTAACTTTACTGCATTTTACTCCTGCATCTCCTTATGTTTAACGCAAGTTTTCCCGAATTCATGATAGAAAGTGTTGTTTATTAATTTTTTTATTACTTTTATATTTTATGCAATAATTAAACTATCAAGAAATCAATATCATATGGTAAATCATCGTTTGATTGCAAATCATTATACAGTTCAGTTGCGTTATTCGGCTGTTATACTTATGTATACTACTGAAATTCTTTAACCATTTTGTGAAATTTTATGACACGCTCCGCTAAAACTAATTGGGAGTATTTGTTTTTATTACTTTTTCATCGTTCTCATTCACAAAAACAAACCATAAGAATTCAGTGAATTTCAGAAGAAATTGAGTTTTAAGAATCGTTCAAACACAAATACAACTCAATTAAAAATTAATTTGATATTGCTTTCGAGGCATTTTTATTATCTACTTCGAAAAAAGAACATTGTCCCGCGTTTGATATTTTGTTTGCTTTTGTTATCAATAGAGCTAAAATTACAAATAATTCATGCATCCATAGGTAATTTTTGTCCTGTTTATTTTTTCGACTTTCTTCGCTCCACGTGCTTCCCAATTATAAGAAAACGCGGATTTGTTCCGAATTATGGCTTTGCCATACAATTTGCCTTTTGTCAGCCCGCACTAAAGCTCTATTTTGCTTAGTAATTTTTTCCCTGTATTTACTCATACTCTCCGGAAGTTCTTGTAGACAATTACTTAGAAAAAAAAACATAAAAAATCATTCGTGGAAAATCAAGCAAACTTTTAATTGCGGAAGTACTTGCACGATTTACTGAATGAATTTTACACCAAAGCATATGTATGTATGTCAGTTGCAAATCACAACCATATCAAGCCAAACAAATAAACTCTTTCGTGCAGACTTATAAAAAAGTGTGCCAGGTAAATGTATCCAATTCCACATTGAAAATAATCGCAAGATAAATTGGAATCATCAAACCGGATATAACTCCAAACAAAAAGCCTGAATGTATTTACATCAGTTCAAAAACGAGTTTTGCAATTAGGTTGAAAAGTTTTCTTTTCAGAAGATTTACGTTAGGTGGCTATAGCTCACAAGGACTCATCGGCAAAAATTTGAATGAAAGTAACAACAACAAAAAAATCTGCAAATTTGTTCATTGTTTGTTAATCTGGCACGCAAACGAAACAAAACACAAAAGATACATTCGATCGCAAGCACACGCGAAACTAAATCCGCGAATCCACCACTAGAATCATCAACGGCAGCAGCATCATCATCATCATCGCCGCCGTCGTCGTCGTCGACCCGATAACATTTTCGAGCACGAATCGTGATCAATTCACAATCAATTTGAAAATGTTCAAGTGATTGTTGTCGACAGATCGCGCAGGAAAGCACGAGATTATATTGTCTGTGCGCCGAATAAATGTATGACTGGTGAAATTAGGTATACCATTGAAATTATCTCTGATGTAAGTGCGTGAAATTTAACTATGCCCCAATGCGCTTGCTGCTTGCTACAGGTACGGATGCTGACTGATGGATTGGAGGAGGATGTGGTGCTATGTACGTGCACAAGTATCTGTTTGCATAACGTTCGATGTACATGGTGTATGATGAGTGATGCTCTGTCTTCCATCACTTTTATTACGCTCCATTTGCGATTTTATCTAAATTGAAATGATGGTGATGATGTTGATGCTGGGATTATTGGCATATTAAAATGTTATTGCGATTAGGTTAACGTGATATTGGATTTATGGTTGGATAGCATGACAGGCTCCGAAAATGTCAATGCAAGATTATCTATATAAACATTTTAAAGGGATTTTTTCGGATTTGATTATGTGTTCCATGAATTTCAGAGATAAGAGGCTTTTGATGCTCTCAGTGATATAAGTTATACTGGTTGCCTGAATATTGCAATCGGTCGTTAGTGCTTTATTAAGCTTCTGATGAAGACAGTTTTAAATCTAACTCAAACAAGCTTAAAACGTAAATTATCATTTAAAGCGTTCCGCTCTGACCTTAGCAATTATGTTCATGATTAATAAGCCAAGTCAAATTGCTGTAACGGCTTGCGGACAATTCACAAGAACTTAACTGTGTACTTTTGCCTACATGCCTTTGTTGATGGTTTATTTACTAACATCCAGCCTTGCTACATTTACTTTACATTCCTGTCTTCGTTCTATTCCTATTTGTCTTCGATTCGAAAATTCCATAATCTCTCAAAGTTATTAATTATGAGTACACAGTAGTCCGTCGCAATTTCAACATTTTCATCTCCAACTCCGTTGCTTGCGCATCAGTTCCGTATGATAGGATCCCGTAACATCTTGGTAACCTCAGCGAACAGTATACAAGCCACAACAGCATCTGTCTGCCTTCGATCGTACTGTTTACTGTCCAAAGCTAAGCATATTGAAGCGTTTTCGTCTTGGTCTTGCCGCAAACTGATACCACCGGATATTGTAATATTGAATAGCTCAATATTGAACTTAAAATTGTACAACATGATAATATCCGGTGTCAGAAGTTATTGATGAATATTGTTTCATATCGATAATCAACGAATCTCGGTAAGGAAAGTTAAATTGGATACGTTAGTTCATTGCTGTTGTTTTTGCTCGATGTATACTGCTGTAGTTTGCAAATCAATGTTAAGTTGAATCACCCTGATTGATTTATAATTTACAAACAAATATTCGATTACAGTTTTAGTAGTGTCGATGATTTTGCAGATGTGGATGCGATTATTTCAGTAAAAGGTTAAAGAGTAAGGGAACTGATTATTTGAGAAAAATAATCAAAAATCGATTAGAAGCTATAGATTGCATATAGAACAATATTTGAATGTAAAATGATCTAGAATAGAAGTGACTCAATTTGACCCTTATCTAGTATAAAAAAAGGTGATTTTGTTAAAACTTGTTTTGTAATTTAACTCGTAAGTTTATACAACTGAGAAATAATAAGGACTCTTGAATCAAGATATTTTAATAACACTCAAATATATAATAAGCAATTGAAATTTTGTTATCGAACTTTGAGCTGGATCAGTAGCCGCTCGGAAAATGTGTATTTTTATATTACGCAGCCACATAAGGAACAAGACATTTTGACAAGTTTTGCTTCTGAAAGCAAATTTTATCAGCTTATTTGTTTGAATAAAATGATTCAGTTGAGCGAAGCAATCATATTGAATCAACGGATTGGCTTGAATCAACCAGTTCTAATACTTCAAATAATTTTTATGCTTAAATCTGTATATTATATGACCAATCATGTAGTTATAGTCACTGTTTCACTTCACACTACTTGATAAATTACCCGCAGTCTTATAATTTTCAATAAATTGTTTATATCGCAGGTTTGATGTATTTTATTTAAAAATTATTTTTAGTTTTTAAATTTTTGTTTTTACTTTTTTAATTATTTTCATTAAAAGTTAACAGCAAAGTTGGAAAGCAACTGACTCACGGTATTGGCCTACGCTGACGACATTGCAATTTTAGTCTCGGGTAGGTTTCCACATACCCTTGGTCAGCTTGTCGAGTGCTCTCTAGGGCTGGTTGAGGAGTGGGCGAATTCCGTGGGTCTTGGCATTAACCCCAATAAAACGGATATTGTGGTCTTCACTAGGAAGTATAAAACCCCTGATTTAGACAATATCATGCTGGGTGTTTCCACGTTAGGTCTCAAATTACAAACTAAGTACTTGGGTCTTATTCTGGACAGCAAGCTCACATGGAAGGCGAATTTAGAGGAAAGAGTTAAGCGGCCAAGCAACGCGATTTATGCCAGCAAGAGAGTGCTGGGTAAAACGTGGGGTCTAAGCCCTGCTCTAAGGCACAAGATCTACTTGGCGATAGCTAGGCCGATCCTTGTTTACGGATGCTTGGTTGGTGGCCAGCAGTGAATAAAAGCACCTTTGCTAGTATGGCGAATAGAGTTCAGCGGTTGGCGGCTCTCTCTCTCAGTCAGGCGGCGGTAAAAGCACTGATGTCACACATACAAATCGAAGTGTGTATTTGATTGCATTCAGGCCCTGAACAGACTGGGTTCCCAGTCATAAGAACATTGATGGAAATGAGAAGGCGGATGCGTTAGCCAAGTATGGGGCTAGTCTTCCCCTTTTGGGAGCGTTTGACATCCTTGCTCCTATCCAAACGATTAAGTACTCGATCGACTCCCAAATGATGCAGGGTGCGACGCGCAGATGGGGTGACACTCAGACCTGCAGGGTAACCAAAATCATGTGGGGGTCATACAATCTCGCATCGACCAAGTACCTCCTCGAGTTAACGCGGATTGACTGCAAACGACTCGTTGGTATCATTACTGGTCATTGTCTTGTAGCAGCACATGCTATAAAAATGGGACTCTTAACGAACGACACCTGTAGAAGGTGTCAAAAAAAAAATGTAGAAGATGCCAAAATAAAAAATCCATTCAAATTTTCGATGACTGATTTTCGAAAAAAATTGCTTGAAAAGAATAATTGGCCAAGCAGTTTTTGCTGGTTGAAAGGTAAAAAATATTTTGAGTCGATAATTGTGAAACCAAATTCATCGAAAAGCATATAATTTGTTCATTTTTAGTATGCTAACTATTTCAACAACATAATTATAAAAATGTCAAAATTTTCAAAAGTTGTCGTTCTTGATATCTTTCTGTCAAATTTTTGCCTCTGGATGAACTGGTTTGTTTTATTATTTTATTATTTTCAAACATAAATGGCTTAGATTTTGCACAGAGGAGCAAATAGTAATAAATAAAGGAAATATGAATAAATATAATTTTAAGAAAAGAGAGATCAACTAAAAAATAACACTTCCAAATTAAAGATAACTTCATGATGTTTCGTATGAAGTTTGATTGGTCAGATTTGTGCCACTAGGTTCTATGAAGCTGTTGGCTTTTTTCAATGTGACCAGTTTACATACTTAATGCAATATCCGCTCAAAGGATATTTTCAGTTAATGTGAGGATTGCGGATTACTTGCATGATGAGTAAATCATCCAGCAGTTTTACCACTTTGGAAAGAAAGCTGCAGCATAATTTTCAAAAGTTCTTACTTTATAGAAAAAAATTGACCCTCCAATAAGCTTCCAAAAACAATTTCACATGCCCTGCAGCGGCCTTCCTTGTCAAACCAAATTTTTACTTTATTTTTGATCGCTATATCTCGCGAATGGCTTGACCAATATTCAGTCCTGTCACCAGGACAGTTTTTCACGGAGCATAAATTGAAACAAAGTTGAGTAGATTGAAAATTAGTGAAGTAGATCAAAAAACCTTAAACAACAACTCAAACATACTCACACGTTGCTCTTATCCATTAGTTTCAAATAGCTCTTCATTTCTTTTTTTAAACAATACTAAACATGATTTATTGCTATAACGATAAAGTCTCACTTGGAATTTCCAATAAACTTGGCATGCCAATTGCTTCTAAGAAATATTCGAGAGTCAAAACCAAAATATGATAAGAAAAGTAAGTCGAACGTGTGACAGTCTGTGGAAAATGTCATAGATAAAAATAAATTTAAAATTGTAGTAGATATACATACTACAATAGCAGTATGGCGGCAGCGTTACCAATAGCTGCGTTTTATTTTCATCCAGAGTGTAGTAGGTATCCTGGATGCATAATAAAACGATCCAGAGTAGCACGCGATTTTTTTTCTGTCAGACAGTTGTCACTTCAAAATTTGAACTGTCATATAACCAACGCCGTTTTCAAATGTATGACTATTTATCCTGGTTGCCAGGGTGACATGGAAATTTTTGAAAATTCCATCTATTGCAGTTGACATGACTTTTCGAAATACGTTCCACAGAGAGCACGAGTACGAACTCCACAGAATTCACAAGTGTTCGTTCTCTGGATGTTGTTGTTGTTTCGTGTGCAAATCGATATCCTGCACTACTCTAGATGTAAAATAAAACGCACCTAATATTGTGCTGAAGTTCATGAATGGTTGCTAGATTGTCGACTACGATCTTTAACGGCATCTGCCAAAAAGTCGAACGTTGTCAAATCGCTGCTCGTCGTATGCAAAAAGCTATTATTTCACAGTTTGTATAGCATAGGGCGCAATCCTGCTGAAAATAAAGGTCGTCCAAGTTCGTGTCTTCAACTTTTTGTCACAATAACTCGGTTCCCTCTGCAGCGCCCTCAACTTACCGTAACGGCGTTGATAGCATCATTTTCAAAGAAAATTGGGCCAATTATGCTATGAAACAAAAAACCACACCAAATTTTTTGAAGGTGCATTGACTTCTGTACGATTGCTTGTAGCTTTCATAAACACCGAATGTGACAATCTTGAAGATGGAAATGCGCTTCATCAAAAAAGTTAATTTTTCAAGCAAATTTGATATAATCTTCAAACTTTTCTTGAGCCCACATAAAAAACGGTTTGTTTAGCATTCAATAGATGAGCCAATTGGAACATATACGCGAAGAATATGAGTTAATTGTCATAATTTCCCTAGAGCGAGTGTGGCTAATGCTGAGTTTCTTCGATCTATGTGAAAGTGTAATTTGGTTGATGTTTTTCTCAAGTATATGGATTCTAAGGGCACAGAATTCTTGTCTTTTGTCCACCAGCAATCCTGTCTATGAGTTTTGGCCAAAGATTTGCATACACCATTTTGCCCAATTTCTTTTCGAAAGTCGAACTATTGATGCTACACGGTACTCAAATTGGAAGTCAGTTTAGTCAATATTCTGAAACGCTTTTCAAGCGCAAACGTGTCAATTTCGTACACCGGAGACCGAACACTGAACTATGGCTACATGTTTTAACGCTAAGGACCTTCCGGTGCCAAATTAGCATATGAATTGAAAACAAACCACTAGATGACCTTCCTTAAACCATCTCCGTCAAGAAGCTGCAAGAAAAAATGACTGGAATTAACAGATAAAACGGTCACGATTGTCACCTGAAATTACCCTTTCTTCTCTTTCGAATTAATACGACTTGGAAAATATTCACGCAACAGGTTAATATCATCAGCAGTGGGTACCATCTCGTAAAAATCCTAAGATTTTTTTGTTGCCTGCTTGTAAGAGTGGAAAGCAGAACTCCCGAAAAATTGTTTAGTTCTGATCTTGAATTATCGTTATATTTGTCCCTGAAGCAGATTCAAAGAAACAAGATCCATATTTTCGAAACAATTTCATAAATTTTTGGTGCTTATTCATAACATTGACAATTTTTCAAATATAATTCATAGATTAGTTGCCAATTCATAATTTTTTTGAGGCAAATTGATAACTTTTGCAAGTAATTTTTATTTCCTAAAAGTGATAATTTCAAATTTATAATGAAATAAAATGAAAAACATAATGTAAAACAATTACCTGCTCAAACTTAAAAACAAAAGTATAGCATTCCTATAACCCTTAGTATTTTGCCAATGGAGTTTGTTTTTACAGCAGCAGCAGCCGGCAGTAGTTGGACCATATCCGATATCAAGGTGGGACAGTTGATGCCAAAATATACTAGTGCTGGGAAATTCTTTTCGTTTCAGAACTTTTATAGATATCTCCCATGACGTATATGTTTCTTCCACTAAACCCACCAGGAAGCTGCAGAATTTCTGTGCGTTGCACGTTGGATTTGGTAATGTTGTCTTGTGCAATATTGCCACTGCTACTCTTACCCGAAAAACTTTTTTCCGAGGATCATAAAAATTTGGCTGAGATGTCAGTCGCATATTCTGTCTGTAGTTCAACGGTGCATGGGGCGTTAAATGCGGTCAAAATCTATCAACGCAAGCTTCAAAGTTGTTCAAAGTTTGAGCTGACAAAGAGTGCTGATACTCTGGCTCCAATTTACGCAAGCAAATACAAATGATATATTTCAGCGTGATAGAGGAATTTTTCTCCCAGCACTTTTTTAATACTGCAAATGCTTCCTCTATTGACTGTTTCGCGCGTCGGCAGCCACCTCACAGTTTTTCCTCACCAAGGTCCAATCCTTGTTGTACACACGAATGATACTGGCAGAGATTTCTTACATAATTTTAGCACAGGATGCTGCTTCTTTTATAGTTGCTCAATCTCAATACATGCTTGTGAGGAACTCCGTTTGAGCATCACTATTCTGACTATAGTGCCCTCTCTAACAAATAATCCGCTGCTGTGATGCTGGCAGCTCCATTATAGTGCAAACGTCATTTTAATAGCAAGATTCTTCACGATTCTTCTACTTAATTTTTTCACATAGTTTTATTATTTATAAGTAATCGTGTTATTAGAATGATGAAAAGCCATGTGCAAAGGAAAGTACAGCCAACTCTAAGTTCAAATTCTAATCCTTGAGTGTGCATGGTGTTCACCTTTTGCCAAAACAATAAAGACTCGAGTTCGATTCAGCTGCGAAATAAATTGACAAAAAAAGTCGATATATTTTCATTTACCTGGTATTTTTATCAAACGACTAATTTGCTGAAAGATTTATTACATAATAAATAGCGTGTTTTTGAAATTTTAAGTGGAAAGTGTCTCCAATGTTTCGGTAATAAGCTTGCGCAAGAATTTTTTTTTAATGTTAATATTTTCATTTAAAATATAAATTTGAAATAAATGGCTGTGAGTGCAATCCAAAACCTTACGAATGATATCTTGCGAAATTTGATGACTTCAATCAGTATATTATCAATTTATTAAATATTATGAATATGAACATCGCCTAAGAATGTACGAATTTATTCAAAAAAATATGAATTTAACTTTGCAATATTTATGAATATGACTTGCAAAAATTATGAATTCGCCCCGCACAAACTATGCATTTGGTTCGAAAAGATTATGAATTTTTATCGAAAACGTATGAATTGGTATCGAAAATTTATGAATACGACTTGAATAATTGTGACTTAGACTCGAAAATATTTGAATTGGTGCCAAAAGTTTTTGAATTTGATTCGAAAATGGTATATCTTCTGCAAGGCTATGTGGCGCCAAACAATGAAGCAAAAGGTTTGATTGATTTTTTTTGGAAATTTCGTGCCCCAAACTCTGCAGGTTTGATTTTGCACTCCGCTAAGGATTTAATTTTTTTCAAAAATTAGTGACCATTTTCGGTGACATTTAGATCAACTCTGCAGTACTTGGAATGTGAAACTAGGTGAGTAGCTACAATGAAACCGTTTAACTGCGGGTAAAAATTTGCTACAGTACATAGTATGTAAAATATGCGTTTGTTTTGTGCACTAGCACAAGATTTTAGCCTCGGCGACATATTCAAATGTGTCAGCTGGTGACAATACCACTACTATTATAAGTGATTTAAGGGGAGATATACACCTAGGAGTCGGATAAAACGGTCATTTTTGTGCATTTTTTTAAGGAAAACTATTTGAAATATCGGATTGGGAGTTTAATTATCTAAAAGTATACACATTCAAGAGTATGCCTAATATTTTTTTTATTTAAAAATATAAAAATTATACAAGGATATTGTATGATCCTTGGAGCGCTGTAAAAAAAACGGCGTTAACGGTACCCACTGGCATTTGCTCAAAAATTATCTGAAGAAAAAAATGGAAAAAGATTATTAAATTAGATACTATAATCTAGTTCGTGTCATAGCCGATTTTGAAAATATTGATTAATGACAAAATGGCGGACGTTTGAACATGAATAGTGATTTTTTGACCAAAAATTAGATATTATTTTGGCTATAAAACAAAAACTAAGTAACGAAAAAAAAAAATCCTATGACAAGTACTAGATAATGTTATATAAAATAATCACAAAAAGAATGAAGGTAATCAGTTAATTGGCTTTCGAGAAATTTTGGGTACCGATTTGAAAAACGTGTTTTTAAGAAAAACGCCTTTGAAAATTTAGGACTGAATAAATCATTAAATTTGTCAACTAACATGGAATCATCGATACCAGGCCCATAGTGTAAGTCTTTTACTGTTTACGGAATATTCATGGCTTCTAAATTGTCTTGCCGACGCCGTATTCAACCTTCTTTCGTCTGTTCTTGCGCTTGCAGTTCGGCTTTCGCTATGCAAGTTTCGTCTTCTTGCGCTGCGTACAAGTGCGCTCCCGATCCGAACGATATTCGCAACACATTCATGACTTCCAGCGATGAGGTGAAACCATTGTTGAATGTACATGTTGCAAGATATACTGCAATGCTAACGATTTTGGCCCCGCTGTTCATCGTTTTTGGGGCTATTGTCCAAATAAGTTGGTTGCAGTTTTGGGTATATCGACCAATACAGCGTTCCAACAATTTTTCATTGCTTAGGTCTTCGTTTACTGGTTTGATGACATCTAACACCATTTTTGGCAATGCTCAATAATTGTGACGAACATTTTCCAGTTCTCCTTTAGCCTTTGCTCGTTGCAACTGGCACCACGATTCGGGGCCTTCGGGACAGAAATGTTGTTGAGGCTTGCTGTCTGTTGAGCCGTAATGGTAAAATGTTGCCCGTATCGCTTTTTTCATTTCATCCTTGGAGGCACAGTTTCTGCAAATAGCTAAGCCATAGTAAATCTTCAGTATATCTATAAACTTTGCCCTCAATTGGTTTTTGCTGCTGATTCCAGGACTTTTTTCTTTCATTCGCGAAGAAGGGTTCACAATCGCTTTTGAACGTGACCCACTCATTCTTTTTTTGTAATTTCAATCTCGTTTCCATACGGTTTCGCATTCACTAATCCCGTGTTCGTCTTAGAGTCACCATCCCCGGCGTAATTAGTGTACATAACTCTATACTTTTCGGCAGATTGTGAAAATAATTCTTTCATGGCGTCTACTTCCATTTTACCTGCCGATCCATCATGATTGGCCTGGCAATTTCCATCGTGATTCGATTTCCATTCCTCACATTGCTCAGTATTTTCGAGTTTATTCCAATAGTTACATTTAGCACAATAAGAAGATTTTACAAGAATATCAAAAACATTTCCTGTAAACTGTCCAATGAGAACCTCAACTCCCTACAATGAGGTAAAACCACGTTTTCGCCCCGTACTATCTCCAAAAACGGTTAGTTTGGTTATACCAGCACTCGAATTTTGTTTTTATTTCCCGTTGTACTTAATTTACAGCTTGTTTTAACTTGAAGCAGCCTAATGAATGTTATTAACTATCGTATCATATTTCGTAAAACACGTTTGATTATATCGGCTGTAACTAGCTTATTTATAGAAATATTAACTTGGTGTTTTCACCAGATATTTTTGAGACCTGTATCTTCACGAAAATGCAATAAAAAATAAATCGATTTTGCCGACCATTCTAGGTGTATATCTCTCCTTAAGGCAGTCACGAAAGTAGATAAAAAGCGATTTTCAAGCATTTTTCCTGGAAAGCCATTTAATGTATGCACATGTTGCGCTCACTTTTAGCTTTGTTTTGATATTTTTAATTTGAAACAATAATAATTTCTAAAGCTATTGAACCCGTTCTCCTGGAGCTTTTCTAAAAAAAAAAAGAAATCTAGCTATGAGCAGTTGAATTATCTAAAATGAAAAAACAAAAAAGATTGCTTTTATGTATAAATTAGTGATTAGTCAAAAGAATAGGCAAAATATTTAATTTTGACTAAATGATGGGTTTCTCAAACAAACACTTTCAAGTTAAGGCAAGAAAAATCGTTCGTTCAATCAATAGAAAATATATTCAAAAAGCTTGTGTGGAAATTGGAGATTGATCAATCGAACCGTTTTTTTGGAAGCCTTGGTCACTGATCCAAAAAAATGTTTCCCAGAGAACTCTGCATCGCTTAAAGACGTCTTTATAAATATGCGTGTAACTTCGAGAATATTTGTCCGATTGGCTGTGCATACACTTAAATATATGTACATATGTATGTACATTACGAAATTACGTTACGTACATTACGTATGTACATTACGAAAATAACATGATATTTACCAAGTATCTAATGTGCTCCTAACCCCTTAAACATAACTTCAAACATACATCGAACTCTTGATGGTTATATTCATTTAGCCAAAATACGCCACTAATGATGACCATTGGAAATAATTACAAAACTTTCATAAGCTCGTGACGTGTGAAAACCATTAAACTTACGCTAATTGCAATAATTGTACACCATTCATGTCTCGTGAATTACATAACGACATCAACGTCAAAACTCCATTACCTACTCGAATTAGATTAAAAGCGAAAAGTTTGCGCTAATGATTTGACTTGAAATTTAACAGCCAGTCGCTGAGCAACTTCACATCACCTTGACTACCGCATAAAAAATAATGCGATCTCATGAAGTCATTAAGACCTCGTTCGTCTATTGCTAACCACTTTTAAATGCCATTCAATCCACTCAGCTCTCCCGACGTGCATCTATCGAATTCTGCACAATCAGCTCGATGGTCTTATGCAAGTGGTGACCCGATTTCATCTAAACTGGCTTTATACAAAAATAGTACCCAAGCCGTTTTCTTCGGCTTATCGACGATTACTGCCAGTTTTCACATACATACCATTGCTGCATAAATGAACTCATATCGTGCATTATTAGTTAGCATCGTTTCGCTCATATCTCTCTCTTGCTTCCTAATGAATTCACGGGTTTTCCAGTTGTTTTTATCACAGCATAGCTGCTAAACGAAATCTTCGATCGAAATACTGACTCTGCGAAAAGCTTTCGAATCCAATTTACAGTCATGTGAAAGAAAAGAAGTTTGGGTGCGATGTTCTGCACCAGTCCAGTTCTGCACCAAAAAAAAGATATAGATTCTAACCGGTTCTTGCACAATTCACCTGACGTATAGATACATACTAATGATGAAGCACATTGGTATTTCTAATTTGCGAAGATTGTAGCGGAGAGATGGAGTACTACTTGAAGTGTTGAAATTTTTGTGGTGATTCTAAAATGTCATTAAAATACAGTTATTTTTGCTGCAATACTTTTATACATAAATGTATATCTGATAAAGTATGTAGTAAGAATGAAACGAGCATTTTTTAATCACACTTCTATTTTTGTTTCCATCTTAAAAAAGTTTCTCAGTAGTCAAGAAACAATAATTATCGCACATTCCAACTTAAAACCCTTCCACTACCCTTTCCCTATTTCAGTCAGCTAAAAATTAAATTCTAAATCGTAATAATTCCACCAAATCCTATCGATCATAAATTCGCACGCTCCCTTTTTTTCTTACTTCACCCTGATCTGACCTCACTTACAGTTCACCATCCAACCAAAAACCGAACCGCTGCAGCTCAACGAACGGTACGACGGCAAACAAGGCAATTCAAAACAAATGCAAAAAAACGAACGAATCGAAATAAAAGAACAAAACAATAAGAAAAATAATTTCGCAAACATTCGCATTCTTCTTTGGGCAAATAACTATAAGTATTCATGAATTGACTCAGTCGAGTCGGGAGTTTCTTGAGATGCTTGACCGCTTGCTACCGCGACTGACTATTTGCCAGAGTTCCTGGAATCGAAAAGATCGTAAAAATATTTCATTTTATTTTAACCGAAAAGTTTTGTACAAAAAAGATGATTATAACGATTTAAGACGGTCGAAGAGAGAAATTCCTGTGGCTGCTTAGTCGGCGAGGTAGACAGTCAGTTTTTCGATTGCAGTTTTGGAATTTATTTTTCGTTGAGCGAATTTAGAAATTCGTGGAAAGATACTTTTTTCTGCATACAGAAATGTATCTACATGCGATTATATTTGTAAACTGGGTTGGAAATGGTGGTGTTTGGGTGACTCAGAGCATAAGCCAGTTAGTTTCAAAAATGCAATCTGAATTTCGTTGAATTTCTTGCCTATTAAACACCTGCAGAGCTGGCTGTATCTTTTTTTCGCACCAATGGCTTGACCCCAAGAGCAAACGAAATTTGCTTTCGGAAAGAAGTAATTAATGGAGTGTTGGATTTATTTTTCTATTTCAATCGCAGCAGATGTCTTTCGACCCGGATATATGATTTTCTTTGCTGGTTAACAGTTTCTACACTTCTTTGCCCGGGTTATTAATCTCATGCAGCTTCAACTCAGTCCGCAAAACATATTTCATATCAGATAACATGTTTGAAGCCATGCGAAAAAAAAACCACAACCGCCACCGTTCTGATTCAGATATGAAACCGAATCCTGGGTCAAGTGGTTACCAACCGCCACTTATGAGACGACTCAATTAGATTGGAATTAACTCTTTCCCTGCGCCTTGGAGAGTTCTTCATGTCAAATGGGTTCAATTGAAGCCCTCCAAGGCACTTTCATTTCAGTTCGGAGCCAGCATCTAACTAAATATGCATGACATACGAGTGAATCGAGTAATCGAGTCTCCATTCAACCACATTACGCGCCCATCCATCATCTCGTACCCAGACTGATGAATATGAATGACATTTAATATTTTCTTAATGATACCCAAAGCGAGCCACTGAATTGTTAATAGATGTGCCTAGGCTTCAGTCTATTCGGCTCGGGCATACTTGTGGGTACTTGTGGCGTTATGACAACTATTTCCGGCATTTGTAATGGCATTTTTAGTAGGGCCGTAAAAATTGAATGGGATATAATTACGCGCATTAGGATCACACCAGCTTATGTCGTTGTCCCTTTTGAGCACAAAATAATAATTCAGACAAATGGCGTAGTGGTCGAAGGCAAGTTAAAGAAATTCCACCCACGCTCATTCATTTCTTGTTGACATTAACGAATCTATAATTTCCACAAGCGGTATATTCAAGAGACAAAAATACAGCCAACCCCCCAAACTAACCCCTTGAATTCCAAACTAAAATATGCGTCGAATTCCAGCCATCCCTGAGCAACGAAATCGTCTCCCTCGAGACGATACCGTACTGCATGAGTTGCTCATCATTAACAATCAACCAAAATACTCATCATAAGAAGATGACTCCTTCTGCGTCGTCGTACCTACTTGGTTCTTTCATTAAGTCCACTGGGAATATCAACTTTTCAAAGGCAAATTACCAGTTGCCGGAATCTTTTGTGGCATCTCTAATTGAAAAGGTACACCTAACCGAGCTCCAGTAAGATTGGAGACCGATAGTTTATTTTTTTTCGTCTATTTTGCCTCGTTCGGCAAAACATGTTTGTGGTTGTCCTCGGGGAAATGTATAGAAGGTACAGACAGGAACTTTCCGTAAAGGCCGATGGCCACCACATGGTTGTCAAATTGTTAATGTATGTGTGTTTGTAAGTATTTGGTTCGGTAATGACAAATATTTAACAATATAGTAGTTGTATTTGGCTTGGGGCTCGATTTTCGAGAATAGAAAAAAAACGCATGTGTGCTTGGAACTTAAAATGTTGCATAATTGATGGGACTTGAGGGAGTTTGGTTTCGGATATGTTTGGAGATGTCAGATTTTATTAGAAGAAAATAAACATGGGAATTTGCTTGGGGAATATTTTAGATGTGTTTAGAAATTTATTTTGATGACGCACATAATTTTGAAGGTATTTAAAGAGTGGATGAAGGGGATATCGGTTTGTTTAGCTAATAATCATTGGAGAAGGTCATATGGAGGAGACATTTATTCAGATGCTTCTTCTGGCATTTTAATTTTTTACTATGTGTGTAATCAAAAACAAAGTTTCTATTGCATACAAATTCCAGAGAGCTTGTAAATAGTGCAGACCAGTTTCTCTTAAGAAATTTTGAAAAATTTTCCAAGTGCTAGAACTATTAGTATAATGTAATGTAATGCTTCCCAATCAAGGAAATTACCACAGAAAGGACCCTTTCATGCAGAACTCATTAGTCCAAAACCAGTCTTGTATTTCTTATGCGACCCCTTAGATCGATCATCTGCTCGGATTCGGGACATTTTATATCAAAACATACCAACTATTTTGCTCACAAATCGTCTTACTGCTACTGGATTTGCTAGCTTGTTTCACCCAGCGTTGTATTTGCTATTTTGGCAGCCAAAATTCTAGACATTAAGACCAGATATCATCAAAATCTCTAATTTTTGTGATTCAGAGTTTTCATCGGATATTCTAGAATTTTATCATATGATAGGAGAAAATTAACAGCTACTAAACTCGGACCCAGAAAATATATGTATTTTTGACACATTTCTAGAATTCAGAAACATGAGCTGTTGAGCAGTGTTGTGAAAGTAAGCATATAAAACGAATGAATAAAATTCTTGGACTTAATGGGCTTCTTATTCCAAAAATGTTTTAGACTAGCCAACACTGAAATTGAAATGAAAAAAAATGACAACTTTAGTCTCATTAATAGCCCATATTTTTCCTTAAAAGGTTATACGCAGTCACAATACCGAAAAAAAACCTTTTTTTATAAATTGTTGGTGAAAAGGTATAAAAATAAAAATTATATATGCATTTAGTGTCAACATCTAAGTTAATTATGGCACTAATGATTTGTAAAAAATATTGATCTGGTGCGCTCCTCCAGAGGATCTCCTGAAGTTCTTCCAAAAAAAGGTGTTCGGCGGTGACCACGATTTCTTCGGTACAGTTCAACTGAAGTCAAAAAACCAAATAGATTCTTTTAGTGGATAGATAAAACTAGGTATTGATCGAAGGAATAATCGAAATTTAGATTTTTGACAAAATGGCTTCTTCGTAAAAAAAAATCGAATTTATGACCAAAACTGCCATTTAAAATTGTTTAAAAAAATAGAAATAATTATTCGAGATCTTATTCCTTCGATTAATACTTGAGAAATATATCTGGGAAAGTTATGTTAAAATTTCAAACCGTTCGCTTGAGCCATTTTTTCGAAATCTTGGTCACAGACTTAAAAAACATAATTTTTTTAAAAAAACGCGTTTAAAGTTTCGGAAGAAGTTAACACATAGATAATTTTTTTTTTTACTTACTTGGAGTCATCTATTCTAGGGCCATAAGATGTTCCCTTTGTATCATCAGCAGCTTCTAATACTTCGATTTTATGTTGTCTACGAGCCATTCTTCCCTCTCGCATACTCCTATGCGCTCTCGAGTCAGAGATCGTGACGCGCACTGCTTCCTCTTTCTCGACATAGGCATGGGTATTGGGCCCAATTGATCAGCCCATTGTATTCATGTAATATAAAATTGACGTTTTACCTTCATTGAAGATCCCGGCAGCGATGTAAGCTGCTATTTTAACAAATTTTGAGCCACACGGAACGATTTTCGGAGTTATTTTCCATATCAACTGATTGTAGCTCTCATTGTTGCTTTGCGTAAAACCACTAACACATCTTTCCTATAATTTTTTATCACAGAGGTCTATATAAATTGGAAATATAGCTTCAGCAATATCAGGTGGAAGAGACAGATAATCATGTTTATACCTAGGAATGCAAAGAAAGAAAAGAGCAGTTGCTACTTCGATCTGTACTCCACCTACTTTCTAACAGTCCTAGACGTGAATGCAAATATGCGTATATCTCGGAAAACACTTGTCGGATCGATTTGAAATTTTCAAGTCATATTATAAGTGAAATATACATTCCGAAAATAGAAAAAATAAAAAAAAACATTTTATGAAAATTCTAACTGCGTGTAACCCCTTAAGCACAAACAGAAATACTCTCCCGAAAATACATATTATTACCAAAAGCCGGACTTTGGAGTTTTTTTTCTACAGTCACTCTGTTAGCCTGGGGGTCCTTTGTACGAAACAATATTAAAATATTGTCCAGAGCAAAGTTTCGTTTGGTTTTTTTCGTGATAATTTTCATTTATAGCTCGCCAAAGACATTTATGTGGTCTTTATTTCTCAATTGCCTCCAAAAAAAAGCCTGGTCACCAAAACCCATTTAGAATACATTAAAATAGCACAAAAACAGTCAATGAGAATGAAATTGCCACAGGTCAGCGTGTGAAGCAAGACTGGTACTTTGTTTTTAGTGAGGCTTCAACACACACGATCAGGCCATAGAGTGAATTGGCAACACTCGACCTTTTGTTTCACCACAGACAGTCGAGACAAAGAATGACCCGATGGCATATGTTCATGAACCATTGAAAATCCAACTTGATTGCTTCAAACCATGAATCCATTCGAGTTCTCCCACACAGGAAGAGATTTTGGCCTGTCAACACGCCATTAGGTCATTAGCCCATCCTGCTCGTGAATGGGGGCCTGCAGTTTAGGTCCTGATTTTTGTAGACATTTACTTATCCTTATTCTTCTTACTTGGCCTGACAGTTATTCCTCATCTTAAATCGAAAATGTTCATGGTGGACTTACTTATTGTTACACATAATTTTTTTTGAGTCCTACTCTTTTGAAGCATTATTGTCACCTTAGACACGGGGTGAAATTAATACTTAGCGTGTTGAGCTTCATAAATTGTTTATTTTAATTTTTATTCACTATTTGTTGAGCTTTATATGTGTTCATTTATTCGCTTATTTATTTTAATTTGTTTAACAAATTATTTTCAAAAATTAACTTATTCTCGGATATCTGTCCACATCCACCTTCATATATGCAACACCAACATTCTCAAAAAATAAAACGGTGCTACAAAGAAAACCTTTTGACACCATTTGTGATGCTCAGAAGGCCACGGTAGAGCGGCTGATGGCCCTTGCGAATGAATTCTTCTAGAAATGCTTCCAATCGTGGAACCGACGTTGGGTTAAGTTCATCTCTAGGTAAGGAGACTACTTTGAAGGACATTAATTACATTCAACATTAATTATATTAATTATATTTCGTTCGTATTAAAATCATTTATCATCAATCAATCAATCATTATTTATTCACCGCTTCAAAGCAGAATTGAGTTCCAATAAAATAATATGTAGTCTTGTTGAACTTGACTGGTTAAAAAATCAGTGTACAAGACAAG
The DNA here is from genome assembly GCA_947369275.1 of Nemotelus nigrinus. Lineage (NCBI taxonomy): Eukaryota > Metazoa > Arthropoda > Insecta > Diptera > Stratiomyidae > Nemotelus > Nemotelus nigrinus. The sequence goes on from OX376373.1 coordinate 168,417,627, forward strand.
CCATAAGTGTACCTGTTGTGCGAAAAACAAAACAATTCAAAATATTCAGCTCTTCGCAATATGAGTAATCTAGCGAACTATTTTGAAAAAAATAAAAAAGAATAGACAAGGCGGCTAAAAAAGGGAACTTTCTAAAAAGAAAATTGTCGGATGAATTGTGGGATGATTAAAATTGAATTTTTTTAACTAAGCGGTTTCGAAAGTCTGCACTGATTCCCATCAGACATCAGCTCACAGTACATAATTGACTAATCTGACCACTTGCAGTGGTAGATGATTAATTTTTATTTACGTTAGTTGTGATAAATTTTGACATCCTCGACTTATATCCAACGATATCATTTACTCATAAAGACACACGAATGAAGGTTTTAAGGTAGTTTTATAATAATCGAAAAAATCAAATCAACACCGTCTCAATCTTTTATCGTCGTCGTCTCTACGCTTGGTATATCTAACATAAGAGCTGTGCCTGCTCTTCAAAAATATGTGGCATTAAATCAACAGTATCATCCAAACGAAAATTAATGAAATTATCATCACATAAAACACATACATTTGTGAATTTATTACAAGTTTAATTACGTGCATTGACCATAGTATACCTTCATTATCTATAATGTAACTTAATTAGCCCGCAGAACATAGTATTCATTATCTGAATGAAATTGTAGGAAAATGCATTGTATTTAATCATGCACCTTCAAATTCCTCATTTATATTCCAGTATTTTAAGGTCCCCTCGATTTTTTTAAGCCTGTCAACCTCCTGACGTATATCATTATTTCATACAAAACGGATAACTATTTTCATTGATTAAGTGTATTTGATTTTACTGAAGCAATAATATTAATGTTTTGGGCTAGTCAAACAGACTAGCCATTTTTAGCATTGAATGTTCAAAAAACGTACTGAACAATTAAATACTTTATCAAACTCAAAACGTATACATGTCCGTAATATGTATATAGCATATTAAGCATATCTTCCATGTGACCATGCACAGGATCTCGTATGTATAGTTTAAGAGCTCTAGACGGTTCACCAGCGCCAGTCATCTATTATTCAATATCGGTTGAGATTTCCATTAGGAGCAGATAAATGTACGTAAATTCATGCTCGTATACGGAAGTATGGCATAATGTACGAAGGAAAGTGGAAACGTCTAACCATGCGACCTTTGAATTATTGAAGCAATAAGATCAAGTCTTTAGAGTGTGGTATATGAGAAGGTATTCGGAATGAAAATGTTGGTAGGGGGTTCAAAGAACCAATGTAGGTATATTCATGGATATACATTTGTACATGATTTGAAGGTGGATTTCAAACTAAATCGTGCATGCTACAAATGACGATATCGATGTTTTTTTTCGTAAGCATGTAAAGGATATCAGCTCCTGTTCAATATTTTTGTTCTTAAAAATAAAGCAAAGTAAATGTATATAGAAGAAAAGAAATTATGTCAAAGATTCTATCAATATAAGCTCTAAAAAAAAATTAAAATCAAAACACAAAAGACTTCTATAAAATCTCACACTTCACATAAAATAGCACAAAAGATTAAGTTGTTTAATAATATTGTAGTTACTCATAAGAAACATGACGTGATTGATTAAAGATATAAAATCTATGATTGAAAATCTTCTCATGCTCGGCAGCAAAAATACCACCAAACAAAACATGCAACAATAAAATCACAAACAACATTCAAAATTTATTGCGACAATCGTAGAGCTGACACAACACATCCACTCACAATATTCCCATGAAAATTTATTGTCGACGATGTCAACAAAAACATAAGCAGTGGAAAAACATATAACATTAAATTTCTAACACTAAGTATGAACTTAATTATTTTCCATTCAAAATGTTCCTAGTTAGAGAGTGGATTTCATTTTGTGACATGAAAACAGCAACACAATGCATTGACTGTTGCATGGAAACACTTTTTCTTAGAGCGTCCGCACACGGGTCGACATTCAATCGACTCGACTGCGACTCGAACTCGAACTCCTTGCGATTTCCAATGTAAATGAATGGAGACCCGCACACGGGTCGACTTGTGCTCGACTCGGACTCGGTGCGACTGCGACTCGACTGCGACTCGTCTCGCTCGAAGTGTTTGGAACGGGAAAAGTCGAGCAAGACGCGTGATATTTTTTTTCGAAATATATGAAAGTGTTTTTTTTTTATAATGTATGCATTATTAATTATTTTATTTTATGTATTATTATTATTGGTTCTTTGAAAAATATAAGTGTTTCTGATAACGTATCACGCATGTATTTTTTTATATGTTTGCATAATGTAATGTTACATATTGTAATGTTATATAAATGAAATTTTCCTACATATATTTTAATTATTTTAGCCACAAAATAGTTGCACCTATATGTTCATAAAGGTTATTGATTTGTGATCATTGTTCCCTTCTTGTCTATAAATCAGCATAGATAAAGCAGAGCATAATTGATACGGGAAACTCGATCGTTTTGCGGAATAAGCCGTCGAAAGCAGAATCAAAGTGGAATTGTTTTTGCGGGATGATTAAAATTGAAAATTTTATAGAAAATGTTTTTTTTACAAAATGGTTTCGATCGTATGCACTGATTCTCATCAGACTCCAGCTTACAGTGCTTACTTGGCTGATGTGACCACTTGCAGTTGTAAATCAGTAATTTTTATTTACGTTAGTTTTGACAAATTTTAACATCTCCGCAAAACGCAAAACAATCGAGTTTGTGTGCGCTGGTGTCTGATGAGAATCAGTGTATACTTTCGAAACCACTTTGTCAAAAAAAAAATTCGAAATCTTCAATTTTAATCATCCCGCAAAAACAATTCCACTTTAGCACCAATATATTAGGTATATTCCCGTTCTACGATTAATTGTGATTAATCGCGATTAATTGCAATGAAGCTGTTCCCGTAATCCGTTTTACTGAAAACTGAAAATTTCCCCTCTTTCAGTAAATTTCAGCAGGGTCTGAGCTACTGAAAAATACTGAAGTGTGAAACGGAGTGAATATTTTCAAATGTGCGCGGCAAGCAACATATTTTTTGCGTAATGTTGCTATGAAGGTCGAATATTTTTGTGGCGATAATTTATTACCGCATAGGATGACTTTATAATCACTATTGCTCTCCCAAAAAGCGAAAACTGATACTTTCGGTTGTCAATTTTCAGGAAATACAATGAGAGCGTTTCATGAAATTCCCCACCACATGATTCAGGAAAATTCAGTAAAATCAGTTACTGAAAGTACGGGAACAGACCTATTTATTGAAGCAACAGCGAAGTGTTTATAATATAGTTTCCTTACAAAGAAACAAGCTTGAAATTTTTCAGGATGAATTTCCACTTACTGGAGAAGCTTTTATTTAACACTAGTTGTTGCTGCCAATGGCTACTGATTCGATTGGTATTGACATTCTTAGATTATATAGCAGTGCCATCTGCGAGGATAGGAATTTTGCACTTAGAGTGTGGAAGAGAGGCGTATAGCTATTGAATTTAGTTGGACCCTGGGACATGCTTGTCAGAATATTAATGGAAGTGTTTCTTATCGGATTCAATAAAGGTTGGATCATTATTACTTGTAGTAATCCATAGTGGGTGAATATAAGTTACACGTGACAAAGCGACATATACTAATAACATACAAGTATATAATATTATTGAAGATCTCTCTAGTAAAATTACTTTCAATAACCGACCAAGACGCACCAGATTTGCAAATCTGCTCAATGAATTCATTCATCACACTACTTATCATATAATGAGCCCATTAATAGGTGCTGTGGATTATTCAATTCTATAAGCAGCCACTACTCTTCGGAGATTACCAAATCAAAATTCAAAAATAACTGGTCCAAAGCCCATTCCACATCCGAACCCGCTTAACTTCCATCGTTATTAGCCTAAATTTAATTAAAACAATGTAGAGTAAATGCTACAAAAATTGTGATGTACTGAAATATTTTTTATGGACAATTTTTATTTTATATTTATAATGATTAATTGTATTTTAGATTTATATTATGGTTTATTGTTGTGTATGTTGCCTTGTTTCGTAGAATAAATATCTAAATAAATAATATATACTATTGTTTGTTTGTCAAAACTTCGCGTAGAAAACGACCCGTTTCGAGTTCGAGTCGCAGTCGAGTCGATTGCATGTCGACCCGTGTGCGGATGCAATTGTCTACTCCGAGTGTGACGCTTATGACGCTTTGAGTTCGAGTCGCAGTCGAGTCGATTGAATGTCGACCCGTGTGCGGAGGCACTCATTTTCATTTTGTTGTTTCATGCTATTGCTATAGACTTTTAAATGCTAACCTTGACCTCGATATTTATGAATTTCATTACATTGTTTGTGAATTGTAAATATTGCATTTTGGTTGATGATGTGAAAATATATTGTTTTCTTTGAACAGTATGCTGATGAATTTTCACAAAAGCTTGAATATCTTTTTATCTATTCAATTAATTAAAGCGTCTACCTATACAACCTACCTTTGCACAAATAATTACATCTTCCAGCTAAATCTATTCATTTACCGATATGCTGCATTTTTTCTCATCATCTTAGTAGAGCAAGATCAAAAGCAAATGAGCTTATTAAAACAATATTTTGTGTTCCCTTCGTATCTTTAGATCGAAACTAGTAATCTAATTTCAACAGCTCAAAAGCTTCTAATAATCATCAGTAGGTAATCAATTCAGAATGTGAAAGTCTCTAAGAAAATGCTTTTTTGATCACGTATTCAGTAGCAAAAATTTATTTACTCATGTGTATCATGTTAATATACATATAGTAGCTTTTGTGTAAGCCAAATTTACATTGTTAGTCAGAATGAATAGCAATATTGAGTTCAAAGTAGTTTTCGTGTATTAGAGTGTTTAGAAAGAGTATTTAGAAAGGTGTGTTTTGTTTTGTTTGATAGATAATGAGATGAAATATTTAGGTCAGTAGCGAATAATATAATGAGCAAAATTTTTTTTGTTAAAAATTGCCATACCTTGGTAATACACTTTGCAGCTTCTATCCAACAAAAGTAGGAAAAAAACTATATTCATGATTAAAGCAAATTGAAAACTTATGGAAATTCCAATTCATTAATTAATTTTAGATATCATTGATTAATAATTTCTATGGATATCTTTCTCATTAGCAACGCATTTTCAATTCAAATATTAATCACAATTAAGTTGGTTATGTATAACAGAATTAATTAATTTGGAAAATTAAAATTACGATATTTTAGAAAAAAATTACGAGTTCTAACGTATGACGTTATGGATATTCCTTGCAAAAGGCTCTCAATCGTACTACGAATCGCAAAAGTCAATTTATCTTGTGCTTTTTTTCGATACTTTTCAATGCAGCATTTTCTGATTAATTAAGCGGTACCTTTTAGACAGTTGAAATAACCGTGATGTGTTACAATGCAGTTTTTTTTCTCCTATTTAAGTTAATAGTTATTTTTTTGAGTTTTTTTTCAACTTCTCAATCACTATTTTAATTGTAAATTTTTTCCTTTTTATGTTAGATATATTTTAATTTCTTGACAGATATCAATATTTTGAGGTTAATCTGCCCTCTTCTTCAGAGTTTATCGGTCCATTCTGTGAATGAAGAAGCACAATTAAATCATAGTTTGGATTTAAACTACATGGTAGAAAGCTGCCCACACATATCATAATTGGGCCCTTCAAACCTTGGTATCAAATAATCAAGAGAACGATTTGAAAGGAAAACTACATTTGACCAAAAACATGTATCTGAAAAACTCAATTTGACTTTTACCGTAGCTCAGATCTGTGAAACAGGCTTTACACGAGCTGATTTGTAGTAGCTTGAATGAATGGAATTTCATATAGCGGGTCTAGATGGCCCCACAGCACTGCAAACTCTTGGGCTTAATGAAGCCAAGGATGAGACGTATCTCATATTCTAAGTGGATAACTCGCTTCAAATTTTCCATTCTCTTGTTGCTGCTGACACGTTCGCAGAAGAATTAAAGATGAACATATCACTTAACTTTGGACGATTTGTCAACGTATCTTGCAGGAAACTCGCCAGTGATTCGGACTACAGTCGTATTGTGGGTTTTTTCTTACTGACACTTCGGACTGAACTAAGCATGTTTGGGTGCTTTGATTCCTGGCCTACTGGTGTTCTGGTTAAAGAATTTGAGCTCTACAATTGTGGACATTTTTTAAAAACTCCGGCCAGGATCCCGCCTAACTAAACTGTTCATATCTGCCAAAAAATCATCGTTTTCACTTCTGTCTCCAATCTCCTATTGTTGCATGAGGTGACTTCAACTTGTCTTCTGTCCAATCAGACCTCTCGTCCTTAAATGTTGTCTCTAAATGCCTTTTCCAATTCCCCTTTACGTCCTTTCTTTTTGTTCCATAGTTGCGTTCTAATGTTAACAATCGTTTGTTGGACCTCGTTTTTTCTAAGTTTACTTCTTCTAATCTTTGTCTTTCTTCATCATCTTCTCCTTACGTTGATCTGAAAGCGCATCATTTCCCTCTTTCTGTTGTTTTTTGTTGTTTAGATAACTCACGCACAAAGAGCAAAACTGTGCCAACTTACGACTTCTCGCTATCAACTGGTTCGCTTTTTTTCGAAATGAAGCCTTTTTTTCTTTTTATTCTCTCCTTTAATTGGTCATGTTGCTTGCCCCCTTAGTTTTCTAGGGCCGTCTACTGCGCGAGAAGGATAAGTCCCAAAATGAATTTATGCATAGTTCATCTGCTGAAGCTTTTCAGTGTCACCGGCCTTTGCGGTTGGTGGCTAAAAGAAGAGCTAAAAAAGCGAAAGGTACTTATTGTGCCCCTATTGAAGCATGCCTTTCTTCAAATTACTCGAAGTCCTTCTGGCCGTTTTGCCATTCCTCAAAGACAACCAACTAATTTTCGGACACTTTTTTCTAGAGGGAACTACTTCTTTTACTCCTCAAGATAGTTGTGATTTTTTTGCTTTAAGATAGTTGTGATTTTTGCTTCAAGTGATTTTGCTTCAAGATAGTTGTGATTTTTGCTTCAAGTGATTTTGCTTCAAGATAGTTGTGAAGTTTTTTGAAGTAATTTGAATATTCTTTTTGGATCTCTTTTCAAACAGTGGTCCTGATGATATTCCTAATGTGGTTGCAGACTCTCTTGCATCTATTCCTCTGTCTATTTAATTCCACATGAGTTCGTCCGTTAGTATTTTTTCTCCTAGCTTAAAAGCTGCCAAACTTCTTGCGAATTTGAAATCGGGGGACATTAGTAATATTGTCAAATGCAGTTCCATATCCTTCTTATTGTGTTTCTCTAAGTCGCTTGAACGAATCGGTCACAAAAGAGATCATAGGGCTTTCAGTCACTTATTTTCTAAAAAGCAACATGGATTCATTAAAGGACGTACTACAACAACTAATTTTGTTGAATTCACTAACTTCGTCACCTGTAACCTTATATTCTGGCTCTATTCTTGAATTCATGATCGCACTTGTTGTCTTGTTTTTCATGGCTGTTCTTCCTGCCCGTTTTATCCTACTAATGCCGTTCCCTAAGGTTCCAACCTTGGCCCCTTTCTTTCGACCCTTTCCTTTCAATCGATGCTTCTGCTCTTAAATTCATTTCAGAGAACATTTACGCGTCTTTTTTCCATTTATTTTTTAATATTGTGACTTTCAAATTTTTCACAAACGTTTCTTCAGTTTTTGTTTAACTACTGAAGCAGCGCGGGGTTATTGGATTCAGTTTAGCTATTAGACATAAGACAACCAATCAATTCAAGAGAGTCAAAACAATAGTAAGAATTGCACAAAAACTATCGTAAAGCCCATCAATTTTCATGAAACCTCGCTATTATGCATGAAATGCTCATTTTCGCTCAACACTTCCAGCCACGTATCTCTCTCACCCCATCGATCAAATAATGTCATTTGAAATTCTTTTAACTTTCCGCCCCACAAATACAAATATTGTTCATACGTTCTCAGCATAAATATGTGCTCGAAACGAACATTTTCTTCTACATATTCATTGAATATTGACACATCAATATTTTGACTTCTAATTTCCGTTCATCCATTGCCAGTCAAACGATAAAGACAATGAGGAAGAAGCACATCCCAAGTGAGAATGAAAATTATTCCATTGAGAGAAAAACCCGAGAAGCACAAAGCAGCTACCCAGCATATGCATGTATGCCAATAACATCACATCGTCCTGGAAGTGAAAAAGGACAACGATGGCGGTTGCTGTTATTGCTTGAAACGTTTTTTTTTCGAGGCTCCCCATTCAGCTACCACAAGCAGCATCCATTGCTTGCGATGATCGACAGAGGAATTAGAAAACAGAGGGATAGAAAGTGGAACAGAAAAATTTATATGGCAGCACAAGGACGATCTGAAAAACGTACAGGGAAATTTGAAAAAAACGAATAGAGGGAACGAAAGCGCGAAATTATGCAAATTTTTTGTTTAGGATTTTTTTCCACGTCATATATTTCCAACATTGCTCTTTTAGGATATGATTTGTTCTCGTAGAATTTGACAGTTGCGAGTAGAAATATTCATGATTCTAAGAACATTGTAGACATCAGTGATAGACTGAGCCCTACTAGGTTCCACAGAAACTATTGGCTGAAGTGTTAAAAAAACCTAGAAAAATTGTCAACAAAAGCCGAGATTACTTGTGGGAATCGATTTTTTAAGATAGGCTTGATAATATTATTTCAAAAGCTCGGTAATATATGCAAATATTTTGGTAATAGATAGTTTTGTTTTAGCTGAGCAGCATCTAACAAATAGGAAAGCAGTCTAAATTAGTCATCAGAAAATATGAAAACGTTAAAAATTTTTGCCAGACATATTATTTTAATATTCAATATTGAAATAGTAATGAGGGCTCATTATGCGGAAATATTATCGAATATTTTCATCTACATCCGCTCAAATTCCAATAAATATTCGATAATCCTGTTCCAAATACTTGTACGTTTTCAATAATATCTTGGCGTACATCCATTTTCCTATCAACTCTCTAAACGATATCCAGGAAAAAATATCCGCAATCTAATATCATCCCCAACCATTAGAAGCAAGCAAAGTTCAATATTCTACATCAAAGTACGGCCATTACAAAAGCAATTTGCAATAATGAAAACCCAAAATGAGCATCCCATATGTGCATCAAATTAGATATTGTCTCCTACTGCCGTCATTCACATCGTTCGTACCTGGCACCCTGCCTCCCACTTACTACAAAAAAGCGCCTAACAGCAAAGGAAAAAAAATGGTTGGAGCTCATTTAAATGGTGGAACAACGACAAGTGATTGAAAGTATCTTGGCTTGGAATAGATCAACCACCATCTCAATTTTCCGCTGTCGAAGTCAATCAATGTCGTCTTCATCCTACGAATGAGCAGCAGTAACGAAATTTTTTTCGACATCATTCTCATCGAATCACAAACACAATGCCAGGACGAGAGATGGAGAGCAAAATAAAATGAACGAAAGGAAGAAGAAGACCTCTATGAAGTTACAACAAGGACCAAGTCGATTAGAAAAATTCATCACACGTTCGCTTTTGAGTGAATTCGTATTGATTTTTGCTCAGGTTCTTTGTTTAGATAGACATGTTGGCTTTGTTCACTTTATTTATTTGGCTGATTTCTATGAGTTTAAGGCTGGGAATCAAGGAAACGAATCTTGTACTTTAAAAGAAAGTATTCAGCTGAAATAAATTTTAATCTACCAGGTCTTCAAATTATTGAGAGATGCTCGAAAAAAATGACCACAAAAATATTTTCATCGAAAATTTTATGATAATTTATCACTAACCTTATCGCTTCCAGCCTACCGTATCTAATACGTGTCAAAACTCAAATGTAACTTGGTTTTGTCATCTCATTAGGCACGATATCACAATGTGAAATAATATGACAAACTAATGTTTTTTTTTTCTCGAAATGAAGCGGCCGAGGACACTGCACTAAGATAACCGTATGTGTCAGTGACAAATTATCTTGTTCAATATAAATCGTGTTTGCTCATCTACGAAGACCAGTAGATACGGTTTCTCGAATTACATAATTATCTGATGGACCTTTTCTATTCAAATCTACTGACACATATTTTTTCCGGAATAAAAATGACCACATTGAATGCATCCAGCTGTGAAATTGATAAGCAGTAGTGATACTGTTATATTTCTAGTGAGTTTTGAAGAGTTTTCGTTTGAAATTTTCACGGTTCAGAATATGTTTTCATGGTCCAGAATGTTTTCATGGTCCAGAATGTTTTTATGGTTCAAATTATGTTTTCTTTATTGTTGTACTGAGCTTTTGATGTTTGGTCAAAGAAATATTTGTGGAACGTTAATTTGGATTAAATTTTACGTGAATTGAATAATATATATAAAAAATAAATATAGTAAAATATATATTTTGCTGGCTTGTTTGACAGCTCCAACTAAAGAAGAGTCAGCCGCATAAGTAAAATCGATACATCAGGAAACCAGTTTATTTTGATAACAAACTCTACTTTTCAAGCACAATTTTGCCGTTTTTGTCAAAAAACTGAAATTATGCTTCAGATACTATTTTCTCGGCTTCCAAAGTTACTTTTACGAAGAAACCAACTGCAATACAATTCGATGATTTGTTATACGATGCGTTTCTGATGTTTGACAAATAGTATCGTATAGTTCACAGGTTAGACGTGATTATAAAAACAGGTCGCTATGTTCGTCCATTTAAATCAGAAATTTTTGGATATGCAAAAAGATTTTTATTTTTGAAGTTAGCAGTACATACTATTTAGTTTTGAATAATTTTGACAATTGTTAATAAACAGCTACACACTACGTCTCTAGTACACACTGTACTAGAGATGATTTTTCAATTTTTGTGGTGTCCATTTACACACATGGTGAGATATAGTGTTAGCTTTTTCAAAAATCTACTGTTTTAGCTCTGGCGGAGTGTGCGGATGGCTCTTAAACGCCTCCTACTTCAGATAAGCAAAAAAAAAACTGAGAACTGCAGTGTTGCCGTCAAGGAAAAACGAATCTCCCCAGAACTGTATCGAAAAATCGCTAGATTTGTTAAAAACTCAATGAAAAAAATCCGCTAGATGTCGCTAAATTTTTCAAATTTGTGTAGACTTGATTTTGTTGCAATAAAAAGCAAGTTACTTAATTTTATTATTTATTTTATGTTTAAAATTCTATAAACGGCAAAATAACATCATTGTAGGTATGATCTTCGTCGGAATATCCTAATGATGTCATAGAAACGGGAAGTGCAGCGGAAGTTGATGATTGAAAGGTCCAAGTTGAAGCGAATGGCGCGCTTGTACTTGTCTATTTAATTGTTTTCGAAATGTTGCTTAAAACATCCTCAGGTATGTTGTAGGAGTGACAATTTTGCTTTAAAATTTTAAGTTGGTTTCGTATAAGTAGAATGGAATTTAAAGTTTTTGATGCCATCTTGTTTCGCAACTTGGTTTTTATTATGCTCATTTGACTGAACATTCGCTCGACTTCTGCGTTTGAATGTGGCAATGACAAAACTGTGATTGCCAAGTCTGATATATCTTTGTAGGTATTAAACCCTGCGGCGTCTTTGTATTTAAGAACTTGCACCCAAAACTTTACAGTATCTGTTGTTTCGTTCCATTTCACAAAATGAATACAGTGCCATTGCTGTAAAATCTTTTCTATTTTGTCTTCTTTAAAACCAAATTCCACAGCAAGTTCAGCAATAGTATTGTCTTTTATTTGTTTTAAAGTATTTTCTACAGACAATTGGGTCATTTTTTGAAGAGCCATGTAATTATTGTGCGAACGATTTTGTAACTCGTTTTCCAGTTTTATGGTGAAATCAATACACCCCTTCCTAACTGTTTCTACTGTTTGGGGTGGCACACTAGTATTAACAACATGAGACTCAAATACTGATTGCAATAAGTACATTAGCGAAGTAAGCATTTTGACAGGGTCAATATTCTCTCCTTCAAAAACTTTAATTGCCGTTTGAACATCATTTAAAATACTTTTCAGGTACAAAAAATGCAAACGGTTAGCTTCGTCTTTGTACATTTCACTCAAGAAATTTGCTGTGTGGCAGTCGTTTTTATTAAAAACAAAATGTGTCTTAAGCTCTTCCCACTGTGCCAAAATACGAACAACAGTCGATTCTATAGAGAGCCAGCGAGTATCACAAACTTTAAGGATTTTTAGAGGCTCTTCTCCGCAGTTAATCCGACTATATATTTCTTTATATTGCTGTTGACGCTTTGATGAAGTCGAAAACCACTTATAAGTTTCCCTTATCATGAACTCTATATGTTGTGGCATAATTTGATGTGATGCATGACAGACGGCTAATTGTAAAGAATGGCAAATGCATCTTATGAGGACTAAATTGGGCAGACTGTATTGCATTTTTAGTATTGTGTAAACGATATTGTAGCGCCCTGTCATTACGGCAGCGTTATCAGTTCCAAGTCCGACCAAATTGTGTAGAGGTAAGGTGATATGTGATCAACTTCAGGATAAAATGGTAAAGAGAAATGTTTGAAAAATCGTGAGGTTATCTGATGTTCTTAAAAGTGACTTGTAAATTAGTGTTAAGAGTTTAAAATATCTGAAATCACTGATTTTTTTGTCTAAAAGATTTGTATTTAAACCACTTAATGCTGAGCTAAGTCTAAAACTTGAAAAGTCCCCAAAAGTCGTTAGATTTTATTAAGTCGCTAAAACGTAAAATAATGTCGCTAAAATCAACAAAATACCGCTAGAACTAGCGAAAAAGTCGCTAAAACGGCAACACTGGAGAACTGAGTAAGCCATGACACTTTACCCCTCAAGGGTTTAGGCATTCAAGAAAAAAAATATATTTTAAAAAACGGGAGCTAATACTAAGCTGTATGAGCTTCAGCTTCGTGTTGTTGGAACAAAACAAAACTTTTTCGTAAAACGTATAGAACTCGTAAAACGTATAGACACATCCAAGCTTTCTTTTTGAAAGAAGAAGGAGTCTGTTATGCCAAATTGTAATTGTAATGCGAAGCGCCAAACCGTGAGGTTAGAAACATATCGGATACAGTCTCCCATAAACGATTTCGGGTGTATGTTCAATCCAACACTGGAAAATTAGATTATTTACACACCTCAGTTCGGTGAAAATGTGATTCGTGGCTATTGAAAAAAGCCACATCCAAAGCATTCAGCGCAGGCGTTTGGTGCGGCAGATTTTGGTGGTTGCCGTAGAATATGTTTGTTTTGAAGAGATGAAAGCTGATATCGAGTCACAAGAAGAGAAGAAGAGAAGTATGTTTTGGCAATGGCTTGATCGCAGTTCTCATGAACCGCATACTTTTTGGAGTTCTGGTCGACCAAAGCCACTCAACCAGATTACCAGATTCCTAAACCATCTAGCCCAGGAATGATTAATGCTTCCATTTGGAGCAGCATTGTTGGCCAGATAATTGAACCAACGATGCAAAGTTGTCTTCGACGCCACCAAAGATCAGTTGTTTTCAAAACACATATACATTTACTCAAGAGTTGACTAAGGTGGGCTATTGAAAATTAATGATTGACGAAACAGAAAAAGATTATTTTGGCAGACCTAATGTCACAGCTGCTCGAGTCCAATTTATCCCAATACCAATTTGACTACATATTAACATTCTTACGAGTTTGGTGGCATAGCTATTTTATCTACCCAACATACCATATAAATTTGCTTGTTCTTTTATAATAGCAACAATAAAAATCAAATTTCTATAAATGAAAACCGATCGTGCTATTTAACAGTGTGTTTGATGTCGTTGATCCAACTAAATCCAGGCGAAGAAAAAAAAATATTTTTGATTCTAGTTATAGTTGACTTTCTGGGGGAAAAAATAAGGTCTTACAGACTGGAATTGATATAACCAAATTTAGCATTTCTTTACATTCTATTCAGATAGAAATTAACCCAGATCATATAATAGTCTCTTACTAAATTACTGAGCAAAACCCATAAACAAATCGGTTGTGGGAGTCAAATAAGTAAATTGACAATCAGCTGAACAGACAATTTAAGTAGCTGAAAACCTTTTTTCTAAAATTCAAAAAAAAAAAAATTCAATGGAAACTTTTCGCATAAGAATTTTGACAGCTTATATTAGGACCCCTTTTTGAAGTTAATTAATTCTTTATCAAGAATGCTTTTTTCTCTCAGGTTTTCTACATTCTCTTACTTTCGGCCTCATCGCCTATGATTGAATCCATAATCATAGTCGTGCACAGGGCTTTGAAATAAAAGACCAACATTTCAATTTATTTCACACTTTCCTTAACTTTTCAGTGAAGTACTGTTACGCATAGGAAAAATGTAGTACACGATGAAGTGTAGCATTATTTCTCAAAAATATTTGCACAGTATAAGATGTGATTACCCTTCTTTGTCCTATCTTGCGCTTTCCACTAGGCTGGATACGATAAAAAAATTGATTGAGAAAAACAATTTCACACATTAATGCTGTAAACAATTTCACACATTAATGCATATACTGCTTTGAGTTTGATTTGTTAATTTGAAAATTTGCAAATACTTATGATTGAAATTTGACAAGAAACAACTTAACTCACTTTTGAATGAAACACTGGATTTAAATTCAAATTGAGTAATTAGTGGTTTTTGGAAGCAATTTTAAATAATTCTAGTCAAGGTTTTAAACTAGATTTACTTTGAAATTAATTAGGATTCTCTTTCGATATCAGTGTGAAAGCGAAACTTCAAAAACTCACTGCATTTCATTATAGAGCCTAGTGCACAAAAGATTTATTTGCTACTAAATATGTCTCAGGAATGAAAAGAATTTCACGAGAAAAATGTTTGAAGGTAGTTTGATATAATGAAAGAAGAGACTTGCTTATAACAAAGTGAAAGTGCTATACAAAGTGCTATGCTGAAAATTGTAAAAAAAAAACAATTTCTGGACCAAAAATAGTTAACCATGTGCCCTATAGATGCGTGCAGTTGAAAAACAAAACACAATTTAATTTGTTTTTGTGGAGCTTAAGAAAGTCTTCCAAAAGCCCATCACAACATCTAAAATCATTTTGGATTCATAGTGAATTATTAATGGAATCAGCCCAGTTTTGTCTGAATAATTTAGCTGAAAATAGTTTCAAAATACAACTTATCTCCGGAAAACGCTTCTTTGAGTGCATTTAACTACTCTGAAACTGAAGGTTAACAATATTAATGCAAAACCTAGAACTCACTTTGTCTTTGAAAAAATCTATCTGTGCAAACTTTCGATCTATTTTTCCTTTGACATGCAAAAACCCTCATTTTCACCTCATTCACCACCCGCATTGCAGATACTATCTCAAGTTCATTAGTATTTCTCATTAATTGTCTTCTTTCCACGGTCATTGTTTTTTTTCTAGTTTGTATAAAGCAACGACGACAGTGCACTCAAAATTAATTATTCCGAAATATACTTTGAAATTTGCATGCAAGTTCCGCTTTGGCATTCAGTTTCAGACCAGCCCAACCCAGACAAGCCATGACCTCCCTTTCTTCAAGTATTGTAACGGAGCACCTGAAAAAAAACTTAAAAAGGGTGAACATTTAAATTGAATTGAATGAGTAGACTCATACTACCCGTCTTCGTTTGTCTTATTGTTGTCTGAACTGTGAGCCTCCGTTGCACATTAGCAATACACTTTTTGACTGCAAATATTACTTGCTGTTTTTTTTTCAGGACTGCCTATGCACACATGGATATTTATTTTGTACAGGAAGAGAAATGTCTTGTCCTTTATTATATTATGTTGTAAAAATGGGGAGCGATGTACTTGATCGTGAGCTTGAAGTAATTGAAAAAATTCTTGGGTTCACGGAAAACTTTCAAGTATTGTATCCTGCACTTAGGTGGAACTTTTGTTTTTACGGAGCATTCTTAGATTCATGCTGTTGTGGGGATCACTATAGAAAGATCATAGGCATTTTTTAAAGACAGATGTGCTAAATCGAAATTATGGTAAACTACTGAATGCATAAGGCCATGAATGAAATCATCGTTAATAAAATAACCAATATTCTCACAATGTAATGAAGAACTTTACGTTTAAAATCAATAAATAAAAATTTGTTAAATATTAATTTTACATTTAAAAGTATTTATCTACGCTTTCCAATGCATAACAAAAAACGAAAATCATGTCCAAATAATAAAAATATCAGCTATTAGTTTTTATTTTTTCTACTTATCAAAAAGTACTAAGCAGAAACTTTCTCTCAGCATCATTTCAAAATAATACACGAACTATAGCAAAAAATTCTTTCGAACACCGCAACTGTGAAACATAATGCTCCACAATTTTTTCCTCCATCCACAAGTAATTAAATTTAATCACTGCTGATGTTTTGTTAGTCCTTTTAAACTGCTCAAGCCCTACAACGGTGCATACTGAAATATTGTCGCCACAGAAGCACTAATGAAAACTTAAGGTATAAATTCTTCATAGCACCACAATCATCTTGTTATTTGTCGACAAAAAGCCAGTGATCTTTTTGCTGGTAGCTTGGAACCCTTTTTTGCTAAAAAGCGTACTGCCTGCTACCGCACCTTCTCGAGATTTTTCAAATCTGATGTAAATATAGAAAAAAGAACACTATGAACTTCTCAGAATAAGAGAGAGATTGCACTTTGCCTGTGTAGCATAGTGTGTCTTTTTCAATCAGTTGATACGAACAATTTAATGACATCCTGTTAGCAAGGTTAATCCGTTTACGATCCTTGAATAGCCGTCAAAAACACTTAAAGTGTGTTTGCATGAAAAGATAAAAGTGATGCAGACGTGAAAAACAAAAAGGACATCCCAACACTAGACACATCGAATGACTTTACATTTGAGAAGTTTTATGAAGATGTTCTTCACTTCCTGCAAAGCCTTTAGTCCTGTTTTTTTTGAATCGAAAGAAGATACTAAAACAATGCTGAATTGAAATCATAAATTTACTGTGCAAGCAGTTTTTGTAACTTGCTTTCAAACTAGATCTCAAGGACTCAACTGGCGCACCGTCCGTTCTGCAAAGACCCGGCCTAGAGAGTGAAACAAACTAGACTTACAATTTATATAATATTGAATGAAAGGTTGATGGATTCAAAGCGCCTCGAAAAAGAACGACTACCATCAAAATACTATAGTTTGGAGCAAGAACGAGGGCTTCTTACTCCAGACAAACTTTCTGCCGGTATCTTAACCATTTGTTTAGACGATTCCGTTAAAAAACATATGTGAGCTTGAAATATGTGAATGTGTATGACAAGAAGGGGTTCAGTGTTTGATATTTTAAACAAAGGTCACAAATGGGATTTTCTTTTATTTCATTCCTTGAAAAAAGTGTTCATTCTGGTCTATGGAAACACATTTATTTTAGCCGGAGTCCGGAGAAAAAAAAAGGTATTTCAGCTACTTACATAATTTTATTTTGAAAGGCGCGACTTCGAATAACATTTTTGGGATATGTAGATTTATGTAGGGCTGAAAGTTATTTTTATGTCGGTTCGAACATTTATTTTATGTGAACACGTTGCTTTTATGTACCAAGTGATTGGAACGACGCGTGCTAGTTTAGATAGATGATGAGGTTTCGGGAGTGCAAAGCTGTTAAAGATATATATTGGATTGGACGGTATTTATAGGTTGTTTGTTTGAGCCGATACGGGATAGTTGGAAGTTAAGCAGGCGCCACTATTAATGCAATTTCGGGTTGCAAAAACAAACAAAAGAGTTTATTATTCTTACAAATAATTTTTATTCAATACTTATTTCTTTCACTTGGTCAGTTTTTTTATTTTTTCAATTTTTTGATTTCGTTTTCAATTTCCGTGCAAATTAGAACAGGTAGAAGTTGAAGTATGAAACAAGGAGCAGCTTTCGAATGTTTAAAAATGCCACTATAGCCATTTCACGCAAAATGTCTATTATCAGAATAAAATTTCTGACTGAAAAACTAAATTTATAAAATATTACTCTGTAATAATGTGTCTACAATGCATCATCCAAGCAACGATTTTTTGGGCTCATTACATTTTAATAGTCATCTTCCATCTTCAAAAATAATAATACTACTTTACACATGTCATGATGAATATCCGAATTTCCATATACAATGTTTTATTCAACCATAAAGCCCATAGTTTTTTTGTTAAGTGGCGTGAATTATTGCGCTAAAAGAAAATTTCACGGTAATGTGATGTAACAATTACAAAAATGTATAGCTAAGACAAAAGAATTTTTCTTGCTTTTTAGTACTTCAATTATCATTAATTATACGATGAATGGACTGTGGACTTTGTCTTTAAAATGACTGAACAAAGACGTAAATTACTAGATAAAGAATTATAGGTATTTCTGTTTGGATTGTTAACAGACTGAGTATCACGTCTTGTATCAATATCATCTGTAAAAACAGTTTATAGTTGGCTTACGTAAAGGTCCCGATATAAATGGTTTTTCCATTGGGGTTCGAAAAATACAGTAAAGTATTTTCTTGTATTTTTTTTTTTTGAAAGTTCCAGATGCAATTATATTAATGATATTGTGTTTTTCCTTTATGTTTAAATGCTCTTCTAAATAGTGATCTTTTGTTTCGAAAATATTTTAGTGTGAAACGGATTTGCTATTGACTGATTAACTTGGTAACTATAAATGTTTTACTGTCGAAATGCATCCCGTACCGCAGTGGACTATCATCAGACAACAAACCAATTGAGTTAGCTCTTTTTAAACTATTTCAAAATAATATTTTAGATGAATAAAATACATTTTATTCGAAAGAATATTTTTCAAATTTTCTTCTTGAGTATGCTTGCATTATGTAGAACCCGGTTTTTGAAATTCACAGCCACAGATTCGAATCTGTTCAAAAGCAATTTTTGCTATTCGCTCTTAGAGGTCTTTATCATCCTTGTGATTTTAGCAATTTACCGCCATATGAATCTCGCCTTAGACTTCTAAATTTGTCACCACTTGCATCCAGAAGATTAATGTTATCTGCCTGCTTCAGGTTCGATGTCATTAGAGACGCTGTTAATGTCGACTTCATTCAGGAAATATTTGTGCTTAACCAGCCCGTAAGAGTCACTAGATCCCGACAAATACTAGTTGAATATAGACCTAGCACCGCATATACTGATAATGAGCCAATAAATAGATGCTGCAAGATATTCAACAGCATGAGCCAACACTATTCACCCACAATTTCGAAAGCGTCCTTTAAAAACATAGTTACCAAGACTCTCTTAACCTACCCTCTCTAGTCTACCGGCCTAGTACCCTTTTCATGATTAACAAAATATTTACTTTAATTTCCTTTTTGTATTTAATAATTTTGTGCCCTTCGTGTAATATTGCTGTCATATTTTTTAATAGAATGTTAATTTATTAATTTGCATTGCTTTCAGTGTATTTTTACCTGTTATTAATCTGTTTTGTTTAGTTTTGTTATTTTGAATTGTAATGTCAATTTATATTTTTATTTTTATCTTTTTTATAAGTAATTGTATACCTTGTTTGGTGAAATAAATAAATAAATAAATATGAATTTCGAATAATATTTAGTTGAATCCCGTTATATTCAACTTCTTGAGAAAATGAATTCGGAATTTTTTTTTGCCTATTCTTTGAAGCTGTATTGATGTTGTAGTTCTTTCCAAGTACCCTAATTTAAGGTTGAATAAAATAAAATTACAAATAAATATTTTTGATAGTTTGGAAATTTTGGCAGACGTTAGTCTATTGCAGCAGAAAATCAATAAACTACTTGTTAGTGCCTGGTGCACAGAGCATTATTAATTTATAGAAAAACCTGATAAAAAAACGAGTCACCTCGTTCGATCTTCGCTTCTCTGGCTAATTTTTGGGGCTCCTTTGTGCGTAGTAGACTCACAAATTTACGCTGAATCATTCTTCTTTCCAGTTTCAACTGAGAGATCTTCGACATCAGAATTTTTTAAGAATTTACCTCTTATATCTACAAATATAATAGATACTTGATTTTATGTATTTTGGATATGATTCTAGAGACAATACGCTAAATTTCTGTGAATGTTAAGCTTTTATTTCCTCCTTATTAGACTTATTTGGATCAGCTCTATAACAGTTGAATATGCCTATTTATTCGAGTAGGCAAATAGGTGACTCCTTATACATGTGGTTTTCTTGGTACGAATCCAATCATAGTCTTTCAAACTTCGAGCTTTGAGTTTGGATAACTGTGATGTGCCAAATAGATATTGGCCGAGCCCAGGCGAGCCGAGTGTGTGGACGGTCCAGACAAGCGTCTTTGACAGGTGTCAGAGGCGCTCGTCCGCTTTCCGATCGGAATGGGTTTTGGGCACGAGCCAAGGCGATTCGTGACGAGCTGTCAAATGCCGTCCACATGTTGGCGGCCTCGTCTGACTTCGGCTCGCCTGGCCTCGGCCAATATCTATTTGCTACATGAGGAGAATCAACGGCTTGTTCAGTGACGAAACTTATGACTCGGCTCTTATACGCACTGATTATGAAATAAAGTTTGCAAATGCAGCCTTGACATTTTTGTAAAAGTGCCCAGGAACAATTTTTGTGTAAGATATGTGTAGAAAAATATATAATTTTTGGCATTTTTAGCGTCTCAGTAATGATAAACACACTTTCATTTTCCAATTTATTTTTGGCAAAAATAAAATTATGTTTTTTCCTTCATAACTCAGTAAAGATTGGCCAGCAACAACAGTCAATACAGTAGAAATTAATGAACAGCTCTCAAACCTCACCATCGGCGAAGTTTACTTTGAGGTTTTTGGCCTTACTGTCTTCAATTTGACGTGAAATTTTCCGTACAAAATTTCACGTAAGATTTGTTTCGGTGAAAATTTAGCTTGAAAATTAGCAGGAGTTGTATTGACTTCTTAGCGTGAAAAATTGCTTTGACGTTGCTTTCGCTTTGAAAATGAGAAATTCTCTAGAGAAACTTTAAAAATCGAGTATACGTGAATAAAGCTAAAAATTCTGACTGATTTTGATGCAATATCACTCAGGAAATCAACAGCATTCAAATTCTGATGCTTCAATGAGTTAAATATGCATATCTTTTGACATAATATTGCCTTTACCGCAAGAGTTTTTCCTGACTTTCTGGTTGGCCCCATACATTTTTTATTTGGAATAATTCATGTCAAAACTATGTATGACGCCAGCCATGTTGACTTTTTGCTTAAGGGGTTAGTCTACTGTTAAACTGCTCAAAATGATTTTTTTTTAAACAGCTACGAAAAAAAAACTATTCAAGATATCGATTTGAAATTTTATGTACATCTTTATTGAGGTTAAAAGTAAACATTTCCATTGGAAATAATTATTCGAAAACAAAATGGCGATCGTTCCAATAGACCGCCGCAGCACCGCCGAAAAAAAAACAAATTGCGCCTCGTAAATTCTTGGACAAAATAAGCATCTGTGAACCAATTACCAAAAATGTTTCATTAGATTTGAGTATAAAGGACTGCACGGGCTTAAATTTAGAACAAACCAAAATTTTTTTTACGATTTGCGAAACATTTTTTTGATTGAAAAACCCCAAAAACTGGATAACCAATTTTCAAAAGTATACCAATTTTTTTTAATCGCTCTAGAGCTCTAACTTGAGGCCCGTGTAGTCCCTTATACTCAAAACTAATGAAATATTTTTGGTCATTTGTTCACAGATACTTATTTTGTCCAAAAATTAACGAGGCGCAATTTGCTTGTTTTTTCGGCCGTGCTGCGGCGATCTATTGGGGCGGACGCCATTTTGTTTTCAAATAATTATTTCCAATGAAAATGTTAACTTTTAACCTCAATAAAGATTTATATCAAATTTCAAATCGATATCTTGAATGATTTTTTTTGGTAGCTGTTTAAAAAAAAATATTTTGAGAAGTTTAACAGTGGACTAACCCCTTAAATACTTTTTCGTGTTCCACGTCTCCTTTATTAGCACGAAATGTAAGAAGGCCTACCAGAATTTACGGTTCCTAAAAGAACATCATCTGGTCTGCATTTTCGGTTTTGAATTTTTTTTCGAGATTAACATTTTAATGATCGTCTTAGAGTCCTTTGGATCTCGACCAAAGTAATAAACAAATTGACTCTATACTTTAATTTCCGAAATTGAGTTCCTCTGTTTAGATTTGCACAATGTTGTTGATTTTGGTCTCATAAGCTTCTGCATTTTAAGAAATAAACTTCTACTTTCTCAGAAATAAGCTTCTACATTCTAAGAAATAAATAATACATTCTAAGAATATTTCTTTCATTTAAACAAGAGCAGCCTAAAAGACGGGCTTTGGTTATAAAAAAGGTTCGGCTGCTAATAAAGCTTTTCTTTATTCAGATTTTCATACTATCAATGTAAAGGTATTTTTATGTAATCCCTTGGTCTGTCTCCACACCACTTTATTCAAATTTCCTAATGTTGGAAAAAAAGTTTCAAGTCATTTTCTCCTCCGGAAGCCGTCATCACCTTCTCCGCTTTTGCGTTAACTTCGTTCAGGGACCTAAAAGTCGTACTTTTTTGGCACATACCTCAATTCGAGGAATAAAAGCAAGTCGATAGCTCTAGTTAAAATGAAATAAAAGAATGTTCCAAGAGAGTGAAATTATACCGTACCAGGAGCATTATGACAGACTGTGAATTGTGAGCTGGTGCAGTGTCTTGGTGGATAATGTTTGAGCTTTTGGATCACATCTCATGTCTTTTTTCTATTTATGCGTTCACCAGGAGCCTTTTTTAGGAGTGGGCTTGATTGAGCGTTTGCTTTTTAGATACCCTGCTCACATGAAGAATTTTCTGGAGGTCAGAAAGGATACTTATCATTGCCTTGAAAAATTGTCAGTTGGGTCTCTTTTTTCTTCAGGAGCTAACGACCTTCGCACTATTATCGAACACATTTGGTTCATGTCAAAATTTTAATGAAGGATTTTTCGAACTGTCGGTTAACTGCTTACATCATGAGTTTAATGGATGAAATCACCAACTTTGGCAATGAAATCGTTAGTACTTGCAGACTTTAAAATGATCTTTATGTTTATTGTTTTGGGAAATTTCACTGCTTTTTTTAATATTTTGCATCACACTGCACTTTGTAAAAGTTATTTTAAGCGTGACACCTCAATTTGGAATTCAGGCGTTGATCCATATTTTGGTTCATCATGATTTCAAAGCAGACATCTTGCTTTTTGCCGATTAAAGGCATCCTCTCAGCTCTTTTTTCGCCAATTGGCTGCTCTCTTTTATGCGTACCTTTTCTTAAATATTTTCACCACATAATATCATGCTTTTTAAGCTATAGGTCTGGCCGATATCACCATCGAAGCAGGATATATCTAATATACTTAATATTTTTTTGAAGAACTAGATATTATTTTTAAAAAACTTGACCACACTTGACAACAAATATACAAGAAACAATGTTTTATGGCTTGTCAATTCTCTTTCAGACATTTAATGCGTTCAATTTCGACCATACAAATGTCATAAATGCATCTAAAATTTTTTTCAAATACACCATATATAGCTGCATGGTTATAAAATTCTTACAACTAAGTAACAAACAAATCCAATTCTACAGATCTACTAAGAAAACATGTCAAACATACTACCAACATCTCATTGCATCACACTCGACGAAACAACTCTAGTTTAATTTCACTTAAACTTAAAGCCACATACTGAACATATGCAGAACATTCATTTTTTTCTCGGTCTGGAAATATGTCGCTAGACTTCATCTCACTAATCCCGAATTAGAATCGCTGAAGAAGCTCTAAGAATAAACTCGAATTTAATAGACATTTATGTTTGTAAAGGAGACCGAGTAGGAGAAGAACGGGGCCTGGGACGATGGGAATGCTTGTTTGTCATCTATCTTCCAACAGAGTTATAGTCTAAGAGTATCAATAGCGAAATCAGTCGGTTGTCATTCTGTGAAAACACTACTAAATAAAGAGAATGAGACTTTGTCTGCCAGCTGGCTTGCGCTCATACTTGCTAGTCACTGACTTAATCCGATTATAACTTACAAGACGTTGGACTGGATCGTTGGCGCTGTCTGTTGATGGCCAAATCAAATGGAAAGAAATGATGCAGAGAAAGAAATTTGAAGAGTACTCTTTGATAGAAAAAAATCGGTGAGCTCCACACAGTGATGTGAAAATGACTCGAGACGTTGTTTTTGTTTGCTGGAGGCTGTTGCCGGTCGATAGCTACAGTAACAACAACACAAACTCAGTCAGAAATCAATTTCCAATCAAGGAATTTGTCAGTTGTCATTTTGGCACAGAATATTTGTCTTGCATATGGATTGTTTATAGGTGAATTTAGTTTAGTTATTTTAGTTATTGTTTGAACAAGTTTTTGCGAGGTTTGATAGTAGTGTCAGTCAAATTTCGGGTGTGATAAATATTTTGGCCACATGAATCGAATCAAATGTATCGTCAATGCATCAAGAAGACAAATGATTTGAATAAACTTCAAATCATTTTAAAGTCTATATTCTAACCACAAAAATATATTTCAGGTTTTGGACTCAATTAATATCTGTTCCATAGTAGATTTTTTACTGGCTAATTAATCTTCGAGTCCATCACACCAATATGCAATTTGAACGTAGATGCGTTTACTTGAAAATGATTTGCTTTTTTTTTTTTGAATTGCACATTTTTTAAAGTGGGCTACAAAAATAGGAAGAATTGAACTTTTTAAGACTCTTCAAAAGTATTTGATATAACAATCAAACTCTGAGCTAAGAAAAACTTGACTCAATTATATAAATATGTTTACTATGGTATTTTTAGTGGCTGGATTTTCAGTCTCTTGGAGCATTCAGGATCTAAGGCGCTTAAAAATGAAATAAATGCTTTATTTATGTTTTTGGAATTTCTATCAACGTCAACCTTTCTTCTGTGTAACACGTGTACATTAACTTCACCTTCCGACATTTAACAACAGAAACGAGACACCAAGTGCATCATCATCTGCAACAGACAAGTCCTCTAACAAACAATCCTTCAGACATTTAGCTGAAAATCTTTATTTTAGTGGCACAGCGTCAGAAACATAATGTTCTCTATCACCAAGCGAAAGCGACATGTTTTTCCAGGAATTCCCTCCAAGACATCATGATAGCTATAAAAAAAGAAGATAAAAGCTCTACAGCAACGGAACGAATTTTCTTCAAGGGAATTGGCTATCCGATATAATTACTCCTTTATATCTATCGTCACACCAGTTGGGAAAACTTTTCTTATTTTCGACAAAAAAATAACCCTTCACCAATGACAAAACCATTATGAGAAATTAATGAAGCCCGATTTCGGTCATTAAGTTCTTCGACGTTGCATTCGTCGGATGCATTGTTTGACTGTCGGAAGCGTTACACAGCCATAAAATGCATTGATAGACTGGTCCGCTCGAAATTCGAAGGGATTATTTCGAGCATTTCTATCAACAATCGAAACGATCTGATTCGTTTTTGTGTAAATTTAACTCTTTGATTGCCATGAGATGTGAGTAAAGGACGGTGAATGATGTCGGATAGATGTGATGAGAAAACGACCCGGATAATTAGCTTATCGATCATTCAAGTCAAAATAGGATTGTTTAGGGATCAAATGTGATTATGGGGTTTTGTTTATGTTTTTTTTTTTGTTTTGGAGTTGATTGGGTAATGGATATATTTTATGAACTATTTTGGGTCTTCTTAAAAGGAAGTGTATATTTTTGAATATTGTGTACAACACATTATTGCAGGACGATTGGAATTGTTTATTCATGAATGGTGCATTTGAATTGTTGCTCAGTACAATTCTCATGCACCGAATACATTTTGTTTGTATATACGTAATCAAACAAGTTTTAAATAAAGATCAAACCTGACCTACAGAATATCATCTTACTTCCTGTGCACAAACAAATAGGTCGCCAGGTTTTGTTAATTTTCGTAAAAATTTTTTTTTACATAATTATAGTTTTCAAATATACAAATTGAATAAAATATTTTTTATCTAATTGAATATATTTGTGATTTGTGCTAATATACTAGTAAAAATTTGACCCTGCCTACGACACAGCTAAATTTATGAAATCTTAAATCAAACAGTGGTTCTATTCGTATATATTATTTTTTGATCTATTTTTTTCTTGTTTATTTTGTTTCAATAATTGATTAATGTATTAAACAAATTTGGACTGTTCTTCATTCCTGCGAATGTTTTTGTTTAAGTTTCGTTATATGGTATATACTCTCGCAAATTAAAACATCAGTTTTTAAAGTGAATGAAACAAAATTCCCAAATTTACCGAGTCTTGGCTACAAAAGAACGCGAATGGGCGCACTGTGTTTGCAACGGTTTGACACCGAACTCCATGCCACAGCCCGTCACCGTACATTCATTTCAAAAACAAACACGAACGGAAAAATGTAACACGCACAACATTTTGCTAAAAAGGGAATATATATATAGAGGTTTTGAAATTATAAATAAACGTTAGAGCCAATAACGTTAATTTAAGGAAGGAAATAGAAAAACATTTCTTAGAATGTTATACTGAACATAGTCCGAAATACTATCCATACAATACTATTCATACAACATTTATATGTGTATATATACTACTATTCATACAACTACATACTCTTCATACAGCATTGCCGAAAATGCATACCCAATAAAGAATACTCTTAGCCACTGTACTCTGGGAATCATTTGGTTCCTTTGATGATCTAAATAATATACTTAAGTTCTATAAAAAATAAATCTTTCAGACCAGAGAGGAAGCACGCCCCAAGAGAGGTCATTCTTTTCCACGTGAAAGCCGAGCACTGGCACATGAGATGGAGAACGGAATCCTCTTCATTCTCTGAGCCGCAACATCGACAGAAATATTGAACCCTACTGCCAACCGCTATGCATGCCGCCCTACAAGGCAGTGGCTCGCGAGAACGTGCATCAATGAAAGTTCTGGTCTGTCTTGCAATCGCATAGGATGATGCTTTAGCCCACGACTTCTTAGCGTCCTCCAAGTATTTTTGCCTGATGGCTAGTTTAACCGATGAAATAGGTTTGCTTAAAGTGAAAGGGCATGTGACCTCTGGTAACAAGATGTCAATTGTCGGCCATACAATTTCTCTCGATATCAATGCCAATTGGTCGGCCATACAATTTCTCTCGATATCACTATGTCCAGTTATCGAAATCAATTGCACTACCGAATGCATGACTTTCCGCAACAATGCCAGACTATGCATTAGGACCAGCAAAAGAGTTAATCACCGTTTGACTGTCTGTGTAAATGCATATATTCACTCCACATATTCAATTACACGGAAGCCAGCTGATGACCTGAAAAACAGCACCCAACACCGCCTGAGAGACACTACAATAGTCCATGAGGCGAAAAGTTAGCGTTAAATTCCGCTCATGCAAGTCAGCCAGCTTTACTGTTCAGTTTTGAGCCATCCATATTAATAAGTAAATACTTGAAGGTAATACTATCAACCCATTCATTTATACCCGGACAGCGAGCTGAGATCTCGAGGTTCAGTAGAGTGTCCCGAGCTATGCAGTAAACTTCAGCTGACGCGGGAACTCCCTCTGATAAGATTTTAGCAAGGCCACGTTCAGTTCTAGTCCATGCCAAGGTGCAGTGCAGTCTCACAGTAACCAGATTAGCTTGCTGCAAGATTATGACATTAGTTGGCAACCAATGAATTAGCACGAAAAGCGTCTTGTCACAAAAAGTTCAGTCACCCTTTGCACTTTTTTAAGCACTCATTGGTAGGTTGCTTTCAGTCTGCCACCAAAATACTACCACACACAGTAGTACCGACTCCCCCACAGTAGTATAAAGCCATGCCACAATGCGAGGATGCAAGATCAACTCGATCCTAGGGGTTTTTTGCAGCAGCAGAGTACATCAAAAGCCTTCTGTGCTCTTTCTGCTATTTGGTCGTTCCATAGAAGCTTCAAGTTAAGTATCAGTCTCAAATTTTCGACGATTTAGCTCAAGTCAATGGACAATCCGTTTAATTTTGGTAAGTCAAAACGAGGAACTTTGTATTTTCTTGTGAATAGTAATAGCTCTACTAGGGTTTAACTTACTGGAGTTTACAGTCAAGCTTCAATTCCGGCTCCAACGTGAAGAGAGACTAGCAAACTTCTCCGAAGGTGTCAATAGATACATTTCTGGCACTGTATCCACTACTTTGACTGCATAAGCAACCACTTGGCAGCCGGCACAGTCCAACCGCCTTAAACGAATATTAACCGTAATGTTCCATAATAAAGGAGAAAGGGGTTTGCCCGTGCTGACTCGTCGTCACAAATGAGCATTCCCCAGTGAACCACACACCATTCTATTCTTGAATAAAAGCTATCAGCCACATATCAATACTCAGACCAAAGAGGTACTAAAAGCTGACCAACGAATAGTGAAATCGATATAATTAAAATAAGATGAAATCACTCAGTTGCAGGATCTGATAAACTGTTGCTGTTAGCCTTGAATATAAATAAAATAAGTTTAGTAAAATAAACATATTGTTTTTCAAACTTGTCATCACTTTTCATGTTTATAAATCTATACTCTGTAAGTTCTCTCACGATGTTGAATGTCTTACAATAGTTTTTATAAATCATTTCTAAATTTTAGTTTATTTCCTCATGTGTTGTGTACAATTTTGCTGATTATCTAATTTTTGCATATTGCTTTGAAGAGTTTTTGTTACATAAAACTCTGAATACGAAGATTTTTCGACAGCTTCTGGTCTCTAATAGTATTTTTCATTCAGCCCAAGCTTTTCGTTCCCAACCGTTTTCGAGGATGATGTTTTGATAAAAAATTTTCAAAATCCTTGTCTCCAAAATTCAGAATGAATAATTTTTTATAATTTAGTGAACGATTTCCAAAAATTCTTTCGGCCAATAAAAAAATTAAGCAAACGATTTATTGATTAATCTCTTTACAAAACAAATGTGTAGGTTTTAAATTTTTGTAATTGACTTTTGTTTGCATCCGTACTAGATGTGTCTAATAATTTCGTTGTTTTGATTTTCTCTTCAATAAGCAATACGGATATTCAGCGTGATCTACTTTGGCCAGAAATCAGCGTCTCTTTTACGAGAGTTGATTAATAAGTAATGATAATCGGTTATTTCCAGTTCGCATAAAATTCCAAAAAAATATTTTTTTTTACTTCCACATACTCACTAGGTCAACATAAAACAAAACAAATAAATAGGCCACGATTTCAGGGAGGTACATTCATTTGAATACAAACAGTCGAAGAGAGAACATCAAACTGGAGAAAAACGAAATTAGAGCTGCCATTAAGTATTTCTGTTTGAAAAAATTGTCTACCAGAGACATAGACGCCGACATGGTGGAAATATAAGGGGAATCTGCTCCTCCATAGTCTACCGTTGCACGCTGGTCCAAGGAGTTTAAGCTGGAAAGAACACCCACTGAAGATGAACAACGCGAAGGGCGTCCATCCACATCTCTCTCTGAAAATAACATAAAAAAAGTCGAAGATGTTGTGTTGGCAGATCAAAAAGTGACCATCGGGTATGTAGCTGAGGTCCCAGGGATCTTTTATAGTAGTTTTCAAAAAATCTTTGCCAACAAATTACATATGAAGAAGGTCTTTGCGCGTTGGGTACCGAGAATGTTAACGGACGAGCATGAGAAGAAACGAGTCGACATTTCAAGGATGCATTCGAAAATTCCTAGACAGATCAGGAGAATTTTTTGGCATCAGTTTTTTGGGACGCTGAAGGAATTATTGTGGTAGAATGTTTAGAAAAGGGAGCCACTATATCAGACTCTTACTACGCAGACCAAATAAGAAGATTGCGAGAGCCAATGAATGAAAAAAGACGCGGCAAACTGCGAGCCGGAGTTCTGTTTCATCAAGATAATGCATCGGCTCATAAACTACTGTTGCGATGGATGCAATTAAAGAAACAGGATTCAAACTGCTTGGACACCCATCCTATTCGCCAGATCTAGCTCCCAGTGACTTCTACCTCTTTCTTCGGCTCAAACAACACCTTCGGGGCAAGAAATTTGAATATGATAGCGAAGTGATGGCCGCTGTTGAGGCATTTTGGGAGAGTCAAGACAAAGAATTTTTTTGTAAGGGTATCTTGGGTTTGGAAAAAAGATAGACTTAACGTATTAACTTGTTAGAAGACAATGTTGAAAAATAAATATATCTTTTAAGTTTAATCACCTTGGTCTATATTAATTATCATTTCTTGTTGATCAACCCTCGTAATTGCAGGCAATTGACAAAAATATAATTCATGCTATGTGGATTTTCAAAATGTTACTCTGAAAGTGTGTATATTAAAAGTCAATGTGTATATTAAAAGGTTGTAAAGTAAACAGTTCACGACGCAATTCGCTGGTAAGAAATAACCTAAAAATTTACTAGAATGAAAAAAACGATGATTTAAGTAACCAAAGTATTTAACTCTTAACGAAGCGCTATATAATTTTAGTTTCATCAAGAATAAATTCAAGTTCTTACAAAAACTGAATTTTAAACTGCTAAAATTTTTCGTGACAAACAGAAAAACTGCCTCAGTAAGTCAACAATTTTTTTAAAAATTTATATATCCAAGTAATCAAGTTTATAAAAACGTTTTGACTTACTGCTAATTTGGACTATTTTTAAGGAGGTTGTTTTCACAAAGTATTTTAAGCTTATGTCTTCAAAAATCATAATTTTTGGCAAAAGTATTAACATATTATTTACCGATGGCATACCTACAATTGAAAATATTATACAAAATATTCAATTGAACCTTGAAAATACTGAGCTACTCAACGTATTCTTCAATGGCCTTCAATGTCGTGAAAATCTCCATTTTTTTACTTTTAAGTTCGATATTCTCCTTGCTAGCTCAAATCATATCCTGGGGCAACTCATAAATTTCAACTTTCAGTTTGCGCTAAAACATTGAACTCCCAACCCAACATCAAATTCATTTCCTCATTTTTCATCAAAAATTCACTTTCATACGCCTACACACACACACACCAGAGCGAAATTTTTGATTACACTTCCTCTCATAAGAAAACGAAGAAACGCCACTGATACTCTATCCGTTTGCAATGAACTCATCATTTTCGATGCCTTTCGGTAATTTTCTCTCTCGAAGAAAATGAAATATTTCGAAGCGATTTCAAGAATACTCAAAGAAAATGAAATGTGAAGTTTCGATGGTGTTCTCGTCACGGAACTCACCATTTTCTATTCAATTCATCGTCGGAGTTGATGCGGCGCTGTCAGCAATAGGCAGAAAATTGTTAGGCATAGACACAACGAAGAAAGGAAGAAAGGAAGCAAGGACAGGGTGGCAGGGCAGTGACGATTCGATTTCGCAATGATTGTCGTTCAGTCAACCTTGAATGTTTAGTAATTTGATGAAGAAATGGAAAGCTAATCGAGAAAAATGGTTTTTTGTTGTTGCTGCTGCTGTTGTTATTTGTTGGCTGTTGAGACGAAGTGGTTGGATTCGATATCGTATCGGTTTCTAATGAAAAATTTGTTGGGATCATGGTGGATAGTAGGGCAATGTTATTTTTTGTTTGGAGGGTCTAACACAGTATCAAGTTCAGAAGATGAGCCTTGAATTGATGCGAGACAATGTAGTTTGAATTGGTTTTATAACATACATAGATTAGATAGCTATCCAAGAACATAAAAATTTTAGTTTGATAAAAATCTCGTTTCTGTTTATTATAAAATCTACAAGAAGCGATAAATTTGTGTCCACTACTACAGGTTTCATTGGCATTTATTTCTTTCATAATTAGCCCATGTTTAGAAACGCTAACGTTTCCATTTCATAGACACACTCCCTCTGAGAAACACCTATCTTATTTATTGGACCAGAATATTTGTCTGTCCTCTAGAATTCAAACCACAACTGCAATTGTAAATATTTCAACAATACCTGTTCCCATTCAGCACTTCTAAACCAGGTGACTGTTAAGTCCCATTCAACAATTAATTTCAGTCTTATTAAAAGCGTATCCCATAAATCCCTCAGACATCTTTGCATTTGTCCTAAAGAACTCAACAGAGAAAACAGCCTTGGGAACTTCTATTTTCGAATGTGTCAACAGCATTACATTTCAAAGAGTTTGCGGCTAAGATTTATTCACAGCTACGTGAAAATATGCATTGATACACATTTAACTAAACAAGTGTATCGACCCATACCCTCAAGGGTATTGTGTATAGGATGTATAACAAAGTCTACTTCTCATTTCGCCCGTTGTTTCTGGTTCCATTCTATTTTCTCGATGAATGCACACGTAAATGAGCTGGCTCTTCCTTGTCTTCTTCGTCTTCTTGGTTGTTAGGAAGTAGAAATAATTGAGACAATGTTCAATGAAATTTGAAGTAGGTTTCGTTTCTGGATAGAAACAATAATGACAATTGTCTCTATTGTAGACACGAAAGCTTTGGAAAGGAATTCTGAGATTTTGGTACAGAAGAGTGTTGAAGTAGAATGTGGGAAATATCGATGTTATAATTAAATGGCTATGATGTAGAAATATCTTGAGAAATGAGTTTAATGATAGAATTTTGGAATAAATATGATGCGCATATGTCGAACTGTTAAAATTAACGCAGAACCATACATAATTTTTTTTATAAAATTTCGATTTCATTAACTTTTTGCTAGGATTACGAAAAAAATGAGAATTAAGGACGTTAAAGTGGAGCGGAGTGGAAAGTATGTAAAAAGCAATTATACTGTAAAATTATTTGAAATGTTAAAGCAAAAACCCGTGCAATGAGTAGCCAAATAAAGGGGAATTACTATATTAACTTTTTTTATACTTTTGGTTATATAATATTTATTAAAATATTAAGACTCGATATTGTAAAACATTCAACCCGCAAGTTTACTTTTTCGCACACATTTATTTGCCTGTATATGTGTGCATGCATGCATATTGGTGTTTTTTTTTTTTTGCATAATTATTAAGGTTAGGTATTGCCTGGCTGGCGCAAGGTCACACATAGATCTATTGTCCAGGGCGACATAAAATAAGAAGATCTGGAACTAAAAGATTCAGTCCAAGTTTCCATCAAAGACCCGAAACCTTTTTACGGACTGAAGGATATCCTTTAAATTACGTGAGGTCAATCAGCCAGGCTTCACCGAAATAGCGCTGCTTGGTTTTCCATAGTGCCGTTCAGTTACACAGAAATTGCTGAAATATTTTGGAAACTGCTGTCTCCTGACACTTCCTACAGGTGTCACTCGTCAAAAAACGGAATTTCAAAGCTACAAGATAATGGTCAGTATTAATGTCGATAAGTTGTTTTTAACCTGAGTTAATGTAATTACGAACAAGAGATTGTATGAGGTCCATGCTGCTCGTCTAGGCTGCTCGCCAACTGCACATCATAACCTGCATCATACTGGAGTCAATTAAGCATTCAACCATTTGGATATATCTTGGAATGTCTACCAATCCAACTAGGGGAAGATTGGCCCCATGATTGGCTAACGCATGCATTTTTTCATTCCCTCTAATATCTTTATGATGGAGATCCCTGAAGATTCTGACTCTTCTGTTGTCACAAATAGCCGAGTAAATGATAATAATCTGTACTACATACGGAGTCCGGTCCAGGTCTCCTTCAAAATGTCTTTGTATCGGTCTTGATCGTAAGCCGATGTCATCGAATTAAGCAACCCTAAGTGCCGAGCGTTCTGGTCAACGCTGTTCCTCCAGCGCAAACAAGGTCTCCTCCATTTTCATCAGCTGCGCACTTTAATTCAAGTGCATGAGACACCAGTGCTTCAACCGAAGCTTGACTGCCTGTGAAAATGTTGATCGCAGTATTTGTCATATCCATGACGTCTGCTAGTTCTACAGTGCTTCGTGTCGTAAAGACTTCCATCTGGAAAATATTACGGTTCTTAAGAAGCCTGATAGTTGCTGGTATATTGTGGTCTGCGGAGTATACTGCGGTGTTGATGCGAAGGGCTGCTGTACCCATTTGATGATTCCATATCTACCTATCTCTTAAAGCTGCTCGATACCTTTGGGTGAATCAAAGAGTGGAGATCAAGTAGTCAGTTCATCTTGCGTGCCCCTACCAAATACTGCTGTAGTATACCGATTTTTGTAGCGTGACAGCAGCTTTTGCAGCATTGCTTCTAGTAAAGCAGAGCAAAATTAAACAGGATATTTAATTCAGACGAAGGAGTTGTGGCTAAAGCACCTATAGTATGAAGAGCCGGCAGTAATTGAGTTCTGTCTGCTATGTAAACAAAGGTTTTTTTATCCATTGATCAGGCAGCCATAACCATGAATCGGCCTTGCTATGACCGTGTAGATCTAGTACGTTAGAGCAGGACTGAGGTCCCATGTTTTACGTGTTGGTTGCCTTTCTTAGTCTCTCCTCTAGATTAATTTTCTAGATGAGTTTGAGTTTTTTTGCCGAAACTGGTTCCGAACATACTAGGCTAGATGTTATAGGTTGTAGCAAACAGTTTCAGTAATTTGCAGGCAATTTAAGTTGCAATTATTAAAATGACATGACATAACTCACAGAAATATACACAAATATGAATTACATGAATGGATAGCACTCATTTGAGACGAAATAATTACTTAAACTTTCAATTTTACGACTTCGAATTTTTCATTACAATAATAATATTATATATATATTAATAATATTTGAATGATTTTTAAAACTGTGCAAAGATAACTTAGCTTAATCTTACATCTAGATTTTCTGTGTTGCATACTCCATTTATTATCAAATGGTGAAATAAAATCTTTGCGAAAATCCATTGCGGTAGCTTCCAACCAATCCTCGGAACCAAATAGAAAAATTCAAGGTCAAAATATTTTTGAAAGAATTGGAGCTTCAAATTGTATACCGTGGATTTGCCACTCTCTCAATTTTTGGGTCATTTTCAGAGTTTTCATTCCTTTTTTTGGAAATATTATTCATAGTTAATGAAATCGTAACTAAGTTTGATAAAAAAAAAATCACAGCCATTTAAATGCAGGGAACAAAATAAAAACACATGTAAAAATCTTATAGAATCAGATTTTAGATCACATAAAAGCAGTTCCATGTGCATATGACAGTACAACTCTGAAACACATCTGCTTAGAACACAGGATCCAAATACATTTTTTTCACACGTTGTGCTATTCAGTGCCGTCCATACTCGTGTAACTAGCCCCCAAAACTACAGGCTCATTAAAATGATATTCAAAATATGTAGGTATTTCTATTTTCTAAATTTTCTCCGCAATTACTCATGATCATTGGATTGCAGCAATCTATCAACAATCTAAATCGAGAACTAGCATCATCTACCTTCTCTATTCACCATGTCGCATACTCGTTGTCTAGCTACGACTCCCCGTGAGTGACACTGACACTAGTCATTAATTGTAACTTTGTCCGACAATTACTCTGACTTTGACTGCATGAACCTCTCTATAACGTGCACACATGTATTTGTCTCGAGAACGTGTCGATAAAACGTGTGCCCACCATCGAAAACAACATACAAATCTATGTACATCTTGTGTCGATGTCGAGACTTTTTTGTTGTGTACGATGCATTGAAAAGCTAAGGAAAATGCCCGGAAAAAAACGTGCAATGGAACGCCGGGGAAAATGGAAGTTCAAGAGCCAAGTAAACATCTTCTCGAGCATATCAGTACGTTCAAATAGCCCCACGCTGTTCAGAGTTAATTTAGCTAAGAAAATATCTGGCGGCGAAAATGTAGTAAGATCCCGGAGAACAAACACCGTAACACTGTAGCAAAAACATGAACTGGAATCGGAGGATTTGAACTCGTGTCAGTTTGTTCATTCAAGGGAATAACTATGCAATCAATTTTTTCCCACTGTTTGTCTGCTGGTATAGCGGGCGAGAAGCAGTCCTGGTCCTGAATACGTTACAATACACATCGAAGTGAAAATGAGTAAGTTTCAAGAGAGCTTTTGAAATTCAGTTGAATGAGAAATTGTGGGATCAGGAGGAAGATACAGTGTCCTGGTTTGTATGCACGTGGACGTTGGATTCACAGCTCAAGGCAAATTAACAATTGCATCTGAAATGAAGTAGTCACTGTTAAGTGGATCCTATGTGGACATGGCTTGTGAAAAATATCATTATTTGCATGGGGGATCCACTGAAGGAAGAGTAATACCTGTGAAGAAAAAACCACAACAAGCTGCCGTTTGATACCATGTACGTTTTATGAATTAAGTTAACCTGATAGCGTCCGTATGTTTGTTTTAAGGAGAGTTATGCCCGGCAACCAGATAACTTTTATTCGCTAATTTCAATCAGTTTCAATGTTACGATTTAAGCTGTCTTCAAACTTCATCTTATATCTGTTAAGTTTTTACAAGTTGATCAATCCGTGATATAGTATCTTGTCCTTCTATCCAGAATTCTGACAACCGTCCCTAAAAAAAATCTTTCCGTCTAACTTTATCAAAAAAAGCTTTCATAAAACATCACATACATCCTTAATCTCTTTCCAACACACTCTGCACTGTAAGCTGCCATGCCCATGATCCTACCACCAACCAACTACAAAAAAAAAGTTGTATCATTAGCGTCGACGATGAATGCACTTTACGAAAACGTTTTTCTCTACAATTTGTTTAGATGTACGAAGTAGTTTATCGCTACGTCCTCTCTCCACAATATCACCCCCAACTATTTAACATTGTGTCTCATTCTACCCGGACACATAGGACCTAGAAACTCTCGAGTGGAGTTGGTATGCACTTGACTAGTTTGTTAACTGAACAATTATTATTTTTGCATTTTTTCGCGATTTTTCCTTCTTGTCGTCTCTTTTCGCCCGGGTGGCATTCATTTTCTTCATCGAATGGAAGTTGGATGAGTTGTTGTAATTCGTTTTTTTGATACCAACAACAGAGAAATTGCTGTTTGAAGCTGTGTCGTTTGCTAGCTTTACGGCTCAAGTATGCTGTTTGGCAACATGTGTAGGTACACATTTTTTTCTTTTGTACTGGATAATGTTCCGACGTTTAGGTAAATTGCCTTTGCGAATATGTAAGTGAGTCTTGTTTTGGGGGAAGGAAGATGAGTGATATTTGGAAAGGCTGAAAAGGATTTAAGGATCTTTTGCATCGCACTCCAATAAAAATCTAGTTTTTATTTTTATTTGTTTTTTTTTTTTTTTTTTTATTAAGATTTAGATTTATTTGCTAGCTGTACATTCTCAAGCTGCAGGATTTTAGGTCCTCTAAGGAATTAGTTGTTTGAGGTGCGAGCTGCAATGACTGTATAGCTTTGAATGCCTTCAATGATTAAGTCCATTAAAAACGTCAAAAAGTAATTATGACATCTGTCAAAAGTATATTTCACGTCATTGCCTCAAGAAAATGATGAAATAATTGATTTATTTCCTTTTATAGAAAAATCATAGAAGTGTGCAGGTCATGGTTTGATTTTGATGCAAGATCCAAATATTTATATAATCTATTTAATAAATTGTAAATATTAGAAACAAGATATTTATAAAAAATACCAAATAAAAATAAACAGGTAGAAATAATTGACCTTTTTACTGAAATTTAACTTTTTAGAAAAAAAAATGTAATTTACTCAGTGTACACGAATGTGCGTCGATAGTCATTGGCCTAGTTTACACTATGCGCTTAGTTTGCGGGCTAAACACCAAATTCGAATTCGAACACCTGCTGTAAATACTCAGGACCCGAAACAACTAGGTGTTAGGTCATTCCACGCTTTCAAACTACCTCACCGAAAATAGGTGGTTGACTAGATCGTTGTAAACGCACTCAACCTAAGAGTTAATTTATACGCGTTAATTCATCATATATTGGTATATTCAGTATATTTTGGCATCTTTTTCTCTCTAATTCACCTAGCCCGCGCTAAAGGTATTTTATAAACAAGTACATTGCGTTATTTTGAATTGAAAATGCAAACAAATAAAATTCATCACTAAAATCATATCCATAACATTCAGTTTTCTAAATATTTCAATAATATTGTGCCACGCTGAAAATTTCATGAGCTTTCGGTGGTGCTCCATTGATTCTTGTTGGTTTGAAAAGCTACTACTTAGCATTTTAAAACTTGAGCTTGTAATAGGTCTTGAGAAGATTTTTTTAGATTTGAAAGGCAGCTCAATGACTTGAATTTTTTAAATTAAATCCGGAAAAAATAGCCTAAAATTGTGAAATTTTTTTATCTGACCGTCATTTTTGCATGGATAGAATATTTCTATTTTGGGTATTCGTAATGAATAAGTAGCAAATTTTGCCTAAAAATATATCATTGTTTACGTTCAAATAACTTATTCCACCGATTTAATTTCAATTTGAACTGGAACTTCTGGTTATACAATCAGCAAGTCATTCAGCACGCGACCTGATTGGCTGGCGTGACGAAAATATACTAGAGAAGAGATATAAGGACGGCAATCGCTAAGCCGAAATCTTCGAAATAGAAAAATGTGAAGTTAAAAGTAAAGTGAAAATAGCGAAGGAAAATGGATAATGTAAAGTAGTTGGAAGAAAGCTTATACATTCAATAATGTGTGGTAGTAATTCAAAAATTAAAAAAAGAAAAAGCAGCGCCTTTAATTGGCGGAGATGGACAAATGGACTAAGTCGCGTGCTGGTTTCCAGTTTTCAGCTTAATTGAAAAAAAATTTTGTTGTCTTATAATCGATCCGTATTGGCTCGAATCGATGAAGCAAAAATGATTTTCCAGATGCAACAGCAACAGAGTGGTCTGGATAAAAATGCAAAAGGTAGTTTCAGTGGTTCCGATCACAATTTCAGTAACGTTGCCCTGTGAAAATGCAGCGTAAAAGGGCGCCAAATCTCAAATTCATGGAAAACTTCGGAATTATGAGCGCGAAATGATTTTGAAAATTTACTCTTTAGAACAACATGCTTATTGTCATGCGAATTTTGGATTCGCGCATTTCACTCGGAAAAGAACTTTGAATAATTGAAAAATATTTGCTTTTGGGCCCGCGAATAAAATAGCACTGGCCGTGCGAATATCCAACACCGAGTAAGTAATCTTAAATGAAAATTCTGATTGCGAGTTGAGCCCTAAAGTGAATTAACCAGTACAATTTTCTATTATTTGCGATGGCCACATCTTGGCGGTTCTCAGTTCTGCTTATAATGATTAAAGTAAAGCGCTAGCTGGCCTTTTATAGGGAGGGACTTCCGTCCCACAGCTTTTCTAGATGGGAGTCACAAAGCGGTATTAAATGGATGGACTTAAAATTTTTAAATTTCCGACATTTATATCAAATGGGAGAAGGGACAAAAACTATCTTGGAAATAATCTATTCAATTTGTCATGATTGCCTTAGAACAACAAAAAAAAAGGACTAGTGTGCTACCTTCTCTTTCTAGAATTGTGTAAAGAAATGCGTCTTAAATTATCGAAACCAGATTTTTTTAATCTCCTTTGGGTGTAAGCCGTAGAAATTTTTTTTTGTACTAGAAAAAAGAAAAGCAATTCAATCCAAAGATATATGTCCTGGAATAACAATCATATCTCAACTGTCCAGAATTTTAAAATTCATCCTACGTCTTCTACTGCTTTATGAAAAACAAATCATACATAAATCAACTATACATCTACACGCTTCAAGCACATTCCAGCTTTAAAGAATAGTTTTGGGCTGTCATGTAACAGTCTAACTATTATTTAGTTCAACAAACACTTTACACGTGG
Organism: Nemotelus nigrinus; assembly: GCA_947369275.1. Classification (NCBI taxonomy): domain Eukaryota; kingdom Metazoa; phylum Arthropoda; class Insecta; order Diptera; family Stratiomyidae; genus Nemotelus; species Nemotelus nigrinus. Next base: position 168,457,514 of record OX376373.1, read on the forward strand.
CAAATATACCAATGCAAAAATGAACTTCCATTTCATTATTCGCAGATAGTGCATCGAAAACATAAACTCTGAATTACCCATTTCTCTGAAGGTCTAAACCGCCTATTTTTTCCTTTCAATTTCAAGTTGCAAAAATATTTTGAACTATAATTAATGCAATGAGAGTATGAAAATAATTTCTTTTATTTTCAAATCTCCAGATCTCCAAATAGTTTTTTCTCAAATTGTACAAAGACAAAATATAATACCGATCTATCGAATTTCAATTTAACTCTTATGAGATCTCATTCGAACATAAAATAACTCCGTTAAATTGAAAATTAGGTAAGCGCCCAACGTGGGCACACTTAATTGAATTTAGTTTGTGTATAAAACTATCTTTCAGAATTTCAATTTCCTGAAATTCAACCATTGCAAAGGTTTACTCTCAACTGTAGGCAACCGATCATTGATTTCATTGATAAAAATATCAAAAACTTCAACTTCAAATTATATGAGTTGGAAACCATGAACATTTCCGTCGCTATTAGAAACACTTTCCATGATGTTTAAATCACTTCATTTCTGAATCTATCCCACAGCAATCAAATAAATTGCATTTGACACTTTAGCACTCACAAAGAAAATCTTTCATCATCGAACCAAAACACTTCTGCCACATAATTTTATAGCGAATTAACAGTGTGCTTTTGCACGAATGTCGAATGCAAAAAGAATGATCAACCCTCGAAACCATAATAATCAAAATTAAATGTCTGGCAATATTAATATCCGCTCTGTACATTTTCAATTGGCTTTCAATTAAATACTAACACCATTACTGGCACACTTGTCGCACTCACTCTAACATTGCATGATAGCTTATTATCCGATTTCCGCTGATATGTATTCATTTCATAAAATATTTATTCAATGTCATTTCGCGTACTTTGATTATGTGTGTATCTGCACTGCTGCCGGATATTCACACTAATCTCCGTTCGCAAATTCACCAGATTGTGTCAGCTGCTAGTTTTCAGATCGTAAACTGTATTGTGAGTATATCATTTCCATGGAATATCTATTGCATCGATACAGCTGTCTGCAAGTTTCTTATGTACTATTAATTCAACTGTAAATACCGGCTCTCGATGCTTGAATATTCCACTGAAATGTTGTTGATTTTGTCGACATCTTTTATTTTCACATTTCGATTTTCACTAGAAAAATCTACAAACTCACATCATTCAAGAGTATCTATTCGAATTGTTAAGTATGCTAATTAAAGATACGCATGATTTTCATAGAGAAAATTATATTTGTCTATAACTAAAGTTTTATTGAATCAGCAAATTTACGTTGGTTTACGTTCTAAAACGCTCGAAGCTAGAAATCTGTGACCGTGAACATAGTAAAATTTCCACAAAAATTTAAAAAAAGCTCCGCTGCAATCACGGCTTACAGCAAAGTCATTTTTCATAAAGTAGGTTGCTAATTTTGAAAGTCCGCGGATTTCAAAACTAATCTGTGCTAAATCGGATTAAATGATTATACGAGAGGAAAAGTTATTTGCCAAGATAAATCAAAATTTTATCAAAATAAATTGTGCTCAATTGTCGGGGTTTAGGTAAAAGGTCATACATCATTGTCCAGAGTTAGAGTCGTTTGTTTGGGCCAATGGATTTCGGGTGTTGGTAGGGAAGAACTAAGTAAAAGTACATGTTTTCATGATGGTATCGAACGATGATTTTTAACTGGAACGTGCTTGTTGATCTTTTCATTAAAGCTTCGGTTATAGTTTGTGTCAAGAGAAAGATTTTTAATTTTTGAATCTGACTAAAAAAAGTTTAGTAAATAATTTTTGTTTCAAAAATATGAAAGATTTTTAATACATAGTTAAGTGTCTCAGTAGGTATAGATTTATTTAAGGCATAGATAATAGACATAGATAAGACATAGATAAAAAATGTATGATAAATAACTACATTTTTACTAGTGTTTACAAAGTATATTCAGCGCAGCAACAGCATTCAAGAGTTAAAGGGTGGGCGAACGTGCGCATGTTGTATGAACGTGCGTATTTAAAATAGAGCATTAAATTTAAACCGATAAAGTTTTCCCAAAAACATCTACTAAACTTTATCTGACAGCATTTACTATTGCACACTGTATCAGAATTTAAAAAATGTCCCCAATTTTTCGCAGACTTACCTGCCTCTGTTATCTGAAAATGCGGTTACTTTGCAATAAATAATATTTTTTCGGTGTTCTGTGTCTCCACTAGTTACCCAAAAAATATAGATGACTGATGGTAGATTTAAATTTTTCCAAAAATCAGTTTAATCCCATCCAACAAACACATGTTCAGTTCAGGTGTAATGGAAAGGAGCAAAAGATGACTAACTTTCGGGCCGCTTGCTGTTTCACATGCTTCTGTGTCCTGAAAACGAATTTCATAACGGACGTGCTCTTGTGGTTTCAGGCAGGATTTTGTCAGTGGGTGGGTAGGAATTTAGAGTTCCCGTGTTGTGGTTGCATGCTCGAAACGTATACATAACAAGGACTGCAGAGCAGGAGTGCTTGACCACGTCGGAAAACTTGGCCACGAAGCAAGTGGAACAGATGCGAACTATAAAGAGGATGTATGTTTTATTGACCGCGCTGTGCCGGATGATATGCATGAATTTCATATTTAAATCGATTTCAAAAGGATTAAGAACCGACATGATTGTAGGTTCTCTGTGTGCATATGATGGGATTTTACTGAGAATCGCTCATAGTGGTAGCAATGTGTATATTTTTGTAGAAAAGCTGATTGTAAGCTTTGGATTGGTTCGTTTTCCATCATGTTTGTATATTTCCTTTTTTTGTAAAATAAAAAGGTTTTGAGTCCCTAATATACAACAGATATAAGCAGTTTGTGCTATCTCGAAATTTATAATAAATAGAAACGAAATCGGGCTGTGTTCTTGGTTAATAATCAGATAAAATCTTTATTCAACGTTTGATTGGATTCACATCAAAGAGTGTTTTCTTGTTAGAAGTTTTAAAGGGGAATAATTTCAGGTGTTTCGAGGCGCGAATTTTAATTCTCACAAAATCAAGAGCCCACAGCACGTTAGTTGGTTGGTGTCAAAGAAATAATGATAGTTGATTTTAAAAAATTTCTTAACAGTATCTATATTACTCTTAATTAGAAAACAAATAAATTAAATGTTCATGCATTGAATATTTCCACAAACAACTCCACAGATATCACCATATTAAATTTCAAAACAACTTTTATCGCAATTCCGTCTCGTCCCACTTCCAAAGCTACCTCTCTTCATCTCCCATAAATATTCAACAGCTAAAACATCAAAACTATTTCCGACTCATTACCAGCAACAATATATAACGATTTCCTCATCCTACTTCGCCTTTCAACGAAATCTAAAAAAAACTGAAGTGGAAAAACTATTTCAACAACAATCGTTAAACAATCTTCACTTATAAGCACATCAAATATGCAGCGCCAAGTAATCACCATCTTTAGCGCTCATTAGAAGCGTTGAAAGTTTAATTCTATCCATAATGTTGTACGTCGAATATCTTCTTCTGCCTGTTTTTGCCGGCTTCTGTTTTGCGGTGAATAAAAGCAAATCTTTGCAGAGGAAGAACGCAACGTGAACGAACAAAGGTAGCTTTTTCGAACAGAAACTAGTGGTAGTAGCAGCTTGCAATTAACCCAAATCCATCACACCTCATTGCTGTATGCTTCTTGAGTATCTATCAACCTACCTCCCAACAGCTGCTCTGCTACCGCGACACAACTTTGTTGCGGAACAGCTGTGAACAGCCGCCACCACAACAGAAATTTTTGACCTGACCTGCTACCCTCGCGTGACTTTACGGTGCCGGCTAGTCACCGGTGTCGTGGGTTTATTGAGGGGCAGGTCAAGCCCTAGCTGTGTCACGCACAGACACTAGTACACATAACATACACGAAAATTAAGCGAAGGAAAGAAAGGAACCCACTCATGGCTCCACTGAACCTAATTGCCTTGTTTAATGGGTCATTGCTGTTTTATGATAATTACAAAAAAACCAATGCAATTTTTATCTTCTTAAAAAAAACAAATATATTCAAATCATTAAATATATAAATGTGATAAAAGAAATCAGCAACAAAATTCAACCAAGATTTAAAAATAAATAAATATATCTAAATAAAAAAACTTCAATAAATAACTGAATAAACAAAGATAACCAAAGATAATCAATATAAAAATTTAAAAAAACAAGATTGTTACACTTACCAGTGCGATCCGGAAGACGGTACCGTGCTCCTCTGGAACCACTGTAAATTGGTATTAACTTTTTCTTATATAAAACACTTATTTTCAAATTATCATTATATAACAATATGAAAACGTAAAAGCACTGATTTTTTTGTATTAATATTCCACGTTAATTAGTATTTCAGTTAATATTTCACGTTGTTTTTTTCTTGTTATTACTATAGACATATTTAATCGCTATTTTTTTTTTTTTTGCATGTATTTTAGTATATGAATTATAGTTAATTTGCTGCCACTGATTATTGCACTGTTCAAAAGCAGATGTTTTTAATATGATCGCCCTCGAAGATGCAATACCCCGCCGTATTAGTCCGTACGTAAAACTCAGGCCATCGTGGACAGGGTCAGGAGTGCACTTAAATTAAACGCCACTTGGCTATAGTATCACTGCACTATCGAAATCATCAGAGAATTCCAATCAAGCGCGCACTGCTAGCACTTTTCCCAAGGTCGGTATCAGACCTTTTTACGCTTTTGCACTCCTCGATTCCTCCACCGGAACAACTGCAGAACTGACTTCACCAACTTCGCAACTCGAAATCTTCCACTTGCAAGTTCACGAAAAATAATGCTTCTTGCTGAATCAGGATATTCACTTCAGCTTTCAATCAAAACGAATTTGAACTCCCAACACACAACTATGTGTCCAATCTCCTTGTATTCAAAAAAAAGATAATCCCCCTCGCTAAATCAATCTAGCCGTCCTCCTTTTTGTTCTGTCCCACTTCTTATCCCAAAAGCTCGACTCATCTCCACAAAAGCCAATCTCCAAAAAAAACTTTCCGTTCAAGCGATCAAACTTCAAAATCGACCTTCCCGGTCCAGCGCCCAAACAAAACCTCCCAGGTTCAGCGACAAAATCCAACAACCAGCTGATGCCGTTTTTTGCTTTTTCTTTCCCAGCCGGCTGATCTAGCTCCCGCATATTATTCCGTTGCCGCCATCTCCCGTAACAATACATACATCGCGCAACGACCGGTCATCGCCCGGTCATCGATCAATGCAGTTCAAATGCATTCAGATGTCGATGACACACAATCAAAGCGGTTGCATTTGAGCTACACTGCTTCATTGTTGTTGTTTTTTTCCTGAAATGATTTGCGATGCTCGAACAGCAACGACCGGTCGTCACCTCTGCATACGGTTATGCATTTTTTCTTTTACGATGAGTGGCGGCAAACAGCTGTCCGCAACAGCGTGGGGACGACTTACCCCAGGAGAAGGGTCTCAACGCCGGGCAACAACCAGTCGCAGAGAGACAGAGACGTCAGGATCCCTATCGGATATCCTTAGCGTGATAGACGCCCATCGTATTTCCCTTCTCGTCTTCAAGCTCGTATGCCACAAGACCTCGCGGACAACGAACCGTAGCACGAACAAACTTCGGGGAAAGCTTGGCCGCGAAACGGTCCGCCGCGCTACTGAGAGCGTGATTTCGAACGAAGACCTCCTGCCCTGGAACAAAGGATTTACACTGACTGCGCAAATTATACCTTTGTGCGCCCTTTGCGTAGGCCTGCGTTAATTTTTCCTTCACTCGATCGTGTATGAGACGCAGTCGATCACAATGAGTGTTCAGTTTCACCTCCCCATCCTCAAACGCGTTCAACTGTCGCAAAAGAGCGTAATCAGAGCCATGTTGAATAGGGTGGTAACCAAACATCAGGAAATGGGGGGAACACTCAGTGGCCTCATGTACAACATTTCGAAAGGCTGCACATGATTCCACCAAATGCTCATCCCAATTCCGGTGTTCGTCCCCTATGTAGGCTCTGATTGCGTTAAGGATGCTTCGGTTTGCTCGCTCTGAAGCATTGGCTTGAGGCGAATACAAGGGAGTGAATATATGCTCGACCCCATATTCTCCTAAGAACTTAGCCAATGCCCTTGCAGTAAACTGAACACCATTGTCGGAGTGAAGGAATTCAGGCACTCCAAAGGTCAAGAAAATCTCGCTCAGATATTTAACCACGGCCTCAGCAGTAGCTTTTGGCAAGGCCTTGAGCCACACAAACTTTGTGTAGTGGTCTAGCACCACGAGTAGCTGCACATTCCCATGTTTTGACCGTGGGTATGGGCCCATGAAATCCACAAACAAGCGCTGTAACGGTCGATCCGTGTCTCGAGATGAGCCCATTGGTGGTCGCATCACGGCATTCGGAGGCTTAATTTGCTTGCATGTTTTACAAGCTTTGACATGCGCTGCAACGTCTTGCCTTAAACGAGGCCAATAATAATAACGTTGCAGAAGCTCAATCGTTTTCCGAATGCCGAAATGAGAGCCCAATGGATCATCATGAGCACGGAGAATCAGCTCTTGCTTGTGACTTTCTGGTACCCATAATTTGGTTGTGGGAATGTCAGAGGTCAGCGCTCCTGTCGTGCTGGTAGTAATATAAACCCGCCCATCTCGAACATAAACGTTCAAAAAACGGTCAGGCTGTGTCATGACTTGATTCACCAGCTCGACATATGTTGGGTCCTGGAACGCTGACTCGGGAATTATTGCAGCCACACGATGGTGCTCCGGCAAACATCCATTAATGGCCATCACCTCCTCGCTGCATCCGTGTGCCCTTGACAAAGCATCGGGTACGATGTTCTGTGACCCTTTGCAATGCTCAATGATAAAATCAAAGCCCTGCAGCTTCAAACTCCAACGGGCAAGTCTTCCAGAGAGGTCCTGTTGGCTCATGAGCCATTTAAGGCTAGCATGATCAGTGATGATGGTAAAGGGCAACCCCTCAATATATGCCCGAAATTTCTTGACGCTTTGCACCGCAGCCAGGCATTCTAGCTCTGTGATACTATAGTTGCGCTGCGCAGCATTTAATTTCGAGGACATATAAGCGATGGGATGCTCTCCACCATCATCACCCTTCTGAAACAGGACGCTCCCGATACCCGTAGTGCTAGCGTCACACTGAATATAAAAGTGTTTGGTGAAGTCAGGATTCACCAGCACTGGAGCAGAAACTAACAGTTCCTTGACTCTATCGAAAGCCACTCCCGCTCCTTGAGTCCACTGGAAAGCCTTTTTGCTTTTCAACAAGTCTGTCAGTGGTGCTGTCACGGAAGCGAAATTAGGGACAAAACGACGATACCAACCTGCCATGCCCATGAACCTTCTCACGTCTTTCGCACTTTTTGGTACTGGATAGGACACGATGCCAGACACTTTCTCGGGGTCTGTCTTCAGGATACCGTCACTAACCACATATCCAAGGTATCTGATTTCCCTTTGAACGAACTTACTTTTTTCGACATTGATGGTGAGTTTAGCTGCATGTAACAGCTGTGCAACTGTGGAAAGAAGATCCAAGTGCTCATCAAATGTCGAACTTGTAATAAGTAAGTCGTCAAGGTATACAAACACCTTGTCATGCAGCTCATGAGGTATAACCCGATGCATCAGTCTGCACATAGTTTGCGGTGCGTTACACAGACCAAAAAGCATGACCGTGAAATGGTACAGGGGCCTGCCAGGCACAGTAAATGCCGTCTTCTCCCTAGATTCCGCGTCCAAAGGAATTTGCCAAAAGGCATCCTTTAAGTCCAGACTTGTGATAAATTTAGTGGACTGAAGTCGCGAAAGCAGCCCCTCAATCAAGGGCAACGGATACGCATCCTTCATGGTGACCTCATTCAACCTTCGGGCATCGAGACATAGACGCACTTTACCTGGCTTGCGTACTAGCGTTACGGGTGAGCTCCACGCACTGTGACTTTCCTCAATCACTCCCAAGGAAAGCATACGATCCAGCTCATCAAACAACAGTTTCTGGACCGCTGGAGAGACAGCGTAATGTCTCTGCTTGATGGGTTTCGCGGAACCAGTATCAATGTGGTGACTTAGCAAAGAAGTTTTACCAAGCCCCAAAACATTGAACGATGGAAACTGTTGTTTGACAAGCTCTAAACGTTGCTGATCCTCAGGAAGCAAATGGTGAAAACCAACAGCGGGTGTTTCGGGCAAAACCTCAACAGCGGAGACTTGCACTGGCGCAATCCGAAACGTATTCCAGAAATCAATTCCCAGATATACGCGACCGGTCAAAGATGGAACAATTAAAAATCGTACCATCTTCAAGCGGCCGTTGAATCGCACCAGCGCACGCACGTATCCTAGAACGGGAGCCCTTTGACCCGATGCAGTAAGGATGTCAGTCTGCAGCATTGACATCTGCAGCCCAAGATCCTTAATCAGGTCCAAAGATCCCGCCCCAAGTATACTCACGCTAGCTCCACTGTCAAGGAGCCCCATGAGCTTCCGACCTTTTATTTCTATTTCGGCGAAAGGCCGGTTTTCCCCGTACGGTGTCAGAATTGAATCTGCGCAAGCTTGCTTCAATAATCTACGCAAAGTAAAGTACCTCCATGATCTCCCAAAAGTAGAATTTGGTGACCAATTAAAGGAGCGTGTGCGACGAGAAGTCGGGCCATCTCCGGAGGCCGACCAACTAGAAGGGGTATCATAGGACTCAGTCAGAGGCTGATTTGCAGACCAAGGTGTTTGGGTCGCAGTGTCAGCCGTATTTAATATTTGGCATCCTATTGACGACGCCACAGCTCTGGGTCCACATTGGTAGCCACATCTGTGGTCTCGGGACGCCGTTGTGGAATGGCAGATGGACCGCTCCGAATCCCCGAATTCGTTGCGATCCGTCGGACGTTTCCCGAGTTGCTACACCGTGAACATTTAGGCTTCAGTATGCCAGGGGTCCCACAGCCATAACAAAAAATTCGAGTTGGTGGCACAGAACAGTCCTGATATGAGTGTCCCAGATCCTGGCAATTCCAGCAGATTCGGAGATCCGTGGAGGAATGTGCTGGACGAGAATTTGCCGCTGGTAATTGCTGAAATGAATGACGAAATTGTGGTGTACGGGACGGTTGGGCGACTGCGTCTACATAACAAGCAGAACCGTCATCCTCAAGCTCTTTCACTTCGTGAATCACTCGTCGACTTTGCGTACCTTCAGTTCGTTGACCTGACGGATACCATACTGCTTCAGTCGCAACACACCGTCGCAGTAACTCACGAGCGTTACGGAATTCGAGTCCAGCCAAGTGCTCTCGAAGGCGCCGGTTCATGTTCCGTAGCAATATGCACTGCAAGTCAACATCCGACAATGGGTTGCTAAGCTGCAGTGCCATTGCCTCGATCGCATCGAAGAACACCTGGATGAACTCGCCCGGTTTTTGAATTCGAGCGTCGATTTCACGCCTGATATCGACGTCACTACGACGGTCCTCAAACCGCTCCCGCAACTCCTGCTCCAGATCAGACCAAGTCACCGAGCGATGGAGCTCCATATAACGCCAGTACCACTCCTCGGCTGGACCTTGTAGCAACAAATGCAAGTCATGAGCGAGTACGGCCAACGGAACCCCATAGCTCGATGCCATGGTCCTTATCCTAAACAGGAACCGAGTAACGCTGAGACCCGTCGAAGTGCCATCAAAACGAATCGTCCACTTTGACGGTGGCATAATAGCAGCAGACCGGCTGGAATTAAGGCTACTGGCGAAATCTGGTCTACCTGACTCGTTCTGTATTGCCGGAATTTCCGGAACTGCCTCCACTCCATCCAAATGACCCGTTGAGTGAAAGGGCCCCGGTGCTGACGATGGTCCTGGAATCGTGGCTGGAACGCCACCCTGAAATGGTCGAGCACGTTGCTCTGCTGGTGGAGTGAGCGATAGCCTTTCCAATGCTCGGCTCAAGCGATCAAAGCCCGAATCATTGGTAGTGGGTCTACGATTGCGTTTTGCTCGAGGCATGTTACAAGGTTATATAGACCAGCAATCGAATATAAATAATGAAAAAAAAAAAAAAATAAATGGTAATATTTCACAGCAAAACTAAATCCTAACTAATTAAAACCCAATAAAATAGGTAAATTTTAAAATAAAAGTAATCCCTAGATAAATAAACTTAAATCCAATCAAATTCAAACTAAATTCCAATTTATAAGTTCCAATTTGAACAATCTGAAGCAATTCTTCAATCAATAAGCAATTGTTCAATAAATGACCGCAACGCTAATAAAACCAAGTTCAATTTAGATATGCAAAACGAAATCACTCAAAGCCATGCAAAAAAAATCCAATAAATAAAATCTTGAACTCCGATAAAAATAATCGTGCCAAAATTATATTAACTAAAACACTAGCAAATACTAGTACTTGAAAGAATACAAAAAAAAATTATTACATATTTAGGTACAGTGAAACCAAGTTTTCCGTGGGTATTTAGGATAGGAGGAAAGGTATAAAAATTGGAAAAGGAAACAACAAGATGGAGGAAAGATGCACCATGACTCCGGGTGGAGCAACTCAGAAGATGCCGGAAGGGAACACCCAATTCGAAATAGATGCCACTTAGGCATCGACAGCTACTGCTGGATATGGGGTCCGCCAGGCATCAACGGAATCACCCCAACCTGATGAGAGTGTAAAGGCGCCACTCAATTCAAAATACTTAGTCAAGCTAAGTGACTTGCAAACAAGGATATGAGTGACGGCACCACCCTCATCAGGTCCAGACCCACAGTATCATCTTCCGGTCTAAAACACTTGACAAACACAACAGCTGTGTAGGCGCCACTGTTGTGGTAGCGACCGTTCACAACGAAAGAAAGTAAAAAAAAATTGAAAATTACGCAAAAAGAGAAAAAAAAAAAAATTATTGAACAATGAAAATCCAATATGAATGATCTGATGAGAATGCCAATTACGGCCAAAGAAACAAAAAAAAAAATGGCTGAGGCCACCAAGTGCTCCCGGGAACAAGTGTCACCCCAGCCTACCAGATCATTCATTCGGAGCAAGAGAAGTTAACAAAAAAAATAAATGAAATTCAAAAATAAGTGAAAATTAACAGAAAAAATGAATCAAATACAAGTTAAAACTAATGAAATTCCGGAAAATCTAAAACCAATTATTGCGCGATTAAAACTACTCAAAATAATAATACAAATGTAATAAAAACTAAAACCGAATAACCAATTTCATTTGGGCGCCATTTGTTGCGGAACAGCTGTGAACAGCCGCCACCACAACAGAAATTTTTGACCTGACCTGCTACCCTCGCGTGACTTTACGGTGCCGGCTAGTCACCGGTGTCGTGGGTTTATTGAGGGGCAGGTCAAGCCCTAGCTGTGTCACGCACAGACACTAGTACACATAACATACACGAAAATTAAGCGAAGGAAAGAAAGGAACCCACTCATGGCTCCACTGAACCTAATTGCCTTGTTTAATGGGTCATTGCTGTTTTATGATAATTACAAAAAAACCAATGCAATTTTTATCTTCTTAAAAAAAACAAATATATTCAAATCATTAAATATATAAATGTGATAAAAGAAATCAGCAACAAAATTCAACCAAGATTTAAAAATAAATAAATATATCTAAATAAAAAAACTTCAATAAATAACTGAATAAACAAAGATAACCAAAGATAATCAATATAAAAATTTAAAAAAACAAGATTGTTACACTTACCAGTGCGATCCGGAAGACGGTACCGTGCTCCTCTGGAACCACTGTAAATTGGTATTAACTTTTTCTTATATAAAACACTTATTTTCAAATTATCATTATATAACAATATGAAAACGTAAAAGCACTGATTTTTTTGTATTAATATTCCACGTTAATTAGTATTTCAGTTAATATTTCACGTTGTTTTTTTCTTGTTATTACTATAGACATATTTAATCGCTATTTTTTTTTTTTTTGCATGTATTTTAGTATATGAATTATAGTTAATTTGCTGCCACTGATTATTGCACTGTTCAAAAGCAGATGTTTTTAATATGATCGCCCTCGAAGATGCAATACCCCGCCGTATTAGTCCGTACGTAAAACTCAGGCCATCGTGGACAGGGTCAGGAGTGCACTTAAATTAAACGCCACTTGGCTATAGTATCACTGCACTATCGAAATCATCAGAGAATTCCAATCAAGCGCGCACTGCTAGCACTTTTCCCAAGGTCGGTATCAGACCTTTTTACGCTTTTGCACTCCTCGATTCCTCCACCGGAACAACTGCAGAACTGACTTCACCAACTTCGCAACTCGAAATCTTCCACTTGCAAGTTCACGAAAAATAATGCTTCTTGCTGAATCAGGATATTCACTTCAGCTTTCAATCAAAACGAATTTGAACTCCCAACACACAACTATGTGTCCAATCTCCTTGTATTCAAAAAAAAGATAATCCCCCTCGCTAAATCAATCTAGCCGTCCTCCTTTTTGTTCTGTCCCACTTCTTATCCCAAAAGCTCGACTCATCTCCACAAAAGCCAATCTCCAAAAAAAACTTTCCGTTCAAGCGATCAAACTTCAAAATCGACCTTCCCGGTCCAGCGCCCAAACAAAACCTCCCAGGTTCAGCGACAAAATCCAACAACCAGCTGATGCCGTTTTTTGCTTTTTCTTTCCCAGCCGGCTGATCTAGCTCCCGCATATTATTCCGTTGCCGCCATCTCCCGTAACAATACATACATCGCGCAACGACCGGTCATCGCCCGGTCATCGATCAATGCAGTTCAAATGCATTCAGATGTCGATGACACACAATCAAAGCGGTTGCATTTGAGCTACACTGCTTCATTGTTGTTGTTTTTTTCCTGAAATGATTTGCGATGCTCGAACAGCAACGACCGGTCGTCACCTCTGCATACGGTTATGCATTTTTTCTTTTACGATGAGTGGCGGCAAACAGCTGTCCGCAACAACTTCCAGGAAGTTCTCCGAAGAAAACTTTATGACAATACGCTTTATTGAGGATTTTGTTATCGGTACTGTGTTTGCCAAGGATTCGATGTTATCAAGTCATAAAAAGTGTTGTGTTTGAAGAAGTACACGAAGTAGGTAGGCGAAAGACGAGATGCTGACTTAATGATTGCTGTAAATATTTTTCTTGGCAAAGTTTCATAAAGGTGCAGAGCAGATACCGAAGAAATTTACATTTCGATATAAGATAATGGCTGAAACTTATGCGGTTTTGCACTTACAGGTTTTTAAGGTTTCAGATAATTGCAATCAAATGATTTGAATTTGGTCATAATTTGAATTGGATAGTGAAAATAGCTATCAGGATCCGACCAATGCTTCTTCTTGCTTTATTTCGATACTCGTAGTAAAAAACCTAAAACAAGAAATCAAAAATAAATTCCCGGAGAAGCAGAATGATTTTCTCAAAATATTGATTTAAATTGGCCTGCCTCTTGATTTTTCGTACAAATGCACGAAAATGTTTAAGTACGCGATAAAAATATTCGAGATTTAAATGTAGTTGGAACGTTTGATCAAAGCAATCTCAAGGAAACGCTTGATATTTTATTATATTGCAAAAATTAGGGTAAAAAAATACCAGGCAATCGTCACAGTACGCTTTTAAGGTATATGCATAAGTATTATTGATTTTCCCGTTATGTATGTATTATTGATTTTTCCGTTTATAATCATTAATTCGTGTTTCTTGAATCAGCTAATAATATTCGTTCACCAAATGTTGACATCTCATTCTGAAAATTGCTATTCTTTTTGAACTAGATTTCCGAAAATTTGTTATGCACCATTCTTCGCTACGTTTTCGAGTTTCTAATATTTTTCTGCTCCATTTTTCCTTGTGTTGTGTTCTGTTCAAGAAAATTTAATGTGGCTTTTTACGGGCTATCGGTTGGGAAAAAATAAAATGAGCGTTTGAAAAATTTGTGGGTAGCGTAGTACTCAACAATTTTATTGCAATATTTTCGATAACATTTTTCTAGCATTGATATTTTAGCTGTTAGATTTCCGATAGTCATTTAAAGTGTATAATGTCTATCTCTTTATTCTTTAACAAAATTGTGATTCAAAATATTTATTCTGAATTTTGGTTTCATTCCTAGTTTAGACTTGGGTTTTTACTTTAAATTTATTTTATTTTCAAAAGGATTTCATTTTATTTATATATTTATCTAAAAAAGGTACAAAAATAATATTATTTTTCAACTTAAGGAAATAAATATAATATAATTTAATTATAATAATTAAAGAAAACGTTATAAGTCGCCAGTGAGCAAACCTTTCTGTGTTGCCTTATCTTCTGATCTATGAATTCAGATGTTTTGATATGCAGATGTTTTCTTCAGTCTCCTTTATATACAGTGCCGGTTGTCAGTCTCCTTTATATACAGTACAGTGCCAGTGATTTAAATATGACAACGGCATTTTCTTTATTTCACAAACGGAACGACCAAGTCAGGTACAAAATGACATATACTCGTTTATTTCTTATTTTGATATGTGCTCTTGGAACATTATTTCAATTACAAAAGATCCAAAAAATTAACTAAATAAGCATTTCTCCTTCTAATATTTATTTTAAGTGGATCGAAAACATTTCTCTCTATTATTTCCAATCAAATCGCTTGCCTTTAACCTGTTAACTGGGGAATAAAGTTTTGCTCAACTCGTTGCACAATGGTGGCTTTTCTCTTTTTCCATTGCGAAGTACCGCAATATATCCACATAAAGACTCAGTGAGTGTCACTCATGGTTGCGTTACTCGTTCGAGCTGATATTTTCAGGAAATATTAATGTATAAGTCCTAGAAGTTGGCCGTTAAGTTGGTGGTTAAGATCAAATTAAGATACTATTAACCCTTTGGAGTAAATTATAAGGTACTTATGCGTTTCTATGGAAATAAGAAATTTTGAAAAACAAGCATGCGACATGATAGCTAATAATGTTTTCAGCCTGTTTATAATACCGTTTTGAAAGTGTTTAATCCTTCGTGGGCGGTGAGTGCGTTAAAGTAGCCACAAAATATTTTTGAAATTTTTGATTGTGATAGCTTCTGATGGAGATCCTTACGAAATTCCCAGAACTAATTAACGCTTTTTAGGATAAGATCTGTGAGATTTTTGATGAATTTCTAATCAGGCAACCTTGAAAAAATAACATAAAAAATCCTTCAAATCATAGTTTCCTGATTTTCGAAAAAAATTAGTATTATACTAACTTTTCCCAAATGAACTGTTTCCAAGATAGTCTTCCTTTTCATAGCAAAAGAGACTCATCTACGGATATTTTTTTATTTGGTATGTATAAAACCTTGAATTTATTTTTTAAATCATTATCTCATTAACATTAATAAACTAAGAAGAACAAATCACGACGAGCACATGCCAACACCTACCTCTGATCATGCCTATAAATCATCCCTAATTAACCAGTTTTCTAGGATAACCAAAAGTCCTTTATTAATTTGAGTACCCCGGTGCTCTGTTTGTAGCAGCATATTCAGCACTATATAATTAAATATGTAGTCATTAACTGATTATTTTGCAAACTGTTTTTCTTTGAATAATATTTATATTAATGTGCTGCTTTAAAGAAATACGATGAAAGTCAGTAAAAAATTATGAAAAATCGCTGTATTTATACTACTTTCCATAATTCATACTATGGATTATTTGGCACTGATTCACCAGCATCCTCTATTTGACAGCTTTTATCTATGCTCAGATACGAACCAATTCCAAATATGCAATATCGTGATCTTACTCCACGACTACATATAAAGTTAAAAATCTCCCTGAAAAAAAATCCCATCAAGCCCATTTACGATCAAAATTTTTGCAGTTGACTTCTTGGTATGACGAAATATTTCATCATACCCTGTTAGCAGGTTCAAATGAGAGCTCTTAGTAATCTATATAAGTTACTATTAACACATCATACCAGCAGAAAGTCATGAAAATCCATTTAAGTTCCACTATGTTAAACGAATAATACTATTAGCTCTAACATCTCAAATAGTATCTTTTCTTTAATAGTAGAATCATTCGGGTCCGATTGGCTATTTAATTCGATATTCTCTGATTCCACAGCATCAGGACTCTCCGACAGCACCCACTTCAAGTCCACACACCTTAACATCGATATTAAAATAAACCAACCATTAGGCTAACAATTTTAAAAATCTTTATCTTCATTTTACTTCCTTATGATCCGATTCGCTCTTTGCGACAGTTCTAATCCAACTTAATGAACTTTTGTTGAAATTCATGGAAAGTATCAGATAGCCACTGGTCTAAGTATCACTACTACTTACTACCACCATTCAGTATGGTTTTTCGTAAAGATCCCATCGACTTTTCAGTCATTTGTATCTTAGTAATCTTAACAAAACATCGAAAAGCTTTTAAAGTTAGGAGACAGTCGTCGGTTTAGTTGGTAGTAGCAGCAAAATGAAAATGTATTTGAGTTTTATTTTTTCAAAGTTCTGTTAAGGAGGATAAGAGGGCGTATGTTGACAAGTACATGTTGTATATGTAAGACAATGTTAATAGAATTGTTTGAAAAAATAAATTGATTGTCAAAATAGATGATGTTGTTTGGGATTGTAAAATAAGATGTTGCATAGAGAAGTACTTATTGTTAGTTGTAGCTTGTTGACAGTCAAAGCATTATTAATGATGCGCGGCTCTGTGACATGTACTGATTTATTAAAAGAATTCAAGGGTTTCTTTTAAAATGTTGCGGGTTTATCAGAATATGAAATATTGACTGAATTAATTTAAATGTTTGGCTACCGTCCATTATTTAGTTTTCCTTATTGCAAGTGGGATATAATCAGTTCTTTTGGATGTATGTTTCTTTTGTATTGAACAATCGAATTCCGGCAAAGTAAAATAAAAATGCCGCATTAGATTATCATCTTATGATATCTACAAATCAAGTTGCGAGTAGATTCTGAAGAAGTTATTGGTTTTATTTATCTTTTAAGATCTTCAAAATGAAATGCATTATTTTACAAATATTTGACTTATTTTTTCAAAACTGCGCAGATAATGTATAGACTAGGGATATCAGCATCTTGATTTTTAAGCAAAAAATCAACCTGTTATACCAAAATGCTTCAAAAAATTGAATGTGACTTTGCGTTTGAAATAGATTTAGATTTTTTACGATACTCTATACATTTTTTCACTGAATAATTTTTTTTAGATGTTGCATGGCTCTCTGATTTTTATGAATTTGTCAACATGTATAATTTTATGTGAAACTGTTTGGCGATTTTTTTGTTTCAATGTTTTTCATATTAAATATTTTTTAAATGAAAACCGTATTTTCCTTATCAATATTATTATATACAGACTGCTTTCTCTGCTATTAACTCAAAAATTGAACAAATTTCACAATTTATTCACTGACCTTTTGCCATGCTGATTCCGTTTTAAATTGGTACTTTTTCTTGACAATAAAGCATAACACATAAATGCATAAGCAAGCATCGGCCGCATATAAAACCAATCGAACCCAACCAACCGACATCCTATAAAGATTATTCTTATCCGTACTCTCACTGCAATAGAGCTATTAGTACTTGCACTCGGTGCCACCAGAAAAAGGCATCATAAATTACCGATGACACCGAGCAATAGAAATATATAGTCCAAAATGCAGAACTGGGCAACTAGCCAGCAGCCATTCGTATAAATTTGATTTAGAGATCAAAATGTTATCGAATGAAGTCAAGTATGTGCAGCCTGGCTGTATTTTGAAGGAGAGTTTCTTGGGCCCTTGTAAGATTTTCGAACGAGATGGTTGATGGTCGTAAATTTCAATGAATTCCTTTCGAGCTATAAAGATATGATAAGGATTTCGAAGCGATCATCAAATCAATTGGTTTATCAAAATGTCTTGATTAGTAGTGTTAAGATGACTCGTGTTTGAAGTTTACAAATTAGAACTTGGCATGCGTAACGAATGAATGATGAGGATGACGAAGCGATGGGTATTATGTCTTCAATGCGTCTCATCTGGGGTATTATTGAAAGAATTTGTTTTTGAAGTTTTATCAAATTAAGACTATTAGTTCTGTTCGTTATTGCAGTTGAGTCAAGAGAGGAAAATAATAGTGGAGAATATTCGACTCTATCATTGAGCTAAAAACTAGTAAACGTGGTTAAACAAATATCACAAATAAACTGTGAATTTGAAAATTATTTTACCATATTTTTTATCTAGTGCATTCCAAATATGTACACAGCTTGCATGCGATTTTAGTCCGTATTTTTATCGAAAAATTTGCGAAAATGTATATTTTGCATGTGTATGCTGCTGTATTTACTTCTGACCGATTTGTTTTGATTTTACAATAATACAATAATTAGATACTGATGCCATTTTTTTTCTATTGTTAAAAAGTAAATTTGAAGCTATTGATGAACATGGTAAAAATATATTTTTTTTAATAATGTGTGTCCTAAAAGCCCTGTGGAAAATAGTTTCGAATTTCACTCATTCGTTCAGCTCACCATAATGAACCTTGAGAGCCTATGAAATTGACCCTTCGATTCTAGGTCCTATAATTATTTTCGCCCAAAGATGGTACAGAATACAAGGGCGTCTTCAGTTGTTGGTTCTCGCAGAGGCAAAGCTATCCAACTGAATACTTCTTAGACTTCACCGAAGATTTAATTTTACATCAAAAAGGTGCTGAGAATCTTCATGATATTTTATATTATCAATGTTGCTAACGAAGTAAGGCGAAGTTTTCTGTGCCTGAAACCGCTAATATTAACAGCACTGAAAAAAATTACGTAGCGCGTGTAGCATATGCTATGTATATAGGCTGTAAAATTTAACTTCGTGGACAATTCTGGACTTTTTAGTATGGACTTTTCTGTTACGCACTTGGTCTCAAAGCTCATTAAACATAGTCTCAACTTCTATGTAACATAGCCCCAACTACTATGAACATTATCGTGGCTGGTATCATAAAAGTAGGCTGCATAAAAGCATTTAACACTTAATGGCTTTGCATACTTTGATGATTAGTGCCTACTTCAAAGAATCAATTGCTATGCATTATTGTGTCACGTGCTATATTTTATTGAATCCCGAAATAAAATAAGTATATTGTTCTAGAAATATATAAATAATGGTCTTTGGCGTTATGCTGTTTCTCAGTCCAAGCTTTCACTTCAGGTTGGTAGCTAGGCAACGAGTCAATTACCCGCCTCCGTAAAATCCATTCATTCGGAAACCTAATACTTTACCTTGGATACTTAGACTAAGACTACTATTTTGGGACCTGGAATGTGCGAACATTTCTAGATTTGGGGTTGTGGGAACATTTTTAAGATTTACAATGCTTTCTGAAACAAATGGTTCGATGAAGATTGTCAAGCCACGTTGAACGAAAAGAAGGCAGCCTACAAAAATCAGGAAAAAAAGACATGATGACTCCTTGAAATCCAATGAAGCACTTGGCATCGATAGGATTCATACGGAACTTCTGAAAGAAGGCAGAATCAACGTTTTAAGGGCAGATCATAGACTGCTGGCAAGCATTTTGGACCGAGGAGCAATGCCAGATGAATAGCGGAAAAGTCTTATCTGCCCCATTCACAAAAAAGGTGATAAATTACAGGGGCATCTCACTTCTAAGTACGTTGTAAAAACTGCTAACAAAGTTGGAAGAATTTCGAATCTCCTTTCACGCTGTAAAAAATCCTTTCCGGATTTCATAGTAGTTCGTCGTTGAAGATCGACAACAGACCAAATATTTATGGTCAGAGAAATTTTGAAAGATTTTGGTAATTCAGCATTGATGTTGACACAAGGGGAACTCTATTATTCAAGTCGATACAGTTAGTAGCCTAGGCTGAATGTCATGTTTTTTCAGCGACGTCAAGGAAGTATTTCTATATCCAAATGAAAATGATAAAGAAGTTATTCTTCAAAATAATAAGCACTAATCAAAAATTATGACGCGATTCAGGAAAAGAACGCGAGTAACACAAAAAAGTTAAGACGCTTTTCTCTGTACTGCTGACGCTGGGACCTGAATGCGTGGACAGGAAAATGAAGATTCGTATCTGCAAAACCATCATTTGACCTGTGTTATGCTATGGAAGCAAAACCTGGACGCTGACTCAAGTACCTGGTAAAGCCTTAAATACGTTTGAAAGGCCGGTACTGCATAGAATCCCTGATCTAGTATGGGAACAAGATGAATGGCAAATGCGGTCCAACAACGAGTTGTATAGTCTGTTTGATAAATCCGTTGTCTCCACCGTATTGAAACAACAATAGTCGACCAAACGTGGAAAAGTCCCAAATCGAGCTCTCAAGAGACGAGTGAACGAAGTGAGCACAGTCGGAAACCACGCAAGCGTTAGAGAGACTCAGTTGATGCTTCAAGTAGTTCACTTTTAGGAGCACCAAAGTGCAGGCCGTGGCCATTCAACCAAAAAACTGCAGATGTTGTGTTCAGGACACAAAAGCTTGATACGATCTTTTGCATTCCAACAATGCTAGTGATTATTTTCGCTGCAGAACAATTGGACTCAATATTGAAATGTTTACAAATCAATTCTACAAATCCTTGTGACATAGGTGTGTGAATTCAGAGAAATTATTCAATTAATTTCAAAAACCATTCGAGCTATTGATTCAGGGAAATGACACCTTGTCAAGACACTTATTTGAAGTAAAATTTTGTTTAATTTCTTAAAAAAGATGTACCATCAAATGTTTTTTTTGTTTTGAATAAGAAATTTAAAATAGTAAAATCTGAGTGGAAACATTTCTCTAAAATTGATTCTGAATTTCAAAGCATCAACAACCAATGCTTTTGTAGTACTACTCTGGAAATATTTTTGAAGGTGGTTTCAAGTTGAAAGCCGGAGAGGGTTTAAACGTTGGTATAAATTACATTTGATATTTTCCCACACAAATCATCTTCAAAACAAATCCAAAAACACTGCAAATATCTTATTCTGATTTTTTTGAGAATTCACACATTTTCTTACGCATTTTTGACGATCACACGAAAAAATCCTTAAATCCTATTTAAACCTTACGTCCCAATAAATTCTTTTGAAAATACGCTACAATAATATCAGATCTTCAAACAAATCTTTCTGACAGTTCAAACAAAATCATATCATACAACAGCTGCAAATTATAATATTTCAAACAACGTACAAATCTTGAAAAGTTTTGAATAATGCCATTTTATTCATGCCTCTTTTCATCCAAAAGCCCATGTATGACTGATGTGTCACAGGTGTTTTCCCGGATATGTTTTCGCGGAATTTTCAATTTTCCTCGACAAGGATTTTCACATATTTCACGCATATTTCTTCGTATTTCATATTCCGTAATATTGATGTGTTTATCGTACGCTCTGACATTTATTCGGTTTATCCTGCTCGAAAAGGATTTCGGAATTTTTTGCCGGTGTCGTCGTCATTACTCCTTCCGCTCAAGCGTTTCAAGCGATTCTGACAGAAAATCATTTCGATTCTGGGTATGCTATTTTGTAGGGTTTCCTTTTAGAAACTGAAATAAATTGCGTATGAATATGTAACCGTGTGCTGGTGAAGGAAGTGTGTCTAATCTATAAATGTCCTGTTATCATTCGCTTGCCATTTATCGGGACGTGTCACGTCACTTTCGAGACACGTGTTTCTATTTAGTTTTCCAAAGCGATTCGATTTAAACTTCTTCTGATCTATTGCTTTTCATCCCCTTGACAGTGTTGAAAATACGAACGATGAATCAATAACAATAAATTAAATCCCTCAAAAAAAAAAATTCAATTTCTTCCGCCTCATATTTATCCATTCAAATTGGCGACTATAATTCTAGAACACTTTCTCTGTTCTTTGCGCACTAAATTCGTCGCCCCGGATAAAAAGCAGCGATTTGATTCGCTCTAGAACGAAATGTGGTCCGAACTGAGCGCGACTGATTACACTTTAAGCGAACATAAAATTATCATAAAGTCCTTTCGTGAAGCAGCTTCAGCATTGATCCCATTCTTTACTTAATCAAATTAAAAACAAATAAGAAGAAGATTTATGGTATGGCCTTCGACGCTCTGCGAACAATAGTACAGGATGGCCAATGATAGGAAAGCGAAGGAATAATAAGCAAGCTATTGAGTTTCCGTTCTATGTATGTCAGGGTGTGTAAGGATGCGGATCGTCTTTTGTTGGATCCTTTTAAATTGATTTTCAATTCGACATTCTACTTTCGAATATTAGATATTGTTGAGATATGAGTCTGGGAAGAAACTGTTGGAAATGGGAATGCGCGTCAAGCGGTTCAACTATTTGGATGAATCTGATGTTGTCGGAGGGCTTTATAGTATACCACCTGTTTTCAGTTATAGCCACATGTAAAATTAAATAAAAAAATATAAAATTAATCAAACTAGTGAACACATTATGTTTCTTTCACTTTGAAAGGATGTGCAGAGTGGCTTCTTCAAGCTGTTTTCGGAAGAAAAACATACTAAGCTATAAATTCACCATACTTCTTTCATTTTAATAATTTTCAAAAATGTGTCTGCAACCTTCGACTTCCAGCTGCAATCAGTTTCCCAACTTTACAATAAATATCCTAATACATCCTTCAATATTACAAACGTACGCTCACGTAACCAACAAATGACGTTCCAAACGAATATAATGTAAGATGAACCCTATTTCGCATCAATATAGTTCGATAACTATCAATTTTGAAATTATTTCGTTTCGTGCATTCTTTTCTTTGCTACACTTCTACACATGATGCACCTTCGTTTCCATTTACGTACGAAGAAGCACGTTGGTCGTCATATTTCGTTCCCAGTTACCATTCTTTAAGGACGATGGTCGTAGCTTCTGTGCATCCTAGACACACAATGCATTCGAACGACAAATGGATAGAAAGATGAAACGGACAAGAGATATAATATTGAATCCGTTGCAAACTGGGTGCATGTTGGGACGAGGGGAATATTTCGTAATAGGAAACAAATGAGTGCTTTCATGTGGAAAAATGTGAAATTACTTTGCAATTTTTTTTCTTGCAATTTTTGTTCACCCTCTTCCGTTCGTTACTGAAATTTCGTCCGTGCAACGAAGTAATGACAGTCAAGCCATTATGAAACAAAAGTGTGGCGAATTGGAAAGAAGTTAATGAAAAATATATTATGAGGAAATGTAACGTAAATGGTCTTGCAATCGGAGAGTTTGGTATCGAGTTGAACATCTGGTGGGTTTTAGTAGGAAAATTTACTAATGAATTAGAAAGATATGCAGCTGGATGTAGGGTATGTCAAGTTTGAATAAATGCAACTAATTTGGTAGTAAACGTGAATCATTGTAGTTGAGTATCTACATATGATTTAATACGAATATTTTTAAAATGATATTTAAGACATTAAGAAAAAAATTCTTATCATATGGTCGAAAACATGAAACATGGTCAAGCACTACATTCTCTGCCCAAATTCTTCCGGAAGATATCAAAAAATCAGCTACATAGTTCTGGGTGACCACATCATATGCTACAATGGTTCTCAGACTTTTTGACCTGCAATTCCATTTTGATTTCTACTCCACCAGCAAAAATAGCCTCATATGTGTTAACTGCTAAGAATTCCATTTAACAAATGATAAAGTGTGCAAAATGCAATCACGAAATTAAATCTCAAACCATCATCAATTCATGCTGTATGTTTTTATTTAATAATAAAACGAATGTAAAAAAATAGTAATATAACTTTAGCGCTGTTTATCCAGGTAAAATGGTTGCCATTTTTCTATATAAATTGGGATATGTGCTGTTACACACCATATCGTTTGATATGCATTTCTTCTCACAATTGGTGGAATTGACGCTGATTTTATTTAAAAATTGGATTTTTAACTTGTGATATACTAAAAAAGAATTCGCACGCTGATGACAAACGATATTGTTTGCTTTGCGGTGTTCTTTAAATCATCATATGATAGAGTTACAATAAGCATTACAAAATTTATTTAGGAATGTCTACTAGACAATGGTAGAGTTTCAAGCTCCGTTTATTACTTTCTAGTTTCATTTCCAAGAAAATCATTCCTGATCAAAATATTTTCCCACTGTTAATTTCTATTATTTTAGGCTGTAAAAAAGACATCTGAGTGAAAATTTCCTTTGTTTATGTATTAGTTTATTCGTATTTACAGAAAAGTGTCTTAAAAAAAGCATTTAATGCAATCACAGTCATTCTTCTGTGCCCAATTCAATACTTCTGTGTTTGTTTTTCTGCAAGACACGGATTAGTGTTTGTGCTCCTATTGTTGACGCCAGATTCTTCAAGATTGCATCTAATTGTATTCATGGACACAATGTCTCTTTCTAATTAATATTTTATGGTATATCGCAAACTTAATATGATGTTATTCCTCAAAAGTTCAGCGATCAATTGATCGTCCCAATTTGAGGTACCTCTTTTAAGCCCTCTCTCTGGTTTATTTTCCACATAAACATGCTTTCTAAACCTCCTAATTCACTTCTTTACATATAAATCACTTTATTTTGCTGCCTGTCTCACACTAACGATTGCTTCTTGGGGCTCCGCAATCACCTAGAAGATCCAAGGCAACATTTCGCACAACGCACAAAGCAACACTGCAAAAAAGCATCACTATGTAAAATTGGTTTGAAGTCTTAGCAATTTTCTGCAATATGGTTGCAAAGTTGTTAATGTGCTTAAAGGATGAATGGTTTCTTGTTAACATTCTGAACCAAGACTACTTTTAGGCTTTATTTCAACAAATCTATGAAAATACGCCACTTGGAAGGTACATGTTCCGTTTTAGGCTCACTTTTCAAACCATTATTATCATAACCGACATAAAGCGATCCTTGAATTTTATGAACTTTTGAAAATGCTTCAAACTGACATTTCATTGGAGTTCAATTGAATTATAAATTTGACTTATACCTAGTGTACTTTTTTACTTTAGATCTTACAATTTTAAACCTATACCCCGGTCTTCGCCTAAAGTTAATCCGTACTTATTATCTGTATCATATTCTTAACATAATCCTCAATCTAAAGGAGTTCAAAATCGAGTCTAACTTTTACAAAGTTTTTCAAATATTCAAGGTTCAAACTTATTTGAAAATAAAGGGATTATATATCGGCACTTTCTAACACGACTTTCGAACTTATTTAATTTCACTTGAGATTTTCGGCAATTCAAATTTGTTCTAGATTCTAGTCAATGAGACGAGTATACTGAACACAGACATACTAAACAAAGAACCATATGTTCCACCTTTTTTATCGTAGAGAAAATTCCGGTAAAATCAACATTTTCTAAATAACATTATACTTCCCAAACTATTACAAATTTTCTTCCAACATCAAGAATTTACTTGGAATGTTGTATGTTGTAACATTCCAATGATCAGCCGATTGGAATTCATATTAATTCTGCTACAGCTGATGCTGTTGACAATATATAAGTAGCAGATATTGACAGGTATCACAGCAAGTTGATTAGAAATTTAAAACTTTTCTATTTTTGGGTCGAATCACAACAAGAGGGGAAAGCCCAATAAACCCCCTTCAAAATTTCATTTTTGGAATTCGTATAAATGCTACATTCTGATTTGGGTAAAAAGAAAAACTTGTACTTGTATCTATCAGGCTCCACTATTGAAGTCTGGTAGTCTGGAACCAAAATAATCCAAATTTTGTTTAGATCAACTGATTTAATTTATTTCCAGTTTTTCATTGCGGTTTATTTATTTATGGTTTTTTTTTATTTATAACTCTTGCCAGGAAAAGTACATTGCTCCTGCCTCTGAGGAACTGGTCTAGGTGTAGAAGGTAAATTTGGATACTGTATTCTACCGCTTTGCACGTTTTCTATTCTACACTGTTTCAGTGATACAAAAGTAACATGGACAGTAGGTTAGACACCATAGAAATGGCAGAAAGCTTAAAATTTTTCTTACGATTTTCTGCACTATATTTGCGTTACAGCTCACACAACAGGCATGAGAAGTCGAATCTTTATCTTGAGCTCCAATTTGACACTTAAAATATAAAACATAGGATGTTTTAATTTCAGATAGATCTATGATTGTGACTTTAAAAACAGGTGTATGTATGACAAAATTTATCTGTTGCCACTTTATATAAAATCGACTTAAAACGTGGCTGAAAAAACAATTCTTAGATGGCTGTGGCAATACCCTCCCAATGGCCTTGTAGTGATTCCTACATTGTCCAGTCTGAAGCTATGTACAAATGATTTCAATGCTTCAGGGAGAAGCCGTTTCTGAAAGATGGGACGTGCTAGGCCAATCTGCGAAAAGCTGTTTTAATAACTACAAAACGCATTTTGATAAATTTTTCAAAACTTCATGCATACTTGTGTCAGAAGAGTTTAAATCTACGCTGAAAGTGCATCATCTACTACATTATTTAAATAATTATGCTGAGAGGAATGGGCTTTACAAAAAATATATTCGTATTTTACGGAAAAGCTAACAAGACAGATAAAAGGAAGTTGAAATTCTGACAAAGCAAGCGGAAGCCCTGAGGACGAAACCGGGTAAAGGCGAGAGAGGGAGTGGTAGTGGTAAATTTTGTAGCTAGAAATATTCCAAGGTCTTTCAAATTGTCTATAATAAAAAATTATCTGTACTGGGTGCAAGCAGACACTAAATGAGACGTTTTATGCGTAGAAGGCAGCTGATGACATTTGCTTCTTTATTCAGAGAAAGAGAGTTTACTTAGCACCCGTCACACAGAGAACAAGGATCATTTTTTAACTAGAGACAATCATCGAATGATTCAATTATTCGGAATACTTTGAATTCATCTACAAAGAAAATTCAAGGAAGACCGCATAAAACAAGAGAAAATTATTAACGAATACTAAAAATAATAAAAGACCGAGTATGGAGCCCAAAAAAATATTCAAGAAAGAAGGCAGAATGGCGAAAAGGTGGAACAATTCACATTTCATTGGCTGCGAAAAAGACAACGAAGTGATAAGTCTTACTTAAGTCAATCAATATTCGAACAAACGATTGTGGGAAAAGTAGGATTTTTGTTGTTCTCACTACCGGATCGATATGCGCAGATATAAATGGCTGCTAATTTGAAGATTGGTTGATTGATTGCAAGAAGTGAATTTTGAAGACACCTACCACTATGACCTCCTAGATATATTGTGCCTCCTCTGCGTTATGTCTTAAAGGATATTCAGGCTTCTTATGAAACTGAATATGATTGTTAGATATGTCCTTGGAGGAGAGAAATGTATACCCAAAGAGCTCTAAACTTCGTCATGCTAGTACTGGACAGCCTGTGAGATGATTTTCTACACACTCTGCCGTTTTACCATAGCATCTCCAGCAGTCGTCCCGCTCCTTACCTGTCCTGTGGAGGTGCTTTTTGCTAGGAAGTTGCCCTGCCAATTCTCTACATAGGACTCTGATGACAGTGTTGCAGAGCCACTGCTTCTTTGACTCTTTTGCTATCGAAGCCAAGTTAATTGTTTGAGTATATCTAACCCTCTAGATTAAGTCAGTGGCTTTCAACCTTTAGATTTAATTTCCCAGTCCGTGGTTGCTTTTGTAGAGCTCAGTGCAGATTAGGACCTGTGAAGGGCAATCTAGCTCTTTCATTGGCCTCGGTATCAGCAGCTTCATCGTTTCCTTGGCGCCACTCATGATCGGAGATCGATATCAACTTGAGGCTAATCTGTGCGCCTATTTCATTTAGGTCCTCTCTCACTCCTAAGAGTATAGCTGAATTTATATGATTGCGATTGATAGCCTTGAAGACCAGTTGGCTATCCGGTAGGGTCCTAATTCTGATCTTTTTAATGTCTCTTATCTTTATTATGTGTGTAGCTCTAGGTATGGCAGATAGTTCTGCTGGATATATTTCGGCCTCCTTTGGGAGAGGGAAATGCATTTTCCACTTGGGATCTACTCCTACTCCACAGCGAATCTTTGAGATACTTTGCTAATTTTCTAATAACAGCAATATTATTTTTATTAATTGTAAATAGTTGGCAATTGAAGCTTTTCTCAACATGACCCGTTGTGACCCAAAATATTTAAATAATTAATATACTAGAAGCTAGAAAGAACTACATTTATGAAAGAACATTTATGAAAGTTTAGTGCAATCTTATAAAAAAAACTGTTCAATGTACTGTATTTCACTATCTTCTCCACACTTCTGCAAAGTGTGAACAAGTAGAATCACCTGTTCAGTAGCTCAGTCTCTCGCACCCGCGTAAATCCGTTCTGCGAACATGTCACGTGAAATTGTTTGTACGCACACTAGTGTCTAAATGAACATTTTAGAACCACATAAATTTGCACCTTGTGTTGGTGATAAGACTGGCAATTGGCAAAGCTGCTCCTGCGGTATATCCGTCACAGATTTCATTACACAAGAACGTACATGGACATTCTTTTCGGAGCATATGAAGGCTGTGATACCATTTTATGCAAGCCTGTCGCTACAGGTGCAAGTGATACATGTCGCGGTGCATATTTGCTACATGCTCTGCATTATTAGCGTGTCAGAGATGCGGTTGCACTTTGCATCTTGCATTATCCTCCTTTGTCAATTTTAATGAGATTTGAATGAAATGGAAATGAGAAGAATAAACAGTACGTTTAATGTTGAGCTAAGTGTGAATTGGGGTGTAGGTTTTTTTGCGGTTTGTAATTTGCTTCCATTGAATTTTAAATTCAATAACTGTACAAAGACTACGATTGGGAGAGTTTGATGGTTTACGACTAAGATGGTTGGATGTTTCTATTGCAGTGGAGAAACATAGATTTCACTAAAATTGTGCTTATTTCTCAAGTAGCAAAATATTTTAAATATGTAGTTTCTATTAACAAACTAAAAATTAGCCGACAATATACCAAAATAGGAAATTACCCATGAGTGAGAACTACCTTTTTTCAGATTGATTCTGTGAAAGCCAGTGCAACAATTATCTCAATTAAAGCCAAAAAATTCAAGTAGTATTTCTGATCATGCTACTTAACATTGTTTCAAGAAGGACACGTTCAAGCTCAACAGATCCAATTTAAATCCTCTTGGGCACCAATCAAAGATTTTATGTTCTAAACGCATTTTAATAGCATAAATTTTAATGGAATCTCCAGACCTTTTAAATACTTCGGTCTTATATCGAATGCTCCACACCTCCATTCATTTTCGAGGAAAAGCAAAGGAAAAGCGGTCGTAAAATTGTCTAATAAAATTGGTTTTTGCGACCATGCACTTAAGTAATTGAGGCAATGACTTTATTGTCGCCTGGTCGACGTCGTCCAGCCAGCTCAGAGACCTATGCCCCATTCCTTCCCTTGAGCCATGTGGAAATCCATGCGGAAGTATCTTCGGAAAGAACAAAACAGTATTGTTCTGTGCTCACAGCCCATACAAAACTGTGTGCTTGCAATTGTCTGATAAGAAACACTTGATGTTTAGGCCGGTGCTTAGTAGAGTAAAAAGTCATAAAAATTGTTCCGTTTCGAATTTTATAGTCGAGAAAAGACGACTTTTGTTACGGTTTGCGATTTTAATGCGATCGCAAATCGTGACATGAATCGAATTGCGTTCAGTAGATATACAATTTATATGGGTTGTTTGAAATTTGCATACATTGTCTGTGCAATCATAATCTTTTATTGACAAACTAATGTCAATATTTTTATCATCAAAATATTAACGTGTCTCAAAAAGTGCTGAGGTCTATTACAGAATTGAATTAAAAAGTTGCATTAGTTTTTGGTAATTCACTTAAGCTTCAATAAAATATAAAACAAAAGCAAATTTCGAGTTCTACGAAGAAAAAAAATCACATAGACAGCTCTTAACTGGAAAACAAAGAAACATATAAGCATTTAACGCATGGAGCACATTCTAAGCAACACAAAGCTCTTGGATTTCTTAAGACAACCGATCGTGAGCCGCGAAAGGCCAAAGTTTCGTATTTCAAGTTCACCATTCACAGTTGTTCGCTATTATTCTGCGCGCAATGACCATTTAATCCGACCTAGCGGAATCGGGCAAAGATCACTTAGCTAGAAGAAAGTTTCTATGTGTATGATGATTTTGTCGAGTGGATCTTGACTTTGTTACGGTTTCATGATTTCAAAATAATATGCTTGAAATGTTGCTGGGAAAGATGGTTTGCTTTTGTGCGCAGAGTTTGGTGAATTTTAATCGTTGGAATTTATTTAAAAATAGCAGAGAAAATAAGACAAATATTCAGTGTATGACGAATATCTAGTGACAGGAATGGAGAATTAAGAGATGAATTAAATAGATTTCAAATTTTGAAATTTTTTGTAGTCCGTATTAAACTTTTCAAAACCGCAATCTATTTGAAAATTCATTAAAAGATATTTCATGCTTTCAGAAAAACGTATTTCTAAAGTTTTCACAATTCAAATAATAATATTTTGCCGTGAAACCCTTAAATTATAGTTCATAATAATCGATTTTATCTTAATATTGTATAGTTTGTTTGCCGTTTTTTTTTACATAATACCGGTTACAAAAAGGTTATAGTATCTAACGGTTATGATACGGTTTCAGTATATACATGCATTTAAACTTGTAAATATATCAACAAATATATTCAGTGAAATTACCTCAGGAGTCCCTGAACTGGTTGAACTGAAATTTTCTGGGAATATTGATGTATTTAAGAAGTTTGTCGGTGTCAAAATTATAATATTTTGAACCTCGTTATGGCAGTGGCAGTTTAGCGACAGCACCCCCAAAATGGATAATGTTTTAAGCCTGGTGTTGATAACGATTTAGAAGCTTTCAATCCAAACCGGGCGCTGAGTGCCTAACAGTAGGCAAGAAAAAATTTGTCAAATTTCGTGTTGTGATAACTTTTCATCAGAAAACTATGAATTTCACAGAGCTTATAGCTGCTTATGAAAAATGTGGTTTAGTGCTTTTTGATGAATGTGGGGAATAATTTAAACAGAATTGATGCATTGAATTGAATTGCTGCAAAAAGAAATTCTTCATATCATCGAAGTATACTGAAACATTTTTTCGCTTTTTGGGCAAACATACGAAACAAATGACCAACAAATTCAATTCATTGTCTGCAGGTCGATTTAAAGTTCTCAAAATTTTGGGTATCACAACCCTTTACCAAATTACTTATTATTTATGGTAAGTACCCGCAATTAGTGTCCGTGAAAACGTGGATCAGCAGATGAATATTCGTAGAATTTATTATTCTTTTTATTTAACAAGGTTTAACAAATAAGTTACTTCAAAATGAGGACATTCCAAAACCTGTGGTAAAATTTGGAGACATTTTTAACTGCGTTGATTTTGGTCGTTTTTATACTGACAGATGATAGAATCTGCAAATGTCAACGGTAGCACTCAAAATCTTTCCATGCCTATAACTTCCAATGTAGTCAATGAATTGAAACGAAAATCACACAGTGAGTTGATTGAAATATTAAGTTCGATAAATTCTTGGAGGTGGTTCAAGCAAGAAATTGCCGGAACGAGGCAGTTTCATCATTGATGCTCCCAATAAATGTTCATATCATAAGCACCGTACGATAGAAATACGCATCAAAAGTTCATTTTCCGAAAATTTAAAAATGTTTTGAGTTGCAGTCTGCCTATAACTTCCGTCCGATTCATGGGACCAACACGAAATTCACAAAATTAGTTAATTTCGGAGCTTGCGTCGGTGGTTGGAGAGAGCTGTCAGCACCGATAGTTTTCTCGTCATTTCACTCGTCATTTCATTTTTGGTAGCTTTTAAACATTTTCCCATCCTTGTAGCTTCCGATTATTAAATTACGAAAATTAGTCTCCCTAATGGTCCTAATGTGTAAGAGTGATTTCAAGACAGAACCATTTTAACCCTCACGAAATTTCCATTCTTAATATTTGATTTTACTCATAAGAGTCTGAGTCTTAAGCCAAATCTAGTTCTTGGAAAAATAATTCAATTTTTCAACCTATCATCTTCCAATGTGTGAACCTAATTGATTTTAAACTTATTGATTTAATTTATTATTTTAATTCATCACTCTATTTTATTAAAATATCCTCAGGACTAGTAAAAAAAATTAAATCTGAATTCAAATTAATTTCATAAAGAATAGATTTAATTACATTGGAAAAAAAATTGCTTGACTTGTGGACGTTTTCAATAAATCCTGGAATTTTATAACATTCTTTTCAGTTACTATAAACGATCAATTTATTAGCTACTATAAACTCACTTAACATGGAAATTTTTTTAAAAATATATTTGCTACGTGGCTGTTATTATGTCCAGTCTCATACAACTTTGAATAGACAGAATTTAAAAAATTATTTGACCAATTTTTCATCTAATACCTTAAATTTATCCAACATTAAAATTCAACTCCAAAAAAAAATTTCATAGAAATCTAATGAAAACATCCGTTCTAATAGGTGCAATATATTTTGCTTACCGTTCAAAAAACACTCTATACATGTATAATTTGCGTTGAAAAAAATCTTAAATGATAGATGTATCGTTACAACTCACTTTTTAGTACAATGTTTTAACTTTTTTATCTTAAAATGCTCTAACTCTTTGTCTCAAATTTAGCTGCATATGTCAAACTTGAAACTCTAAATTATTTCAAACAAACTCTCATTTTTGATGGCTATGTTCAGGTTTTTGGGCTGACAAAAACGAAGAACAAAAACAAATGCATAAAATTGGAAATATTTGACCACCTTGAAACATTTTTTGGTGCAAAAATCAAGCACAGAACCATTTGGTTGTGTTTACCCAAAAAAAATTTATAAGGCTTTTCTTTTCACTGTGGACGTTGAAATGTCTGCTGGCTCAGTACTTTTGTTCGACCATTAGGTAATTTTCTAAAGAAATCCTTAGAGCTGATACGTTTATCTTCTAGCTTCGATTTGCTGCTAACTCTCTAGAGATTAGAGGTTAAAAACGACGAAAAATAGCTGATATTCATTAATGCACCTTTCGTCTTCATATTTTTCTGGATTTTCTTCTTGCGCTATCTTTTTAGATTTCCAAATTAAGTTAAAAGTTAGTTCCAGCTGATAAAACAAGGTCGTGTTCATGTTTTTTAAAGTATTAAATGTTCGAAAAAATGCCTCTAGTGTCGAAATAAAATGCACTCGTGATGATAGTGCTGTTGAATTTTGAATACAAATAATTTGAATATGCTTACTATAGTGAAATGAATTTCACCATTTTTGCAAATGATTTATTGAATCAAGCTACCACATGACCTTTTTTTTTTTATTAAACTGTATGCTATAATCAATGGACTCGTTTTTCATTTTTCGAGAATGAGAAATTTTTTTTGTGCTTAATCTTTTGTAAGAAAAACCAACCAAAATTGAAACATCGCTCAAAGCTGACAGACCGTAGTATGCGTTTTTTCCGTTTTTACAGAAATAATGTCCTCATTAATTTTCCCATACATTGCTTGTTGTGTAAAATTAGTATTTTTACCAAAATCGTAAAAAAAATATGTTTGTAAAAATTATACAGTCTTACGTTTTCCATAATCGTAAGGTCCGCGGAAAAAGCTGCTTACCAAAATTTAAAAATTACTATAAATAAAATCGTCAGAATATTAAGGCTAATCGCATAAATCCACAAACAAAATATAAATATTTTCAGCCCAATACAATATTAGCAGCTCCACCAAATAAATTATCAAATCCCTTTCGGTACATTAACAAATCAAAATTCTGACAATGCCTCTGGGTTCAGCAAAGCCACAAAACAAAATTAAATGTACACTGGGCCGAAATCCAAAACATTTCACAAATCGAAATTACTCTGCTGAATTATTGCGTTTCCATTCAAAAGTTCCAGCCCTGTTCGTATTCCCTCGGCTACGCATCAGCTCATCTCTAATCGATTGATGATTCGAGCCATCATTGGCATCAATTTGATGTGCATTGTCCAGCATTGATTGCCCATAGACATTATTCCACTGCAACGGTTGCAACGAATGTTCGCTAGTTTTCACGAGAATAGGCTAGCTGACAGATAGCTAGCCAGCACACTATCGCTGCAATCACTAAACCGAAATGCATCAATGCCTCGTCGTCGTCGTCCTGTCATGTCTCCATTTCGCAGCGCAGACATAGCGAGTGCTTCAGCAATAAATTGGAGGACCGACCAAGTTGCTGGGATCCAGTAGCAGTAGCAAGG
Organism: Nemotelus nigrinus; assembly: GCA_947369275.1. NCBI lineage: Eukaryota > Metazoa > Arthropoda > Insecta > Diptera > Stratiomyidae > Nemotelus > Nemotelus nigrinus. Next base: position 168,491,895 of record OX376373.1, read on the forward strand.
CTCCGATCGAACCGTAATTGATTGTTCCATTGCAATCATTTAATCGTAAATCTAGTCCTTTCGGTCATTGTTTTAGCAGCTTTGATCCTTGGAATTCTCGGCCCTTTCAGCAGAAAATCGTTTTCAACTTTTAGCATCTGTATTGTGGCCTGCACATGCTGATGATGAGCTCAATACATGGAACAGACTTGTGCATAAAATGTTGAATACAGGATTGACAGGACGACTGAACACCCTGGGATCCAATCATCGGAAAGGAGACGAAACAGACACCCTCTCCCAGAGACTTGGGGTTGAATAGACAGGAATTTCATTTAAGCTTGGCGGTCGGAATAAAATCATTTCGTCAGATGATGATGAAAATTTTGTTGAGGATGACCGAGTGTTGAAATTCAATTGAACGAGATGAAAAGTTTTCAGAATTCACTAAAGCCTCAACTAGCCGTTCCGGTCTTTTGTGTACGTATGCGGTTTTGTTGGCGAACTCAATATTAACCGTGAGTGAAGAGCAAAATTTCTGCCACATGGGAGCTTTGCTAAGCCTCAAACTTCAGATATGAGCACTTTTTGATGTTCGAAGTTCGAAGTGTGAAGTTGAGACATGAAATCATTCGGAAATAAATGAAAACTATTGTAGCTGTAAAGCGTTATTGAACTTTAAACTTTGTTGTGTGAAAATTTGAAAGATGTTAGAATGAACTATTGAAGTCAAGTTGTCAGTTCATTCCCAACGGGAAAAGTAACGCTTCGGCAGATATTCGGTAAGCATTTCGCGTAATGCGTGGAAGCATTACCGATCCATTGCATGTTTATACAAGGGGAAACTTATGCTTTTAGCTTTATGTGTAAAAGCTTTTTGGAAAGTCCGACATCGTATTCTCGCATTTCCGTCATCTAGGTTGAATACGAATTGAAGCTTTGGCCGGCGGCCGATCGTACCTCTGCATGACCTGAAATGTGTGACTTTTGCATGCTGAGTGACTGTGACGCTCATTAGAAATTCCAATAGTGCATTCTCGTAGCCACTAGGGGGAATTGATACTCTTGTTTTTCATACATTTTACTTACCCGTGATGATTTGAAATGCTCCGAAATTTGCATTTTTCCACTTTATATAGCACACCACCCATAGCCGATGTATGCTCGCAAGTTCTTTTCCCCTTATTTCGGCGAGTGATGTACATTGGCCAGTCATGGACTTTTGGGAAACACCTTGCAAGCAGATTACATTTTCATTACCAAGAATGTTTGCTGCATATATTCTGTCCGGAATGCATTACAGCGATTCCCGTTGGGCTACTTTTCGTATTTAAATGACATGATGATATAATGTAAATTTTGCATTAGCCATTATCTAAATTGTCTCAGACCATACTTTGCCTCAATTTCACAGAGCCCGTTGAATTTAAACCAACACTTATTACTTTCTTTTTTGCATTGACTCATTTTCTAAATTATACTTTGAATTCAGTGATAAATATGCCAATATTATTCAAGCTGCTCTTTGAAGTTCGTATGTTCGTCTCTGGACACAAATTCGAAACCTCACTCAAGGATGGACCCTGCCCAATTCCATCGAATTAAATTGCTTGGCTTTCGTGAGAATTGCTTGTCCCTAATTATGAAAGAATTTCCTCAGAAAATTTTAAGTACTCGTTTGTTTTTTAATAAACATCCAAACAGCCCGTAACAATGTATTTTTCTCTCAAGGACTCGAAATTTCATCGCAAGCGTAGTATCAGTTAATCCGAACTGGTTTAAATTGCTTTCACTATCGAAATACAAATTTAATGCGTCCTTTTCGCTACAAGGTCGGGAATTCTTCTGAGAAGTTCAAGCCTTTTGAGCAAAATTCAAATTAACTTTTTACATTTGAATATTTTCAATTTCCTTCCAACTGAATTTTCTTTTCATCCGACAAACACGAACAAAATAAATGTTGCAAATATGAAATCGGGCATACTTTAGTAGCAATTAATCTCAGGGACCAAAGCCGGGCCGGAAGCTTAGTTTTTGATGTCGGACCATATCTTTTTTTGTATCCTTTTTTTAGACTTTCCCCCGAGGATGTACGAAAATTTCTCGGAAAGCCTCAGCTCCTTATTTATATTTTCATGTGATTTTTACGTTTCGCTTAGTCGAGTTCTTCACTCGGGCTGCAAGCTATGTTTATGAAAGTTACACTGCTATGAATTTTCAGTTTTGTTCTACAATAAAGTCGTGAAAGTTTAAATCGATCTTTTGAAACTCAACCCTCATACGTTAAGTCCTGTTGCTTCATGGGAGTAGAATTTATGGATACGTTAAAAGAAAAACTTTCTGTCTCTGAAAAATGTCTGTGAAGTTGCTGGCTTTCATCATATAAAGTCGCCCGATGCTAAAATTACTACACGTTTCAATTTCTGACGATTCAGGTCTGGGTATTCCCTGCAGGAAAAAGGGATTTAAGTTGGATCTTTCAAATGAGTTTTGGATATTTTTGTAACATGTGTTAAAGTTGTTAGCACGTATGTTGTTCAATTCGTCCTTTTAATTATTTCGGTTCGTGACTTGTACGCGTCATGCCTTCGAGCGCAAGGAGTGGAATTGCTTTTGATGAAGGCTAAGTCAGAAGAGTGTAATAAATCAGAGCTAAATGACGCGATTCGTAGTTACTGAGGTGATGGTGATGGCAGAATGATTTTAATGACATCGTTCAAATCGTCGAGATCAATTGAAAGGAGAACAATGACGGATGCGGATATGAAAACTGCCGGACCGATTTCAATGCCCCATGGGACGCTACCAAACGAAAACTGTTAGCGAAACCAATCGATTGTTTGTACACAGCATCCGGATCGGCAACAGTCGACTAGTCGATGATTACGACAGGGTATTTATGATGACTGCATTAGAAACCTGCGATATCATTCAGTGTCCCGGATTAACTTGCGACCAAATTGGTTTCGATAAAAGGTCCCCGACTGCGCCTGCATCGACAGGACGAGAGTTAATAATGATTTCGCGTGACAGGGGTGGTGCATACCCCTTCGGTCGTTTGCAAAGCAAAACTCCAGCAGCAGTAGTGCGGCGAGCCCCTTGTACTAATCTTGTACACAATTCGGGGGTTTCAATAAGTCTGAGTAGACGATTTAGGCCAATGACAGACAGTTCGGTTTCACCGAAGCGTTTAACGCTTCGGTTTGGCGCGTCGGCTGCCACACACAGCAGTTTTCAGAAGCGTTTATCGAGTCGGTTCAGTTACAAATTACGTCGAAGTATCAGATTTTCCTTCCCCTATCCCATGCATTCATCAATGCATCCAGAAAATTTCAGCTCGATCGGACTACGCAGCAATGAACTCATCGAAAAACGCTCGAAAACCGAGTCGGTGGGTCATTTCTCTCATCAACCGACGCGATTCTGAAACCGAGAGGCGGTTCGCACCGCGGTGTGTGTCATCACAATGCTAAAGTAATGTACGACTATACCGACTCGGTTTTCCTCTCGGGAAACGCCTCGCAAAAACCGCTCTGTGTGTCATTGGCCTTAATTGCGCTAGACGCGTCGTCATCGTGAAGTGCGCATAGAGCTCACACGTTTGCAAATAAAGTCACCGGGGTGTGTGTGACATTCAACACAGCCCGAAGTAGCACTTGTCTTTGAATGGCAACCTCTTGCAGTTTTAGGGTTGATAAGATTTTTTGTAAACAACAAACAACGGATTTGTTTTTTTTTGTTTCCATACGCGCTTTCGCCAAAGATATTCGATCAGTGGGCTTGTGCAGAATAAGTCGTCTCTCAGCTGCGTGTTTAAATCGCTTTTGGCTCGCTTTATGGGTAGAATTAAGGGTCAAAATAGCGTTGGTGCGTAAAATCTGTGAAATGAGCAAGTGTCATGACGTTGAGATGAAATAAATGTGATAGGAATGTTCCAATGTCCCAAAAGAATCTTATATTTGTATTGCTGTTGCAATGTTGATCCTATAAGTACACAAGAGGATTAGTTAGATACGACATCAGAATGGGAAATCTGTAATTTATATTATTTTTCTTGGCTGCCAATATAAAGCCGTCGAAACTTTGTTGATCAAATTGATATAGTTTTAAGTCTTTGTTTAGGTTTTATTCGAAAGACTGGTTATTTCTCAAAAGGAAAAAGTATAGAGCTTTTCAGCTATAATTTATTTTTCCTTCGAGTGACTAATTACCACTCTTTTACCGAAAACTAATCGAGTGAATCGCGAACATAATTTCCATAGATATTTTTTTTTGCCAGTCATTTGCTGATTATAAATTCCCATCCAGGTATCTTATTTAAAATGCGAATATGAGAGAGCTAGTTGTACAATCAATTGATTCTGACAGAACTTTCAGAAAAATTAGAAGAAAAAACCCCACCCAACCAACGTGGTTTTTAATTTACTTGAAGATCTGACGGATTTGTATTAATTTGGGAGCTATTATTCTATGTCGAAAGCAAATAGCTGATAGTTTCAGTTAGTTGCACTATACCGTTATATCTGACAGTGTCCAAAAACATAATATATTCGTGTTTTTTCCGATTACACATTTACAAAAAAAAAACAATAGAATACAAACAACACAAAGCGAATTCCTATGCAAATTTTGATTGTCAGCATGTTAGTTTTTGAAACTAGCCAGAAAAATAAGAAACGAGCACCTTCGAAAGAATCTTGAAAGAATCTTGAAAGAACCAACGAAAATTCCACTAATGAAAAAAAAAAATCGAATACCATATCTGTTTTAGCTTTAATCTCAAAGCATTTACTAGTATCCGTCAAGAATGACAAGAATGAGAAATCATACTTCTTCTGTAAAGAGCTAGTTTAAATTACTTAAACAATTAATTCAATTACTAAAGCAAAACTTATAACCTAGCATTCACCAATAATAAGGAAGAGCTTGCTAAAAGTGTATCATTGGTTAAGCGAATCCAGTTTAGGCTGGAGACATTGTGCGTAAGATTTTCAATTAATAAAGTTATAAACTTTCACATCACCAGTGTAAAACCAATAGGATATATTTGACAAGACGTATAATAGATCAGATATGAATATATTGAACAAAAGAGGGCCAAAAAGCTACCCTGGGGTGTGCCAGCTCTACCACATCCGGTTCAGTTGAAGAGGTAGGAGCTAAGTCAGCCGAATGAAAATCGGAAAAAATATATTTGAAAATCGGAAAAAATATATTTTATAAACCTTCCTGAAGTCTGTTGTCGACTCCATTTTATACGAGGCGCAATTTTCAGTAGTTGAGCGATCTTCTTTAAAACAATGCTGTTGCTCATTAGACGCAAATCAGCAAGATGAGAAAGTTTATCATAAGAATTTTATGATAAAATATAATTTCTGATCTAGTGCCTAATGCCATCTTTGAATATGGCAGTTACATCCGAAGACTTCCAGTAGGATGGCAAAACCCCAGAGGTGAGTGAGCTATTAAAGGTAACATTCGAGGGGTTTCAATATGTACAATTTGAGAATCGTCTGCTGATAAGAATAGCTAGGGATAAGCTTTTGCATTTAGAGCAACCGCTCCGTAATATAAAGAATTTTTAAATTGGCAAAAGATTATTGAAAAATTGCTGTGCAATTTTTCTTAGTGAGAAAAAAAGCGTACAATAGAAACTAAACGTTAAAACCTAAAATTAAGGATATTTAATTCATAAATGATATTTTATGTACACAAATTTGCATTTTATTTAAGACGCTGAATCTACATTTACAAGTGACTAGCTTATGGCTCAAGATAATTGTTAAGCTCCTTGTAATCCACACCAACCAACCATATGTAAACCAGCCATCTCAGTTTGGCTGGTCTCATATGTGAATAAATAGACCTTTTGGGGTAGAGTGTACGCATATGAATGCACCTATGTATCATTCTTTAGTATTCTATGAGTATATTATTAAATTTCTACTGAATTCTATTATATTATTCAATTTTCTACATTAAATACTTTCACTGTGGATTTCTTTTGCATTCGATCTATTAGTCAAGAGCAGCTATTGAAGCGAAACTATCAAATGTTAGTTATTTTCTTGAAAAATAAATGTATGTTCTAATCTTGGACTTTTGTATGAAATTTCAGCGCCCATATTTCAACGGATAGAAAGCTCAAATCAAATATTTACTTTTTTCTTATTTTTCGGCAAGAATAATTGATGTCCAAGTGCCCAGCAATCCGAAAAATTAAATTTAATATACACTCAAAAAAATGTTGGTTGAATTTTACCCTTATAATAGTAGGAAACTGGTTTCCTACTATTAAAGATGTAAATTTATAAAAGTGCGTAAAAAGAATATTTGACGTCTTAAGTGTTTAAATTTTTTTACGACCAAATCGTGTAATTTTACCCTAAAAAATTATGCAATTTTATGGCTTTGGCGCAAAGGTGAATAGCAAACTAGTAAATTTACACTCTTTTTGCTTCAATTTACAAAAAGCTGTGTATTATTCAGCTGATATGACGTAAAAGCCAAAAATGCACACCGTATGTGTAAAAAAATTTTCATTCGCTATTTTAAACGAAAAAATGAATATATTTCCTATTATCAAAGTATTAATTATAGACCCACTTTTTAGAGTGTATGAGAATACAATGTTTCTCTATCAGATGTCTCCTGACTTACGAAAATAAGACGATCGGACGATGCTATGAGCTTTTTTTGTTCTTTTCTTTTCTTCACTGGAAAACCAATAGCTCTAAAAAATTTTATGGGAAGAAAGTTTCTGAGATGAAAGTTTCGGTTCCTCTTTGAACAGCTTCTAAGGATGTATTATTTTTTAATTATTTATTTTATTTATTACGCCTTAGTTAAATATTTTTTTTGGAAGTGAGAGATGATGTTATGATAATCTAGAAAAATGGTAAGCCTGCGGGGAATAACTCTTTCAAACATTTCGCTGAATCCAGGTAAAATGCTAATGGAGTGGTAGTTCGCTGGGATTTGCGAATCTCTTCCAGCTTCAGTTATTCGAATTATCCTAGTTTTAGATAAGAGTTAAATAGAAAGTTGAGGAAGACCAAATTCCTGGTTGAAAGTTTTTTTTTAAACAACCTTTGGGATCTGGTCGACATCTGGTCGGCAGTTTTTTTTTCTTAAGACATATGATTATATTTATATTTTGAAGCAGATTTTATGTTATCCAATTACAAATTTTATGTTTGATCTTGAACTGGTTTCCTGATTTCTTGTTTGACTTCTGTTGCAGTTTGCCGTTCACCCAGCACTATAATGGTAGAACGTGCTGCATAAAAATGGTCTGGTGTTGCCTCCACTTTCGTGATTGAATCGAAGTTCAAAGAAGAATTGTGTTTCAGGGGAGAATATGTTACGTTTTTCAAATTTTTGGTTAGCTGCCATACTTTTTGTGCACCTAGGCCGATATATTTTAGTATAAAGTTCCACCATGGATTTCTCAACGCATAAAGTATTATTTTTTTGTTGTGAGCAAGGTTTTATGGGATGCTCTGATTTTTACCCGAATTTGCCTCGACTGGCAAGTATGTGAGAAAAATAGCCTTCTTCATATTTTTCTAATTAATAATGTTTTCCTGGTTTTTTATTTGAAAAAAGAAAAAAGAAAGAAGAAAGTAACCTTTCTTTCTAATTTCATTTGTTGGGTGTTGACCAGACAGGATCTGCTTTGGTATTTCATTTGAATAGCCGTAGTTTCGTATGTTTCATCAAATCGATTGTAAATTTTGTGACATTTTAGGTGGCAGAATAATTTATTTCTTACAAAACATTATTATTATTTGAGCTCAATTTGAACATTTAAATGAATTTCTTTAAAACTTGGCTATTATTTCAAAACTGTGAGCTATCAAATCGCACGCCCGAAATTCAGATAAATTCAACAAGTTATGCATCATCAAGCCAATAAACCTGTATCACACCTTTTTGAACCATAAAAATCGAAAATCACCACCCCTTGATCTCTGACAATTTCTCTTTCTTATTGTTCTAGACTAACAAAGAAGCCAAAACTTAAAAAAAAACATTCCCGATTAAACTTCCATTGAAGTATCATTTGATTGACATTCTCGACGAATACATTGCAAAGTTCAAACAAGTCAGACACAGAAAAACGTACATCTGACAGCCACCACCACTGCAGCTGCATTTACAACATAGGCGTCACTGTGACATTAATGGGTGTTTTCCAAACGTTCAATTTGAAAAATCACTTGGCGCCATACAATTCCGCCTTTATTTTTCACTCGCTTTCTGCATTCGATAATCACAACGAAATCCAGTGACTGATGTTGCCGAGCCAGATTTACGCTCTTCTCCTGGCTCCATGACGAGTAATTATCATTTTCCATAAATATGCATATAACATATGGTTTTGGGCAAACATTCTGCTGTGCGACATTTCAGCCAAGATGCAAATATGCATCAAATCAAAGCCCAGATATTATCAATGAGCATTTATTCGCTGTTGTATGCGAGTGCGTTGTCGATGTGAACATTGCATACAAAACTGTCACCGTTTGCTTGAATGATTTTGTCTTTCAGGCCATACAGGCAGCTCCATCCATCCATTGACGCCTCATACAAAGAAGCTCCATCAGGTTCCTGGCCGGGCTCACTATCTTGCTGCCACACAGTTCGCTGCTTCCATTCATATTTACAGGACAGCATATTCGTTGTGTGATACTACTTCACATATTGCATCTGTAATGTTCATGTCGATGCGATGAGACGAAACGAAGATGTTTTCTTGTTCCGGCTGTTGTTCTGTGTCTATTCCGTTGTTACTTTGCATACATGACTTTTTGTATGCAAATTACCGAGATGTGTTTTGTATCTCTTTCCTCTGAACTCCTCTGAACTGTGGTCATGTTTTGTGCTCCTTGACGATTGTACCAACTTGTATAAAGTCGTATCTATGTTCTTTGTCTGTTTCTCCATTACCACATAGATATTTTAATGCTGAGCGATGTGATGGCTGCCAACAAACAGTACCATTGTTTATCAGGTTGAAATATGTTATTGTTCTCTCCGGTCGCTGTCACGCCACCATGAATCATATTACAAAAATGCATTCAGTTTTGCTGTGCCGTACTGTGATTAATCGGTTTCTTGCATAATACATATATACGGAGAACATGAAATTACAGCAAGTGTTGCGGTGCAATCATCGATCATATGATTGAATAGTAAATATGCACGGGTGAAAATTTTTCCGCGAGAAAATTGAAAGTTTTCCGCATGAATATTTTTCCTTGTTAGTGTGTAAATAATAAAAGTGGTTAACCTACAATCGATTGGTAAGCGAAATCAAATTTTTGGCTTTCAGTGAGTCTATCAGATTAGGGCTTCATAGCTATTACTCTGTCAGATGATTACTTCGGCTAACTAAGATTATTAGCATTCACTTATTGAATTCATTTGAAATAATGACGCATTGAGTCCAAAATCAATAAGAATTTTTTTTTTAAAAAAAGTCAACAATAAATTAGATTCATTGAGATACATTCTGCCATGATTCCATCTATGTTTAAACTGCACCATTTTTCAGTGCATATCATTACTGATGTGCTCAACTTGTTCATCTTTCATATGCAAAACACTCTGTGCTTACTCAGCCGTCTCCTCGTACCCTATTTCTAATAGTACGCTAGACGTACTTAGCATACACTTGCCTATTCATATCCTGACTGATCCCTTATGACATTTTCATTAAGTCTGTCAACTAACAATCCAAATCTAACTTCGCCACTGCGCCAACAGCGGATACCTGCCAAGCATATTATCTAGCCTGCATTTTTGAAAAATCTAACTTTAACCACCTGAAATGTAAATAATCAACAAATTATGCTAAAATCATCTTTTCGGCATTCAGCTCTCGTTATTATGTCAAAGCAAATAGATCCACCTGTAGACGACGATGAAAAAATACAGCCGACTGGCTACGTTCGGTCGTTGCGTACATAATGATTCCATTTTTCTCATTTTCATGGAAAATAGAGTGTGTCAAACGTGTGGTTGCTTTCATGATGACGTCCGCTACTGTCGTTGCTTCTTCTGATGATGATGATGAGTATGAGGACAATGATGATGGTGATGACGATACTGATGGGTATTCATAATTAAGTAGGGCAACTTGCCAAGCTCTGTACGTGTGTTGCAGTATGTTTCTTCCAACCGAAAAAATATGACTGGCAGCGAAATGTCGGCAATAATAAATCAGCATTTTTTAGTGGGAAAATGTTTACATTTTTTTCTCCCCAACTTTTGAATCTGACATCACTGTGGTACGTTTCGATAAGATGAAGATGTGTGTTGTCAGGTAATTTGTGTTTAGTTTGGTGATGTAGCCAACGAACAGTAAAACACTTTGCATGTCATATGAGGAGCCTGGCAAATGGCTATTTGATCCATGAAGAAAGCAGCAAAAGTGGAGGGTTTGCTGTGTCGGAAAAAAGCATTCATTCACATGGAAATTGGTTTGTTCTTTGTGTAGTATACATATTGTATGATGGTGTTGTTTGATGTATTCTAAATTTATTCATTCTGGTTTTCATTTCTATTTTAGTGGAAGTCGAGATGGTGTGTAATGAGGAAATTGTCACCGGTTGCAGGTAATATTTTATATTGTCAAATTATTATAAGTGAAAAAAACTACTGACATATATTTAAACTATTAAAAATATTGAAAATTGTCGTTGATTTTAATACAACGAAAAATGAGTTTACATATACGAGAAGGTATATGACTAATATGCGCGGAAGAATCTATGCATTAATTGCATGGTAATCGAGAAAAAAATGATGCTCTAGCAATCCGTAATTATTGAAGCACAGATAATAACAACTTATTCGGGATTAAAAATTTAAAAGAAATTTATTCGAAATTAATCTTTGTCGAAACTATTTTTTTCCTCGCTCGTCTCCAGTCTTATTGGGTACAATCATGTGGTGTTTCGTCCGTTATACTTTAAAAATTATTTTGAAATTGAAGTTCAAATTACTCATCGTACCTAGATTATTATACAGTTTTGGGATTTAATACCATGTTTGTCATTTTAAAACAAGAGCCACAGTTTTTGATGGAAATACTGAGAAAATTTGAAGTAGAGGAATTTTATTCACTCACTTCACTCTTCTCTAAAAATCGACTCGTTTGAGCTGAATGTATATTTTAAATTAATTTTTAATTAAATATATATAATATGGCGCATATGAAGCGCTAGAAAGCTGATTTTCGAAGAAATTATCTTTGAGTGACCAAAAAATGTGGAAATCCGTAACACACTTTTTGGTTGTAGCAAAAATGGTTTTTGTTGCAATAAAAACCATTTTTCGACAACATCTCCTATAACATATATGATGAAAATACCCAGTGCTGGTAATACTTTTCCAATGAAATCTACCATGACAAGTTCATGCTAAAACCAACCTATCCTTTGGATTTCGTTTTCATCCGCGGATTTCATCGAAAGTTTCAGCGATTAAGGCTGCTATCCGAAAAATTTTCAAAACTCCGAAAATTTAAGCAATTGTTGTAAATGCTTTGTATATGAATATATAATAGAATCATCTGTTGGTGCAACTGTTGTCTCGTGCTGGCAATCATTTGATAGCAGCGTAGCCAAAAATATAAAAATCCGAAAATTTGTTATGCACAAGCCTATCCATAAAATTGATTAAGTTTTTTGTTTTTTTTTTTAAATTTTATTATATTTTTTTTTAATTCTATTTTCACTATATCATAAAATAATTATATAATAAAAAAATATATCGAACAAAATAGCTACTTATGAGCATAAAAATATCTGCCAAAACTGCAGCAGCATTTCATGGGTTCTATCGGCGTTTTATGAGTTCTCCGAAATCATAAATTTATTTTTGATGAAAAAACTGCAATCAAAAATATTTTTCGTATCGCTAAGGCAAAAATTAAACTGATTTTCAATTTCTTCTTGACCAGCCTACAACCTTTTGGCTCATAGAACTCTGGATTTTTTTTATTATTATTTCTTTCTTGGCGCTCTCAAACAAAACTTTGATTTTATAATAGCAAGTCAAATTTTTTTGTTCCTCTATTCCTTTCTCATGAAATAACATACACATTATTTATCATTTTTTTTCAAAAGCTGGGTGTATTCCGTTCTCCGACAGCCAATGATGTTCGTCGCAAATTTAATGTCAGATGATATCTTTCTCTCTTTCTTGTCTAGTTAAACATTTCTCCCTTAGCTATTTTTCCAATATTATAATTTGAATTTTTTGTTTGTTTTTTCCCTTCAAATGTATTCTATTCTAATTGACACTATCTTTTTGCGTTCTCTTATCTACATGAAATGCTTGTAAATTACAAATGGAATAATATTTTATTAATTTTCAAGCCATTAATTTCCATTAATTTATTAACTGAACTAATGAACATGTCGGCTCATTCGAAAAAAATTCACATATTGACCATTGGTCCGTCCTTTTTTATATTAATTCTAAAAGGAATTTCAGTTGAATTCAGATATATTTTTGGTATTGTTATAATTTTACATTTTTGACAGATGTTATGTGTAAATATTGAAATTTAATCATGGGAAAATACATAATTTAATAGAGTGTTGGTGTGTTTAAAATAAAATTTGCTTTCGTACGTCTTTTCAAAAGAATTAAGAGAAAAAATGTGTAGTCAAAAACTGGTGCTTTAAAAAAGTATTTCCTTTATACCTACGATATGAGAATTGAATCGGGGATTTTAGTGAAAGAATCTCGTTGACTTTTTGGTGGGTTGTTTCACACATAATCTCGAAACAGCAAAACTTGTTTAGAAAATATTTCTTAACTAAATTTTAAATAATTTACTTTACTGATACATGGTTTAAGTTAATTTAACAGCAAAAAAATAGCCAATATTTGAAAATTTAATTTGAATGCTAATGGTCATGGAAAATAATCAAAAGACCCGAAATGATTCACTTTTATTCAATTTTATTTTAAATTAATATGAGTACATCAGGAACAGACCCTTGGGAAAAGTTCGATTACATTAAATTACATTAAAAACAAAAATGATTTTAATCGGTCTTTAGCTAAAAGAAAAAAACATTCTTCTTAGAATATATTCTAATATATTCTAACAAAAATGTACTTACTGAATTAGCTTAATGCCCCACCTGATGCCAGTAAAAAGACTTTTCTAAAGTCTGCGCGAGACAGCCCTACAACACTACTTTTCGCAGTATCTAGCGTTTAGCGGTTCAATTAGGAGTTTGTTCACTTTTTTTTATTGAACGCAATTAAAATTTTCTTGAAAAGTTGTTATTTATTAAGTTTTTTTTTTTATTTATCGCTTTTATTTTATTTGTTTTTGATATATAATTTTTTATATTTTACTTGCCAAGCAGGTAATCTGGTCAAATTACTAATAATTCTGTATACCAAAATCGAGTTTTCAATAAGAAGTTCAATTTTTTTTCTTTTTCAATTGCTATAGAATAGAGATATCTTTTAATTTTAATTCATACATGTTTTTTCTTTGATATTGGATCATAAGAATATTAAATGAAATCGTTTGAATAAATTGATTTTATTTCTTAGTGGGTATATTTTGTATTCACCACACGCTGGAAGCTTTTTTCATAAGCGTTTCCAAGTCATTTGAATTCTATAAGAAAATGACCAAATCAAAGTTTTTGGATTAATTAGAAGTAGGCTCAAGCAACCAAAATGTACGCAAAGTAGTTGAGATAGATTTTGCAATGGCTTTTGACAATCTCGTCTGCATATCAACAGAGATCATTGATGAACCAAAACTATATCATTCGCCCTGGTACGGATTAGTACGATGACTTTAGTTTCTGGATATTTTCAATAATTTTTTTTTTACTTCTAATATATTTAATATCTATCGGTTTTTTTGCCCCAAAAATACCAACAAATAGTCTCATCCGAAAAAAAGAGAAGTAAAATCAACTAATCTAGCTCGAAACAAAATCAAATTAGACTTGAACTACGCAAGGATACATCAAACTATAGTCGAAAAACATCAGTTTCGCAAGGTAGCTCTACAAAGACAAATATTCTAGATAATGATTTACTCATAGCCCACCTACCGTTTTCTATCTACAATGGCACAAAATGCTCCAATCTCCAAAATACACCTCATTGATAGCCACGCTATAAACTACTTAACTTCCAGCGATGTCACTAAATTACACCACTAACTGAGCTAATGAACTACATCTTAATCAACCGAAATTCTCATCTGGCATTTTACCCAAATCGCAACAAATAAAATAAAGACGCTTTCTTCGCCCAACTCGGTATCTTCTAGATAATTCAACATTCGTCGACCTTACGTCCTAATCCAAGATTGAACTCAATGAGCGCCATGCCTTGGTAATAATTTTAAATTAAACGCAAGCTTCTCGCGGCATCAGTTGGAAATATCTTTCTAGAGCATCATTGTCATTATTATCATCAAAAAACGAAACCCCTCGAAATGACGTAGAAAAGTTAGAGCGGAAGCAAGACAGTTAGTAAAAGGCTACGTCGACAAAGACGAATAAGATGATCTGTAATCCACAGAATTTCTTGATTATTTCTCAGTAGTTGGGATGAAACATACTACCCTCAGAGAATTTCCGTTCCGAGAAGTACAGTGCGACGCGATGAAGAACGAGTAGTATTAAATTTTAAATTGCCCATCCGCACTAAATTAAACTTCTAATATCCTGTAGCATTATTCGTGTCCCGTCGACCTCAAAAATCCAAATCTATTTTCGGTTGGATCAGCCATTGGTTATTTTGGCTGAGTTTGTAGCAGTGTCCATGCGATCCAAGATGAATTTTTCGTGTTTAGTTTGCGCGAAATGTGATATTTTTTTTTTTGAATAATTCACAGGATTTCCTCCTGAAGACACAGTATTGGATAGTCATTGATATGTTTTATGCGTCAGACATAAGTTTGTGTAGTTAACTGGGCTGACTTGACATCGATATTGAATTTCAACAATAATAAGAGGCAAAAAGATGAAATCAGAAAAAAAAAGTTCGTGGAGACAATGTTTCTGACCAAATAGGAGTCTGCATGTTGTGTACTTGAAACCATTACATGTTTTAAATTATTGAATACTAAAAAAATATACATATGTGCAAACTGAATCGAGTGATATTAATTTTAAATCAAAGTGCAAAAGAAATGTTAAAGTGAAATAAAAGCTATACTGAAATTAAATGAAATCGTAGTTATAGGAATGAAATGCGAAAGAAATCACCATTGACATTCATCGAGGTTTGGAAAAGTAACTGCTATTCCGTCATGCATCGAAAAGTAGGCTCAAACATGTGTGAAGGACATTACTAATTTTTTCTGTCTGGCTGTGTAAAATGTTTGAAATTTGAGCTTCTTTCTATGAAAATACACATCGGGAGATGTTTTACGGTCTGAGAAGATGTCTGGAATGCAATTTATAAATGCTTGCCAAAATTTTCTTTTAAGTAGGTTGCCCAATTAACACCCACCTAAGAGTTTTTATTTAATATTTCAACAAAGGTCAATAGTAATATATAAACGATCATCATTACAAATCAAACACATAAGGTGAAAAATTTAATTAATATAGATCGTTAAATGTATTTAAGTAAAGTAATTAATAGACAATTCGTTGGTTATTAGTATAAGTCAATACTTTAAAAGTAAGCTCTATAAATAACATACCTAAGTTAGATTAAGATTAGACCGATAGACACTGAAGAAGAGGGTAAATTACCCTCGAAATATCGATATTTGGCACAAAAATAAATATATCTAGCTTCGAAAGGAAAAATCGGTTTTTCTATTAAAATATTTTTTTTACAAGCTAGTAAAAACTTGATACACATTTAAAACAATTAAAAAATATTTCTTATAAAAAAACAAGATTGGGAGAGCAAAAATATGAAATTTATTTATTTAAGTTAAAGAAGCAAAAAGTGATTGAACCAAATAACACCCACACTAAAACAATGAAAGAAATAGCGTTGAATAAAACAACTTTCTGAAAAATCGCAATTAATAAAGATTTCCATTACATTAGGTCAATTGCAGCCACACATAGTTTATGATACCAAACTTCGCATAGCTGACATTGGCAAATGTCTTCCATTTTATTTTGTTCGCATTCTGGACGATACCAGTCATCGTTCTTAAAGTTGTTCTTAGCTACTTTTTTTTAATTTTTGTTTGATTGTCGGCAGAAACTTCTGAAAAGGTGACTTGGTGGACTTAGCTCCAACACAGTCCAATGTTCTCTCACCCTTTCTTTCGCGGAAATACTGTTGGTAGAATCTTTCAACGCTGATAATGTCATCGCTGGTGTATCATCGTCAGACTCAAGAGCCGTATCTGAAGTTACAGCTTGCACTGCCTCTGTAGTAGCATCTGACTCTATATTCACACAAGAAGGCACAGGAGATAATGTTGGAATTGTTTTGGGTCCAGTTACTTCCGTGTAAGCCTTAAGTGCAAACACTGTCTCCAGAAGTGCATCTGTATTAAAAGGATAAATTCCGCATGCTCTGAAACCAATGCCTATGTTATTCGGTGTCATATTATAGCTAATCAAGTACGGTGGAAGCTGCCTTATAAAAGCCATCCACAAATTGATCCAGCACATCTGGGGTCAAGAAAAAATACTGCAGGAGTGGTGCAAATCCATCATATGCCCTATCCACAAAAAAAGAGACAAACTTCGGTGCGAAAACTACAGAGGTATATCGCTACTTTGTACGCCCTATAAGATACTGACGAAAATATTAAAAAATAAAATAAATCTATACGCTGAAAATGTCTTTGGGGAGTACCAAGGAGGCTTTAGGTCTGGACAATCAACTACGGATCAGCTCTTGACAGTCAAACAAGTGCTCGAAAAATGCTGGGAATTTGACATCGACGTCCACCGAATTTTCGTGGATTTTAAACAAGCATATGACAGTATTGACCGAAACGTACTGTAAAAAATAATGCTATACTTCGGCATCCCGGCAAAACTAGTCCTATTGACCAAAAAGACGATGACGTCGACAGCATCTCAAGTCAGAATCAACAACAGTCTGACTGACGCCTTTGACACAAATGTCAGACTAAAGCAAGGCGATGTGTTGGCCCCTCTGCTGTTCAACCTAGCACTTGAGTACGTGATAAGGAAGTTTCCTGTCGACACAGGGGGTACGCTTCTGTATAAGTCGAACCAATTATTGGATTACGCGGATGACATTAACATCCTGTCACGCTCCTTCACATCCGCCAAAGAACTCCTGTTGAAACTTGACCAGGAAGCCAAAGAAGTAGGCCTGAAGATCAATCAGACAAAAACAAAAACCATGACGCAAACAAGAAAGAAGTCCTCCATTAGACAAAATATAATTCTGGACGAATATAATTTAGAGAATGTGGGCGAATTTATATACATACTTAGGCTCGAAATTGACAACGAAAGGCAGTGAAACTGATGAAATTAAACGGAGAATACAGCTCGCTAATAAAACTTTCTACTCCGTTCTAGCCCTACTGAAGACCAGCTGCATACACAGGAAGACGAAGCTCCAAGTCTACAAATCAATAATCAGACCTGTGTTGTGCTACGGATGTGAAACTTGGACGCTTACCCAAACATCCGCAAATATGCTGAGCGCCTTCGAAAGACGGACCCTCAGGCGTATAATTGGAGCTAAACAAGAGTGCGGCCAATGGTGGATAAGGTACAACCACGAGCTGTTCGAGGGTTTTGATGAGCCAGAGGAACTGCGGAAGCTGCAATGGGCTGGTCAAGTGCAACGAATGGATGAGCATCGAGTACCTAAGAAGGTATTCGACAGAAGGGCCGAGGGTCGAAGACCAGTGAGAAAACCTAAAAAACACTGGTCTGACTCTGTTGACGAAGACTGCGAAAAGCTGTTTTTGCGGTTTTTGAAATTAGAGGACGCTGTCATTGGACAGAAACAACTAAAGGCGTCACCTGCGAGAAGCCAAGGCCCGAGTGCTACGACGACGACGTCATACACTTTTAGAGTAAACTTTTGTAAAAATAATATTATAGCTAGATTTGTTAAGTTTTCTTTCAGGGTGTTGATCGAAGTATTTCAGTAACTCCTGATTCCAGTGGTACTCCGAAAATCTGTACTCCGATTTGCCAAGTGGTTAAAGCCCATGAGTTTTGTTTGACGGTAAGCAGTATAGAGTGTTTCCATATCTCTCTGCAGATTCGATAATTGAGTAGTCGAGTTGGCAAGAAGGCATGTACTAGGTGATTTGTGTCTGCAAAAATAATTAATAAATTCATTGCACAGGTTACAGTGCATATATCCTTTTTCAGATATTCTAACAATAGTTCATGGTGGTAAATTGTCTTTCCATTCGGGTTTTACTTGTTTTCCTTTAAAAATAATCATTGGAGGACATTTTTAGCATCTTAGCGAATGCACTGCTGTTCCGTACTAGATCGTTGTTTTCTCGGCATATTTCTATTCAGTTCTGTACCGGAGCAAAAAAAAAACGCACTCAATATCAGTACCCGAGTCTTGCTTAAAATCTGTCCAATTGTCTCACGAATCCAGTGTCGTCCATAATTACTCAGATAAACAACGATTCAGGGTCTTCGTAGCTTCGTTCGTTCATAGGAACTGGTGGAATTGAATATTTTCCAAAATTTTGTTGCCATGCTAAGTTTGTGGTATGAGCAAACTTTGCTGCGAAACAAACTTGTCCATTTGCTAAGTAGTCAGAGGTAAACGTTATGCCAGCTAGTCAGGTCAGCTGTCGCATCCAATAACGCTACGCATTTTCCTCCACTTTTTCTGAGGCCTCAGATCCCATAAGCTGGCGAAAACTCTCTTGTACTCCCCGAAATCATTACAAGTTTGAGTTAGCTCTTCGTTACAAACTTATTCCAGGGAATGTTTTTTTCCAGCATTCTTTTTAGATGGTTGACTTCATCTGTGAGCTGAAGAGTTGTGCCATACATTATCGGAAGGACTAGAAAACTGGTTTTCTTTTTTTTTTGTTTGAGCGAAGCATGATCCATTTTACCACAAACATTTTTTTATCGGCCTAAAGTTCTTTAGATCCAAACAGTCATCTCTCGCAAGCTTGAGTCTAAAAAAAACCTTGGGCTCCCCAAAAAATTTCTTTTCGGTTTGCCTCCAGGTGGTAAATTAAAACATTCAAACATTATGTCTCCTCGGTTGTTGCATTTTTTTGCTGCTAATACTGGGAATCTGGAGCTACCATCGCATCTCACCAGAATTTTAATATCTATGATTCAGCGAACTGAACCAGATCCTCAGCCCCAGTGCTTAAAACATTTTTCTACTGTATTTCTAAAATACCTGAACATTTTTGAAAAAGCTGAGATTTCCGAAAAATACGTTTTATTAAACATATTGATTAGTTTGCATTTATTTGACAAAAATAATCGTTAAATGTATGATCCGTATCTTGCAATAACTGCTGCATTGTTTGATTTTTATAATAATCCTCCTTACAGAATTCAACACTTCTGTGCATACTCCTTTAGTTTATCATTAATCTCTCCTGATTCTATAAAATATTCATTTTGTCGCACTTGCTCCACAGTACACTACTCAGCAAGAGCGGCATGTAGCACAGACGAAACATTTAAGACACTCCTACAATACTTACGTGAAGAGCCCGAAGAAAAACTTGTGTCGTCCTTGAAAACAATCGTACACTTCAAAAGCACTTTGGTATGCCTCATAATTCCGCATTATTAAAGCAAAAACATAATTCCCTTGCCGATAATTACCCTTGGTTGCTCCGAACTTGTATCACGGCATGGAGATTCACATCAGGAGAATATTTGGAAATGACTTTTCCGCCTGGCAATTACGATTCCAGGTGAACGAAAGAGTAAATAGAGACTATCATCGTCAAGGACTTAATGGGCATCCTTACTGTCGATTTAGTTTCTCTGAGTGGAGAACCGAAGTTGTGAAGCTTTTGAGCCGACTTGCTGGTTTTCGGAGAGTTGGTTATGCATAATCGTTGTAATCACGGCCAAGTAGCGTGAGCACTTTTGATTCTGGTCGGAATCGATTCGAAGTACTTAAGATACAAATTGAGCAGACTTTGGAAAGATGGTAGTGATTATGGCGGTGGTTTAGGTATTTAATGTCAGATGGTATCAAGTATAGAAATTTCGGAACTATTGCATTCAAAACTGAAATCGATTTAATGGTTGTACGTTGGAGTTTGCTGAAATAATTGGATGCTATAAGCAACATGTTTCGTGATAAACTTTTATCTGATTTTCAGAAAGTTTTTACTCCGGTATTCAAAACGACCGCTCATAGAATGTTCATGAGAGCAAAAGCTATAAAACTGCCTCTTACGCTACTCAGTCCTAGCGATAAAGGCCACAATATGATTTATATAAATGAATTCTGGCAACACAAAAGTCGTCCAAAGTTCAACTGTCCGGGCATAAATTCTCTCGTAGTTTTAACAAATTAATGTTCGTAAAACGAAAGCAAAACTCAAAAACAGGAAATTCATTCGTTACTAGGAAAAAATTTCCTTCATGATTCCAAAATTCGTTTAACGTCAGCCAATTGCAAACTCGCCACACTTTACTATCCTGACCATCCGAACGTCCTACCCTGCCACACATCACGATTTTTCTATCACTTAATTTAAAACTTCACCCATCTCCTCCCGTTTCTCGTTTTCATTCATTCCGAACAAAAAGCTGGCACATTCCACACTATCTAAGTGCAAGTGGAAAGAATATTCGTCGTTCTGAATTATGATGCGAGATAGTTTTGTCCTAGTGAAAAAGGACCACACGTCCAGACAGAAAATGCACATAATCTAGGAAAGTGTAAAAATGAAATTATGAAAGTTCACACGATGAGCACCAGCTGCACTGCACAGTCCGAAGAAAGTTTTGCACTCTCCTCTACTCGAGCGTAGATGTGTATGTGTGTCCTTCTGACGTATGACTCTGGTGCAATTGCTGAAGTTTCGAACGACTAGCCATGCGGGGCTGGATTTTTTTCGACCACACTTTCTGATTTTCAGTGCAGTGTGTTGTCTGACAGGGATTAAGCGATGTATACTCGTAGGCCTGCAAAAGGACGATATCCAGAGAATCTACGAAAGTTGTTTTGATAGTCCGGACACGAAACACAGTAAGCTGTCTACTTCAAAACGAATGGCTCTGATGTCGGAGTAAAAACAAAAGCAAATGATATAAACAGTCCTAATGAAAACCTTCATAATGAATTCAGTGCTGGTAATTACGCCATTGCAGATTCGAGCTATACGTCCTCCGAAGCGCTGCAGGAGCGTATAAGAAACCACAAGATGGCCACCGCATCGCCACACCACATTTCAATTCTCATGTGGACTTCATTTATCCGATTGTATTTCGCTCGTATCCTCAGGCTAGACAAAGCTGCCTGTCTTCCCGTTTGTCCATCTTTTGCCCGTGTACAGGCACACAGTTTCAAAAGTCAAGACCGAAATGCCCCGTTATCAAAATAGACGATGTGACCAGCACGCTGCCAAACCTCTCACTTGACTAGGACCAGTCAAACTCATCGTTGTGGAATTTCTGTCTGCCAAATGAATGCCACACCGAATATATAAAATAAAATAAAAATGCGCCTGGAGAATAGAATAACCAGCGGAACACACAGAATCCCAAAACCAGAAATGATGCCTCGAAGCATTCGAGCTACGTGATCGGAATATTTCTATTAATTTTTCGATTTGAAGATGGCCTTTCGGAAAGCAAGCATGAGTAAGGGCAGATTTGTTTCGACAACTTTCTATCGCAATATATGTCTGTATGTATTTTGGTTGTCATTGTCATATCACGTGTGCGTGGATGTCTATTTTTGCCAGTTTTCAGTTTAACAAAATGTTTGCGTTTTACTTTCATTGGGTTGGTCGGAAAGAGTCGTGATGAGGTTGACTTTAGTGGATGCTAGTTGAATAAATAATTTGTTTTTCATGACATGGTGTACAATCTTGATTCCCGATTTTTTCGATAAGCGTGTTTTATTCGAAGAAATAGGAAAACTGTCAATGTGGAGCTTTAGTAAGCTGAATGCACAATTTTGATGAAAAACTTTCAATCGATTGAATTTGCATTTTTCAAAATAAAAGACCTTTTCATCATTCAGACCACCCAGCAATCAGGTCGATTTTAAATAGCGTTCATGCTTTCATGCCAAACAATTTTGGCTATCCTCTTTAAAGCGCTTACCAGTTTTATGAACTCTCACCAATCGATTTCAATTTCAGTGCCTCCATTCAAACACTAAACCCATTAGTCGCCAATAGATTGCCAGAGAAGTTCATCAAGGACTTTTTTCAGTTTCGATCCGAAGAAATACCAAAACACGCTTGTAACACATAACTTTTCCCCAAAAACTGCCTGCAATTGACACTCCAAACTAACTCATATTTATCCATTAACGCCAAAAGACATTTACAAGTTTGGGACTCATATTTCACAGCGAGCTGCAAAGCATGCAAATAACTGAAAATGAAAATACAATATAAGTACCGTTTCGAAGATGCACATCACTCTTCCGGCCACAATGATATTGTGTTCCGCCACGCGAAGAACAGCTATGTAGACACCTGTATAACTTTCCATTCTACATGAACCCAGCCAGTGTCACTTCTTCACTTCCAAAGACCTTTCCCTAACATTTCAGTTATCCCGGGAAAGTTTCTCAACTGCAACACACCATTATGGCTTCAGGATGGTATTAAACTCCTTGTTCGCCAAGGTGAGTGCATTAAACTTTTGGCCTCGTTGTCGAGTCTTGAGACTAGAAACTAAACTCGGTTTTACGCTCCTCACAATTTCGGTTAGTGGGCAATTCGAAAAGTCGAAGTGGAAGAGGAGACTATAATATACTTACGATGCGGAATCAGGAAGACGTAAATGAATGAACGTGACGACAACCAATGACTATAAAACTTTTCGGAGTCGAGTTATGGCTGCATCAACGCGCTTAGTGGGCTTAGATGGGAATATGTGCTGATGCGGCTGAATTTCTCTTCGTAGTTTCGTCTAAGACAATTTCATAGTTTTATTGAGGACGACATCGTAGACCCTTCCAGTTGCCCGAGACGCAGCGGTAAAACGTAATATAGTATGTTTCCTTATTCGGGATGGAGAATTCTGTCCCGGGCGTTATGTAAGGTACATACTTTAACGACCATAAAGGAAGAAAGTGTGTTAAGGTACCTGCCGCGGCAACTATTGAAATGTTTGAGGAAGAGGAACGGAAAGAGCTCTAGTCTAGCTGTTCAGCTGTATATGCTATGATGGTAAATCTTAAAACTAGTTATAAAATTTCGTAGAATTAAGTGACATTCTCTCTTTGATGTTGTACATTGAATCATATTTTTGCTTTTGTTTGAACGAACTCAAGAAGAAATTGTCTTTCTTTCCAGGTAAATATGACGCTTGATGGTTTTTAAAAATCTTTTTGGCAGCATACGTGAGTAAACTATACAACAACAGATGAGTTTTAACAAAGAAATTTAAAAAATGAAATATTCATGTTTATTTTGTAAATTCTTTGTCACTAGACAGAAATTATCTTACAGCAGATTGCCACGTGACTGATTTCATCCGTTTAACTTACAACTGTATCAAATCCATTAATTTTGCTTGCTTTGATCATCTTTGGAGTTGGTGTGTTAATCCCAATGAATAATCGACATTGCCAAGTGTAATGTTTATTTATGAATGAATCGCGCTACTGATATAATCTAATTACAACGTCAACAAATACTGTGGCAAAATGATAATCGAATTTTTAAAGACATTTTCAAAACATTTTTGGCCCAGCTAGCTTCCTAATATTATATGTACTCGCAGGTTCGACTGTAGGTTCAACGAGCTTTGCTGTGGGTATGACTATATGAATAAATAATATACATATTTTATGGTAACACGGACACCGAATCTGACATCCTTCCCCCGTTAGGGGTGTAAAATAATATATATCGCCCCTTAATATTATATTTAATAAATTTCTCTCTTCTCGGCTATTTCTAACGTATTGAAAATAAACTTATATCACACCAATTTACACATATGATAATAGACCTTTAATTCAAAATTATAGTCATTCTCATTCTATTCTCAATTTAAAAAATATTCGGAAAAAATCCTTTATGTCAATCTATCTCCTCTGTTTGATGCCCTACCAAAAGAGCAATAGCATGAATTTTCTACGGCTACCAATCTTATGTGCGATGTTTTATGAAAAATGAAGAAAGGTAATGATCCGCTAACTTCAGCAGTCCTGGATTTCAGGAGATCTACTAAAGTGACTTCGCTCTTACCTCCACGATAGTTCACAATATATGACATTTCAAAGTCCTGTTTCTAAGAAGTTCCTATCAACTCTGGTGCACATCAATGCTATCGCCTTGGCCCTTTCCTTTTTTATATTTATATATCACACCTATCGGAAGTTTTATCTTATATTCCCTTTTTATTTTATGCGTACAACCTCAACAATTCGCGATTCAACTCTTCCTTTTTCAGTCAAAACTAAACTTCCTAGGCCATTGGTGCTCCGCGAACAAGCTCCGTCCTAATATCGCTAAGTGTCACGTGATTAGCATCTCTCGAAAAAGTCCACTCGTACATTATACGTACCACCTCAGCAACACTGCATTCAGTTAGGTTGGTAGCATATAAGATATTGGTGTCATCCTGGATGAAAATTCCTCTTCAATTTAAATTACGATAAAAAGCTTTCTCGAATAAGGAAACAACTTGGCTTATTTAAGGGGGGAGATACATGTAACTGCTAAAACAAAAACGATTTTTTTTTATTGCATCAAAGTGTTCGAAATACTCTTAAAATATACCAAAAAAAGTTTTGAAGCGATATCCTTATTAGTTCTCGAGTTAAAGCCAGTTATAGACAGCGCAGCGTTCCCCAGGTCGGTGGAGCTTTAGAACTTTAAACGCGTTTTTCTCAAAGTAGTACTTTTTCAATTTCCGTACAAGATATCTCAAAAAATATTGAACCTATTCGGCTCAAATTTATATCACATGTACAAAAGAGTATTATCTCATCGTTGAATCTACATTTTCTTGTAATTTCGGAAAAATAATTAGTTTACCAATGTTTAAAACGTGATTTTTTTTAAAAAAAATCGATTTTTTTTTAATCTAATATGAATGTAAAAATTTGATTTTTTTTTCTAAATTTTATTGGTTCACCTATGAATTATAGATCTCATTAGCATATTTTTTTTCTCTGAACGTTGCAAGTTTCTCGGAAAAGGTGTTAAGTTGTACGAGGCTGTTTTTGATGTGGTTTTTTCATTTGCTCGCATCGCCTCCATTTTGTGTTAAAAAGTTATTAAAAAAATATTTTCATTTACTATAAGGTATGTACTTTGAGGATTTAATATTAAAAATTTTCTGAATAAACAATATATATATATTTTAAGTCAATCTGAAATAAGCATTTTCTTTTCGATTTTACATGTATTTCCCCCTTTAAGCGACGAGCCAAACTGTTACAAAACCTGTTTATGCGAGAAATTATACGTAAAATCCATTGTTAACGAGATATTTAAGATAAACTGATTGTTATATACTTTTTACATAATGCGTGTCATCTCATCACAAACATAATTCCGTTGAAAAAATTTCACTTGGATTTGAGAACAGCCATTTTTTTAACATTAGGTGGTTGAATTCAAGTGTGGCCGTACAAACGTATTTGTTGAAGATCATAGCTGGCCAGAAACCCACACAGTAGGCATGCCCACAGTAGGCAGTTGGCAAAACGAGGGTGTACACGACTAAAACGAAACGATTGTCCATAAAATTGACTCAGAGGGGAAATCCGCTTCGAATTAAGAAAGTAGTCTCATCGGTAGGAAATGTGATTGATATTGTCTGTTTTTTGGAGGATAATCCTAGCCCACTTTCTGGAAGAGATAGAGACCATAAATGGGGAGTAAAGTAAAGTTATCCCACATCAACCCTTGTTGGAAGCTGGTAGAGAGCTTCATTCACAAATTTAAAATCAATTCAATTCACTCCTGATTTTACTCAGGTACCTCTTGCAAGCCAAGTAAACTCAAAGCTGCGTGTGTCTGAGTCTGAACCTAGATTCATACCAGGGACCCTAGACACTAGAAGCAAGTGCTCTATTCACTAGACTGCACGAGCTTGCAATGGGCAGTAGTACGCAAATTATTAAACGATTTGACTCCTGCAATAAGAAAAAACTTCCTGGTTTGCGAGAAAAGAAATCTATATTTCATCAGGATAACGCTCCTGTAGAAATTGCTTGAAAAATTATCAATTGTCAATGGTAATCGTCCATGGTGTTGGCCCCGTTTCATTTTTTTTAATCTTTTGAAATCCTACCTAAGCAGATAAACATGTTCATTCCGTAAGTCAAAGAAATTGTTTCAGTGTATTTTGAAGAGTACGACGATTTGTTTTTGCAATTTATAAAAAATTATATAATAATTTAGACCACACGTATTGAACTTCTGGGACATAATGTAGAAAAAAAAATTAAAAAAAAACTCTAGTTCATCAGAGCCGCAAAAAAACTGACTTTCGAAGAAATCATCTTTGGGTGACGAAAAAGTCAGTATTGAACGTCGGTTCAAAGTGAATTTGGACCGATGTTTGCATCAAAACTCAAAGGATGTAAATGTTTCCATGGCAACTATTTGTATGATTTCCAATATTTAAGAATGTAAAATCTTTCAAACTTATTATACGATGCTTATCATATAACACATTTACGACAGCATTTCACATAGCATAAATGAAGAAAATGTTCAGTGCTGGCTGCATTTTTCCAACGCAGAGGCAATAAGTCTACCATAACAGGTTCGTGCTGAAATCAACATATCCCGTGAATTTCATTTTCAAAAGAGAATTTCATCGAAAGTTTCAGTGATAAAACTATGTTTGGGGCTACCATTCAAAACATTTTCAAAGCTCAGAAAATTTAAACATTGGTTGCTTATTTTATTGTCAATGCTTTGCATATGAAAAGGCAAGAGAAGCATATGCTTGCGCACTATTTATGAAAATGTCTGGTTGGGGCAACCCTCTGTTAGCATCACAGCCAAAAATATAGCAATTCTGCTTCACTTTAAGTTAAATCCACCCTGTAAATTTCGTTTCAATTCCATGACTGTGCTCGAAATAATAGGGGCGAAAAAAATTTTAGGGCTACCACCCGCAAAACTTTTCCAATTTTCGAAACTTAAGAGGACGTAGCACCTTAAAATTGAAAAAAAAATGTTTTTTTCAAAGGCTTGTTTTTAATTGAATAAAAAGACATATCTTAATGAAACTTTTTACACATACTTAACTTCAAATTGGAAATGTTTTTGCGGGATGATTAAAATTGAACAACTTTTTATTAACATTAAAAATTTTAATCTACATTGAAAATTCTATTTTGACAAAGTGGTTTCGAAAGTATGCACTGCTTCTCATCAGACACCAGCACACAGTGCATACTTGACTGGCGTGACCACTCGCAGTTGGAAATCATTACATTTGTATTTATGCTAGTTGTGACAAATTTTAACATCTCCGACTTATATCCATGGATATAATTTTACTTAGTAAAGGTAATTGAATTTGATCACATTGAAACATTTCCAATTTGATTCTGCTTTCGGAGGCGGATTCCGCAAAACGATCGAGTTTCCCGTTTCAATATGCTCGGCTTCGATGTTGTAGAAATGATATACGTTGTCTATGCTGATTTATAGACAAGAAGGGAACCGTGATCAAATTCAATTACCTTTAATACTTAACTTCCTTTATGCTACATTAAAAAAATTGTTACAAATGTTTTCTGGCCTCCTGTCGTCTGCTACAATTTTTTGGAAAATACACCAAAAAACCTGGCGTGCATGATAACTGTCGCCAGGATAGTCTGAAAAAACAAACAAAAACGTGGTTTTGATCAACATCAAAGCGGCCTTGGAATGAACTAAAAAAAAAAAATTTGGTTGAAAAATAACATCGCCTGCAGAGAATACACATCCGAAAACCATCACAGTTTGGGGAAATTTAGTGTGCATTACACGAGGAAAGTCCTTTGTACTGTATGCAAGCCATCTGTTATTCTGCGTGCTGTGTTTTTGATCCTGGCAAAAGTTTTTTTCATCGGAATAGAACCAGATTTTTGGTGATTCCGCAGGATGTTTCACTTTGCTTAGAAGTTTCTTCGCGTTTACCACACGTTTTTCACGGGCCTTTTCTGTGAACAGCTGACCTTTGCGGCGCTTGTATGAGTAGTAGCGAAGGTCTTCATTGAGTGCAAGCTTCATAGTAGAGACTGCAACATTCATTTCACGTGACAAAGCCCGAATTCCAATGCCAGGCTTCTTCAACACCTGTTCTTGCAGATTTGCGAGGAATTCTGCTGTACGAACGCCATCAGATTGTCTGCTAGGGATCTTTCTTCTTGCTACATCCTCGTAGTCACCATTGCAAGCCTCTAGTTCATGCCTGATTGTTTTTACTGTGTTCAGGGAGCATTGGGCAGCAGTCATAATATCCTTATTTTGATGGCTGGCACGAATCATGCACGAATGATGCAAGTTATTCTCTTCCATGATTCAGGTGGGTTGCAGTCATCCATCCTTTCTGACATCTTGTATATGAATGAAGAAGGGTCCAAACTTTTAAATGACGAGTAGTGTGTGTTAATACCTCTAACCTACGGAAAAATAAAATCAATTATAAATATGTCAAATTTATCCCGAACACCCTGTATATCTTAATTTTAATCAATTACTGCACTAGTCCTTATACACATCTATATCCTCTGAAAATTTCGGCTCAATCAGATCACATACTCTAGAGATTATCTTCCTTAATCTTTTTGCTGATATCCATACATATAAATGAAGAAAGAAGAATGACGCTTTGGCAAAACAATTTTGAATACTGTTTTTCTTCTAAAATCAGTAATACTACCAATTTATTGTTCAGATCGGAAACTTTTCAAACCATCAATGTACTGTTTAATATCGCTAGTAATTTTATATATTGTCGTCTTGACATGAACACTTTTCTCTGTACTTGCTTGGATGCTATGCATCACTTGACGGTCTCGTTACACTGAAATGGTATTCCCTTAGTTTACTAGCAATCGGCAAGCTTGAAAACAATTTCAAATCTTCTCTACTGTTATGCTCCTCTCACGTATTATCTCTTCCGAATAACTTCTATTCTATTTCTTCTAAGACTATTTGGCCTCAGCTTCTATAGTTATAGAATGACGGATGGTTAAATTGCAACAGCTTTCTCAACAAATTTCAAGAAATCAAAATATATCTAGCTTTTAAAACTATAGTTTTAAACATCTCCATTAAATGTTAAACATCTCCTCTATTTCACTTCCCTATAATAAAAGCATTTAATAAAATTTAATGAATGGAATAAATTTACAAAAAATACACCAAAGCGTAATCTAACGCTGTACGAAAAGAAAGCATCATAAATAATTTTCATGTTTTAAAACACTTTTTTCGCATCCATAATGTATATCCACACTGCACTAAACATGCCCGAAATACATCAAATTTAAGCATTGTGATTTTATGGCAAATTCATGAAACATGAACGCATAAATCGATTTGCTGCTTCCGTAGGATGTTCTGGGGACTCCCGCGAGGCCGACAAACTGAGTGGTGCAGCAAGCGACATGATCGAATCAAATCATACAAGGGCAAGGACAACAACGTCGTGGTCCCGGACATGTGTGTAACGTGTGTTGTGTATGTTTGTACTGCACATACATCGTTTACATGAAAAATACTCTGCGACAAACAATTGCAATACGATGCTCTCTCCGGTCGCATAAAAAATGTTCGGTTGCAGGGAGGAGAGCTGGTGAAATACATCCTGATGATTATCCTTCGTGTGCTGGGTAGCCAGCCAAACGATGTTGCTATGCTCGTTTATTTGCTTTTTATTACTTGAATATTTTAAATTGTTAATTTATACGTGACAAAGTTACAACGAATCAGCGTGTCCTTGCTTTTGTTGTGAAACGGGGCTTGAGTGTCGGAGCTAGGCAATTTACAGCATTGATTTTGAAACGATACGAAATTGTTCGCGACATCATACCAAAGTAATTGGCTCGATAAATCTTTGCATCGTTACCATTCCTCTGTTCCGATTTTTTTTATTGTAAATCAATGAAACGAGGAGCGTGCAAGTTGGAAAAAGAGGCTGCATTTGTGTAAAAATAAAAACCAGGATTAAATGCTACAAATATGAAAATTTGTAATCATATCGTCGCTGTGAAATCAAACCGGCATATCTGCAAAATACACATTTTTCACTAGAGCGCTTTAAAGTTTTCGCATGTGGGCTATTTCCACGTGAATGCAAAGCGGCAAAACACCATTAGACGGGTTTTTATTCAACTTTACGATATGCCGGTGCGACATAAAAATAGAGGGGAAAATAAGGAATTTTTTGATACCAAAAACTCAAAAACTCAATTTTTGCAGATATGCCGGTTTGATTTCACAGCGACGATATGTCCTCCACTGATTTCAATCTCGCAGGTATATCCGACCTTGGAAAAAGTTATCTGTCAAAACATTACAATCTGAAACTTTAAGGGTTTCGTACCTATGCAATATATGTAGTGCCATGTGAAGCCTTTTTGCATCAATTCCTCAATGTCACGCAATTTTCCAGACCACTGTTTTTTCGCCGAGCTCTCTCCGTCAGGTGGTAGGCAGTAAGTTTCTCGCTTTTTTCAATGGAATTATTTACCTGGTACCACTGAATATCGACTTGTATCTCTGACTGAATCAGTCAGATGAGGCTCAGAATGGTAATGAGATAAATTGTTCTGACCGTATCATACCATTCATATTGACACTGCTCAGTTGGTCTGGTGCCAAGCCAATACCCTCTACGATCAAGATTGTTTCTTGGCTGTGCGATGCCAGTCAGCAGTATTGAAACGAGAAAAAAAGGCACTTGAAGTATCCACTCGAACACAAAAGTGGCTTTTTAATTTTATTTTCCATGAATGGTTGAATGGATGGATGACCATGGTTGATATGCCAATGACAGTATAGACGGCGAACATGTGTTATTTGATATGTCACATGGAATGTTGCTTTGAAAAAACTCGACTGATGGAGCCATTCAAACGCTTCCAAGAGTTTTTGCATTGTTTACCTTTTTGTTGCCGCCCTCATAATTAAGCTCTTGAATGTCATGCTCGGAATTGTAATTGAAACTGTCGAGCTGCTGTTGGTAATTTCACTGTGGAAAGAGGAATAACGTATATTTTAGTATACAGTGATATTTATACTGTAAATGAGCATAAATGGGGATTTCGATGTGTTCAAGCCAGGTTTCAAAGCAATGATTTTTTTCCAGTTCTTTTTTGTTTTCTATTCAGATTTGTATAGCTTTATGTTTTGCTCAAACAATTTTGTAACGATAAAAAACTTTCTTTCTGGGATACTTTCTCTGGGATTATATACTTCATTTATTACCTATGAAATAAAAACAGTAACCTTTCAGCACTAAGCTACTACTGTGAGTCCGATCCCTTCAATATTATCAGTAAAATCATTATTTACCAGTCTCACAAACACAAGCTACAGTGGAAATCGTTTTGAATTCGTAATATTATACTATAAAACTACCATGTACTTGCGCAAGCATGTTTATATGAAGCCAACAACCGGATTCAGTTAAGGTACGTTTAATAAGCTTATCACTAATTCAACATCGAAACACGATTCGAAATCGTGTGAGAACTAAGTTGTAAAGGAATTTCCTTTAGCATGAATGAAACGATACACGTGAAAGTAATTGTTAATATCTGATTGGAGTAAAAATGTGTTTTTGTTTAGATATCATCGATTGAACTATCGAGAATTTACTAACAAAAAGCGCATGAAATATTTCAAATAAAAGTGTGAAAAATATTTTATTGAAAAGATTCTGGATCTGGAATCTGAGAAACGGATGTTTTTTATTTAAAGGCACGAATACCTAGCATTAGAATAAAGTTGTTTTCCAATTTCTTGTGGAATATTGGCTCCCTATTGAATCGACCTTCTACTTTAATATACTTTAACGTCAAATTTAAATATAAATGTTTTTTACTTAAAAAAGATTTGTCTTAATGATCTTTTTTTCGATACGCATTAAATAGATATATTTGTATTTATATTCTTACAATTATAAATATGAATCAAAAATCCATATACGAGTGGAACCCAAAAGCAACGAGACTCCTATCAGTGTCCTCATATGGGGGAAGGTGGGATGATGACTGAGGTCACTTCTCCTCTTCTATATCTCTGCCAATCAGTAGCTCACTGTTTGCCATCCACGGCTGCTTTTGTTCTCTCTACGTGATTTTTCTTGGAAAATAGCTTTTTTTATCACGGTCGAAATCAGCATATCTAATTGGACAAAGAATTTTTTTTGTAAAAACGGTCACCGAATCACTTGCAATGCTTCAAAAGGCTTACGGCGAGGAAGCTCTTAGTCATGCACGAGTGTTTGAGTGGTTTTCTCATTTCAAAGGCGGAGATTGGAACTTCGATGACCAACCTCACACTAGTAGCTCTTCAACAAGCAGAAATGCCAAAAGTGTTTCAAAAGTCCGGGAAAAAATTAATGAAGATCATCGGTACACCATTAACAAATTATCGGAAACTGCTGGTATTAGTTGGAGCTCAATTCAGCGCATTTTGACTGAAGAAATGGGCATGGGGCGCGTTTCGGTGAAATTTATTTCACGGCTGCTCTCAGAAGGTGAAAGAAACAATCGATTGATTGTGGGCCAGGAGCTGAAAAATGAGCTTGAAAGTGATCCTAACTTCATATGTAGGGTCATAACAGGTGACGAGAGTTTGTGGTACGGTTACGATTCCGAGGCAAAGCAGATATGCAGTCAACGGTAGACTTCAAATTCACCCCGCTGTTGGTTAGTTTTTTTTATCATCAAGGGAATCGCGCACAAGGAATTTGTCCTAAGAAGTCAGAGTATTACTTTTGGGTTTTGAGACGACTGAGAGAGAGAGAGAGAGAGAGAGAGAGAGAGATGGCGGAGGGTAAGGCCAGAATTGTGGGATTCGGGTGAGTAGCTTGTTCACTACGAAAACGCAGCTGCGCACACGGCTCTTCGAGTTGGTCAATTTTCGACATCACAAAGCATGCCACTCGTTCCCTACCCTCCTTAATCTCCTGACTTGGCCCCGTGTGATTTTTATCTGTCTCCAAAAAAGAATAGTGACTTGAAAGATCGACGATTTCTGACAGTGGGTGAGGTAATAATGGCTCCAAAGAGTGCTTTAGACAATATCGCAGTTCAAAAGTTCCAGGGGTTTTTCACTCAGTGGAAAAAAAGATTGGAAAAGTGCATTTCTCCTAATGGACAATTCTTTGAAGGCAATAAACCATTATTCTTCAATATCTGCAATAATTAATTGTTTTAAAAGAAATCTCATTACTTGCGAAAATTGGCTGACGCATGTTAATTTAACTTATTTTCAAATTAAAGTAAATTGCAAGAACAAAAATTGCTTTTGCGTATCCTATTCCACAGATTTTATGCAAGCATTTTTAAAGGAAAACAATGACTCTGTATTGTTATTAATATTTCGAGTATGATTTGTAAATATTTAAATATTTTTGATTGTTTTGATAGTATTGCAAGTGGTGACTATTACTAAAGCTACTAATTTCGAGAAAATATTTGTAGCTATTATTTTTATGTTATTTCCAGTTTTCAACAATTGATTTTCCCATGATATTAATTTCTTTGTCTTGCATAGCATTTGGCACCTTACTCAAGGCAATGGGCCACCAACCCAAATGTTGTCATGCTTTACTAGTAGAAGACCCGGGGGAAACGAAACCCTGAACTAAAATTCAATCATGGAAGATACGATAGACGTTGACTCCCATACCAGATAATGAAATAGTATCCGAACTTTTCAGGAAGGGCTCCGAGCTACAACGCTTTCCATCAGTAATAGGAAAATTGTCAGCCATTCAAAGCCACGTGAAGCAAATGCTGATGAGTACTAAGTTAAGTAAAGAAGGTAGGGACACGCTGGTAGAATAAAAGTTGGTGTCACACATTATCGACAGCCTTGGCGACAAACCACCCCACTCTGCGGAGAAGAAAGAACGGCTAAACTGGGCTCGGATGACAGTGGCAAAAAGCCGTGAGGATTCTACTAGCAAAGATCAAAAGTAGCCGTAAATATTTTGCCAGAAATGGGGGACTCTGGCTTCCATAACCAGATAGACCAGAACCTGACCAAGAAACTAGCGCTGAGGGTCGATTATCGCCTGAGAGATAGAAGATTGTAGAGTCAATGAGTACGATGTTTGACTCATTGACCAGAACTAATAAAGCTGGCTGGTGCAGGGGTGTGAAAATAGTAAAGGGCAACGACGAGCTCAGATTTCACTTGTACGAAACTGTAGTCCAATAGCTACCTTGGCCATGGGTATGAAGCTCGTATAGAGATCATGGACTGGGGGATCATTCCTTGGGCAATACCGTGGGTAGTGGAACTAGAAGTGGACCTGAAATAGCTACAGAAGATGAACCTGTGACGTTAAGCAGCCACTAGCACAAGAAAGCAGACTAGCTTACACACTAGTGCAGACTGTATCTGCGTTTTGGCAAGGTGATGTTGAATGTAGGCAGCATATACGAGCACCTGAAAGAGTACCTTTCAAAATGATGACAATGTAAACACCTTGGAGAAAAAAATTTGCTCATATTTGACCCAGATAGAAAAACTTTTCTAAGCGTATCCCAAAGCCATACTGGTGGAACGCTAATCTAGGTTGTTGCAGAAGACAGACATGGAAACTGTTCAAATTAGCAAAAGTGGGTAAGCGCTGTAACGCTGAGAATGCAAGAAAGTTCTAGGACTCTTTAAATCGGAGATACGTAAAGCCAGATTTAGCTCCGGGAAGGAGGCTTTGCGGAATTGAAATCACTACAGAAACGAAGAAACTTTGGAAACTGCTTGTTAAACACGCTGTTTTGCCAAGCTTAGTTTGTACGCCAAATGAAGATCGGACAAGCAACAGCTGGGAATCGTTGAAGATCTTAAGTGATACTCACTTTCAAAGCTGTGCATATGACCCCTCCCCCCACATTCACTGATGGACAGGTGTCTGGCTTGCATAATGCAGAAGATATAGGTGAAGTTGTACCCGATCAGTAACAAGCCTGGGAAATTGAAACTTTCAGGCTCTACAAGCCCTTCAACTTCTTCAACCCCTATGCCCGGATAAATGCCATGCACTAAAAGACAGTTACACGCACCATATCCTGGGTAGCTCCAATTTATAAACGTTCTTTCGTGCTGTGTCATGTACCTGCAGCCTGGAGGACCGCGAAGTTTGTATTGATACCCAAAGGTGGTAAAAATAACCATGCGTATCCAAAAGCTTACATGCCTATTAGCCTGAATTTTTTACCTTCAATTATTGGAAAGAAAAATTTGAGAGTGAGGGTCACTGAGATCTCCATATCAATGAAAGAATTGGATTTCAAACCCTTTCAAGAGACGAAAAAAATCTGTGTAAACTATCCACAGGATAGTTTTTGAAATAGAAAACTACTTCTTTTGAGCTCAAATTCATCAATTAGATTCAAATGCACTATTTCATATAAAATGCTGGCCACTTTTTTTCAAATTTAATGAACTATGAGTCATATTTTCAAATTTCAATCAGTTATATATTAAATATGTGAACAAGTAAATCTCCTGCTGGAAATGGGAAAAAACATCCTCCATCACATTATCATAAAATTATTTCACTCACCTGACTCAATCCTAAAAACCACGTCAACTAACTCTTCAAAGTCCAAAAACTTCTACTTGGGACTTTGTCGCATTAATTTACATAATAAATAAAACCACCAAAAACTCACGCCTCTAATGTAAATTTCCATTTTCAAATTGTTGTTGAATTTTGATTCAGTCTGGTCCATGAAATAAAAAATAACTCAGCACAGCTTTCGGAGTTACGAAGAAAATAAGAATAATAATTAGGATGTACAGACTAGTATCATAGCCTCGAACACAGACAATGTAAATTTTTGGGACAGAAAAAAAGATGATAAATTCAACGTTTATGATTACGCCGCCCCAAGGGAACACAGAGAAAATTATCAAAAAGGTAATCATCGATGTTGTCGGTGCTGGTGGTCCATGTTTTGATTAAAAATACATGAATTTTTCAAGGTAATTTTGATAATATTAACCAGAAAATACGTTGTGTTTTTTTGGTCCAGCGGTGACCGATTGAATGTGGTTGTTTTGAATAGTCAATCAATATGGTAGGGATTGTGAAAATTATAATGAAAATTGTGAAGCTAATTTCAATATTTTTTAATGAACGAAGAAGCTTATATATTATATTTCCAACCTTTAGTTTATATTTCCGTATATTTCCAACCTTTAGTTTTTTCACCAATTACCTTGCATCGAATAAATGATAGTAGATTCGATATAAATAGGCTATATAAAATGTGTAACAAATAAATTATTGCAATAAAATCCGTTCATTTTATTTTGAATGAAGATTGTGCAATGCCTGTGACTGTTTAAGTTTTACACCCTATTCAATTGGAGAACAGATGCTGTCAGATCGACTACAGCGAGCTAGGTATTTGAAGAAAGTGCGAACCACCTTAACTTAACACAACTCTAATCGATTTGTTTTCATTTGCGATAATACATGTTCGTTTTGGTTGGAGGTTTTACAACATTTTCTGGTCCAAAAACTATAGTGGTAGAAACAAATTTTCCGGGAGAACGTTTTCTACTAATGCACGGCTGAACTCTGCAATTCAAAGGATAACGACTAATCGAGAAAATTTGTTACATATTTGCGGACATGTCGAAGTCTTTTATTATTTTTCAAATTAAGGGGTACGTTTAAGTTTTATTTCTTAATAGAGTCGATATGATAGTTGTGGCAAAAAGATTCTATGGCGATGCAAAGGGCATAGATATGACTGATAAGGGCATTCAAACCGATGTTTAGTGAAAGCACACTCATCCAGTAATCGAATCTTCAGTATTAGCCTCTACGATTCGAAAAAAGTTTGGATTAAGGAGAAAAAACTGGTTTTTAGAATTTGTTGTGTAAATAGTTGATCAGATTCAGATGCTTTTAATAATTGATACACGTATATATACAAATTTCCATCCTTGATGATTTTCATTTAATATTTGCATTCACAGGAAACGTCATATTAATACAAATTATAATCTTTCATCTGCATAATCATTCTGTCAGTCCGACTCAAAGGAACTTTTCTCCTAAGTACAAATAAAAACAAGCTCATATCTACTTTATTTTTCTGCTCTACCTGTTTTCATTTCGGTTCAAAATCTACAGACATGTAAATTCACACAAACCATCCATTGTTTAAGGAAAAATAATTTGCATATGAGGCGTACATATGTGTACAGGTAACTCAAACACTATCATCAACTGGAGCCTTAATAATTCATTTCGGTTGCAGAAAATTATTCGACACACTGGAAGCATACACGTTGGTCAGTCCGTATAGGGACTACGGATATTGTTTGCACCTTGGTTTGTTCGGGAAATTTAATGTTTTACTCAGAATATTCAATTGCTCACTAGTCTTGTACAAAAACCATTCCGAGCAAGTGAGCTTAGAAAGTCCGCAACTGAAAATTCATATTTTATTTACTTAGCCAGAGTGTTTAACTAAACAATATTGCTGCATAAGCTGAAGTTGCAGAGCAGAGCTAACCAATGTCGGAGTTTGGTTTTTGCAATTTAAATTCAATACGTGCTTGTGATTTTTGGGGCTGGCTTCAATGGATTCAAGTATCAGGCGAAGGTACAAAAGCTCGTTTAGCGGACTTAAAGAGTTACATAAATTACACAAAAGATAGTGCATTTGTGTCTATTTTCTGTATTCCCTATCTTACACAAACATTCACTTAGCTTTCCATCTAGACTGTCCCCTAAATAACATTCTAAAAATTCTCGAATACATGAGTAGACATCTTGCTCAGCTAACATCCTCCAGACCGAGAAAAACACAACACAGTTTTCCTTGTCGTATCCCAGCAAAACCGAAGGGATATCACCATAATTTCTGGCCGTCACCGTCGACCTCGCCAGTTAGCTACGGATGTAACGTTCCTGTTATCTTTACGAATTTACATATATGATTTCGAAAATGGATATGTCTAACATGAAACCTAAAATCCAAATGAAGACATGCGTTGAAGCTTACTTCTACAGGCTCAAAATTTCCGTGAGTAACGTTTTTCGGTTGTTTCCTTGTTCGTCGAGTCATCATGTTGCTTGTTCGTCGGGATCCGAGGAATAATAGCAGTAAAACGTACATACATTCGTTATGAATAAAAGCATTTCCTATTTGGAAAAGGCGTGGAAATTTTAGAAAAGTTAAATGATAACGGAATTAGAGTCGAAAGATATACCGACCTGGAAGTGAAAAGTTAAACAAACGTTGGATGAGCTACTTGTGTATGAAGGGAGTTTGGGAATATGAGCAGAGTGTAATCCATGCTCGAGTTTGAAAATTATTAGCATAAAGTGTGGATGCAAAATATTTTAGGTTCATGAGAGATTTGTAATGCGAGACAAGGTAGATGATTCCCGTCTAGATATATTTTCAGATCAGATGTGTGAGAGTTAAATCAATATTTTTGGAGAAATATGAATAAATTGTCAGGGAGATTCTGAACTGGATTATGACATAGCTTTAAGAAACTTATGAGCCATGAAGCTAGCCTGGATGGTGGGGGTATTCTATGAAAATGTAGAGAGAGACAATTGATTAAAAATATCATTTATTTACTTAGTACCTGTATCTATATTTTAAATGTGAAGACTTCACACTGATGGAATCTGAAGGAATTTAATGAGAAAAGGATGCTGATCTGGTTTTGCTGATCTGCTTTACTAAAGAGTCGTCTTTGTTAACGTTTATATCTTTACTTTGTGGCGATAACCATCAAAGGCTACTTAACAGAATTTTCTATCCTTTTGAAATTAGTTTAAATCAATAATTTAAAAAAATAACAGGCCGCCTTTTAGTCTTCAACCATCAACACCAGCTAATGAAAATCACTAGTAATTTCGCATCCACATTTAAGCTAAGTAAATTAACTACTATTTCCGTCACAATCAGCATTACTATGACATGGTAATCAACCGAACTAATCGTCCACGTTAAATAATAGGATTTCGTGTAACAAACCAATCGACTGTCAGATCAGTTTGTTTAGAATTGAATGCAAAATGTATTACATCCAAATGTACATTCTTCAGATAGAATTTCCGACTGTTCTATGCATTCAAACACATGTCCTGAGCACAGTGGTTAGCGTCCTGTCACGAAATTAACTCTGTTTTTGTGCGTTTGCCGATTATTTGGTCAATCCGTTGGACATTAGCTCGTTGACACAATTTCGCTGGTCAAAATGACCTGTCGGACTAGTGGCTTTTGGCGGAGTGAGATACAATATATTTGATGGAAATTTCACTTGCATCAGATACATTCTATTGTAAGTGCAGGCATGTAATATAGGGATAGGATTTCAATGTTTCCAGGAAAAGTCTAAAATTAATTTTGTTGCAAATTAACTGTTTTTTGTGTGTTAATTGAATTTACTTTATTTCGTTTGCTGTCATTCCTGATCATTTAGTTAATATCAGAGAAAGTCATGTTATTGTCTGAATCATGTTTGTATTTTGTACTTAATATAATAAAGACATAACTCATTTTTAAGATTTTAATGCAGCTTAGATTTGTATAATTATATTTA
This sequence comes from Nemotelus nigrinus, assembly GCA_947369275.1. Classification (NCBI taxonomy): domain Eukaryota; kingdom Metazoa; phylum Arthropoda; class Insecta; order Diptera; family Stratiomyidae; genus Nemotelus; species Nemotelus nigrinus. The sequence goes on from OX376373.1 coordinate 168,531,778, forward strand.
TCCTTATTCGCGTTTCTTATATATTTGCTTTGTTATTTTCATTTAATTGTTACATTGAGTAATTTTACGTCTTTGAGTTCATTGCTAACTTCATTTCATTCTATCTTTTTAGTGTATATTTTAGAATTTTAAATTGATTCAAAGTAACTTTTTAAAACTTTAAAATTATATGAGTTAATTTGGTCTGACTTAACTTTTTTTTTCAAGCTTTCCGAACGAAGTATTTTAATTTAAAGATCAATTTTTCATTTAGATACTGGATGTATTTGTTGGATGACACGAATATTTCAAGAATAATTGACTCTTCTCTTTACTGACACTTATTTCATGAAACACAAAAAATATTTCTTTTCTTCTTGTTTTTTGTTTCCTTGCTTTTCTTTATATAAAGCTATTTATTTATTCAAATTTGAAAAAAAGGTAAAAAAATTTGAAAATGATGTGTCGAGACCAGCTGTATATCAGAAGTAGACTTCGATATGTCAGAAAGTTTTCTCGAAATTTCTTTCAAAGTAGACCCAATCAGACGGAAAATTGCAAAGCAGAACATACTTTAAATTTTAAATCTTGGTTTAGTATTGAAAAAAATCTTGAGAAATGTACAAGTCTGTGTACAAGTATGAAATGTACAAGTTTCATAGAAACACTTATTCGAAATCAAATTTTGAAGCACTACCAGCAATTTGGAGGAACATTTAAATACTTGTCTTTGTATTTCAGTTAGATGGCAATCCTTTTAAACTTGTTTTGAAAATTTTCAATATCTGCATTTATTTTATTTTTCCTTAAAATATTGTCAAAATTTTTTATGTCAAATTTTAATGTTGAGATGAAATCGATTAGCCAATATTTGCCATAATGGTTTTCTCGAATTTTTAGCTTCGTTCAGGAAAGACCAAATATTTATCTTTTTGATAATAAATGTTTCGGTTTTTTTATTAATTTCTTGTAAGAAAAAATGCACATTGCAAACTCAGTTTCAAAATACTTTTGGTTCCCCGCAAAAAAATTAGTAAAACATAATTAGGTGCGTTTTTTATGCATTCGAAGTAGCGCAGGGTAGCAGTTTGCACGCGAAACAACAACAACATCCAGAGTACGAGCACTTGTCAATTCAGTGGAGTTCGTACTCGTGCACTCTGTGGAACGTATTTCAATAATTCATGTCGGCTGAAACAGTTGGCTGCAGTGATAAATTCCCCAACATTTTCCTGTCAATCCAGCAACCGGGAAACATTGAAATGGATGAATATGATGAAAAATTCGGAATATTCTTCGATTACGTTTTAAAAATAAATTCACATCATTCTAATTTTCTAGGTAGACATTTGTCATTTCGAAATTTAAATTTTGAATTTTGAACTGACAAATGTCCGACAAATAAACTGCTGCCAATCAAGTAGGAATGAAATCAACTCGCATGCTACTCCGAATCGTCTTTTTATGCATGCAGGATACGTACTCTACTCTGGATGCAAAACAAAACGCAGCTAGTGAATAATATGTTTTTCTGTTTTTCTGTCAAAATTTGAAATCGAATTTTTTGAAATTCGAATGCATAATTAATTGAATATATGATTATCCTATGTCTATAACAGTTTCGTCAGTAACATCTGAATCTTGTTCTCTTATGCAAAGCACATTTGTACCAATATTTTCCAAAACATCATTTTGGAATTTGGGATTGATCGGTCAGAAGCGGTTTCGTTTAGAATACGCTAGCCTAGAGCGCACATTTTTGGGAATGAGGCGGCATTTCATCATTTTATCAAATATTTTCGAAAATAATTTGATGGGTAAGATTAGCACTTATCCCCCAATTAAAATTTAAATGCTAGGAATCATGCTAGATTCTAACTTCAAATTCGGAATGGCGTTTTATGCCAGATCTAGCATTTAATTTTTAATGCCACATCTAGCATTCAAAATGTCAAAATAGATGCACTCTTTGCAGCCCATGATTCACTGCTATGGCTCTTTTGCAGGTGTAAAGAACACACAATGCCGTTCCTTTTGTTGTGTGTTATACTTTTTCCTTTCACTGAGTCTAGAATGAGCTCCAGATATTTTAATTTGTTTTCGAGGATTCGAAAGGTTTTCAAAAGCTTGAGTAGCCTAGTGGGTAGAGCACTGGCTTCTTGCGTGTGGGGTCCCTGGTTCGAATCCAGGTTCGGACGAGGGTCCGCTCACCAAGCTTTGAGTTCACCTAGCTCTGAATAGGTACCTAATTTAAATCAGGGGTAAAGTGAGTCGTGGAACTAATCACTCCACACTCGTATCCACAATGATTAAAAAAATTGTAATGAAGCTCTCTACCAGCTTCAACCCCTAGACCCGTACAAGAGTTGTCGTGGGATTGCTTTCGAGGATTGTGGGACTTGGTTAGGTCGAAACTTCAAACACTTAATTCCTCATAATACCTTTTATATTTTTTTCTTAAATAAATTTTTGGTTTATTTATCGAACGTGTAGTACCAACATTTTTTCTTTACATGATGGCTCAACATTTTTAAGTTTCGCACATTTTCTCAGTAAGAAAGCATTGTGCTGCGAAGTCTTACCGTTGTTATTTGGATAGATTTTCTTGTTGCTTCCAAAATGTTTGCTTCCAAAGAAAGTTTATTTGGCAAGCTTTATTGCTGAATTCTCTGTTAGCACATTCTTCGACTACAATTATCTAAAAATGGTATCTAAGCCTGGTTACTTTTCATGTAATTTTTATTTAAATTAACCGATTACGCTTCAAACTTTTAGCAAATCAGCTTGCTTGCTGATAATCTATTTTTGCTTTTAACCAAGATAAGTTGATTTTGAAAAAAAAAACTCTTGATTTAACTAAAAACTGTTGATTTTTTTGGAAAGTGCTCACCGATTTAAGAAAGTTTTTAACAGACTAAACAGCGGATGCAGTAAGCTGTACTTTCAGTTTGCTGTCAATCTTAACTTCTATGCTTCGTTATATCGAAACTTTAGTCCAAGAAAAATTGGTTAAAAAAATGTGTATCTTTTGGTTAATAAAATGAAATGTTTCACGAGACCAAAAATGTAGAGACACGTATTGGATTTGTTAAGAGCATATTTTGCGTTCCAAAGTCATCCAATTAATCATTATTAGCATTTCATCTTTAGGAATCCTTTGTTTGCTCCAGACAGCACCAAGGTTTCCACAAATAGCGTTTACCGCTCAGTGTTCCTGCAAAATATGTTTACCAAGCAGGAGGTCAGTGAAATTGAACCAATACAAAATTCTTCTTTTGAATTGTGGTGAAACATTGTCCGCAGCCAGACTGCCACAAAAGCACGCGTAGTATATTGCAAAATGCAGCTTTTCAATGCACTAGGCTAAAGGCAGCTGATGTATTCTATGGTTATTTTGTTTTGGTGCGCTAGTGGTACCGGAATTCTTTCCCTGTGAGCCACGAGGCTGGTCGGTAGCCCTTGCAGTTGGAAATTAATCAAAACGGAGACGACTCAATCTTTGAAATTTTCATTGTCAATTGCCTGCATGGATGACCAATGTCTGGCGGAGCTATGTAGCTGACGGATTTGTCTCTTGGGACGCATCAGAATTCGATATAAATTAAAATTTTGCATTGGATGAGGCTCGGCTGCGTCATGTCTCAGCGCAAACATTTTCTATCTTTTCGACACTATTTTTTAAATAGTCGTCCGACTCTATTGATAGCGAAAAAATTCGAATGCATTGATAGTAATAAGAATCGATTAGACTATGTCGCTTTCAACTTTCATTTTCCGTCAATTTTTTCCGTCTGTCGAATATTTTTTATAATGGACCCTCTAATGCTGTCCGTGAAGGTCTTATATCTGTCTACAACATAAACAATCTGAGAACGCATTTCTCTGCAGTTGATGTTTAGTACGAGCTTAACACATTTTTGTATAAAACTGGATTATCTGAAAAAAATTGACTGCCTACGGATGATTTTTTAGACATTCCTGTTTGCACATAAAAATCCGCTTGACATGATTCGCAAAAAACAATTTTTATTGGCCTTAAAACCTCTTTAATCTATGTTTTGGAAAAAGCAAGAAAAGCTTGCTGTGACTTTTTTCAAAAACACGTAGGTCTATTTAGAGCAGTGGTAGCACTTTTTTAATTAATAATTATAGACACCAAACACAATCAAAGAATTGCAGGCAAATTTTCATATTGAGAAATTATAAACAAGAGCGATGATCCTTGTAAAAAAAAACTAGAAAAATACCAGCTTGAATACAAAGTCGATTTTGGATGCATAAAAATATCTATTCTTTATAATTTTTTTTAATTACTTTTTCAAATTATTATATTTTTAAATTATAGCAAATTTGAAAATCTCAATCTTATGTACGTAAATCTCATGGTAAAATGTATCTTTTTTGTCATTTAAAGAGCTCTGAAAAAGTCATCGGTCCCAACCAGGAACAGTACAGTAGTAGGCTGCATAAAGCGTTTAACGTGACTTTTAACAGTGATGAAAAGCATAGCGTCAGATACCTGAATTTATATTCTTTCTGACGCCTAACACGATAATACATATCATGCAATTCATACGGGCAGGCACTACGCGCTATAACTTGCAAAGCTATATATTATAGCCCTCAACGCCATGCATTGAAGACCTGATGAATGGCATAGTAATAGTAAAATTGCACTCATATATAACAATTTCGGGACTTCGGCGATGGTAGATGATGGAAATTTATATTCTCATTGCTGAAATTTTACATGTTAATTTGTATATTACTAAGAAGTCTTACTCGAATCCGCATAAAACCCATGACTCCATACTTTAAGAGCTGTCCGTCTACCTATTACTACATTCTGATATTATATTCATAGAAATTGAGGCTCGATTATATAGGAGTAGAGGCTTTGTGCCCAGAATGTATGGGAGTTTGTTTTATGTTTTACACCTCAGATTGTAGCGTATACGACGATCAATGCTACGTTGGATTATGCAGGATTACATGTTACGTGGATTTTTTTCAGAGTATCCCTGATCGATTCACAGTTTGTGATTACCGACCGATTGCTCTGATATTTTATTTCCTCATTTTATTTATTACTTATTTCTGGTTTATACCATGTGGTACCAAGTTTATATCCGCTGGTTAATCAGCATTTTGACCCTTTGGATGGTTGATTGAGTGTTAGCAGCTCAATTCATCAATATCAGGACTTTTATTGTTCCAAGAATATTTTATTTCTTTCCTTCTCTACATTATTTTTATTTGGCTCATGGCCAATGATGGCATATTTCTCGAAAACATCTTTAAAAGATTCAAAACAATTTACTAGAAAAGTATATTGGCTTTCGATTAATCAATACATTAGGTGGCTACTGAAGAAATTATTCACATAGTGGGTCAATGAAATCAAAATCTTGAATTATATGATATTTGCGTAATCATGTTCAGCTCAAGCTTAAAATGATGTTTTGAATGGATATTATTGTTTATTCAAGTATATTGCAAATAATAGGAAAATTGAGATCATTTGTAAACAAATTAGTTATTTTTTTTGTTAGTTAAAAATAAGTAAAAAAAAGTAAGAAAATGAAGAATTTATACGGTGATTTGGATGATTAGACGTGTTGGTATGGACGCAAAAGGAAATGGATGGAAAAGTCTGACTACCAAAAAAATAACAACTGAAATATTTAAAAGAACAACAAAAATAGTGAAGAACATTAAAATAATGCTATATTATATATTTAAATAATTGTTTTCAAGACGTGTAATCAAATAATGAAACCATCAAATAAAATCTGTAAGTTTCGCTAAGCTCAACATATTATTCATCTAAATAGCCTTGTTCATTTTCTCCCAACGATCCAGTTCAATTTTCAAAAAATAGTTACTTCATTTGAACACATTCAATCCCTCTATACAAAATTAATGTACGCTCATACACTGTACATTAATTTGAAAAAACCATCACTCAGCAAAAACATTTCAGTCAAACATCATGCATCTCCACCAAATATTTCAGCAATAAAAAATCACTTCAAAGTCACTTTAGTGCAATACGGTCCAGTCTAGTTCGAAGTAATTCCATCTGTTGCATTGCAACTAGTCCTCGACACTCAATTCACAGGCAGGTGAAGATAAATTGCTAGCTATTTATAATTACTGAAATGTGTGCATATGCATATTAGACAATTTGGGTGAGGTCTTGCTTCGAAAAAAATAACGATCGTTTCAATAGTACTCGTCGAACGTTAACTATACACATACTTTTCAGCACTTCATTACGAATCATTTTTCATTCAAAATTCAAATTATCGATGTATGTAGTACCTGCAAATAGTGCAACACCAGCAGTAGTTTATTGACTGTAATCTAACTGTTTGGTCGAATCCATCAGTGAAATTCGAAATGTTATGTTCAATAAACAAACAACCTGATGATGGTGCAGTTCTTTTCGGTTGATTGATGGCGGTCAATCTGTTTGCAGTCAAGCGGGCCTTGCATGAGAAACATGTTGCTGATAAAGTGATGTCGATTTGTTTGATGCAGGATTTGTTTGTTTGATATTGTAGATCAGATGACATGAGAGTAAATATTGAGGTCATGTAAATGTACTTATATGAGAATGGACTGATTTATATTTTGGGGCGAGGAGAAAGTGATTTTTTTGGCGAATATGTCCGTATGATTGATTTGTTGAAATGTCAGACTAAACCTACTCATTAAGTTGGAAAAACCGTACTGCTTGAAAAATGTCTCAAATATAAATACTTAGAAAATTTGTAGCTTCTGTGAAGTTCTTAAATTGACATTACTTATTGCCCACACGTAGTTTTCAGTGGATATTTTTTCAGATTTTCAGCATAAGCTAGAACTAATTACATTCTTTTCTTAATAGAAGAAGCATCCTTAACGAACTTATCTAGTTAAAAATTAATCAGCGATTCACCCTATTATGTTGAATTCTGTATATTTTTTATGTTCGATTAAGTTAAAAAACATGACAGTTTCATCAAGCATATTTGATTCGAATTGGCCAAGATCGAAATCCAAAATATATTTCAGAAATGAATGACTACAATAAAAAACTACTTCTAGATCTGTCAAAAAAATATTGAACAATCGAATTAGGATAATTATTCAGTTGGCTCCTAACTCAGCATTTGGTTAAATGAATGGCTCAGAATATCCAAATATGCAGTGAAATTAAATAAAACTTATTTTTATGCGGTTTAATTTTGTAAAAAAAAAATACCCGTACGTTTGATCACACCCGCATACGCACACACACAAAGTCCTCTGCAAATAAAGCTTAACCAAGGTTATTTTTATCCTTGACTACACCAGCTCTTACATGAAAAATTGAATTGATATCAGCTTGATAATAAAATTCTATCATAATTGCCTCTAATTTTGTCGTTTTCATCTTAACAAATCTGGTCAAATAAATTTCATAATTATCTGTCATCAATCTTTCCGAAATGATTTCAATTTTCTGAAATAATACGACGTTTATTACCTATTTTTCGACCTTCCTAATGAATCTCATTAATCCAACTTTGCCTTTATTTTCCCTTCTATTTTCAGGTACGTACAAACTCCGGCTATTGCATTTATAGCTTTATGTTTGTTGAGTTTTATATAATATTCTCTGTAAGTATGCGAGCGAATATCTGTGCTGATAATGAGGTACGTATCTATGTAATAAAGTTAATCAACTGGCTTCAATCTATGGAGCTGGTAATCTTGTTTCGAAGCTCCTCGAGTCCAACTCAATACGAACGGTGAACGTCATCATCACCGTACGCTATTGAAATTCAGGATAGATTTATTTTTTAATCTTGTAATTATTGATCGGCAAAATCTGAAAAGAAGTTGGTTTGAACGTTGTGTGCGGATATAATCCAACAGTACGATCCATAATCTCAACATAAATCATGTCTTGTAGTCGAGGCTAGGAATAGTTTTATAGGCTTCGAAGATGGATATTGGATGCTGAAAGTAGGGCTGTCGTTCGAGGATATAGCTTTCTGGGTAATAATTATTTATTTGCGTAGCTATGGAGCTATGTTGGAGGAATAATAATAATAGAAACTACAATCAGTTTAGAGAAAGTCAACTTTTTTTGGGAAATATAATTAATAAGAATTTTTAAATTAAAAGTGCATGGGCTAAATCTCTAGGTGATTTGAAACTTTTGCTGCATTTTTTAGGAGATACTAATCTGGAGTAATATAAACTATTGCTTAAACTTTCGATTTCTTGCACTCTAAACATTTCCACCCATATGGCAACACAAGCCCTAACCGATGATTCTCAAACAACCTGTGTGCTGGATTCGTTCGAATCTTCTATCAGCTACCACATATCTACGAGCATACAGTTAGTTTGCCACCAAGTCTCTTCTAAAGCTTCAACGAAATCTATCTGTGGCCCATATCTTGCTTGCGGTTTGTCATCCGGTCGATCGGTGAGGCTTAATGTGGAAAAATAAATGGCAAAACTATTTTCTTCTCACTTCGAGGATGAGTCGGCTGCAAAACGTTAATTAATTTTCCAGAAGCATTCTTCTCTATTTTCTATAGCCACATATACACACAGCCCCATACACATCTACATATCCAGTTTCGAATAGAGAGACCGAGTCCTGCTTTTTCGTCTGAGGCAGTATTGTTGCTTGTCTTGAGTTTCTTCGGTGCTTCGCTACAATTAGATATGGTACTCTGGCAGGGTACTGCCATTACTTTCTCGTAACCGTGCATTTTGCGCGATTCTAATTAAATGGCATAGTAGTGTCTCTGTAAAACGTGTGCTCGTAATTAAATCTTTCCTTGTACTTTTCACATCGCTGTGTGCGGTTTCACTGTTGTTACCTTATTACAGTGCTCTACGGGTCGCATAATTATTGTTAGCGGTGCAGCGTGGTGTGAACGGTACCTCTGATTCATTTAATTATAAAGAAGAGTAACATCCTTTAGATGTTTGTTGGGGAAGTTATATAGATGTGACTTGTGCGAAACAGAGAAAAGATAAAGGCTTATCATTGAGTGGGAATGAATGATGAAATAGAGAATTTTTGAAAACTGAGCAGCTTTTTATTTAAGAATTTTTCCATATCTAACAGTAAGCTGTTTGATGTTTGAAGTGAACGAAAAAACCGGCAGACATTTTTTATGTTTGTCATTTTAATTGCTGCTATCCTCCAAAGGATTTAGTTTTTTTATGCAGGATTTTTCAATAGGGGCTTAACAATATTGTATTTTGATACAAACGCACTAAAACATCAGTCAAAGTTAATGTTTTTACAATGGTGAAGTTAACGAATAAGCATTATTTGGAAATCATTAAAAATTATTATCGAAATTCTCAGTGGATAGTCAACATATTCACTAAGGAATGTTTTTGTTCCTTTGAGGACACACCTCTCTTTAAGGAACGAAAACATCGCAGCCGAGAGTGTTTCAGTTCAAAATAATCCAAATCAGATTCCACGCTTTTCGCAAGAATTGGGAATCTGTCAGTCCACATTATGGTAAATTTTGCATAAATACCCAAGCTTGCTCCCTTACAAAATCCAATAAAGTCTCTTGATCATTTGAAGAGCTGAAATTTCTCCGGTTAGGATCTGCAAAAGTAAGAAGTTAATCGTAAATTTGATCGAAAAATCATTTTTGGCTTAATGAATTGGTCAATAAGCCCAATATGCATAATTGTGCAGGAACAATTTTACATGTGCTTATAGAGACTCTATTACATCCATAAAAAGTGCTGGAGGTGTAATTGAACCGTATTTTTTCGTTGATGAAAATGGTCGCCATGTTACGGTCATGTTGGAAAACTATTTTTATTCAAAATTAGATAGACTTAACATCAGTGATATGTGGTTTGAACAAGACGCTGCCACATGCCACACAGCTCGTCAAACAATTCATCTATTGAAAGGGAAACTCGGTATTCGTGTAAACTCGAAAAATTGTCCAAAAATTCCATTTCATGGCAAGTCAACAACGTTAGAAGAGCTCAGAAATAATATAAAACGTGAAATTGTCATAAATTCGGCAAATGTGTGTGGAAGAGTGGTAAAAACTTGGCTTCAAAGAATCCAACGGTGCGGTCAAGAGATCGAAATCGGATTTCACACTTAAGCGTAACAAGTGTACTACATTTAGACTAACTTTTAGTCCGATATCTCAGTTAATCTGTGTTTTATTCAAACAAAAAATTGTTAAGTTTGCATTGAAAACCCTGTACAAGCTTCAAGTCAAATGTCAAAGTAATATTCACAATAATATGATTTTTTATAGAAAAATAACAATTTCCTAACTAAAATTCAATTGAATATTGTTTTACTACTAAAAAAAATCCATGAAACTTTTTTTTTCAGAATTACAAAAATATATAATGTCCTTTGAATAAAATCAAACCTGGATGTCTGATCAATTTTTTTTAGCCTAGAAACAAAATATCTAATTATGATGCTAAAATATCTCTTCGAAACAACCTTGTTTTTGGTTTTGAGGAATAAATAGATATAGTAAAAACTCAATTTTCACCATCAGAGTTTCTACGAGTTTAGGCATCAATTTATCTCTGATTTGACTCAGATACCAAATCAAAGTTAGTTGGACTTAAAGCTTGGCGCGCTCTCCTGTTTGTATGTGAATTTGAACGAAGGACCTCATACGATAGGAGCCACTGAATCTACCCATTAGGATTCACAAGTTTATTTTATATTCTAAACTTTAATTATGATTGAAATTTCTCTGAATTATTCACGAATCCAAACTGTATAATTTTGGACTTAAAATTATAATTTTCACACTTATTATAGTTAATAGTCATGTGTCATAAGTTTGCAAAAATAAGTTTCATCGAGAAGGAACAGCTCGAGAAGACAGGAACTTTATATCGAGCAGCTCCCGTTAAAGTAAAGTTAAAGTATCTAAAGTAAAAGTCTGTATACCTACGTTTTGTGACACCTGAATCTTGTTAATATCCCTAATATTTAATATCTCTTTTAATATCAAACCCTGGCATCAACCCTGGAAAGCAAAACTGGTTACACATAGCAATGCAGTTAGCAAAAACGTAATCGATTTCAAAGATATCCGCCACAAAGAAGTTTTTTCAACGCAATGAACGATCGCGCAGCTAAATCAATGCTTTTGCAGATTTCTATGCTTGGTTTGCCAGCGCCTTTAATATCGTTTCATAGATTTTGGTAGAATTGCTGAGTATTTCTGACGATTGTAATCGGCTGGATTTGAAGATTACTGAGTGGAAGAAAAGTTAACAGCTATTTTTTTCTAGTGGCTCGGTTTTTACTATTTAAATATAAACAAACACCAAAGCTATTACTTAACAGGTCATTTTCAAACAATTTTCTGGAGCAATAAAGGACTCGAAGCAAAACTGCAAAATGAAAATTTTAATTCAAATAGTAACAACTAAATAATGTGCTTATTTCATTCGAGACTCCAACTTCACATTAAGCTACTACCTCATTGACTTCGTGCGTTACGTTCCAGGTAGCACAGAGTTCGTATTTATTGCCAAAACAAGGTAGAATGCCTATTTGTTTCCGAGTAACTTTGGAATTTGTGGCTAAATGGTACCGAAGAAATTTTTGGCGCCAATTTCATTGACAGTCTAAAAAATGTGTTGATTGTTATGAAAACCACACGCCAAACTACAAAAGTTGTCTGATTGGCTTATCCTTGACTACAGAAAAGCGGTTTCCTACTTTTTTAAGCTTCAAAGCTGTAGTGCATTTGGAAAATATGGATGAAAATAAAGGTGCAAAGCTTTGCAACCTAGGCAGTTATGCCCAAAAAAACTTGTAACTGATATTAATGGCACAGTTTTGTTACGCAGATAATAGTACATCAGAAGATCTGTTGCATACGATATTTCTTCATGTAATAATGTGGCTCAAAGATTAACAACCCAAATCCATTACAGCTCTGTCCATTACAATTTGCAACATTTTTCAGTTAAAGTTCATGAGACTACTAAAAAACAAGATTCTTAGAGTCGTAAGCATTTTAATGCCATAGAAATATCACAGTTCTAATACAATTCTGGCAGTGATGAAAATGGATTTACACTTTTCCATAGAATGTTTAAGTTAAAGATGGGAAGTTTCATCTTCGCAAAGCAAAAACAAAAAAAATTTAAACCACCTTCTTCTCACAATCTCCAAAAACGAAATCATTTCGTTTTCAATCAAAACCAACAAACACTGCAAGCGAAAAGCTCAATATTGATAAACTATCAAATTTCATTGAATTTCCAATCAAAAAACAAACAAACGAAAATTACAGAAAAAATTCAACAAACACATCTCATCATGAGCAGCATCATCACAATGAACCCAAACGACATGGCCAGCATACAAACCCTCACTTGCAGTAGTTGGCAGATATAAATCGTTTTTCTCGCTTCGGCCCCAGTTAGAAATTTGAGTCTATCTGATATATCAGATTACACTCCTCCGCAAAATAACATCGGAATTACAAAAGTTGTTGTTGTTGCTGCTGCTACTTTTACCGCTACTGCCACTGCTGTTGTTGTTAAACTTTGAATGTTTTTACATTTACCAACTGAACGCCGAACAGTCTACTAACACAAGACAAACACAATGCAAATAGTATATTTTGCAGGTTCTGATACTGAATGGTATGCTGTTCTGCCATGCCACTGCTGTCGCTGTTCTTTCATCTAGATAAACAGATTTGTGAAATGCGTTTTGTTTGCGGTTAAGATCAAACGCGGTCAGAGAATCGAATCGGCTTTAGTATCACTACCCCCATAAAGATAGGGTCGAGTGCCGGGAGTTTTCTCCCGTTTCGTAGTTTCATCTGTTTTTGAGGAGGTAGAAGATTTTTTCTCGGGACTTTGTTGGAATTGTTTGCAGCTTATGTTAAATTTTGCGGACGATAGAGTTAAAGCCGTAAAACAATCAGGCTTTGACTGAGAACTTTGCAAAAAAACTTCGCAAATTCAGAACTAGTTGGCTATCACAGAATCTCGCTAAATGCATGATGTATGTATAGCAATATGGTCGAATGAATGGTTTGATATTTGAGGAAAATATTTCCAGGTTTTTCCGTTAGGACGTGCAGCTGTCAATAAACTATTATTTTGTGCGAAATGATGCTAGACATGTATACTATTACAAAAGATATTCACTAAATTATATTAAAACTAAACAGCACCCAACGTGGGATTAGCTGCATTCTGCTTTAACTTATTTGGATATATTTGAAAAATGAAAGTATTCATTTACTTTTTTTAAACAAATAATGTTTGTTATTGCTTTGTTTTGTTAGTGAATGTATATTGGTTATGGATAGCACATTGTGGCAGAGTTAGCTTTTAATTCAATTCATACAAATCAGATTACCTTTTCGATACAAAGTTTAATAACGAAAAAGTACTTTCAGTGAAGTGGAAAAATTATAATTATAAAATTAACATTTTTCTATTGAACCTGAGCACAAAGACCCAATAAAAATACTAGAATAGATTCAAAAATTTATCATTCCTCAAAAAAAATCCTGTTAATGTTCAACATCAGCATATCTTTCATCTATATGTACGTTAGTATTCCAACTCAAAATAATCTTAGAAAGACAATAGTTTCAAAATCAATTGCAGCAGCTGACACAATACCAGCTGGTGCAAAAATAATTATTATTATCACAAACCATCATATTAGAACTAAATGTCCCATTAAACTGAAAATAACAAACAACCCTCGAAAACTAAACGACACTCGATACTCTCACTCAGAAAAATATTTTCAGTTTATTTCTCGAGACTTTTATTTTGCCTGTCATCAGTTCGATTTTGATCCCTTTGAAAATATTTTGGTGTATTTCGTTTAGATATAATTGCATTCAAAAATATGTAATCGATACATTTTGTAAGGGATATATCACCAAATGTACTTGAGATGAAAAGGGTTTTGAGGTATGTACTTGCCGAGTGAGGTTTCGGTGTTGCTTATTTACTTAAAGCTTTAATGTTCAAAGTAGGGATGCAGAGTCCAAGTCGTCGCCCTGTACATTTAAAGCGGAATCGGAGTCGAATTCGATTCGGACTCCGCTTTAAATATACAGAGCCACGACTCCGACTCCACAGCTCTGGTTAAAAGTCAACTAAATGTTTAAAATAAAGCTCAGATTGGAAAACTGATAGATTATAGAAAGTAATAAATACTTGCTGCGTGAATGGTGGGAATTTTTGAAAATAAAGAAAACTGATCTCATGTGATGCCATATTTTCCTACTTTCGAAACCAAATATTAAAATTTAAAGACCGATTTTTCCTTAGATACATTTTTATGTCTTGTTAGATATCGATATTTTGAGGGGAATCTGCACTTTTTTCGGTGACACTTTGTCTGAGAGATACCGATATGTACTGAAGAAGAGGAGAGATTACTTTCAAAATATAGATATATGTCAAACAATTAAAATATATCTAGCTTCGAAAGGAAAAATTGGTGTTTAAATTTAAATAAAAGTTAAATTTACTAGTAAATATTGTCATCATTAAAAACTCTTAGTAGATTATTTTTACAGCATATTTTTGATTAAATATTTTACAAGCTAACGAAAAAAAAGTCTAGATTTAACGCTCTAACGAACCAACTGACAAATGATTAATATCATCAAAAATACTGTGTGATTTCACAAGTAAATTTTTACATTCAAAAAGTCATAAGCAAATTTTTATATTCAAAAAGTTATGTTGAGCTTAAAAATATAAGCTAATTTTGAGAAAAAATATTGGAACAAAATTCCAATATTATTTTTGCGAAAAATTGCATAGGTTATTGAATGTTGACCTAATGTATCGCGCAAATAATTAGATCAGCATGGCATTTTAAAAAGGCAGAAGTAAACAGCAGGAAAAAATCCATAAGACGAATTCGTTTGGAGCTGTTCGGATTCGGTACAAAGATATATTACCTTGAAATTTTACTGCATTGAAAAACGAATAATTTAAGGTCATGAGAAATGATTTTGTTGATCTATAAAAGATCATGCAAATTTAAATAATTTTATAAAAATTATCTCTAAAATGTTCAACCCAAGTGAAATAAACATAAAAAGACTTTTAAAAAAGCATCAGGAGAAAACTTTCATTTGACCGCATTTCACTCCAAAACTTTTGAGAAAATTTGACATTCGCACACTTCAAATTATTTGGAAAAAACAATATCTTAGAATATTCATCATCATCTATAACGCGACAGCTCAAGTCGATCCTTGGTTTCCTGGATTAAGCTTCTCCAATTATCATGGTTCTACGACCTCGTTCACCAGTTTTTCTTTCCATCCTTGTTTGATCCTCTATCACCTTCTATCGAGTCTTCCCATCTTATCCTCCGTTTTCCTGTTGGGTCACCTTCCTTGTAATCTAGCCTTTAACATTCTTCCGCGCAGCGGGTGTTCTTGCATTTTTTCTACGTGTTCTGTCCGCTGCAATTTTCGTAAATTTACGGATCCGGTTACATTTAGGTTGTCAAATAATTCATACATCTCATCGTTGTATTGAGATCTTCATTCTGATCTACGTTTCACTAGGCCGTAGATTCTCCTGAGATTTGTGTTTAAAAAGTCCACCGCCTTTTCGGAGTCGATCCTTAGAGATTTTACTTTGCTTTCATATTTTACTTTTCTTTCATAATAAGTGATTTGTAAATGCTTATCTTATTTTTCCTGTGCACGCCTCTGGACCCTAGAATAGAAAGTGCAGAAAATTAGGCACTGTGTGCGGTGTCCAGATATCGTTCGTTCTCTCTCTTTTCGACGACGCCTTTTATATTCAAGCGGGCTCCTAGTTATAAGAAATTATCCATATTTTCTAGGCTGGAGCCTATTAAAATCACGTTGTGTCGTTGTGCCTCGTTTGAATCATGAATTTAGTTTTAATTTCATTGACTCGCAGGCCTATGTGATTTGGTTTGGCATATGAGATTGATCATGTTTTTGTCCGTGTAGGTTGTGTAGACTTGAACATTAGCCTGACGTCTTCCTGAAGACATGTTTCAGAGCCATATTGAACTGCATTATAGCAAATCCATTCCCTTTTTTTGAACTTGGCTCCATTTTGAAGCTATCTGTTAAATCACCGTTAGCCTTGATATGCGACTTCGTGATCAGCATTGACGAAGCGGAAAAAAGCAAAGTAAAGCCTTATTTTGTACAGAGATTTCGTAAATACTTGAAGTTTGCAAATAGTTGGTGCAAGTTCAAGCACATGATTTCACACACTTTTTGCACCTCAACCTGCCTCCCTTTTTGTGCATAGGACGTAAACTTTACCCATGCTTTTCATATGAACCAGTAGAGAAGGTTATATAGATTAGGATCTTCTCTCTGTAGCAGTTCTACAAATATTCAATCCATCCCTGAAGCCTTGTTTTTTCTGAGATCACGTACTGCTGCCTGTATAGCTTGTTCAGCTTCCGGTATGCACATAGCTGCTTCAGTTGTTCCTGTTATAGTATGATCGCTCAATATGATCGCTGGATGTATTTTTTGTAGGCTGAGCTCCTTTTATCAACAATATCCTTACATTTGGCAACGTACCATTCGTTCCTAGATGCTACGCATATTAAGTGTGTTGCCCGATCTCCGTCCAGGATTAACAGCATCGCTGCGAGAAGACATAGAACTGAGATTGGAAATGAAAGTGAAATTAGCTGTTTCCGTTAGGATCATCCATCAAGTTACACATCATTTCTCTTTGCCTTTTCATTTCCCTTTTTTATTTCAATGAATAGGTAGGGAAAAATCAATTGGTAGGAAAAAGTCCTAAATTATTTCGGAAGGCAATGAACGTTTCGTTTTCAGCCGACAATTGATAACTGGTCAAATATGGAACAAAAACTTAACTGAAATTTAGAAATTTACGTGCGGCTTTCACTTGAAAGAAAAACCAAGTCATAAAACCAACTTATATATGCGTTTTCCGAAAAAATTTCCAATGAGTATTTGTTATTAAAATAAAAATATTCTTTGAATCACTCATAAACCTAAATATTTTTTAGAACATGTTCAACATTAATTGATTGTTTTTCTATTAAAAAATGCTCTCTTAAAATATGAAAAAAAAACTAAATAAAAATAAATAAATATCTTGGTTTCAGAAGCTCAAACCAGAATGGTTTGACGTTGATATTAGCTTTATCAAAATAGTTGTTATCGTTTGAAAATTATCAGTGTCAGCGAACAAGCATTACATTCTTTATTTCAAAAAGCAAAAACTTGGTATGGATTGTAACTGAACCGTCATAAAAAATCTTGCCTTCAACTAAATTTTTGTATTTCATGCATTGGCGTGCATAGATGGACGCAAAAGGGGGCAAAAACTGCCTCACAATTTTGAATTTTGAGAATGCACTTTGAAACAATGAATACTAACAAATAGTTTGCCGAATGCCGGCTCGTCATTTTAATCAGGAGACTGTGTTCTGGCTCCATAGACTGTATGGTGCTGGTCCTATCTAAGGAGAGTTGCATGTCTAGTACATTTTGTTTGCTTGTTAAAAGAGATTTTGTTAAAGTTTCTATCCTCACCCTTATTAATGGGGAGATAACGATATTGAAGAGTAGGGGCCCTAATGACTACCTTGTAGTACCCCAGAGCACCCAAAAATTTTCTTGATAATTTTTTTTTTTTTTTTTCAAATTTGACGATCTGAAGAAGAAAGAGAAGATCCGAGGCAATTGAGCTGGAAACCAAATATACAAATATTCCTTGACGCAGCCCATGTTGTTGTTCGTTAAAAAGAGGATCGATGATAGGATCAATGATTCTCACAAATGATATTTTCAAAGAGGTTGAGGATTACTGACAGAATAGCGACGCCTCGTTAGTTGTCAACTGATCGTTTTCCGCCATTTCTCGATAAAAGAAGAAGATACCGTTTTTGGGGATATAATTTTTGAATTTAATGTTGGAAATGAAGAAGAGCAGAATTTAACCGAAAATAAACTGAAAAAAAAAAGTTCGCCCAAATCTAACGGTGAAATGGAACTTTTTTAGTCATTTGTCTCAAGATAACTTTTAATGCTTACATAGTCAGCGTTTCGGAAATCATATGCAATTTCATTTCGTTTCGCCATAAAACAAGCTGATGAAGTGAAAACCAATGACGTCCAAAAAGTTGGTCGGTTCGCTTGTCTGCTTCATTCATAGTAGCAATAACGATTGATATCTTGTTTTCAGCAGAGTGAAGCAGCGCACGAAAAATTTCAATGAAATAATATTGCCTGTTTAATATAACTCTGACAAATTTATGCTCAAATAACTTATAATGATTTTTCAAGACAGATTCACTAGAAAAAGAATGATGAAAGTCGGCAAGAACACTGCCACTCTTAGAAACATGAGCCGGAATATAATCGTGATCGGTTCTATATATGGTCCAATTAGAGCTAAGGTTTTGGTATAAATCGTTCACTTCTCGTTAATGGCTAGAATATTTAAATGGTGACGCTTTGCGTGAAGAAATTGTTTGCTAAGTTGCAAACAATTTATCGACATATTTCAATAAAAGAGCTATATTCTACTCCTGCGTGTATCGCTTTTACTATAACTTTGCATAAGAAAAACTGTTTTACGATGATTTGTCTGCTATGTTACTGTGTGCTTGTGCTGTGTTGTACACTTGCACACAATAATTTCTCCAAAAGTTTGGAAGATATATCATTTCAGGATCTAAAACACAACTTTTTGTGTTTAACAATAACAAATTAAAGCAGTAAGAAATTAAAACTCATAATTTATTATTATTTGAGTAGATCATTTCTTTGTAACAAGACATCTGGTCTAATTTAAAATTTCCTTCATATCAAACTACCAAATCTTAACGAGCTCCAGCAGCTGGTCGAAAGTTGAATTGTGCGTTTCGCTTATACCACAGCGCACATCTATAAACACCAGCACCCTACGTTCTACTTCACCTCAAGGTATCTTTTGCGAAATTCTCGCAGATGCAAATACCAACGCAAGAGATAATCATATATACTCGATAGCTCTGAACATAAAGTCGTCATAGGTCCGAGTTGTATCATTTTCCTCTATTCTATACCATGCACAGGATTTCGCCTATGATTACGGCCGACACTCTAGCCATTATGCCAAGGCGCCTACGAAGGAAACAGGGAAAAATTACAGAGTGGTGATTGACCGCTATCAAGGAGGTGGAGAGCAGAGTATCTGCTATCATACTATTCCGCTTGTCACTGTAATCAGTAGAACCATAAATTTTCGTAATCGGAAATTTCTGAATTCCGACCAGGTGGTAGTACAATTTCGAGCCTATTATTCTTCAGAGAACAATGTGCCGGTGCAAGGACGTAACATCGTTTGTGAGACTATTCTGAACTGAATTTTGCTCTCTTTTATGTCCTTTTGTCCGTCGAAAAGGATACAACTAGGCCGGAGGCGGTAGCATCCCTATTTCCTTGACAATATAATCTACTCTCGCTCCCTACTGTTGTTGCTTGTGAGTAGATTTGCTGCAGAAGACCGGTGTAAAGCTGTATATATGGTAAGTGACGCGGGAATTTTTTTTGTGTGTTTGAAGGTTTAGGCGATTTTATTTTTGCAGAAAATGATCGCGATTTATTTGAAGAGTGAAAGTTAAGATATTTAAGTGTGTAAATACTCATATGAAGTAGTATTCCAGGCATCAAATATATTTAGGGCCATATATTTAACTTCACGTAACGGGAGAGTTCCGCTTCATAAAAAAAAACTTTTTTGGTGCAAATATTCTAAATTTGCTTTTGTAGATTAAATGTTTTGCAAACATTTACAAAAATTAAATCTGGTTTGAAACTCTCTGTCAACCCAAAAAGCAGGAAATAAATTTAAAATAACAGATATTAAATTCAACCACATTTCCAAGTGGCATTTCCATACGTCCCGCAGATGTGTCAAACGAAGCGCACATGCCATCACATCACCCTCCCATTCACAACACCCTACCACAATATCTTGTTACAATTTATTTTTTGACTCTCACTTTTGAAGTATTCGATCCTTTTTTGAACAGTTTTTTTTCTCTCCTGTTTTATGTCTACGTCCTCAAAGCATTCCACTTTATGAATTTTCGCTCGAAGGCAAACAGGGAATTCAACTCAAATACAAAAGGAAAAAAAATATTCTGACCAATAACGGTATAAAATGTTTTAAATTACAACAAAGCGATGATTTCCTTAGGACCATCATCATTCATATTGCATAGAGGATACCGGAACAATAGATCCACTCTCAGTTTCATTGTTTTTTCTTTGGTTCTTTCGATACTAGTCTGAGAGGAAAACGGGCGTTAATCGAAAAATGAATGAAACAAAACACAAAGAAAAAACAAAAGAGACAGACTAAAGGCAGAATGCAAAGACTTCTCGAGTGTAATAAAAAAAGGAGTCATTAGTGCTAATGAATCTGATGAAAAACGAACCTTTCGTCGAGTGGTATCAATTGCCTTGAGGAGATGTTTTTTTTTGTTTGCTGTAAGATGTGAAAAGCGGTCAGAGTTTTTAGAAGGGTGAAAGATTATGAGAGTTTGGCTCAATTGATGTGGAGCAAATTGTGTGTGGTGGAGTTGGTATTTGATTGATGAGCTGTAAATATATTTCAAGAGGAAAAAGGTTAAAGCCGATTTCAACGATTGATGTGATTATAACTTAATGATGCTGACGAGAAGAAAATAAATTGAATGCGACAGAGTTGTTTAACTTACAATCTGTGAAACAATTCCACATACTCGTCCAGATTATTGCCTTTCAAAGTAATTTGATTTCAAAATAAAGCTAACAAGCCTATCATTCCTCAAAATGGTTGAAGATTTTCCGACTGCTGATATTTAACAAACGAGCATCCGAAAAATATAAAACTAACACGCCTTTGAAATTTACCTTTGGCAGAAACCATCCATAAATTATCCGAAAAAACGATAAAAATCTCTATCGTTTCTGCAATAAATAGCTTCAAAAAATTTCAACACGGTGTCACATTAAGTTTTTATTCAGCCGCCCATAAACTATTTTCCGTGAATGTGTGCATTCAGCTTGCATTCGAATAGTTTCGCTCTTGGTACATCAACACTATATCTAAAAAGCGATAAAGCTTATCATTAATGCGAAGGCCATAGCATTTGGTTTATTGGAATCAGTTTGAATTTCAGAAGATTATGCACTTTGCTTACAACTCTTTCGATGATCAAAGCGTTAGAGACCGGATTATGGGATACTCAACTGTCAGCACATTATTATGACATTGGAATTTTCGGTGATTTTAGGAAATGGTTGTTAGGCGGAATTTAAAGTATTTGAATAGTGAATTATTTTTATGTTTATGAATATTTAGTTTTCGGTGAGGGGAAGGTGTTAATGATACATTTATAGATGCAATAATTTATTCAAATGTCTGCTTCAATTCCAGGAGATTTCAAATGATTGAAATATTCCTTTGGTCTAAAAATGGAAACGTATCTTTGATTAAAAATAATTATGCTTACGGTAACAGTGCGCTGCATGAAAATGTTGTGTTTAAGATACGATTTGAAGACTCTCAAATAATAAAATTTAATTTTCTGTAATTTAAAACATGTTTGATCTAAGAGGGATTTTTGAATATTTTAATGGTTTTTTTTGTAGCCAAAACAGTTATAGTTAACAAATGGTACTACTATAAAATACCTATTTATTGTCCACTCCTTACTTGCCATGAAATGTCTTACGTGATCGTCAGTGACTTGGATAAATAACAGTCTTTGCACTCAATGCAATAATGTAAAATAGCTGATATAAAAACCCCAAATCCTGAAATAAATTTGAAGTACAGTTTACATTTAAATATCAACTTGTGCTTATGGATGTGAAATCTTTAGTCATTTTCAAAATCGATTTTAGAGGTCACTCTTGTATCATCTTCAGCGCTTTCCAGTTTTTCTGGCCCACAAATATCGCATTTATTTTGACCAAATTGAAACTAATGCGATAACCGAATGCAAATTTATGCAATAAATGCACTACAACAAAATTTAAACCTTTTAAAAATAACTTGATACATTTATGTTAACAATGTGTTTAAAATTAACCAAAGCCATTCATACTATGTTACCTTCTTAGCTTCTGAGAAATGCTTGTTGGTTGGATAAAACCCTGACGTCTTGAGCATCAGACCTTTCTGGAGAAAATATTGGACGGGGGAACACCACAAGCGGGATTATACCGACCCATTTCTGGATCCTGGCAGTAAAGGGTCAGTTGTTTTGAAGTGGTGATTTTAAGGGCGATTTCATGCAATCGGCGCTCTACCAGATCGAAATCCGAGCCAGAAAAGCCGGTCTAAGAGCAAATCTAACAAAAACTGAGCTTTTACACAAAAATACTCGCAACGGGAAAGCATTACAACTTGATTGATAGTGTTAAATATTTGGGCCTTATACTAGACAGGTTTCTGAACTGGAGAGCTAATAGGAACAACAGAATTGACCAGGCTCGCACATAATTTTTTCCGTGCTACTGTGGTTGCTCTATAGCCAGAAACTTTCAGGTCAGGAAGCCTTCGATAATTGACTGGAGAATCATCAAAGATGGACACAAAAGTCGGCTCGGGTTGCCAGTGGTATGTAATAGTTGTCCAGCTCACATTGCCTTATCGCATCTCATGCAAATAGAATTGGACCGACATTCAGCAGGAGATGGAAGATGGAAGAAGACACCATCGAACACTGTTGGCTCCTACAATTTTCCTGAATTAGTAGAGGGGGCCAGTACCGGTACGTTGCGTCAACTAATTCAGTTTGGCGAAGTGACCCCTTGGGAACTCTGAATAGCCAGTGGCGGGTAGACAATGAGCCTAAAGTGATAGTATCATGCATGCCGCCTAAATGACAGCCATCTTCTATTGCCTAACCTAAACCAGACCACCCATCAAAGAAAAGTTTCCGTGCTTCGTGTGTAAGACGATGAAAGGAATAAGGACGAAAGGGCATTATGGAAGGGTAAACATGCTCTAAATCGACACACTATTATGTACATTGTCAGTACCAGATGTTCAAGTACGAAATGTGAGCTCGGGAAGCCAGATAGCGCATTATTGCAGTGTTTGGCATAAAGATTTGACTTATATAACTGTCAGACGAACATAAGTGATAAATTGAGAGGGTTTCTGTATAGCGTTGTTTTTTTCCTGTGTTCAATATGTCGAAATTCGTTCGAAATAAATAACATTCTCGGTCAGCATAAATTTTTTTTTTTTAAATTTTAATCAAACTAGCCAACTGTTACCTGCTCCTACCCAAGATACGTGTGAACGATAGTTTCAGCGTTTCAAGATTGGTGACTTCAAAGTTGCAGACAATATCACGGAAAACTCCAAAAAAGTGTGAAGATGCAGAATTGCAAGCATTGTTGGAAGAAGATTGTACAAACACAAAGCAATTGGGTGTTAGTCAATAAGTTTTTTCGATTTGCTTATGAGAGATGAAAAAGATTCAAAACGTCGGCTGATGAGTACCACATTAATTGAAGGAGCGGCTGATGGGCAGGCGCAAAAACCCTTGTGCATTTTTTGCTACAATATTTTTTTTAGCATATTTTAATAACACCAAACTCAAAAAATCATATCTAGACCGGGGTCCATCATCAATGTCAATTGCTAGACAGAATCACTTTGCAACGAAGACGATGCTTGGTGGGATCAGAGGGGTGTAGTCTATTAAGTGGTGCTAAAACCTGGTGAAACGGTTAATACCGTTTAATACTGTGCAAGAAATATGCAGAATTTCATAAAAGGCAACACAAGGTGGTTTTTCTTCACGACAAACACTCAACTGGGAGAATTTCTAGCCCGTTTTGCTTAAACAGCAGACTTAGCTCCTTTTGCATCGATAAGTCGCGCAATTTAATTTACTTAAGTTTATACGAAAATTACTCCATAAATGATTAGCGAGAAAGGGAGAAGAATTTTACTGGCGTGGTATCCACAAATTTATCAAAATATAAGAAAAATGTGTAACTTGCAGTGAAACACATTTTAAACAAACCCTTTCTTATTGTTCTTCCGAATTTCATGTTTTTTTGTTCGAAAAGAAAATCCGCAAATAATAAATTAATACAAGCAAATATGCAAAATTAAGCCAGCAACTTAAGACACCTTGATCCTGATATTCATGAAAAGAAGAAAGCAAACACCACACTAAGGTTTCTAAAACGCAGGAACAGAGGACCAAATATTCCAAAATCTGTGATTTTTTCAAAAGCAGACTACCATTCACTGATTCGAAAGTTTTTTGAAAAGTTCATGTGCATTTCATCCACTTGAATTTAGGAATTTAGGTTGGCGAAATTTCTTCAAAATTTCTTCAAAAACTTCAAAATTTGTCTCTATGGAAGAACCCTTAATAAACCCACGCTGCTCAGGAATTTGAAATGGTGGTAGAGAATGATTAACTTTGCTTTATTAAGAAGAACTTCATTTGTTTTGCTGAAACAGCAAATGTTGGAAATAGGAAAGTAGTCGTTAACATCACAAGAAAATAAAATTGGGAATATATTAGTGGCATTCTGCGACAACAGGATAAGAGCATATGCAAGGCTTAAATAGATAAATAAGCGTAAAATAAGATTAATTGTTTTGAAGTCAGGAGCAGTTCTAAAATTGGAAACTAGATTGCACATCAAGCTTTCGAATTTCAAAATATTAGTTTTAATCAAAGGATAGGTGAGGTAAGTTAGCGAATGATAGGAGAAGTAAGTTAGTGAATTCATTGATGTACTTTTGAAAACAGGAAAGAAAAGATAGCAAGCAAAATCCAAATAACCAATACAGTAGACGCAATAGCGTCATGAAAATATGCACAGATGAATTGAATTCAAGAGAACAGATGAAGGATCTACAGTTTTAATTAGAGAAATTTTAGTTTACGAGGTATCGAATAATTTGACTATATGGCTTTAAATTATTTTTTTCTTTGCTGGTAAAATTAGTTCGAGAAGTAAATAAATAGTTTAAACAATTAAAAAATGAATACTTTAACAATTTAAAAACATTTCAAATTGTGCAAATTTTGAAAAATTTATTTAGCCGAAAACAAAGTTAGTGAGAAAGGCTTGCCAGTGAACAACAGACACGGTCTTTATGTCCGTGTGTAAAGTGCGCTTACTCAAAAATATTGCTGCTGTGGCCGAAAACTTGTGAGCCGTCCCAGAGCATCAACTGGGCACAGATCGCACCATTTTAAAATTAGCACAAGCTTTAGGAAAGTCACCTACAAATATGTCGGAATCGGCCACCTACTTTGATAAATGCATGAAATATTCAATCATTAAGAATAAACTAGTTGTAGCTTAAAATATAAATCATCAGTAAAGCAGCTACCTTGATACACATGTGATGTATGTGTATTCAACAACTAGACAGCCATCATGTAACTAAAAATGGCCATAAGTTGCCGCAATTTTCTTCATGACTTGAGGAACGATTTGACATCAATATAACACGGTTATTTCGAAAAAACTTGTAAGTCAACTTATAAAAATGCACCTGAATTCATTGAGTCTATAAAAAATGGATTTTTTTTTCTGGGGGAGTAGAAATCGCAATCTATTTGTTTTAAGTGCGTAGGGCTAAAACATAAGTAACACTTAGATACAGGAAATCAAAACATCAAAGAGTTTTTTTCATATATAATATCTGATAAAACCTTTCTGTTGCTGTTTCAAGCTACTTTCAAAAACATGTCTTCCATTTAAGCTCAGATCCTTTAAACGTAACTTCTAAAACAGCCTTTAATATCATCGGAGTTAACATCACTTCCTCAAAGCACCTACGCCCATTCGTGTCCATAATACCCTGTGAGCTTCCTAAACGGATTACGGACCTGATTATGTTCATAATTCATTTTTTCTTCCAAATGCACAGTACACTCTTTAGGAGCTCGTTTTAAATGCTGAGCTCCCCAGGCTTCGGATTCATTCGTATTAGCATTTTTCTCTCTACCATACACTCATCGGTCATAACCGCATTCAAATGATCGTTTATATTCCTTGATGACATCCATTTATTCCCTGAAGGCGAAACAAATCTCATAAATATTTCATATCACATGAAAAATCAACCTCCGCCAGCTACAAAAGTTCCGTACACTGGCTGTCCATACTGAATATAGCATTCCTAAAACGCACAATCTAACAGTAACCTTCGAATCTTTTGTTTCGTTGAAAAGATGTTTCTTTTAGCTTTTTTCCCCGGGAACGATTGGTTGAATGAACGAATTTGTGTGACAGTAGAACAGGGAAGCATATACAAAAAGATATATTATTATCGTCATGGTCGGTTATTATTGGAAAGCTTCCTGATTCAGGTCCATTTGGTTGGTGGTAGATTGCTATTGGCCTGGAAGAACATGAATAGAAATAAGCCGATTCAGGAGAATATTGATAGTTTGGGAACTATGTGAGTAGTTGCAGGTGAACATCCTTCAAGTAGTATGAATAAGATGGACCGATTCTAAAAGTAGTTCCTGACTATCAGTAATTACTAGACAAAAGCGTGAGTATTTGAAATTTATCAAAGAGCTTAGACATGTATTCAAAGTGGAATCATTGATTGTATCTCTTGATAGAGGTTATGCTGGATGCTTTGTTGGTGAATATTATCATGTGTATCAAAGATTGAAACTCAATGGAAGGATGATAGAATCTCATTTACAACTTGTCTCGAATCGAATTAAATAGAGAACGGATAAGGAGATGATACGGATCAAAATTATTTGCCACAGCATATGATCAGGGCGCTATAATAAACTAGGGATGAAATTCATGCCGACACATTTCTAGACAACTCTTGAAAAATCATGCATGATGCCTGCCACAACAGAAATACGACTAATAAGCATACGAATACGACACGTAAGTAGTCAAAACGTTTTCGCCCCAAATTAGTAGCGACAGTACGTTCATGAAGTCGAAACCACTTTTCGTTTCTCCCAGCATTATTCGTGCTCCTAAATAGCTTTATGCAATTAACGAGTACTTATAATTGTCATCACAGACTAGATACCAACAGCAATGTCTGTTTAGGGGTTGCTCTGCGCGTGATGTGTAGTGTCTGGAGCTCGAATAGGTTTCCTATTCCAGCAATTGGTCCGTGGCGGCAGACGTGTCGTTAAAACATAAGCACCGTAAGTACTTATCGCGCATTCCGTCAAAGCAACATCGCAAGTAATTGATGTACAGTTCATTGCCGTCAGCATTTCACAAAAGTCTAAATTTAAAGAAGAAGAAGAAGCGCTTTCGGCTATGTTTGCCGCAGACTTTGTTGAGAAAACATCTGTTCCGATTTCTCATATGGCAGTTGCGGTGTTGCGTGCTATTTCTGGCTGCACTGATTGTAGCGCAGGATCGTCGCCGTGTCTATCATTTATCAATCTTTACCATTCATAAAAATTCGAACGGTGGGGGCTGTAGCTGAGGACATTTGGTTTCATTTTTCAGGCATTAACAGATGATGATAACAGAAGGAAAGTTATGACTAGTTTTTGTCATAAAAACTAATGTGCTGTGTCTGCAACATGAGAGGGGATGAGAAATGCGATTGTCGTCATTTCGGTTTGAAAGCATTTGTATTTGTCAGCAAATGTTATTTGAGGATGGTATTACATCACTTATATACTTAGAAATTTTAAATCAAAATTAGAAATTTGGCAGTAAATTGGTAATTATTTAGTGAAAACTATTGTATTCCCGGAGCCGCTATTCAAGAAAATCCAATAAATTTTGTGTTGACGAACTATTTGAAAAGCATTGATGTAAAAATTTGTATTTAAATGGGTATTGATGAAGGGAGTTCGCGTTCGATTATTGATAATAACTCCCAATCAAAATTGCTCGTCAACTAGTAGTTATTATTTTGCAGTGCACAGCACAAAAACTCATCACTTCCATCATCATCTCCTTGTACATTGAAAGTGGATACGTTCAAACAAATACCTGCAATGTACATCCATTCCCATAAAATATTTTCCATGTTCCTTTCTAACACACGAGGCATTCACAGCCTATTCATAAAATTATTACTTCCAGTTTTAGTACTCTAAAAGTGCCTACGTCTGCAAGTAGGCGAACATCTTTTGTTAAAATCCAGTTATCAATCGTCAGTTCGCTCTGTAGCTGAGTGCTTTGTTTCAGCAATTTTTCAAAAGATTCTAATTTATTTCGACGTCGTTCTATCAGCCGCATCGTACCAACAGTGCAGACAGGGAAATTTATGTGGGACCATAAAAACGAATGCGAAAAACGATTGAATGCTGCGGTGTCTGCTAGGTGTCAGAGTGGGAAACATAAGAATTTTGCTTGGGGTCACACATTGATTGCCAAAAAAGTTTTGGTGTTTCATGAACGTTCCTTGAACTCTCCCTCTTTCGTTGCCGGAAATTTATTACTCTCTGCATCCCAGTTAACTGTGTCTCCGAAAATTTATTTCGTATTTGGATTAACATGCAAAAGTACCAGTGGCATGTATCTGATCCTGTTTTGCGGTGTATATTGTCTTGTTGAATGCAAAGTGTCAACTCTGATTTAGGATGTGAATACCTGTGTCGCTAGTTTTTGCTCAAACAATCGTTTCCAATCACTTGAACTATACATCAACCGAAAGATCTGAAAAAGTTTCTTCGTAAACTCAACAAGATATCTAGCACATCCATATATTTGCAGTTTCTACCCCCATAATCAAGTCTTTCATCCTGAACAGATAGATACTCGAACACTAACCAAAGCTTCGTGCAACCCGAACGCGAAAAAAATGTACCGAAATAAATTTTCGCCATTTTTCTTTTCACCAAGAAGGGTGACAGACCACAACCGGAGAAGAACCAGAAATTGAAATGAATTCGTAACGAAAAGTCGATTTCCGCAGGTGCTAACCAAGAAGTATAAACCATTTCCTCGACTTGAATTTATTTCAACGGAAATCACTTTATGCGCCCTACACCGAGTATGCCAATCAATTTGGAAAAGTAGCCGAAATGGAAACTGAGGTAAAGGTGCTTTAAATTGATGTTAGGCAAATGTGTAGACCTAAAGTGGGTGTTTTGTTGGCTAATTTTTGGGGAAATCTGCTCGTATGTTAGAGTAACGAGTATGAGATGTGACGGTGAGAAGTCAGTGATGATTATTTGGGTTCATCTTATTTGAAGTCGGTTTACCGCTGTCACGTCTGTATGAGATTTTTCAGTCAGAGGTTGGATATAACAAGGTCTTATGTAATGAAACGTGGAACAGATGGGGTAGTTATAAACGATCAGGAATAGTGAAAGTAATCTTTATTTGGCCGTGGACAATGACAAGGGATTTTTTGGTTCTGGCTTGTGGGAAAAAGGAAATATTTGAGAGGAATTTTAACAATCTGTTTTAATGAATTTATGAGTATCAAATTTGCAATGGACCTCTGTTGCTGATTTTTGATAACATAATAACTTCTTTAGTAGTATAATAATAATGCTTTAATAATATGATAGCATCAGTATTCGCATAGAGTACTTTTAATTTCGGAAGTGGCACATCTGGATCAAATACATCGATGGACCCTCAATTATAATCACACACCAAGCTTTCTATTTACTTAGCTGTGATTTAAAAAATCAAGAACAAACTGAGCCATGAAATGAGTCCCACATCGACCGCTTCTTACTCCGATATGTTGATAAACAAATGAGTTCTCTATCGGTTTCATCGAAGACTAGCAAAACTTTCCTTTAAAAAATTTAAAGGCACGAAAAAATGGTATAATAAGCAAAAATGGCACATCAATTTTTACAATCTCTGACAGTGTCTAACATTCAAGACTTGTCCACTTTTCCTTGCCACAATTGAAGTTTAAAACTCACTTTTTCGATGTCAGTTTTCCACGATTCACAAGAAATAATATTAAAGTCCCGATGTTGATAGCAAATTTGTGGTTTGAATAACGATTGTTGCGGATATTGTGGCCATTTTTCGTTACACAAATCTTAGAGTTGTGCAATCTACTACAAATTGCAGGGTAACGCTTTTGTGTTGATTATGCTTGCATTACTTGGCCCCCGTTTTCAATACTAAATAGAAAAGGGCTATTCAAATCTATTCATGGACAATTTTTACATTTCGTGTTGAGAAAACTCTATAGTCCTAGTGATCTTTGATTTTTTTAATTTATTGCCTTTTTTGTTAGATAAGCCTAACTAGCTCCTTTTCCACTTTCAATGTAACAAAGTTCAACGATAGATATATATTTAGTATCAACTTAGACGCGATAATCACTCTATTCTGTTTAATTCGTATCACCATCATATAATTAGCCCATGAATGGATGTTACAGATCATTTAATTCTGACAGGATCAAATATTCTTTTGGTTTACCTAATTCTAATACAACACAGATTAATTAAACCGCATTTCAGAGACCACTGTTTTTCGATTTCAAAGCTGTTATGGCTATTACCTTTCACCGCTTTATGTAAGTCTATAAAGAATCAATTTTGAAAATTAGACTGGAAACCGAAGTCCCAAATAATTTCTTTGAATCATATCAAACTACCCACGAACCTAAAATTCAGCATGGGCCATATGCCCGTTTAGGTTTATTGTGAGGTAGGCAGAAGGTCTAACTAAATGAAATTGTCTAATCTGACTTGCCTGATCTTACTTTATTCTTTCCTGCTTTTACTTTAACTACACTTTACTCCTAAAGTCGTCAAATGTTCTCAGTCACAAATTATGTTTTCAAAAGTTTCAAAAACGAGTCAAAAATTTTTGGAGTATCATTTTTAAAAAGAACCAATTGTCATCTTAGTAAAAAATTTAAGCTAGGCTAAATTTCACATTCACAAAAAAAAATAATAATAATAAGGCCGTCAATATTCGACTCATCTCTCCGCTTTGAGAAGATTTGGTTTGGAATGATTTTCGCTTTCTACGAGCTCGCTAATGTAATACCTGACTACTAATTTGGGTGGAAGCATTGGACCCAGCAGTGGCGTGCATAAACAATTTGCACCGGGTAGGCAGTCACATACTCTTAGAAGTAAACATTACAGTCAAACGAAAAATTAGAATTTAATTCAAAATATTTTTTATTGAAAATGTTTTTTTAAATTTTAAATAATTGTATTTATGCTATTCTTAGTCTAACTTAAAGTTCAATTAACAAAGAAAATTTCACTATTTTT
Organism: Nemotelus nigrinus; assembly: GCA_947369275.1. Taxonomy (NCBI): domain Eukaryota; kingdom Metazoa; phylum Arthropoda; class Insecta; order Diptera; family Stratiomyidae; genus Nemotelus; species Nemotelus nigrinus. The sequence goes on from OX376373.1 coordinate 168,562,997, forward strand.
GCCTGCTGCTTCTTTTGGTGTTATTTTTTTGTATTTTTCCGGCCCAAAGTTTATTTATTATGCACTAATGGTATTACTTAGCCTGTACCGCAGCTACACCGATTTTCCATGTATTTTATTTTCTTGCCCGATATTTACATTTCGAGGATAATCTGCTGTCTGCTTCAGTGTCTATCGGTCTTTGAGAAATCTACATATTCAGTGTCATTCCACATATTTTTTGTGCTGGCGAATATAATACACGGTAAACAAAAAAAAAGGTTAGTGTACTTGCAGGCATTCAGTCAAGTAAATTTATCATCATACTTGTGATTAAACTGATGAATAGCATTCCCTTTTTTTAGTTAAATCTAACTCTGGCGTCATTTGGCCTGCTGAGACAATTCGATATTTGTTTCCGAATGAAAGGATTAAGAGCCTAAACTCCATCAACTTTGATGCGCATACGCTTTCACACAAACGACACACTGATGCTGAAAACTCTGAGTTTTAGTACACTTCATTTATTTCTTGATTTAATTTTCTCAATGTGTAATAACTTATATTATAACCGTTGTCACGCAGTGCAAATACGCTCTACTCAAGAACTAATAAGACAGCAATGTTACTCAAAACTTTAAAGGTATGGCTGTCATTTCAAAAAATTGGCAAATATTGCCCAAATTTTGGTACTTAAAGTAGAATTTTCCTATCGAAATTCGAAATCTCGAGAAAAAATGGGCGACTTTTTTATTTATAATCAAGGAAAGTATAATTTTTAAAATTTCCTATCTGAGACTATGTACAAAAATAATACTAACACTTGACTAATATACAAAGCTAACACTTACATTTTATATCAAAAATAGATTTATATTATACAAGTATTTCTGCTGGCAACTCCCTCGCATAATGAAAACTTTGCCTGTGCAGTGTGGCTGTTCACTTGTTGGCTCATATAAAATAGTACTACATCTTACACATACTGTTGTAGCTGAGAGCAGTTGGGCGTAGTGTATCGATACGAAATTCATGTGAAAGTGTGCGTAAGGTGAAGGCAGTGAGGCTGCATGCCTTCCAACGCTCATATTTGGGTATTTTTTGTTCTTATTTTGCTGGACTATGCTTGCGAAATCGAAAATGAGGAAATTAGAGCATGAAATATAGGTAGTTGCCAGATACACGTAATTATTTTCAATTCATTTTTCAATTTTGAACTAAAATTTTAGAATTGGATTGTAGATAGATATATTAGTAAAATAAATATATCGAAACAGAAAAGCAAAATAGCAGGGTAGGCAGTGCTTTTGTGCCTATATGAAGTGCACGCCCCTGGGACCCAGCATGCTACTCGTACTTGCACGATCAGGTTGTGTCACACCGGAATGAGCGAAACACTCCAACGGTTGGATATTGAGAAAACCTTCGGTATTGTATGGCACGAAGGTTTTCTATACAAGCTAATCAAGCTGAGATTTCCGAAAGTAGTAATACGACTCATCGCAAGTTTCCCTAGAAGGGATAATTTCACTTCGGAGGCCTGTGGCAGCAGGATTACCACAAGGTTCTATCACGTGAGTTGTTTTCTGCACTATTTTCACTGCTGATTTTGCTTAAAATCCTACAACATGCATATGACACGCACTTATTCGCGTTTAGCCAAGACCCGATCTAAGCTGCGAAGAGCGTTGAAGATAGCAAAGCACAACTGACTGTGCTCAGGAACCCTACCAGTATCGGGGATCAAAAACTATCTCCAACAAGGCCAAAAAAGTCGTTGTCTTTTTCGGAACATCTAAAACTACACCTAGTCCTTCATTAGCTACCTTGGAGTAGACATGGATGAATTCTTGAAATTGGATCCTTATGCCCGACATAGAATTAAAGTAGCCAAGTCTGCGTTTCAGCCCATCAGACACCTTTTTGTTATTAAGATGGGTATGACAAAAAAGGCTAAATACATTTGCTTTAAGACTCTTATTCGGTCCATCTTAATATACGCATCCCCATCCTGGATTAACTCTTCCAAATCTGCCATGGCAGATACAAAGATTTTCGAATGAAAAATTGTGTACTTCTGTACTTGCAGGCTCTACTATCTGGTAACTAAAAAGTGGCCGAGGAACTCTCTCCTATACCAGGAGACAGGACTTGAGCCACTCTGGGTTGTAGAATCGTCGACCAGATTTCACTCACATGAAAAAAAAACTGATTCGAGATATCGGGCGCACAAGTGGCTTTAATGAGCCATTTATGCAACCTGCGGAGGTAACAAGACAACGGCGTCTCATGAACATGCTATTTAATTATATTGGCTTCCCGATAAATCAGAGGGGATAGTTTAGGGCTAATAAGTTAATATTCAAGTATTTATTTATTTATTTATTTATTTAATCCCTTGTGCTACAGATACAATTCCAATTACAGCGTCATGAAAGCAAAAAAAAAGAAAGAAACATATAAAAGGAAAAGAAATAACAAAAATAATTGAATAATTTGAAAACTAAAATTAGGACTGAGGTAAATTGCAATTTAAGGTAACATTTTGTGAAAAAGATTGCGGGAGAGAACCAAGCTTAAGAGCATTATGCGTTCTGGGTAGACACAGCAAAGGTAAATGGAAATAGACTTCCGTACATGCGAACGGAACAGAGAAAACCTCCAATGATCGACTAGGACGACTAGATTCACGTCTGGTTATCTGGGAACTAAGATCCGACAAAAAAAATGCCTTGGCAAAGTTTGAAGAGAAAACACTCGTCGAGGAACAATCTCCTAGATTACAACGAGGACATACGAAGGAGGGAAAGACGAGATATTGATATTGAATTTTTATTGACGATATTGAATTTGAAACGAAGCGAGCGAGTGAACCTGCGCTGAACAGATTCAATGTCGTCAGATAAATACTGAAAGCGCGTAGACCAGATTTGGCACGCGTATTCTAGAATACTGCGTACTAAGGAGACAAATAAATGAATACAGGAGGAAATGTTGGTAAATATATACGAAGAACGCAAGACAAATCCAGCAATCCTAGAGGCTCATATTCATGACATGAAAATCAAATCTTAGTTTTGAGTCAAATACCACACCCAGGTCTCTAAAATGCTGGACAACTGACAATGAAATACCAGAAGAAGCTTGCAATTGATGAAAATCGTTCGCAGACTTGATTGCTCTGTATAATTTTAGGCCATCTGCATATAAAAGGCAGGGAGAATTGATAACATAAGGAAGTTCGTTGAAAAACAAGATAAAAAGTAAGGGACATAGGATAGCACCTTGAGGAGCTCTGGATGTGGGAAATATAGGAAAGGAAATGGAACCATTAAAAGTAACTCTGCAGGGACGACTATGAAGATAAGAAAAAACCAAGAGAGGAGGGGACCAAAAACATCGAAACCAATAAGTTTAAAGAGCAGCAGCTTATGTCACAGAATCAAAAGCCTTCGAAAAGCCTGTGTAAATTACATCAACTTAACATTGACAATCGAAATCAAAGGCTACAAAATTAGTGAACTCCATAAGTTGGTCGATATAGAACGACCCTTGATGAAGCCGTGCTGCTCAGGCGCAAGTTTGGGCTGTAGAGAAGGATAAATTATATTGTAGACAAGACGTTCAAGGATTTTACTGAAACAGTAGAGGCGGGATATAGGACGATAATTGGAAACAACGAAAGGATCACCACATTTGAAGATTGGGAAAATATTGGCCGATTTCCATAAAAAAGGGAATACACCAGATGTAAGGCTAATGTTGAAAAGGATAGCTAACAAGGATATTAGGAATACCATCAGGACCAAAACTGGCATTAGAATTTAAGGTATGCAAAAGGGTTTCAACTTCCAAAGGATTAGTACTAAACATAGATAATTCAGGATAGGTACGGGAGACAGTGGGAGCTACCGAGGTATTCAGTGGGTTTTTTAAACGAGGAGGAAAAAAAGGCAGCAAACAAATCACAAATAGCCTGAGGAGTGGAAGCAGTAACATCATCAAGAGACATAGAATCAGGAACTGAAGAATTAGATTTGAGGGAACGGATGTAGGACCAAAAGGATTTAGATTGATTAGAACAGATTTTTATATTATATAGCTAGGTAAAATTTTATTAGTTTAAGCTAAAAAACATATTATGCAAAATTAAATAACTTTATGTAAAATACTCCTTAAGTTATCTTTGTACAGTTTAAAAAATTAATAAAAAAATATTATTTACTGGTTATTTATTAAAATTATCGGTACTTTTCTGTTTTCCCCCCCCCCCCCCATTTTTTTTCACTTTTTGTTGTTGCAATGTTTCTAAAATTGATTAGAAAGTAGTAATTAACCAAAATTATGATGGAGAAACACGTTTAAAAGAAAAAAAAAATTTTTTAATTTTTTTTAAATTAATTATTTAATTTAAAAATTAATTAAATTAATTTAAATTTTAAATTAATGTCACATAACAGTGAGAATAAATTTTGCTCCATTTTTGACGTCTTACCTTTCCGAAGCTTCAACGCAATTTACAATTAAGCTATTACATTAATAATGTTGAATACAATTTGTTTATATGATTAATAACAGTATAATGAGCAGGCCTCCCCAACAACACATTAACTTTTGAAAAACTCATTCTGCCACATAAAAATGAAAAAAAAATTTAAAATTGAAAAAAAAAAATTTTTTTTTTATGAATTTTTCCATCTCAATTTTTGTGGAGTAACTTTGTAACCCATTTCGAGCAGTTTTCATTAAAAAAATTAAAAAAATATAGGGGGAAAAACAGAAAAGTACCAAAATTTATTCTCACTGTTATGTGACATTAATTCCAAATTTAAATTAATTTAATTAATTTTTAAATTAAAAATATAATTTAAAAAATTAAAAAAATTTTTTTCTTTTAAACGTGTTTCTCCATCATAATTTTGGTTAATTACTACTTTCTAATCAATTTTAGAAAAATTGCAACAACAAAAAGTGAAAAAATGGGGGGGGGGGGGGGGGGGGGTAACAGAAAAGTACCAAATTATCTTAGTATAATTTAGAGTGTTAAAATTAAATAATTCCGTTATAATTCATTTACATTATAATTCGCAAAAGAAAAGCTATGATTTTCGAACAAATATGGTTGAAATGTTTACAAATCAATATCACGTACCCACGGCCGCATCATCAAACCAGACACATAGCATATGAAAATTTAAAATATCAGCACCCGGTACAATAACGGCAAAAGTTCCGGTGCAGACAGCGCTTTACTTACACCAATAACAAAGGTATATCGAATCTGCCCAACACACTTTGAAATTCGTTTCCGTCCATTGACTGGTCGAAGGCTCTAGGCATGAAAATATTTTGAGGGTTGCTGCCAAAAAGTTTCGAAATTGTTGCTTATTTCTATCGTAAGGTGCTTATCCTATGAAAAATTGTCGGTAGCATCGCTAATACACAAATTATAGAATTGCCTCGTTGCCACTTCATGATCAGATCAACTAATTTTGTGAATCTCGTTTATGCACGAGATGATTGCACCGAAAGTTACAGGAGTGGAAAGATTTCTAGGGATGCCACCCAAAAAATATTTAAAATTACCAAAGAGCAAAAATATTTTTTACGAATTAATTGCAGCGTGGTTACAGCTTGAAAATTATTTGCTAGCATCTTGTAGTGCGAAAATGACCAGCTATCCTAATATTCCTGCCTATCCTGATTTTCTTCTCCTCATCTTCTCAAGTTTGGTATGAATTACTAGGTGGGGTGAAAAGTAAGCTCCTTGGGAATGAAAAAATGTTTTTTTTAAATTTTTTTTTAAATTTTATTCAACGTAGTCCCCTTTTAGGTCGATACACTTATTCCAGCGATTTTCTAACTTTTTGATCCCGTCCGAAAAGTAATTTTCCGGGAGGCCTGCAAAATACTCCTCCGCGGCGTCGATGATCTCCTCGCGCGAGCTGAATTTTTTATTGATGAGCCATCTTTTGAGGTTTGGGAACAGATAATAGTCCGAGGGAGCCAAGTCAGGCGAATAAGGTGGATGGGGAAGCAATTCGAGCCCTCAATCGTTGATTTTAGCCATTGTTGCGATGCTCTTGTGTGACGGCGCGTTGTCTTGTAAAAGCAAAATTTTTTTTCGCTTCATGTGAGGCCGTTTCGCATTGATTTCAGCTTTCAATCGCTCCAATAATGCGCAGTAATACTCGCTGTTGATTGTTTTTCCTTTTTCGAGGTAGTCCACGAAGAGTATGCCATGACAATCCCAGAAAACCGACGCCATGACCTTTCCGACCCATTGAGCCTCCCTTGGCCGCTTCGGAGCACTCGTGCCGGCTTCAGTCCATAGCCGGGCACTCATTCTGTTCTCTGGCGTGAAATAGTGGATCCAGGTTTCATCAACAGTCACCAATCGACGCCAAAAGTCCACCCGATTTCGCCTCAGCATGGCCAAACACGCTTCCGAAGTGCGCTCGCGTTCGTGTTTTTGGTCCGGAGTCAGCATGCGCGGCACCCAGCGGCAGGATAATTTTTTCATCTGCAGAATCTCGCCCAAAATATGGCGTGTGCGCTCAGTACTAATCCCTGTGGCATCTGCTAGCTCACGCACTTTCACTTTCCGGTCGGCCAACACCATTTCATGTATTTTTTTGGAATTTTCCTCTGTAACCGCTTCGGAGGGCCTGCCACTGCGGACTTCATCGGCAGTGGAGTTTCGGCTACCACGAAATTCTCGAAACCAATATTTCACGAAGTAGTCTGAAGGAGCACTAGCCCCATAATATTTGTTCAACTTTTCTTTTGTTTCCTTCGCCGTTTTGCCTCTCAAAAAATAATGTTTTATGAGAGAACGAAAATCACTTTTATCCATACTCAACATGATGCCAAACACGTCAACAAAAATCGGCTGTCAAAACAAAACAAATGACTGTGTCGCTCTGAAATTTGACATGTCCGCCTAAATATAAATGGACTATAAGGCACAATAATCTTTTTGGCGATTGCAGCGCATTCTGGTGGTCAAGGAGCTTACTTTTCACCCCACCTAGTAAGTTCAACGTACAATATGAATTTCGTTTAAATCTGATGATTGCATCGAAAATACAAGTAGTTATTTCAAAATTGTTTATTGTCAAGATTTCGCGTAAGGTATTCATGAAAAAAAGCAGAAACGCTTAAAAAAAATCATGAAAATTACTTTCCTGCGCCCAAAAATAATGTGAAAACATTTTGTGGAAGCAATTGTGTACAGCTCAGAGATAAGTAGCTACATATATATATATATATATATATATATATATATATATATATATATATATATATATATATATATATATATATATATATATATATATATATATATATATATATATATATATATATATATATATATATATATATATATATATATATATATATATATATATATATATATATATATATATATATATATATATATATATATATATGAAATTGATCACAACACGAAAATAGATTCAGGCTATTTCGGTCGCAGTTGCTTCTAATAAGTTTTCTTACATCAAATGGATCCCTTTACAATCAAACGATTATTTCTCGTCTAACCCCGCCACCTCACCCCCTACAAACACACCTTGTCTTATTCAATTAATTAATCCGAAAATGATTTCCTAAAATTACTGCTTTGTGTACATTATGTCTATTAAAACATGTACAACACTAATAGGCACGCCTGCGGAAACAATCTCCGTCCGTTCTTCCCTTTATATTACCAGGTGCATGACATACCCTTACCCGGTAAATACTTGATTCTATTTTCACCACGTTCTTCAGATTAATCATTGTCTCATTCCAATAATTACGTATATCTCATCCTTTTCCTTGAGCAACCGTTCCTGCGCAAGGAACGACCCCTTTGTCAATACCCCGCAGAGTCATTTGACGGTTTCTAATCCGGTACGGTTGCATCACGAATTCACCTCGACTACAATGAGCTCTTATGTTTAATTAATTTAATATTACGAAATCGAGAAACAAGCACAAGAACGGAGCGAACAAGTGCGTCAACGACACGAAATCCGGATTAGTCGATTTTAGCCTCTCAGCAAACAGCCAGAGCACAGGGTGGGTATCGAAACTAGCTTAGTAACGAGCCAGATTGAAAGAATGCTGGATTGCGTCGGTAGACGTAGACGGTAGGATCAAGGAGCGGTGTCAAGGAATGCCGATCAAGAACCTAACGTGAACTAACTACATCAGACAGCACGTACCGCATGCCGAGCCGAATACACGAATAAAAAATTCAACGCAGCTTCTGTTACGTGTAAATGATGCGCCTTCATTGATTAGGCATGTTTTTGTCGGTGGGTTGTTGTAGGATGTTCGCTGAGAAGAGTACGTGTATATATCTGGGAAGGAGTCACTTCTCGATTGAATGTATCTTAAGCTACCTGGCTCTGTTCTGGAAGGTGTTTTTATATATTCTGTACAGACTACTAATCATCGTCACGATTCGAATTGACTAAGAAAATTTGTGGAAGCTAATTCCAAGTTTTTCCGTAGACTTGTCGACAGCCTTAAATCTGTGAAAGTTGGCTGATGAAGAAAGTGTTGTTATTTCGGGTAAATCAAGAAATATTTTCAGCGGAATACACTTAGTTGTAACAAAATTTAGGCTCTATTTACTTGGGCCTATATTTTCTCTTATAGAAAATCAAATTTTTCATTAGAAAGCACCCTACAAATCAGTCTCAAACTGATTGCAAAAGCATTATAATCGGAAATGAATACGAAATTTATTTGTGAAATAATGCTTGAAACAGTTCATTTCCTCTTCGATATCGTCAACTCTGTCCCGAAATCTCATTCGATTACAAACTTCGAATTCAATACCATCACCCCAAGAAGAATGTTACCGAGCACGTGACAAGCCTAAGCTCTAGCGACAGTTGATTTATCTTCTACTCGGTGACAATTAATTATCCTGTCTCTCAGTGTTTTCCTTTAGGCCGATTTTTTTTTGTGCGACGGCACAGCCTTAGGGGTCACTTGAGCCCAGCCGACCAGAATGCTGTCATCTGTTCCATATAGGCGAATAATTCAGATTATGAACTTGGAATCTTATTACTTGTAGTTCGGCCACACAAAAACAAGACATCGGAATACAAAGTATCTTCAGTGTTAAAACCAGTCAAGCCTAAAAGTTTGCGATTTTCAAGTAGCTTTGCTAGATGCCAGATGAAGGTTGCTGCTGTGAGAAAGGAAAAGTGAGAATATGAGTGGAAAAAGGAGTGCTAGGAACCTACCAAAGTTTCAGAAATTTCAGAGGTTTTGTGGCTGTTCAAAAGAGATTGTGTTTGGTGTTGGTGGTTTTTGCTATTTTCTATTAAAGCTAGAGGCGATTGATTTGATTGCAAAAATAAATTCCGGTAAACATGAATTTTGTGAAAGGTGGTATTGAATTAAGATGGGTTTCGAGCAGAGAAAAAAGCTGCACGTGGGAGCAATTAATTTTCAAGATTATTATAAATTTTATATCCGTTGGCAGTTGATTCAAATGAACGACTTTGAGTAGCTCTGATAAACTTTTAAACCTAATATTGAATATTTAAAATATTGTTCAGCTCCTAATCATGGGGAGAAATGTTTAGCTTTTTTGTTCATCGAATACGCTGGTAATTCGAGCTGCGAAATCAAATATTAATTTTATTTAAAAACCACATAAATATATTCAACTGATGATTCTTAATAATGTTATCCAATGAGAAGTTTTACTCTATTTACTAAAACAAATTAAATATAATACTAATCCTATCACGGGGAAAAAAGTATATGAATTCGGAATTATATCTTTCAATCTGCAATGCATTTTCTAAAGAAACAAAATTAAGTGAAAGATGTCAATGCAATATTCGCACTGTAAAAAGAAGCAATATGTAATCAGCGAAAGTGTAGCTTACGCATTGGTTTCAAGAGGTTTTTGTGCCAATTCGGCATGAAGAGATAACAGGCTGCAGTTTTTGTTGAAATATATCCGAAGACAAAAATTCAAATACTCTATGAGAGTACATAAGGGTTAATTATAGTGATAGTTTGAAAAAACATTTTGAGGACACGCTGGGTTATAAAGAAAGTCAATAACTAGTCAGTTGTTTGTCGAGTCTTGGCTACTATATTTAAAATTTTTCATCACTGATGTAATTTTTTGACTCCCAAACTTACATACACTTATAATTTTCTGAAAATGCACCAAGTCTTTGAAGCAAAGAGTATAATATTTCAATAATTTTTTTCGCGAAAGTTCCTTAAACAAATCTTCTATTTTCAACTAAAGTTTAACTTCATTGTTACTTCAAAATATTGGAGATATAGTTTAAAATAGAACTGCAGAAAATAGCTACATATATGAAACCAATAAAACTAAGCTTTCTAACATTTGGGATCTATCGAGAATTTCAAATGTTCAATAACAAAACATGATGTTGAATTGAAAAGGGTTTCAAACAAAGCAAAAAATTACCATAATGAGTAATAAATTTTTAGATGTTTGAGCAGATAAATCAGATACACGATAACGTCAGAAATAAAATTAATTAATGGATATAAATGCATGATTTTTTTCCTGTCTATGTAGTCTATTTAAAATATATTTCATCGTTGACAACGAGGAAAATATTTTAATAAGAACATTTTATTTTTACAAACCAATGAAATCATGAATTAATTTTTCAATCACAAATAAAAAACATAAAAAAAATTGTCACATACATAAAAATAGCACAAAACACTTTTTTTGATACTTAATCAAATGTGTCAATTCAGAAACATAATGGAAAATAGAATGAGAAACTTTATTAGAAAAATATTGTTGAACTAATAAGAACTGAAAACGTACAAAAAATTATTTATTGCAACGTTCCTTCCTGAATTTTGATACTACAAGAAGCTATCCAATAGGGTCAAATTGCACGATCTATGTGGCCGATTCAAGGTTCCGTTTCACGATTTCCGAATTTCTTCTTCAATAAGTCGATGGTTGTGGTTGCTGTGTGGCACTTAGTACCGTCTTGTTCAAGCCACATCTCTCTCACATCCATATGACGCAAATTTGGGAGCAAAACTGGTTTATAATAATATACTTATTAGCAATCTGTCTCTATTGACACAAACGCCCTGGCCGTGTTCATCTTTGAAGAAGTATGGTCCAATGCTGCCCTGATTCGCGTAAACGTTCGATCTACATTTTAGCACTTTCTAAATATCCAATGTTTGGTGTTTTTCTAAATGCTGCGAACATTTTCAAAAGGTACGAAAGTTCAACCATGAATACAAATATGTTTACATGAGATACATCTCAAGTAAAAAGATAGGTTTTTCATATTATGCAGAATGATGTAACAGAGAATGAAGTTTTTGAATTCGTTGTTAACTCAAAAATTACAAAAATGTAGATAGAACGTTTATGCGAATCAGGGCAGTATGATCCAGAACTTGACGGGGACTTTCCTTGCTCCAGATATGGCAATTTTGTCTATTGACGTAGCCATTAGCTACGTATGCAATGTGATTTCAAAGGGGACTCTGATAAGTGAACCCATGTTGTATATTCGTAGCGGATTGATGTGTATAAGTCGATTTGATCAGGATTTTTTTCGGATCGGATTGACTTTGGCATTAAAAAGCCCGGATCGAGGGATTGAAAAATTCGAAGCACACTTAAGCTCTGTTCATATATGTGACTTTTCAATGCGGCATGTTTCACCATTGCAGGACTGGCTGAATTATATTTGGTCACTCCAGTCGCATCAAAAATCTACTTTGAATTCTCATTTCAATCCATTTCAATACAAGTTAATCTAATTCGATTGGGTTTGTATATTATGTTATTGAGCCAGAAATGAGCCTTGCCACTGAACGAAATTTTCTCCTAAAATAGAGAATCAACTTCCAGTTGAATTTCGGTCCATTCTCTGAATGTGTAACGCATCTGAGGGTCATACGGTTCTTGCAACAATTGGATATTTTAATTCTTTAAATCGAAAAATTTTGCGAAAAATTTCTATAAAGCGGACGGACAAATCCCAATAAGTCTGAGATGTCAGCAGCACTGGTGGACGCTTATGTACTCCATAAAACTCACGAAGCGATCTTTGAGTTTGCACAACTAAACACGGATTTCGGAAATTAATTTCCACGATTTGTAGCCACTACTGTGGTGTAAATTTATCCATGGCAATTCGTCAAGCTTTATTGAGTAAAAATGACAGTGAAATTGACAGCGGTCATCAGCTCATTTGAGAGTGGTTAATCTATAAAATATCCTTTACATATAAATAAATATCCTTTAAATAAATATCCTTTGCAAACTACTAAAATTTGTAGGTATAATTTAATGTCATAAAATGATACATTTTGGAGGTTGTCCTAGCGTCAGGAGCATGCCACTCTACCTAGGACCATACAAGAGTTTTTCTAGAGTAATCTTTGATTCCCATGTCCAATGCTCCATTATCATTTATGCATGGCCGATGCTGGTCTAATAAAATGGAACATATTTTTCATGATCAGATGCAACATGGGACCGTTCATGACCATTTTCATCTTATTCCTGGATCCGTCGAATTTCCTTCGAGCTGCGTCTTGGAATCCTTGATCTGGTTTTGAAAGATTAATTTCATCTAGCAATGCCTATCAATGCTTATCAACCAATAAAATAAATTACTGCTTGTAAAAAATTCCAAAATAATTATTTTCATGTTAAAATAAGCAGAATCAAATTTAAAATTAATAGTAGCATTTTATTTTGTAGTTATTTTTTCCCCCCATACCTGATAGAAGCAATCAATGTATTTAAATATCGCTTATACACGTTTATAAAAAGTAAACAACCATTGACTAATAAACGAGCTTTGTAAGACGCACAGGCTCTTATGTTTCTTTGAAACAGCCTCCATTTATATAAGCGCTAGTATTTTCGTGAATTCGTTCCTTGAAATGATCATAAGGAAGCGGAATCATAATTACTACAATCGAAATATTCAAAATCAAAGACACACTACAATACTTCAAAACTCTTTTTCAACACGTTAACAAGGACTTATGTTCAAACCGAATTCGTCAGCTAACATAACCTTCAAACCAAGAATGAAAAACAGACATTTCTCCTCTTTCTCACAGTTACGACTAAGTAAAGATAACTTTATTAAACAAAACTTACAATAAGCTTCTCCTATACAAATGAATTATGCAGATACTTTTTAGCTTTACGGCTACTTTCATTCTTCTTCCCTCTCAATGCTCTCTCTATCGAAAATCTAGTGCGCGAAAAAAATTCTGTCGAGCGATTATTGTACTAAGAGAGCTTCAAAGTTTACGCATAAAATTTCATAGCAAAGCAGGCAGCGGTAATTCTCGCGAAATATGGTGAAAGTGTACACTAACGACTCCAAACGGTCCTTGCTCTATCCTTTGCGGGCGCTTGAGGTAATTTCACCGCATTAGCTAAATGAGACTGTAAAGCTTTTTGGACTCGAGCCATAACCGTTTTAAAAATAACGGTATCAATAGGTTCTATGCGAAAGTAAAGATTGTGTTCGAAGTCCGGTGAAAGTTGTCAATTTAATTAAGTATTGCAACGACTTCTCTGCAAAAAAAAAAACTATATCTAAAGAACTTTAACGAAACTGATACAGCAGTATAGCATTTTCAGAAAAATATTTGTTTCCAATCAATTTTTAGTACCAACTAAATTATCTAATTTTCCATCATAAACTACTATTTTACATTCCACACTAATTGGCTTTCGAATACTTTTCGCGACAAAATCCTCATCACCATTTTCAAACCGTTTCCTTAATGTTCTACCGTTAGAAACATACTCGAATTAGATTTTATGTTTACTTTCGAATACCCGAAACGAAATGGACGAGAACGCACATAAAAACTTGACTACGGTATACCAACTTTAGAATGACCCGTAACAATTTCGGTATCGCATTATAATGAGTCTTAAGTACAGTGAAAAAAAAAATTTCTTCGTCGGAAAAATGTCTTTCTGCTCAATAAATTTCGTGCTATTACGGCAAATTGACATTGACAATTGAACGAGGCGTAGACGTTTAGGAGTTTGATAATAATTTAAAAACGGTTCGGAAGGACATTTTGTTAAATTTTCTTTAAATTGGTTTAGTTGAGGAAATTTTAACGAAGGAGTGTAATTAGCTCATTTCTTAATGATGGCAAAAAATATTGATCAATCATGGAAATATTTAATGATAAGAAAGGTGGTGATTGACAGATAGATGAGAAAGGATGTCGTTTTAATGTAGAATTTAGAATAATCAAAATCGATGTTCCGTGACTCGAAAGCGTATTTATTTTTGAGGAACTTCAATCAGGAGAATGTTATTTGAAATGGAATAGATAAAATTAATTACCCATTAATTTATGAAAATGAAGCTTATCAAGTCCGGCTAGCAATAATTGGATTTGTACCCATTTTTTATGATAAGCAATTAGACTATTTTTAATTAGCCAATTCTATAGACAGACATGGAAAGCTTCATAGCTGTAGCATCAGAACTTCTTATTATCCTGTTAAAAAAATATATTAAGTCCAAATTGATTTACCACCCCCTCAAAACTCATACAAACAATTATAACGGCCTTGAGAATGGGGCAAATGTATTTTATTTACCACCCAGCATCTTTAAAATCACCCTGATACTAACTTAAATTGTTCGAAACATTTATATTTTCATTTATAAAATTATTTCACAAAGAGCTCTCAACGCGCAAAGGACACAACGTTCACTCAACGGATAAGCCCACAACACAAACGAATCGTTTAGATAAAGAGTCATAAACGGTACAATCTAATAATTTCCTATTATCATAAATTTCTGAAGACCTTTCCAAGCGTTTATTTGACCTTAAGATCCTGAAAGTTATGTCCTTGTCAGCGCAAAGTCTCATCGAAAACCACAAACAAACTTAAGACAATAAGACTTTGAGGAATTGCCTTTAGTCTGGTTTGGTATACCTTCATGTCTGTATTTCTCAACGACTTAAGTTCTCATCCCTTTTCCTCTCCGGCAGGAAATTTCGCAGAACAGCATCGACCAAGGAACAAAATAAAGTCAGAATCGCTGTTACTACAACAGTTTTCGATCCATATTATAGTTACGAAAACTCAAAGCACAATACCCGTTCTAAAAACTATCATAATTAAATAACACTTGAATGCCGACTCTATCTAATCTTTGACATGCTTTATCCTTTTCTTTTCATGTGCTGTTACGGGTCAACTTTGCGCTTAACAACTCTTGCGCACGTTTAGACTGTCTACACTTACAGCTCTATCGAGACTCCAGGGATCGATACAAGCAAGGACAAACGAAAGCATCACTTTCCCTGCAGCATTTTCTCGGTGTCGAAACAGGATTCACACTGGACAAGGAATCGAATACAATTGCCATCATTTGTCAGGACGTTATTGTTGTGCTAGCGTTCGATACACGAGAAAGGCTAATGCAGTGGCAGGTGAGTATATTTAGTGTTTTACGGACATTCGGTGTAGGCGTGAAAAATAATAAAAGTGAATTTGTCTGTATATAAATACTCAAATATAACATCGTCCTTTGCAATTATCAATTTAAGGTTATTTGCAAAGTTTCAACAAATACCCATCCAAATTTTATCACATTTGCATTCAATACAATTCCATTCAGGTGAAAATATCAAATCATCTGGGAGATGACGTTCAGTACCTAGTTCTCGTATCGTCTGCACCGCCCAAATCCAAAATGCAAACAGGACCATCACGAATGCATATTCAGGATCGACGCTTCTGTTTGACGACTGGCGTTCCGCCTAAACTTCTTGGCCTCTGGGACATTGCGTACTTAAGGTAACATTCACAACATCAATTTGAGATGCATCAGCATCGTCCAAAACGTTTCATTGATTAAATTTCCCGTTATTGTTCCTTGTGCTCGTTACAGACGTTACGGAGTTGTAGATAATCGATTTTGTTTCGAAGGTGGTTCGAGGTGTGGTAAAGGCGAAGGACTTTTTGTATTTGTCACAGATCAGGGAGAAGAAATTACCGAGACACTGAAACTTGCGTCGCAAGCGAGATTGTCGAGCAAGAAACGTCAGGTGGCACGGAAATTAGCAAGTAATTAGGTTTTAAGGATGTTTTAATGGGCATCGATCAAGACTAATGGTATTACTTTCTTTCATTTCTCTTCTGCTCGCTCTGTGTGTGTGTGTTTTGCACTCTACAGCAATAGATAGTCCGAGAAAAGTGGTTTCACCTCGACCAATGGACGTTGTTGACGATAGCTTCTCTTGTCACATGGAAGACTCAGCCTGTACCTGTGGTTCTCGAACACCATACTGGCCGTCGCAAGAGTCTCGAGACATGGATTATGGCTGTGGTGATACGACATCTGTTTCGGAATGTCATGATAGTTTTAACGATGGAGAAATTTTCCCAAAGTAATTTGTTTTTCATTAAATTATAGTTGAATTATTTGTCGAGATATTCTCGTAAGGATTTGTGAAAGAGATTTATTGTTGCGCGTTGATCTGTTTGATGCATTAATTTTTAATTTGATCGAAACTCTACTTTTTCTCTTCACATAGAAACCACAAAGCGAATTTAGAAAGATGCATGAGCTGTATATCAAAACTAGGAGCACCTTCGATGTCTCGAAGTTCGACTGCGACTGGAAATGCTACACCAGGTACTAACCATGCACCACTGTGGACCATTCTTGCAGATCAAAACAACCAATCGAATCTAACGGTTAAAACAATCACAGGTGGTGTCGATCGAATGTCAATATGTTCTTCGCACGGCAGTAGTGGTGGTTATGGTAGCAGTGGTGGATCAGAATATTCTGTGCCTCGGATTAACTGCAATACAACAAACTCTGGCTACCCGGACTCCTGCTATGAATCAATACCCGGGTCTCACTCCTGCAAAAGTCATCCTGCGTCTAGTCTAACCTGTCAATGTCATCCAGTACCATATTCGGCATCTTCGACATTGAAATCTAACAAAACCGCTTGCAAGCCACCAAAACCCCTCCCAATCGTAAACTCGATCCACATGCACCCAGGCTGTATAACAACTCAGCCTGGTGCATCGGTAGGACCCTACGAAAACTACGATGTCCCAAAAACCACAATACAATTTGATAGCCTTCCAGCCGATAACTACGACACCCCGAAAAACATTCAAGACTACATTTCCGAAGACATGAACAGCAATAAAACCCCTGGTCCAGATAACTACGGGAACTATGACACACCTGCACAAATCGGAAAAATGTGTGGCTGCATAATCAGTCAAGACCAAGTTAAATCCTGCATTGAAACGCCACGTAATGGCTGCGCTTGCAACCGAGTTATGTCCTGGGCTGATAACTGGATCACTTTGCCATACTGTCGTAGAGGAAATGGCATAGAAAACACTGGGATGCCAATAAATAGAGTGAAATTGAGTGGAGAAGGGAAAATGCCTGTGATGCAACCAAGTGGCGAACTTGCAATTTATGCTACTGTAGATCTATCGAAAAAAGCTAACCGACGAACGGATAAATTATGCGAGTGCAAAGACGATGACTCGGAAACGAGCTCATCAAATTATATTAACTTAGATCCCGGTCATATGTTACAAGAACCAGATAACAAGCCAAAAGATGAAGGAGAAACGGCCGATACAAAGACTGATTTAGGCTCAGCGAACTATACCAATTTAAACTTTGCTCAATCTTTAGAAAACTACGAAAATTCAAAAGAAATGTTGCAAAGGGCCGGGATTACAGCTCAAGAGATCGAAGAGCTTCGAAAATGTGAAGACGCAAATTTCTGCCAAAAATGTGGTCATGCCAGTGCCAAAGTCTCAGAATCCAGAACGCACACACTGGAAAAGCCAAGAGAACAAAAGAGGATACCCTCTGAGGGACAGCCAGCACAACAACAGAAAGAGTATCTTACATTGGACATGGAGACAAATGAATGTAATGCCAAATTTCCTGGTTATTTGCCGATGTCACCTGCTCCACCAAATGCATGCAATTCAGCAGCAGCCCCACCGATTCCCTCTAAAAGTGATATAATCAAAAGAATTATCGGAGAGAAATCAGCGAGCAATCCTAGTCTAAACGGGCCTTCAGTGGACCGCAGTCGGAAACGACCCGACCAGAGTCGGGTTTCGGGCAGTGCAATGATGTTACTTCATCGTACCAGCAGTAGTCCATACAATCGAAAACAGATAATGAACAATAGTGATCTGTTACCTGGTCTAGATAAACGACTGCCCATACGTAAGCGCTCTTCATCCGCTGATTCTTCACGATTCTTAGAAGAAACTGAAGATTTTGACAGCTCGGAGACGCTCAGAAAGTCATCTTTGACACAAATTGATGGACGACGCTCATCATCGCCATGCCTGCATCAAGAAATGGAAAATTTTGTCGAAGAAGTTTGTTGTGCTAAAGTCGGAGAGACCGAGGACGAGTCTTCAATGACGTCAACCAGTCAAAGCCAGAATTCCCAATCAGTTCACATTCGACGGTCAGCCAGTGTTCCTTGCAAAGCACAAAATCGTGATTCATCTAGCTCAAATGATTCTGGCGTCTCGACAGGTTCGCTCAGGCATCGAGTTGGAGATTTCCATGAATTCGAATTGCCTTTGACTACATCGATGTCCGCTCGTAGACACCAGAGACACGTACAGCCATCTTCAGCGTGTAATCATGCTACCCTCCCGCGGCGATCAAAGTCCTTCGATCCACTCCGCGAGATATCGTTTCAGTTCCAAAAAGTTGAAATGGCTGGTAAAAGTACGTCAGCGGAAGCAGAGGTACCAATCTGTCCTCCGAAAGGACGTGGCTTTGCGAGCCCATGTGAAGGCAGTTCTATGGCTGGACCACCGTATATCGATTCAAGGAGCACAAGTAGTGGAACATCAGATATGTCGGATTATATTGAGACGTTATCTTTGTCGAGTCACAGTTCGTCTGATGCTCCTGAGAATTTAAGGTAAGAAGTGTTGTGATATGAGTTTCATAGATTTTATTACTCACCCTAAAATGACTTGCAAATTGAACTTATCTCCCTATGTCAATTGAAACATTTTATTTTCCCAGACTTTTGCGTCAAGCGACATCCACACTCAGACCACGTTCTGGTAAGGAATATCAAAACATCGATCGATCGCTTATAGCTCTCACGCAAAGTGGTAACAGTGAAACATTGAAATTGCACAATAATCCACCGTCACAGTTGAGAGGTTTGCTCACGTGCTCTGTTAATTATGCCAATATAACACCCGTGCCCGAAAATGCTGAATCACCTAGTCCGGGCTATCAGAGCGGTGGGTCGCCGCAAGAGGCACATGTCGAACCGTTCGTTTTTAAGGTAAGTTCATGAGAATTGTGTGCGCGTAGTGAAGCAATTATGTCTAGGCAATTTATCATAAATATTTTTTGATGCCATTTGTTGAAAAAAATAGAAGAGAGTACCTAGTATGAAATTTTCGTCCTGTTTTGATTAAACTAAATTTTGATTTGCCCTGCATGGAAATTTTCTTAGAAATAATGAATGACGAATGCTCACTGTCAACACTTTGGCGCGATTTTCAAAATTTTAATGCTCTTACAAAGAAAATATATTTTTTAAATATCTGCGGGGCTATAGAAATCAATATTTTTTTTAAATCAATATTTTATTTTTTAAAACCAGTGCATTTTATCATAACGAATACTTTTCTGTACTTAGCCTAAGTGTTCGTTGGCGAAATCTGAAGATCTGAGCATTTTTGGTAAATTCTACTTTTATCCATTTGACCTGGGGAGCTATTTGAAGTCATATACAGTTTGGTCAGCAAGAGCAAGTCCTCAATTATTTGAAAAATCCGAAAGAGGTTTTTGCCGTATTTTAGAGCTTAATTTTCCTACTTGTAGACTTTTTCAAAACCACTGATGCAATTCAGTTGAAACCTAATTTTCTCAACATGCACAAGTTTATAAAAATAAGTCTGGCTTTCGCAAAGCCACTCGAGCCGCGCTCTCTATGTTTGCACCCACAGATACCTTCATTAAAGGTTCCAAATATATTGAAAGTGATCAAAAAGATCTTAATCTTTATTGAAAAGGGGGGTGAAGCATTGCTTAGAGTGTGCCAACGTAGATGATTTTCCAGGTCTACACGAGATTAGGTCACCTCGAATAAGGGAGAGAAAATCATCGTGAGACGAATTCTACTCTACACTTGAACAGACCGCAAGCCATAGAAACGGTATTTATGTAAGTATAAACACCAATCAAACACGACGGAGTCAGAAGAATATCCAGTTTTAAAGCACGAGTCTGAAACCCCTTACCTCCAAAACTCACATGGCAAACGCAATCTTTGGGTCGCAATGGAAAAACGAAATATATCAGCCATCATTTCACGAATATTGGCTTTCAGTTCGTCCAGAGTTTGGGATTTGTTCGCATAAACACGATCAGTTGCGTACGCCCACAAAAAGAAATCCAGAATCGTTAGATTGCAGCATCTTGGAGGCCAATTCATATCAGCCAATCGCAAAATTACACGTCCTGGAAATTTCTCGTGCAAAAGACGTCAATTTGCCTGTGTTCCGTGACTTGTTACCCCATCCTGCGGAAACCACTTATCGTCAAGATCATAATCTTCGATTTCCGTCCTAAAATAATCGGTTAACATGCGGCCATAGCGCTCACAATTGACGGTGATGGCTCGAATTTGATCGTTTTAAAAAAAACACGGCCCAATCACGCACCACACAGTGACTTTTTTTTTTTTTTTGTAATGGCCTCTTTTCGGTCATTTGTGGATTTTCTGAGCCACTTATTCTACAGTTCTACTTATTAAAGTATCCAAAAGCGATACAAAAATCAGCATCAAGAATTCTAACATGGAAGCAGCTTGTAGCAGCCACTCGTTAGGCATTCATGTCATGGTGTACAGAGTAAGAAAGAAATAACACAATGTAAAAAAATAAATACATCAATACGTTCCATGAAGAGCGAAAATATAGAAAACATGGCTTTGATGAGCAGGCCATGTTGAAAAGGGTCTAGTTGATGTGCTATGCAGATCAATCAGTCTAAACAAAGAAGCTACCGCTGCACACTAGATTCCTTTCTCAATTTAGCTGTTTGCTCAACACAAATAACTTGTGGTGAAAGAGTGAAGATTGTCGGATTGAAAATTCTGTCCGAACGAAATTTTCGAACTCTCGATACGGTGAAAATTATGCAATCTTTTCTCGTTTACATTCATCTGCCTGGAAGGAAATAAGTTTAGTTTCGCGTAACTATTCCACATTTACTAAAACTCCTTGGAACTCAAAACGCTCTAAACATTTTTGATCCTTTGTTCGCTCCTTAAAATTCCCTCCTTATTTTCCTGACTCAGTTATACTAAATGGTTTTATTGATCCCAAATCTTCTTGATATTTGCAGTCTCTTTGCAATATTTTTTCCGTAAGTTTACACTTACCCATCGGTTCCTGCTTCTGACTGCTTTTCTTTTGGTTTCTCTCTTTGTCTCTTTTCTGTCTTGACTGACCTTTTTGATGTGGAATTGCTTTTTTCCTTGCTTGACTCTAATTGGACCTTTGGTCCGGATAGCATTCTCAACTTTTTTCGTGAAAAATCTGGAGTCTTCTTTTTGTGTCTCTTTATCCATTTAATTCAATTTCTCTACTCTCTTCATGGAAGCTATCAAACATTATTCCAATTTTCAAATTCGGTGAACGTAAACTTTCTTTTGCTAACTGTCCTATCTACATTCTCCTTTGCTTTTTGAACACTTCGCTTTTAATAGAATCTCTGATACCTTCAGCTGTGTCCTCGCAACTTAACAACATGGGTTTGTAAAAAGTTGCTATATCTCTACAAACCCTGGTTAATCTTCGCATGTAATAGCTTTCGCTATTGGCAGCAGCGATCAAGTTGATGTCGTCTATACTGAGTTTCTAGTCAGACTAAAGCATTATGGTATATATGAGCATTTGCTTCCCTGGATTTCAACTTTTTTAAAGAATCGAACTTGTAATGTCTCGTTCTTTGGATTGTCGTCGTAACCTTTCTCTGTTTTTGTATGTATTTGAAGCGTCTATCCTAGGGTCACTTCAATTCAATCTCGTCATCAACGATCTTTTTAGTGTTTTTATGTCAACTTGTCTTATTTATATGTATTTAGATGACTTAAAAATCTTCCGGATAATCAAAAATTATGCTTCTGCATGAAAATTTAAAAGCTCTCTCTTACTGGTGTAACTTGAATTATTTGTCCTTAATTATTTCCACGTGTTTTTCCGTGTCCTTTTCACTCAAATTTCACATTCAAAATTTTTCTTATGCTATTTGTGGCGCCATCTTCTCTTCTATTGAACATTATGCTGATTTTGGGGTTACCTTCGATCGTAAGCTGAAATTCGATATGCATGTTCTAACTGTCACTAGAAAGGGCTCTGAATTACTGGCTTTGTGATTCATTCCTGCCTTAATTATTTTGCGTCCACTTGTTTATTACCCTAGCCTGTTCAATACTTGAATATTGTGGTCAAGTATGATGTCCTGGCTTCCAATGCCTTTTAGATACTGTTGAACTAGTTCACTAAAGGTGTACACACACCTTACTTTTGAAATATAGTCTTCCGTATCTACCTTAAATGAAGTTTCTCTTCTAATCATTCCTCTCCTTGGGCAGTGCAGATTTTTCTTGCACGAGTCTTTCCTCTTTAAAATCTTTCGTGGCTACCTATCTTCTTCTGTAGCATCTTTGGCCATTGAGCGGTAACACGTAGGGCTAATCAGGTCCTCCATTGTATTTGACATACTGTTATATACATACCTTAACTAATATTTGACATTGGTTAAGGCATTGGTGAATGCTGTTGAGGCATTAGTCCAGGGGTTAGTGAATATATCGTATTAGTGATGCTGATGAACGTTTCGTAAAGTTATTCAACTATTGACAGGATATATGATATGGCTAGGATAGTGTAAGATCGCTCAGCTCATAGAACTCTTCAACTTTTACATTCTATTGCGATCTGCAAAAATCCAGTTTATAGAAAAATATTTGTTTTTCATTAATTTATTCTTGTCTCTATTAACTTTATTTGTTATTCTTGTCTCTATTAACTTTATTTGTTGAATTTAGCCGCATAATACTTTTGTTTAGTTACTTAATTTAACTTTACTGAATATAACTTTTCTTAATTTTTTATATACTAAATTGATTGTATAAACATTGAATTAACAAATGTTTTATTCGTCACTTCAATGCTTCTCATTGATATATATTTTATTTAATAATTGGCATAATTTTGGAAGCATAATTTTCATTCACATTTTTTGTTCTATTCCAGAATGAAATCAAATCGAAGCAATGAACTACAGGTAAATGTAAGGAACGATATAGCCACGAGGGAATGTAATTTAAATAGATTGTAATTATAAGCCATATCGGCAGAAAAAGATATTTTGAAAATGCAAATATTTTTTTTGGGTTCCTATTGATATAAATTGAGAAATGTACCATAATATGTAACAACGTAGTGAATAAGTCAAATATCTACTACGAAACAGCAATTGGAATAGGATCTTATATACACACTTATACACTCAATAGCCGTTTAGATACAATCTATCTCCTAACTAATATTAAACCTATACGAAGTCGAAGACTAGCAGGACTCTTATACCGGAAAACATCACTGCATTAGTTTAGTATGTTAAACATTTTTTTTATAGTTTCTGTTACCGTATCATATACCGTATCAATAGATTTGTCTACTCTATAGCCCAAAAGTAAATCAAGATTTGACAATGATGTGCAACCAATTTACGATCATAAAAAAAGAACAACGACTGTATACAAGAATTTAAAAACAAACAACGTCTGAGACCATAAAATAAACCAATTTTCTGAAAATTAATTTGCTTATTTATTCGACAGCTAAAACTTCGGTTTCCTACTCTTTTATACACACAAAAATTTTTATACAATGCCAACAAATAGCCGAATTGACAAAGAATGGAAGATTGAACGATCTTAGATAAAAAAAATAGTCATAGTTTCGTCTATGTAGCATTTAGTAGCAAGAATAGTTTCGGATTGTGTTTTTCTACAAAAATGAAAAAAATTCAGAAAAATTGTAAATAAATTATTTGATTTGCGTAAATAAGAAAGATTTGCATGAATGATATAACCATTTAAGGGTTTTTTAACAATGTTTT
Source organism: Nemotelus nigrinus (assembly GCA_947369275.1). NCBI lineage: Eukaryota > Metazoa > Arthropoda > Insecta > Diptera > Stratiomyidae > Nemotelus > Nemotelus nigrinus. The sequence goes on from OX376373.1 coordinate 168,587,230, forward strand.
TATCTCAAGTATTGATGAACTTCACACTAACTTATATACTACTTAGAAAATGATCGCCAAAAATTTTAGATTTTTATACTGGTCAATACAATCGGTTACGTATTTTCGTGTTATTTTGAATCAAATAGTCGAGACAGAAATTATTTCTGCTATTTAAAAAAACATAGCTGATTATTATCAAGCTAAATTTGTATTTTCAAAGTATATTTTTCCTCTAAGTAGATTTTCAGTTGCTGAAAATTGTTTTTGGTTCGTTGATTCAATAGACACAAAAATGTAAATAAATTTCATGTAAGCGATAATTTTTGATTTGTTTTGTTTCAAAAACTCAAATTTGAAAACTTCAAAAAACTTTTTTTCCACATCGAGACTAATTTTCAAAGGATAAAGAACTTGCAAATTAAAACAAACACCAGCCTAATTGCTGATAGTTCTTATTAAACAATATAAACCAAAATTAAACATGGAATTATGGCAACAAACGTGTCGTAATAGACTGAATCGAGCAAAAATCGCAATATTTAGAATACTATAAGGTATAATGTACTAAAGATTTCAGATGATTAACCGAAACAAGTGTTTTTTTTCGCTCTGCATTTCAATGGAATAATTGAAAGTTAAAATATATAATGCCGCGAACAGAATTGTAGCGATAAAGAGATGATTATACCAAATTATACGAACAAAAATAAACTACATATGAAATTAGGTATACATAACTCATGAGAAAATTTAAATTAATTATATATCAAATATTTGATGAGCTACAGAGAAAGATGAATAAATCGAAATGGAATGAAAATAAGAGAGTAAATAATTTGCACGAAAAATTTACATTTTTCGAATTACAGAGATGGAATATGTGTTTTAACTTTTTTAATATACCTACGTCCAATTTTCGAGAATACACATGTTTTTTAATAACTGCATTCTGATCGATTTATAAGTTCTTTTGCTTCGCATCTATGTTTTTTGACATAGGTTTATTTATTTCGAAATTATTTCATTTAGTTTTGATTGTGCGCTTCGAACGTGTATATAAATGTGTAAGAGCTTTTTATTTTGTTTATCTGTTTTTTATTTCTTGTTATTTATTTACATTTTGGAATAAATTTTTTATCTGTTCTATATTTTTTTGAGATATTAAATTATATAAATTGGTTTGGGTTTGTATTAGGTAATAGGCAAAATTTTGAAAAATCATGCAATGAAAAGTAAAATTCCATGCATATTTTCAAGTGAGTTGAATGAAACGATCACATTGTAATTATATTAAAAATATCGGATATTTACTAAATAATAAAAAATTATAAAATGATTTGACGTGTTTGAATTTTTTGGAAAGAATTTCCAGGTCATGTATCCAAGAATGAAGTTTTGGGCGTAAGTATTAGCAATATCGGCTCATAAGTATTAGCAATATCAGCCATATACAAAAAAAAACTTCATTGTATGTAGCATGCATTTCTACAGCTACATTGAACATTTCAAAACTCGTAGCTGTTAATTAAGTTCATCGCTACTTTATCCTGTTTTCTTCCATACAATCTGATAGTGCACAGTTTTGCTGTCTTCTCGTCCCTGCTATTTCTCTTATTCAGCAGAAGTACGTGCAATTTTCTAGAAAAATAATAAGGCTAGAAATAAGGAAGGGTGAGGCTAGAAAGGTATGCAGACAAGCGAAAGGAATGCTAATTAATCACAAATCATTACTAGCTGGAGGTGCACCATCTGATTGAGCGATTGAATGATATTTTGAATTTGTATCTGTAAGCATTGAAGACACAAATGTCTAAATTTAAACTCCTCAACTCAATACTAATTTTTAGAAGGCAGGATTGAAGAGACACCGTTCGTTCCAATTCGTAAAAACTTGCGTTGAGCAATATCATAGTATGTAGAAAATTTTGTTTTATTTTTCTTTTAATTTATTCCACCAAAAAAGCTATAATAATATATAAATGAAACAAACATAAAAATCAAGAAAACTAAACAAATTTAAAAACAGATATAAAAAGGTATAACATACAAATGAATGCAATACAAATAAATAAATTGACATTCAATAAATAAATACATAGCAGCAAAATCACTTGTAGGTCACAGTATAGAGTACGCAAAATGAAATTAAATCATTAATTAATCAATTTTTTGAGTCATAAGAGGATACTAGAATGGTAGACTAGAGAGGATAGGGTAAGAGAGCCTTCATAACTCTGTTTTTAAAGGACGCTTTGGATATCGTAGGGGAAAAGTGTTGGGTCATAGTGTTGAATATTTTGCAGCATCTATTTATTGGCTGATTATCAGCATATGCGGTGCTATCCTTATATTCAACTAGCATTCGTCGGTATCTAGTGACTCTCACGGGCTGATTAAGCACAAATTTTTCCTATATATAGTCGACATTAAAAGCGACTCAAATAACATCGAAACTGAAGCAAGCAGATAACATTAATCTTCTGGATGCAAGAGGTGACAAGTTCAGAAGTCTAAGGCGAGATTCATATGACAGTAAATTGCTAAAATCACAAGAATGGTAAAGACCTCTGAGAGTGAATAGCAAGAATTGCTTTTGAATAGATTCAAATCTCGGGCTGTCGATTTCGGAAATCGGGTTCCAGATAATACAAGCACATTCAAGAAGAGGGCGAACGAGCGCGGTGATAGTGATTTTGTAACCGAAAGGTTCTGAAACTCGCTGGCGCGTCGCTTAATGAGGCCAAGTCTTTTACTTGCTTGAGAAATCATTTTGTCGTAATGAAAATTAAAGCGAAGGTTTTCATCCAACACCACACCTAGGTCTAAAATATTGTCGACCCTACACTCAGATAAAAGCCGTTGCATAAATAAACAAAAATAGATATGAATCAAATATTTTCAAATATGATTTGGCGTCATATACGTTTCTTTTTAATTCAAATAATTTGCCTTCATTTCAATAACGCTGCATCAAAATGGTCTTGTTTGGCACTAAATGTTTTGCTTTAAATTCAATGATGAAAACTATGATATGAAAATAACTTTTGTATAATAAAGTGGAATCATTTTAATAGAATGTGGGGGCTTATTTAGTTGAAATGAGATTCGTTTTTTATTTAAAAGTGTTTCAACTTTTGATTTTAATTTGATTTTATTAAATTTTAAGAGGTGAGATTTTTTGAGTGTACTAAGTGCCGTGTTGCTTATAAGGTATGTATAATGTACTCACGTACTTCTTCGACAAAGTTCACAATGTTTTGCTAAAAAAAAATCATTTGCAATTATTTCACATAAGTTTTGATGAAACCTTGTAGGTTTCTGGTGAATTAGAACGGAATAATTCTGTTTTATATGTGCATTTCCAACAATTTCCAACCTGGAGGATAACAAGCATCTGAACTAATCAAAAGTCTATTCAATATGACTGACAGACGTGTGATAAAGCAGTGTTCTTTCAAACAGCCGTGAAGACCATTAGCCCGCGATAGCGTAGTGCCCTTGAATCTACAACCAGTCCATTCTGGTTTGCCACTTGGCTAGCTCTTTGCAGTTGGGGTGGGTTCTAGAAAGAAGGGGTGGATTTTACTCTATGAAAAGAGAGACACTAGGTGTTATTCACTCGTCATAAATTAAACACTTTATTTGAAAACACGAGGCGAACTGGCTGTTTTGATAAAGGACCAAAATCTCTCAGATTTGCTCTGGCAAGCTAGACTCACTCGAGATGCAACAAAGTATGTTGTTAGAAAATGGTACCCAAAAACAGCACATACACAAACAATATTAATCAATACTTCCATTCCAGAGGCAAACCTATTTGCAGGCAGAAAACCCAGTTTTAAATAGAAAGGTGGCCGGAACTCTCTTCTAAAATAAAGACGGTCTGAAAACGAAAGTTATTTTTCTGGACTGTCACCAAAGAATTTCAACTTTAGAAACTTATGAAACTAATTTATATCTAGGCGAAAACTTGACTCCACTTCGGTCACGTTGCTGGCTGAAGTGTGGGAATTTGTTTTTGTGGAATGCGAGGTCACCGATAACGTAACTCGCGCGAACACTGACCCTCCAATTTTAGCAACAACATTAGAGTGAAAGTGATAAAGGTCGCTGGACGGCTAAGCTAATTGGTCTTATTGAGCCTTGACTTAACGGGAGCCACGAAGAGGTAACCTTTTACCTTTGTCAATTCTTGACAGGGAACGGTTACTTCAGGAAATACCTGAACAGGATGGGTAAGGTAGTCACACCATATTGCCGGTACTTTGTGACTGAGCTCGATGATGCTCAAGCACACATTCTTTATGTGCAGTCGCTTTGTAAGTTTGAGGCGCACAGTTGAGTCTACAATCGGCCTAGTAGCGACTTAAACTTTCGTGAATGCAATGCTGCGAAACGAGAAGAGCTGGTGCGCAGTTTCAACATACGTTGAGAAAGTGCTGCGCATAAAGCGGGAGAAGAGTTGCCTTGCCGACCCATGAACGGTGGTAGTTTCTTAAGCCCGTGATTACCGATGGATGAGTCAGCACGATCGAATTGAAGCAGTGCATAGGCGGCTCTCGACTCGAAACTTCGTGTACTTGTAGATAGTCCTTTTTTTCGTGAGCCAAACCTCACATACCCCGTGATAATAGGTCACCCGGGGATCTGGTTAGCAGATTTTTTGTTTGCCATCTACACTGGGGGAAAAAACAATCTAGCTAAAGTTAGAGTTTTTGAACAAATACTGAGCATTAATTGAGTGTTTTGCGAATTGAATAAATGCTTTGCATACCGAAGCTAGAATCAAATCGTCAGAATTAATTGAAGTTAAACTAACGTTATTATCCTAAAACTGATTTGTTTGTAGCGATGAACAATCTGTGGTGGATCTACGAGGTGATTCAGCTCAAACCTGGTTCCTTTTAAACTACTGCATTGGATGATAAATAGACCCAAATCTATCTAACCGACATGAAATTCACGTTCCTGCACTGCATTGAACGTGTGGTCCCAAAAATATAGATAACTGACCATATTAAAAGTGCATTCGGCGGAATAATTGCTTCTAATTAAATTACAATGGTGATTTTGACACAATGTTAATGCACGTCGTGCTCATTATATAAGTTCGAAATAATGAAATTTTGTTGTGGATGGAAGTTTCATTCGGAATTATCGTGAAATCGTTACTGTCAGTCGATGGTACATATGAATGTCATCATGAAAATTGTGTGGATATTAGTAAACTCAGGTCATATTAACACACAAGTACCAATAATCGTGTTTTCATTGCAATATTTTAAGTTTAAATAATCATATACATAGAATAATGCCATTTCGCTGCCATTATCGTAAATTTTCAACAATCCACATTTCAGTCGTGAGCTGTGGTTCAATGAAGTGTGAATAAAATTGTAACGGGTGCTGATTTTATAGCGAGAGTCCTTATCAGTGCAGTGAGATGTAAGCTGTTTGAAAGCTGACAATTTAATTACAGCTGGTCCTGTTGTGGATTTTGTGTTTGAAATGTTGAGTGTCGAGATTGAAGTTGTACTTCAAACTGGGTGGTTTAATTTTTATCACATGGTAAAATTCGGATGTATGCTACAGTTTATTGGTACTGTTAGGGCAAGAATTTAAGAACCATATCATCCAATCTGCTCGAAGACTCATTATATTGTATGAAACTATAAAATTGGAAAACTGTTCCAATGGCTTCGATTACAGGAATCAATTCAAAAACAAAACAACAAAGAAAAAAGTTAATATTCTTCGCATTTTATAGTTATTGTTGAATTTAGGCATTTACTATTAAACCACTAAAGCCTCGGCAAAATAAATTGAAGATTTTTTGTCTCCCTTCTTGCCAGTGAAAATGTAATTTAGGTGCATATTTTCACGAAACCTGATGTTTTCGCACCTTTGATACTTTATAAACCATTTGATTCAACCTGCTAGTTATATTGGTTTACAAAATTTTAACATTTAACTTATTCAAAACATATGTCAAATTTTAAAATAACATGATCAATCAATAAATTAAGAGTAACGGAAAATTAATACACCCCTTCGAAATCAATAACCCACAATGGGCGCACATTAGCTACAACCGTTTAAATGCAGTAAATAGGTTATATTACCAAATATTACCGTAACTACACCAAAATACTGAAACTTGTTTAATTTTGAGGCAAAAGTTACGATGATTACGTATTTTTAAGTGTGATATATCTAATGCCGCGCTAATCATCGTGAAGCAAATTGGTGGATGAAGCAAAATTGTTGAATTGACGATTTCACTATCTTGCAGATTTTTACAAATCGAATTCTTTTTCAGGATTAATGCTGCTGCAAGTTGCAGGACGAGCTTATGTACGCTTGATTTCTCTTTATCTTATTCCGGCTCTGGTTTATAGTTAGACGAAAATGAAAGATGTATCAGCTTAAAATATTTTTAGTCAATTCATTTTCCTGATAATTTTTTTCTACAAACAACGTTATACAGCCTTGGAATCTTTTATTATACTAGTTTATGTCTCGAGTCGTCCTTTTGTAATCGTGGCTTTATGTATTTGCTTTTGACCATTGTTTTATGAGGTGTAGAAGTTGTTGTTTACAAGCGCAGTCGAAATTCCGCACTGTCACCAACTTGGTCACGCCAGACGACCTCTGGTGGTAAATTCTAACTTTGGTATAGATTTGCTAAATGCTCAGTTGTAAGCTTACCTACTCAGTTGTACCAGGCACCGCCTAGACCCAAGAAGTGAATACAAGCGTGAATAAAAAAAAAATTATTTACAGTTTTTGGCTGTCTCTGCTAATTGGCTTTGACACTGCAATCCTAATTTTTGTTGAAAATGTCGGTGTAGCACTTAAAACGAAATAAATCCAAAACATGTATAAAAAACCAATTTAAATACATTAAGCATACTTATCCCGTCATCATTAATGCTCCATATACTTATAGTTGAATTTCACCTCATGGATTATGTCAATGTTGGATCTTATCGATCTAGTTTTACTCTTAGTTCTTCCCTACATTTTGCAATAATATAATTTTTCTATCAACTAGGTATCGCTTGTTATATTAATCCTCAAATATGAAACTTTTTTATTGTTTCCTAAATACAACTGTAATCGGAACCTTTTTTAGTGACGTCAGTCTTAGATTTATGCAAATTAATGCCTCATGATATAATATAAATTATTCTACTCGGGCCCAAATTTTTCATCTGACTACTCCAACTGGCTGATCCAACTTTAATAATTATTAATGTTTCTGTATTTATTTAAATTTCTTTGATAAGTGCTTTATTTTACAGAATCTGTTATGAGAAAAAAAATTGAAAAATACGCCTTAATTTCAAATGCAAATCATTGAATTTAAACCACAGATCATGGGTAATTTTTGTTTAACAAATAAATTCTTGCACAAACAGCTTTTAATTTAGTACAACCCCCGCCAAAACCATATCGTTACCATTCAGTTTGTTTACCACCAAAGTCCTATTAGATGTTCTGATCAAATGTACAAATTGTTGTTTACTCTGCCCATAACATTAATTATGGTCAAATTAATGGAAAAACGCGATGAACCAAGGCAAGTCGATTATTTCCGGATGTAGTATATTCGTACACATAAAGTTCGGTAAGAGCGTCAAATCCACCTCCAGAAAAACAAAAACGTTCTAATAATTTACTGGACATTGACACTCACACATTTTCTGGAGATCTAACTATTCGCTGTGAGTCCACCCTCACGATTGCAGGCCGCTTGTAGAGAAGACAGAGCACATTGAATAGGGAGCATTTCGCCGTGAACTCGATTGAGTCGACAACTAGAACGCAAACAATTCTGAAGTTGCAAATGAGAAATTCAAACACAATGTTCGATCCAAGAACATAATAGACTGAGTCCTAAAAAGATAGACAAACAAACGATCGAACAAACAAGCGATGCCGCCGAAGGAATCGACGGAAGGAAAATCATGAACACGATTTGCTAACGTCTATTGATTATTTTATGATGAACTTATAGTCCGGGGAAATCTAACATGTTGCTTCGGAAAAATTAGGGGAAAGCTGAATTTTGGTGTGAACCTTGGTACTGGCGTGTTGAACAAAATGTCAAAAGTCCCCATCGATCCGAGCACTGCGTCACTTTTTATACGGGGTCAAAGGTCACCAAAAGTGACCTTTCCAAAATATCTCAGTAACGGTTACGTCTTCAGAAAAACAATGTATGACAAATTTGTAGCTTAAAAAATTCCCAACAAAAAAGATTATATAACTTTTTCCTGTAACCATAACCGTTTTTGAGATATATTGGTCTAAACATTTGTAACTAACAGCATCCTCTTTCTTAGGGCATGTAAATATTATCCGATTTTGATTACGACTTGGCATGTTTGTGAGTTTGTTTTTCTATGTTTAAGAGGCGCATGAAAAAAACATGTAAATAAACTTAACAACCATGCTCCAGGGTAGATGGAAAAGCGTGCTCCGAAAAGTTTCCCCATCCCCCTTTGCCATGAAATGGTATCCTTGAGCATCCATCCCAAATCTTCAGAAATGGGCTCGTTGCCTACTCTTTGCACACTGTCCAACAAGATAGGATCACTTTTTATCCTGTAAATTGTCTATTATTGACATCGTGAGACTAGCCCTACACCCAAAGCCTACCCCCACCCTACCCACCCCCGCAAACGAACCATTCCGAAATAGCCGGTTTTTTAGTTTTTTTTCCATACCGTCTTATCCCATGAACGATCAGGGCAAGGTCAAGCAATTTCAGGTGCAAATTGGTTTCGAGACGTGTCATGTCCCTTTGGCGCTACGTAGTCATCACAGGATTGGTAAAAAACTGATTATTAGGGGATAGTCTGCAGCGGGTTGGGCCCCTATAATGTCAAGAATGAGCGTTTACAGAATTATGCCATTTTTTTATCTTGCTTTTTCATACTCCTAGCGCCATGATATGTTACAAAACCTATTTTCACTTGCAATGTTGTTGTCTTGTTCTGCTTTTTCGTGGAAAATCCCATACCAATGATGCAGCAATACAGTTTATTTCCGAAAAGAGAGCAGCGAGCAGACGTCCTTACAAGTTATATGGCAAAGGGGGGCGGGGGGTGGTGGTAACTTTTCGGAGCACCCTTTTCCACCTATCCTGGAGTATGGTAGATAAGTTTGTTTACTTGTTTTTTTCATGCGCCTCTTGAACATAAAAAAACAAACTCACAAACTTTCGAGGTCGCAATCAAAATCGGATAATATTTACATGCCCTGAGAAAGAGGATGCTGCTAGTATCAAATGTTTAGATCAAAATATCTCAAAAACGGTTATGATTACAGGAAAAAGTTATATAATCTTTTTTGTTGGGAATTTTTTAAGCTACAAATTCGTCATACATTGTTTTTCGAAAGAATAGACCGTTACTGAGATATTTAGGAAAGGTCACTTTTGGTGACCTTTGACCCCGTATAAAAAGTGACGCAGCACTCGGATCGATGGGGACTTTTGACATTTTGTTCAACACACCAGTACCAAGGTTCATACCAAAATTCAGCTTTCCCCTAATTTTTCCGAAGTTTCGCCTTTTTTATGTAGGATTTCACTGGGCTATTAATGAAATCGTGATTTAGTTCTGGAGCATTCTGTTGGGATGTTTGCATGTGCCTTGTGGCAACTAGATGGTTGATTGAGGTTTAGATTAAATGTTTGATTTCAACGGATTATTTGTTGCATATCTTACTTCAACGCGGAATGTTGCAAATCATGGGTTTTAATCGGATATGCCTGCAATTCATGTCATGTGCTAACGGGCAAAATGTCAAATGCTCAATTAATAAGCTGCTCATAAGTTTTATATTGTTTATAACTGAAATAAATGAACAATCCTAGGAATAATTCGAACATCCCTCTTTTACAAAGATTTATGTAAACTTGTGGACAGAACTTCGCAGCAAAGGCTATTAATTCAAAGATGAACTGAAAATTAATTTGAAAAATGAAAAGCCACCTTCACCATCAAGTTTTGGAGAAAATTTCGCTAAGATTAAAGAGTTTTGCAGCAAATTCATAGCTGAAAAATTTTTTACATAAGATCTACAACATTTCTAGGCTAAGGAGGCGGCTGGTCGGAAAAATTGAAATAGAAAATTTAGAAAAATCGAAAGATTTTTAAATTTCACCGGTTTATTTTACATTGATATTTTAGGCCGTTCCACATAATTATAATATTAACAAAATTGTAAGAAATAAATTTGTATATAAAAGGTTGTTAAAATTTAGTTCGCTCCTATCTTGTACAACTTATCCTCTACCTCGGCCACATACTCTTCGACCTCTCGAGGAGGCTGTGAAATAGAAGAAATAAGCAGCAGGTGCTCCCGGCACACTACTGATAATGTTTTTTTTTAATTTATTGTTTTTGCTTGGTAAATACTTGCTTTTAAAACGATTTTTGTGTGTTTTTTACGTGGCTGCTCGATGCTTGAGTTTTCAAGGACTCTGTTGTCCTGACGACCTTTTATAGGTTACATCACTTAAGTCTTTATATCTGTCAATTGCCATTGAATCAAATACAAAATTAACCTAAAATGAGATTCATCGAAAGCTTTATTAATAAATTGTGTAACAAATTATACTTTGTAAGCTACAAGTGTTTCTAATTGTGTATCCGCAGCTGTATTTAGTTGCTAAAGGAATTGTACATATAATTGAATCAAATGATTAAAATGACAAACTCTAAAAAATGGCGTCGACGAAAATTCCGAATTCTCTAGCATTTATCGAAAAATAATGTTTTATCGCTTTGAAAAAATGATATTTGTAAATAAATGGACTATCATGCGACCTTTCTGTTTTAAGAAAAACTGAGCAGTCGCATAAAAAGTTTGGTTCAAAATTAAACAAAGAAAGAACAAATTGAAAACTTCGTAAATAACTTAGAATTTTCCGTTTATTCTTGAATGGTAAAATAGCCCCTGTCTATATTACAAAACTAATAAAAAAGGTGCAAAATATTGAACTAGAGCTGAAGAAAAGTCTGATGAACATACATCGTTTTTTATGGGACTTTGATAAATTTTCCAATTAATCATTTTGGAGAATCGATTTAACGTTTTCACAAACGTTTACACTCTTAAATGCCATCACACCTAAAAATAAAGCAACTAAGAAGGATATAGTAATGTTTTATGACTTGGGGCCTAGCAGATAAAAATCACGAAGCAAACGATTGAATTAATGTGATTTGGCTATGATAAAAATAAAATAATGGCACAAAATAAACAATTATCTTCTTTTTTCAGAGAAACTGTCACAAAAAAAATCGGAGTAGCTCGAATAATATTTTCAATAATAAAGTTCAATGTACTGTTTTGTGAATTTGAGCAATTGTTCCAAAATTGCTGTTACTTTGAATGCAAAATTGTTGACACAAAAGGAAATATTTATTTGATTCCCACAAACTTTTCACTGTTGCATTCAAAGTTAAATATTTAAGCCAAAATTAAGGAAACTGTAAGTAAAATGCAAATACGAAAGGCTTAATTTGAAGTATTTTAGTATTTATGATAATTCCATGAATTTTTAGTTTAAGTCAAAAATCAGTCTATTGCTTAAACCGCATTTATTTGAAATTTTTAACTTTCACTGTTCTATTTACTACCAAGTATTTATTGTATATAAGTGCCTTGTTGAAGAACACTTAACTCGGGCATGTGGAGCAAAGCTCTCGCTTTCGCTCAGTCCTTAGACTATTCGGACGGTCAATACGTGAGCAGTCTTTAGTAGTTTTTTTTTTCTATGATGCTGCCTAAATCAATGTTTCTTATACAAACTGGGAGTTTCCATAGCATCATTCCACCAAATATAAAGTTACAGATATATGCAAAAAAAAAAATAGTGATCTTTAGCTTAACAGAAACTGATACGAATCTTGGTGTCAGTATGCTGAAACTAAGTGATTAATATTATCTTAAATTAAAAAAAATGAAGAACTTCACCTAGTTAAACCTATACATTTTTAAATTAGCATTTTTTCATTGTATTTCCCTTTTGCATACTGCTGTTGTATATTGTTGTCTAACTACATACATTTTTCAATTTGCTTCTTCAGATTATGTTACCACCAAGAATCAATAAAATTCCTGAGTCCTCTATTTCAGACTCGCAGCACGATATGATTATTCATATAGTAAATGTTAATTACTGCAAAAGGAAGGAAGAGGTAATCTTAGTAGCATGACTATTCCCAAGCATTAATTAGTTCAATTAAAGTTCCACATCTCACTTTTCCCTTCATTTAGCTAAGCTGCCTATTCAAAGCTAGGTTAATTCAAAGCTCGGTGCGTGGTTCTCCGTCCGAACCTGTATTCAAACCAAGCACCAGGACCCCCTGCTTTGCCCAATACTGTTCTGGAAGAATACATTCACGGTATAAAGAGTGCCAAACAAATTTCCTGGACCCAAAATATGATTGAAAAATTCTAATAATACAACATTTTAAAATTTCGACGACTTTTGCAAAAATGTAAAAACATAACATATAAAATGAAAGCTGCAACAAACTTAAAGTGAAATATGCCCAATGATATTAAGATTGAGTCAGTGGACCTAGAAAAATCGATTATTGTTGCTATCAATTACAATTGAAAATGAAAAAAACTCAAGCGCATCAGAACCGCTGGAAAACTGATTTTCGAAGAAATTGTCTTGTGGGTAGACGCAATACACTTTTTTGTAGTATCATATCAACCATTTCTTACCCCAAGCAACAAAAGCCATTTTTCGGCAGCATCTCGTATAAAATAAATGATGAAATTGCTGAGGCAACACTTTTTCAAAAAAGCAGCTGTCAGCTAGCAACCTCATGCTAAAATCAATCTTTGCTTTGAATTTTGTTTTCCTCACAGCAAAAACTTGGAAAATTTAAGCCTTGGTTCTTTATGTTTTTTGTAAATGCTTTGCATATAAATAAATAATGGAAGTATCGGTTGATGCACTATATCCAAAAACGTCTGGTGTTGGCAGCACTGTCTTAGCAGCATAGCCAAAAATATACCAAATATGCTTCAGGTTAAGTTAAACCCACCCTGTGAATTCAGTTTCGATTGAATGAAAATTCAATGACAACATCGCGTAGTCAAGATATGCCAAAAAGTACAAAATTACCATAGCTGGCAGCCCTTTCATAATTTTTTTATGGAACTCTCACGATATTTGATTTAGAATAAGTTTTCTAATTTTTCAACCAAATTTCCATCAAATATGGCTACGAGTAAGGTTCAGGTACTGTGTGAATTTCGTTAAAATTTGGGGGCTAAATTGGAAGCTATAGGCTAAAAAGCAGTTTTTTGGCAGTGAATTTTCAAGATAGCGATACAATCACAGGGTTGCCTGCATTTCAAAATCGATTCTATCATATCTGGTCTTAGTTAATACCAACATGTTCTGTAAATTACACAATGACTGCAGTATCCGGTCATCAGTTCTCGTGGACAGAAGTTTCGAGTGCTGAAAATAAAGATGATTTGGTGATGGGTTGCAGTTCTTATGGAACTCAAAATTTTGAAAATTTCAAATTGATAGGGTGGACAAAGGTTAATATTTATCGATATTTTGAAGAAGAAAAAAAAGGAAGAATTTTCCAGGGGGGTCGATGTTTTGAAGGATTTTTTTCACATGTGCTTGCCGCAGCTACAGGGCTACCCACACCGTTTTAAATTCATTTGTGTATAGCGTTAGTCAACGTCAATACGCTCTGCAAATTTCACGATGATCCAATATTTTTCTCAGAAGCTATGACAAATAAAAATTTGGAAAACAATCCTGGCCTACTTTTAGGCTTTCAGCGCCCACACAGGGCTCAAAGATTCTAATTCTCTAACATAATTTATAAATAAGTTTTCATTCCCTATGCTTACTTTCAGCAAAAATGTACATTGCATAGAGATGGGTACCTAAAAATCCATTAAAATGCCCCAAGCCGCCAAAGAGTTAAATGTATCTTATTTTTAATAAGTCGTGGACCTACTCCTTTTTTGCAACTATGTCTTCCGAAATTTCAGCTCAATTTGTTCTACCATTCCAGAGACTATCTCCCTTAATCTTTATGCTGATATACATATTAAATATATATATATATATATATATATATATATATATATATATATATATATATATATATATATATATATATATATATATATATATATATATATATATATATGCTGTGAAAATTTAAAAAAACTTCAATATGAGAGCTGTCAAAATTTTTTTTATCGTGGCTAATCTTAAGATCGAGCGGGCCCGTTTTGTGAAAACAGGCAAGAGAATAGCGAAGAAGATTTTGGGGTAACAAAAGATCTGGGCTGGTTGAATCTATTCTGACATACATTTAGAGCAGAACCTCCTTTGGAGCACAGGATAACATGGCAATATTAAGATCCATATTGATAAAGGCTCAGATAAAGGCTTCTACAAAGATGCAATAGAATATGTAACTCGTAACAGGTGCTGGTAGTTATTTCGGAAGGAGGCGGACAAAGAACAAAGAATGTATAAGTTGGCTCATGCGACAATAACTTATTCCAATTGTTATTTCTCACCAAACGAGATTATTCAAGACTTTGAAGATAAGTTTAGTCGTTTGGTGGTGCGCTGAACACGACGAAGGGGATTCTAGGTAAAAAAGCCAAGTTTTTGAGTCCAAAAAACAGTACGTATAAGCATTTCATAGCCCAAAAAGTATTTGAGCCAATCTTTCTTTGATTTTATCTATGAAAAACATCAATTTAATTACAGGCACGAAATTCAATATCATTTTCAAGAATAAATTCTTTGATTATAAAGAGACTGCTTTTGTTTTTCTATTATTTCAAACTGAAAGACTTAAAGCAAAATAAAATAATTATATTGGAAGTATTATTTCTATCTGCGACATAGTAAATCCATCAATTTTAAGCCTAGTATCAAGTTAATCGTGAGGCTAAATTTTGACATTTCTCCATTATCTGGTCATTCTTTAGCGCGAAAGTTTTGACAATGGAGAAAAGCAGAGGCACTGGCAATTCCTGATGGATAAAATGTCAAGAATTTCAATTTTTGATCGATTTTTATATTGGAGAGCCATTTGTCTAATTCAGTTTTCAAATTCAAACACCAAATGTCACTTTTTAGCTCGAAAGAATCAGCTGCACAAACTTGATTGGCGTGAATTGATTGTAGACATGTATCAATGCCATCTGCATTTTAAAAGCGAAAGCAACTTTAAAGCAACTTTTCATGCTAAGAAGTGAGTACAACTTTTGCTTATGTTCGAGCTAAATTTTCGCCGAAACAAATTTCACGTAAAAATTTGTATAAAAATTGCACGTGACATTTAGTTGTAAAAATGTGAATTTCATTGATTGAGGTAAAATTCATTTCGCATCATTCATAAAAAGTACATACGGCTCAGAGTTGTCTTGTAAGATTGCAGCTCAGGCAACTTATCAGTGCAAAGAAGAGCATGATATTTATGATATTTATTGATAATATTGCTATATTTCAACTATACTTTTTTCAGTTATTTGAATTTCAGCCAGAAAATATGCATATATATAAACCACAAAAGGAATAATGTTAAAGCGTAGGTAGTTCTAAAAATGTTCCTCTCCCATACAACTCATCAAGCTCTTATCAAGTAATATCCTTCTTCCTACATATCATCGGGATCCTGGCTATTTTTCGGTTCTCATATGGTACACCCATCAAATATTTACCATATTAATTGGATTGCACCACATTTTCCACGAAATCGTTTTTACTATCCCATTTCTACATACTTGTTGTTATGCCCCTCTGATAAGATTCATTCGCACAGTGATGTTTTATAGAGCAGAACGCACGTGACTCTAATGAAGTTTTCCTGTTTCCGCATCTACTGTTCGTATATTATTTACAGCTCGGTCTCGTGTAATGGCCATACGACAACCGATAGTGAGAATAAAAGCCTTCGTCAGAATGAATTAACTGGTCAGCCAATCGACAGATGGTATTGTTATACGAGTGACCTCGGGACGAAATTAAATTTGGTCTGTAATAAACGACCATGTGTTGACCATCATATTTAGGTCTAGGAAAACTTCTATTGGATGGGAAATAGAAATTGATTTCATACTGTGTTTGACCGATATTTGTATCTGTCGGATGAAAATTACGAGTATAATGAGAGTACTTTATAAGATATGTTCAAGGATTTTATTGCTGTTCTTTATCTATAGAAAAAATGTCATTTTCAATTAAGTAAATTCAAGTAAAGGAAAACAGAAATTTTTTTTTAATTCTTTTTTCTTTGCTTTTTTGGACAAAAATTTGTTTGATCATAATTACGATCTACATTATTACGCTGGCTTTGGAATTATTTTGAATAAAACGTGATAATTTTAATCCAACAGCATATTGAACATAAAAGCTGAATAACTTCATTTTAATGCAGACTCGAGTTTCTGATTTACTGTATTGGAAATATGAATAAATTATTCAGAGTATTTTATTAAAAATTTCAATCGAAACAACTTTCCCTTTTGAAAACGCTTTCTTTTCAAGAGATAAGTAGTGCCGCACAGTGAACTCAATGCTAAGAGCCAACATGCAATATTTCTGACAGTGCTACTTTGGTAATTTAAAGTGTACCGGCTTCTATTAGCTTAAACAGGCTGTCTCAAAAGCAAACTAGCTTTGAAAGCGAAATATAGGCAAAAAATTAGTTTCATTTTCATCGCGAATGCGAGAGAGATTCGTATCGGCAAGCGAAAGCGTAATAAATATATCTCATCTTTTAAGCAGGAAATATTTATGTTTTTGAACATTCAGCCAATATTCACAGCTTAAACTAACAAATCAATATTTATTGTTTGTAATAATATCCTTTTAATTAAAAAAAAGTCAAACTAAAAGCCTCACATCATGACCAACTCGATATTAAATCCTGTTTCGAAACACGATACATTTTTACCTCCGCATAGAGTCCTGTGTGAGCCACATAAATCTATATTTTGTTTATAATATCTCCCCGGTGTTGACGGCCGACGTTGAAACACTCTGAGATCTTTTGGACGTTATATGATGTTTGCTTAATATAGAAAAGAAGCACTTAAAAAAATTTCAAGTATTCCAGTGTGTCGGGTAACGAACGTTCTGTGAGCATACGATGATATGGTCTGTCGCTGAGAAAACATCCTGTACAGATGTTTCAGCTACAATTGCAATTAGCATAGATGTTTAGTTACAAGCGTTTTCATATGTAGGTACAAGCGTGATATTGTTTGAAGACGGATACTGTTACGCATGAGTTTTCAGTGTGAATGGGGTCCTTACCGGTTCAAAGTGTTTGCAATAAATTAGAAGAAGCATGTTTCGAAAAACTGTTATTTTATTTACAAATTTATAAGTTTGATGCTGTCAAGGGATGAAACTCTACAACAACGAATAAGAAGGCTCAAATTTATACAGAATAATCAAATAAAAATTACGAAGTTTGATATTATTATCTATTTTCCTCAGAAATGGTTCCTTGTGTGTCTACGCACAATATGAGTCCTATTTACTAAATAATTCAAAATTTTAATGATAGTTTAGGTGTACTCAGACGTAAGAAAACAAGATAGTGAATAAAACAAAATATCATATATGTAAAATGTTGATTCGCTCAGTTGTTCCTGAACCATTTCTCAGTAAAGCCAAATACGACTTAAATAACAGTAAATCGGTATCCTTAAAGCCTATACAGTGGCAGAAAAATAGACCATTTAGTGTAAGAAATTAAATAATAAGTATTTCTACACATGAATTAGTGGTAGAATATGAAATGAATTTTTCTCAATATTGTGTTTAAAAAGGCAGTGACCACTATAATTCAAAAACCACTCGACAGCTTTGATTGAAATTTTTATAGTTAATTGGAAACCCAAAAAACTTATCTTATGCAAAACGTAACAAATATAGCTTTTAAAATGTAGCTTACATTTTTTATAACCAGTTAAGTAGTAATTTCGTGACTAAATTATCAGAGACCTCCATTTCGATTATTTTCAAATAAAAGAAAAAAAAACTTCATACAAACAATAAAAAGCACAAGCACTGTTTGATTTATTTCAGGTGAACCAGTGAAATGTGATGATGACCTGTGGGATGGGTTTCGGCAATAAAGCGATAACTTGCTCTAAAACAAATATTTTTTAATATAATTTTTTCAAATTAAGTTTAAGCATAATATAGTCTCTCTATTTTATTTTATTTTTACAAAATAAATTAATCAACTATCAAACAAATATTATTCAAAATTTTCCTAACCCCTTTATAGACCAGGCTACTTTTTCAAGGAAACAACATTTTTGTGCTCAATTAGTGTCTAGCTTACATATTTTGGATTCTAAATTCAATAAAATCCTGTTTTGGTGTATGTTTATAAACTACGGTTTGTGATATATTTTGGTACTTTGACAATTTTTTCACTCTTATTTTCTAGAAAAGATAAATATTTATAAAAAGAAACTTTAAAATTTAGAGAATCGAAAATAAAGCGGTCACCATGAACAAGCGATGCGGGCTTAGTTTAAGATCAGAACATCTTGGCACATTATCTTTCTTCGTAAAAATTGGATACGTTACTTTGTTCTCAAAAGAAACTCTGCTCCATACAAATCTACAACTCACTCTCCAAAGATTCACCCCAACACAATTTATACAGCTGCAACTTTCAAGGCTTCTTCCCCAAATGCGAAAATCCCTTACAATTTACCACCATCTCAAAATAGACCAAAGATAAACCGAATCTTTTTTTATTCCCCGTGCAGATTATCTATGCTCATATTCGTATTGTTTCTTCTCTTACACCTATCCAGGCTCAACCATCGAACAATCGAAAAGAGCAATCTTGATCGTCGCAAATACAAACGACAAATCGAAAAGAAAATTCTCCGGGTCGACTATAAAATACAGACTTTCCGCAAACAACAATACCATGCCATTTCAATAAATTTTCACCACAAACAAAATCAAAAAATCGTTTCGTACTAAAGATTCCGTGAAAAGCTGAAGGAAAAACAACAAACGAGAATCGTTAAAAAAATTTGCTGCTGTCAAATAAACAAGGGCCAAATCGTATTGCCGCATCACCATACCCGTTGCCACTACCACACGGTATTTCTCGAAGAAAACTTTTTCCAGATGCACAGGAGCAAAAAATGGGAAACCCAACCGATGAGATTTGCTTGATTCCTTGACAATGCTAGAAAAGTAAAGTGGGGGGCTGCTTCTTTCTCTAACAGTGGTATCTTATTGTTTGTTCAGGTTCTCTGATTTATTCCACCTATGGGGGTTTAAATGGATTTTAGTTGAAATTTGTGAAACCATATTTTGTTTTGCCCGCATCCACATCCACTTCTGCATTGTACTGGAAGGTGGAGGTGGTGGCAGTCGATTATTTAGTTTGTGGTCTGTTGCTTCTATAGTCTCTAGTTTATAGTTTCGATGAGGCGGATTCCAAATTTTGATGGAAGTTACGAAAAACATATGTTACAGCTTAAAATTAAAATAGTTATGAAATGTTTAAATCCTTGACACTGAATCAATTTGATTAAATATTTTACATTTCTTGGCCATGGGTCTGCAACAATGATTCATATTATGTCAAGATAACATCAGGTGCATTCAATATTTTATTTAAATCTGACGCTAACAGTGTGCTGAATTTTCAATTTATATTTGCTTGTATATTTTTTCTCTTTTTTTTCCGAAAATTACACCTACATAACATCAAATTTGCCAAAGCTTTAATTCCATCCATATTTATCTATCTATTCTTGTCAACGGTCGTAGCATGTCCTTGAAACTGTCGCCCTTCATATCAACGTTTTTCCTCAATTTTCTTCCGTCGGAAAATTGCTCCCTATTGTGTTATCGAAAGCGTTTTCCATTATGATCGGCCTGTGATTGACATCCAATGATGCCCGAACTCAAGTATCCATAAGTGAACAGAAGAGCGATGCTAGCTAACCCCCAAAACAATATATCAAATAGACACTGCTATTCCTTGGCTACAATGCGACCAAATCTACCACGTTCTTCTTTGCCTGGAAGGTGAACATTGCTATCCGAATGAGACATTGGCGACACCTATACACTAGTATTTACTACTCAGCCTGCGTCGGGATAAGACATCCACGTCAATTACCGAGATTCCCTTTGCCTTATCCACTTGATGGTCTCACTAATCACCACTCACACCGGGCCGGGCCAGAAGACAGGGAGTACGTACAATCGCAAATCGGCCAAGTCATCAGTCCGATAGACAGCCAAATCCCTTAATCCCACCTCGTTTTGATAGGATCGACTTGAGTTGGAGGCTTTTTGCTTTGTAAAGAAGAAATTAGAAGTCTTGCTTAGATTTTCAGATTTGCGATTGAGGCCGCCTTAAAATGTGAGGTTGTCATAAATTACCACATGCTGGTCGCGCTCAGGGCTAGATGAGTGTGAAAGTAAAAAAAAAGAGACTTGTATTCATAAAGATATATTTGGTTTAAGGGTATTCTTGGAGAAAATCGTTTTATGTGAAAATCTGGCAGCTATGGGCAATAGATTTAGTTGAAGAGCATATGGATGTAATATTTTGGGCAGAGAAGATTCAAGAGATAAATTTATCATAATATAATTAAGTCTTGTGTAGATTTCAAGGCAATATATTGAAATTTATAGATGTTTAGTGCAGAACTGTATTAATGTTAATATTAATTATAGATATAT
The DNA here is from genome assembly GCA_947369275.1 of Nemotelus nigrinus. NCBI lineage: Eukaryota > Metazoa > Arthropoda > Insecta > Diptera > Stratiomyidae > Nemotelus > Nemotelus nigrinus. The sequence continues at coordinate 168,607,988 of OX376373.1, forward strand.
AGCATGTTTTAATCATTGTTCTTTTTCATATAAGCAAGCTCAAAGTTTAGAACCTTTTCAAATTAAAATTGATACATTTATGCAAGCTCCGTCCACAAATAATTTTTGCAAAAATTAAGCTAACGAAATAAATTTTGAACGTGTTTTAAATGTGAATCGGATAATGTTTTCGAATTTTTTAACACCATGTGTGCGCTAGATGCCTAAAAAAGAGATTGGGAAAATTGGAAAATTGCGATTACTTTTGACAGAGCTTTTAAATCATTGTGAAACTTTCAGAACATATTGGTATTATTAAGCTATAAATTTTTATCACTTTTGTTGAGCGTGCTGGCAACCCTACCGCTGTGGCAGACACTGAAACTGAAAACGTTCAAATCATCGACTCTTCTGAAAAATTGTCGCTTTTAGGAAAAAAAGCAGCTCATATATAAACTTTATGCTTTATCTACATAGCCAATTTATTTATATTTTTTAGCATCAAAAACTTTTGTTCACGGGAACTCACGACGCAATAATCAGATACAGTTGAAATTTACAGAATGTATTGAACTTAAAAAGGATAAAGTCTGATAGAAGCAAATTTGAATTTTGAACTTTAACTTTAAATTAACTGCTTTTGGCCCTATAAATTCTGATTCAGTCACCAGATTTTGACGAAATTCACACAGTGGCTGAACACTACTTTGAACCACGTTTGATCTAAATTTGGATGAAAACTTCGGTTGGAGCTGTCAGCTGTGGTAATTTTGGTGTCTTAAATTTTGAAAATTCGCTCAGGAAAATAAACCTCTTTGCCATATCGCTTCTAGTGCAGTCACGGAGTCATATCAAAATGCATATGGCAAATTGAACTTTTTATAGACACTATTTAGCAGATGTTTAATTGAAAATAGATGACAGGGTTGCCAGCTATGGTTGCTTTTGTATTTTTCTACATATCTTTAGTAAGCAATTTTCTCATAAATAGTTTCAAACCATAGTGATTTTTTAGTGAAAATAAACAACATATATACAGCAAATAAACAGCAAATATATGAAAGCTTTAATGGGTGGTAGCCCTAAATTTTTTTTCCCTATAACTTCCAATGCAGTCATCGAATCAATACAAAATTCGCAGAGTAGGCTGACTTTAACGTGAGGTAAATGTGACATATTTCGGGCTTCAGTGCTAGGAAAGGACTGCCAGCACGAGGTGTTTTTATTATTTCCGTACCAATAAATGCATACATAAACATTTGCAACGAAAATAATTATACAAAGAAAACGTTTACAGCAGACGTTTAGTCCGCGGACTATACACCAAATTCCACCTAAATTATGTAGTCCACCTGCTGTAAACACTCAGTACCCGACCCAAGCGATAGGTCAGTACACGATTTCAAGCGACGTGTCCTAAAATAGGTCGTGGACTATGTCGTTGTAAACAAACCCGACCTAAGCCTTGACTTTGGCGCGACTATTAATAATTTATGTACGTCAAATTTAAGCTCGCAGCTCTCTCGTTTGACTCAAAATCATTTAAATAATCATGTTTGAGAGACAAATGGAGAGATAATTACAGTGTATGAGCTAAAATTAAACTAAATAAAAGGTCGATGTAAACACCTTAGGACTTAGGTTCGCGCTGTAGGTCAGGTTACATTTGGTCCAACCGCTGTAAACCCTACCAATGTTTAAATTTTCTAAGGTCTGGATATTTTTTGGATGGTAACCTCAAACACCTTTCTATCGCTGTAACTTTCGATGAAATCATCGAAATTAAATTAGATTATGCTCTATTATTACTGACGGAGTGTCCTTAAGTAGCTAGTTGAAGAATACACACTCAAAGTCCGCACAAACCCTCTTCTGTTCTTCAAACATTAGTTTTTCTAGCGGCTCCGATGCGCTGGGGTTCTTTCTTCTCATTCTCTAAATGGAATTGTCTTGAGAGTATACAGCCTGTTTTTGTCCACTTTCCGATCTGTACCTAGAATTGAACAGGTTGGCCACCCATGCATGATCTTACTGAATTGGTAATATTTTGTAGTTTAATAATTGATAGTTTGTTGAGCTCAAAATTGTGTCATTAATCAAATCAGATGCATGTACTCGTATATTTATAAATAAGTATATGTATCTCAAGTCAAACAAACTAATTTAAAAAAAACTTAAAGAACTCTAGCGCATCAAAACCGCTAAAAACACGAATATTCGAAGAGCAGTACAGCCCTACTAAGCATAAACGTTCTATTTGCATATTTATCATTTTTGTATTAACACTTCAAAAACTACATACGCCATTACATAATCCTACAAAATTTGAAAAATCTATCCCTTGTGGAAGTATGCGGAAATCAATATTGAAAAATGCACTCTCCATATATCTCCAGTGCAAATCAAAACACAAATTATTGAATACCTCGAAAGCACTAAAATATAGACGGAACGTTTATGCTTAGTAGGACAGAGTAGAGAAACCATACAGATTTTGAGTTATCACACGTGCTCCTTATTATAGCCAACCTTTTTTGAAGGTCATGCGCCACTTTGATCTCAAGAATGCATTGAAAGTCATAGGGTGGAAAGATTTTCAGTGCCTCCACTTACATGAATTTCAAAATTTCAAACACTTGTTACTTATATTCATTATCGGATGTTTATCCTACAAAACTTTGAAAGCAGCGTCTCCTATAGCATAATTGATGCAAATGCTCTGTACTTGTAACACGTCAAAATCAACCTACCTTATGAATTTCGTATTCATCCGATGACTTTATCAAAAATTACAGGGATAGAACTATGATTAGGGCTGTTATCCGTATAATTTCCAATACTTGAAAATTTTCAATGCTAGTTACTTATTTTCATTATAAATGTTTGCCATATGCATATTTCATGGTAGCATCTTCTAGTTCGGAAAGAAAGAAAATGTCTGGTACTGGCAATCCCTTTCTAGCACTTGAGTCACCCAAAAGTGCTTCACATTGAGTCACCCTGTGAATTTTGCTTTGATCTGATAACTGCATTGAAAGTAATAGGGGCACAAAAAAATTTAAGGCTACCAGCCACAAAAGTTTTAAGGCTTTCAGAATCAAAATATTTGTTATCTATTGTCACTAAAAGATCATAGCCATTTAAAAATTGTATGCTAAGAAAACTACAAAAAATTTGAATAACTACCTAGCTTCAGCCAAATTCCAACCAAATTCGGCCTACAATAAGTTCCATCTCCAACATGAATTTTATGTTGACTTCATGACTGCATCTTAAATTTAACGCAAAAAGTATTAATTTCCTTAGCAAATTTTCAAGATTGAAGATACAAATATTATCGTTGCTGGCAGGTATATCCTAATATTTCAACTAAACATATATCAAACTTGGCTTAGAATAAGGTCCAGTTACTGTATGAGACTCGTAAATATCTAAGGACTGAATCAGAGTTTATAGGGCAAACAACAGTTATTTGTCTTAGTATTTTTCAAAATAGATCTAATTATTCGATTGTGAGTTCCCGTGAACAGAATTTTTGAGTGCTCAAAATAAAGGATCTACCAATATAATTAATTGAAATTAAATCCCAAATCCATGTTTTTTTTTAAACATTTAATACAATTAATTAGTGAAGGTTTATAGCCAATGACATTGTAATAGAATAATTATATTTAATTAATAACTGTTGTTAATTGATACAGAAAACTGCAATAAATATTTTGTTTCGATCAAGGAAAAATTTTCTTTGTCAGTTTTTTAATTTTTCACAAAACATTTTATACTAAACTTACAAGTTTGCTAAAGTTTTGATACATGGTGAAGTGTAAAGTGTTTGTGGGGAGTTGTGGATTGTATGTGGAAAAATGTGTATTTCTGTACGTATATAAACAATATGTTGCCGTTGTTTTGCAACACGAAATTTTGAAATTTTAAATTTGACACAGGATATAATTGGTCAATCATTTGCATTTCGGTTGAAAGAAGCGAACATTTTAAGAAAAGTCTCCCAAAGAGTGCAAGATAGCACACGAGATGAAAGATAGGACCATAAACATTACCAAATTGTTCTAGAAAAGACTACCAAAAGGAAGGAGGGTCTACTGTATTATTTTTAGAATTGAAAACTTGTTGTAGAACAAAGCTTGACAAAAACTTCTTTAAAATGTGCTTCCTCTTGAAACTTTGAACGCGTTTTTCTCAAAACTTTTGTTCTAAGTCGGTGAGCCAGATTTTTTAAAAAGCATCAACTGATCGATCTCAAATTTTCGCACAAGCATTGTAAACATGTTTTTAAGTGACTTATTAAATTTTTTTACTGACAAATATTTACCATTTTATAAACGGTTTAAGGAATTAAAAATCGATTGTTTTTAGAAGCCTCTATTTTTTATAAATGAATATTTTGTTTAGCCTTTTGGTTCATTACTAGATAATACTTTATGTAAACGAAATCATTGCTTACTATTTCATATTAAATGATCCAATCCTGAGTAATCAAACTCACCGCAAGACACCTATTTTTAGAAAAGCTCTCGGAGACCGGCTGTAGTAGCCTTAGAAACTCTTATATTTGCAGATAAAAAATCTTAAAATAAATATCAAAATTATCAAAATATGTGCATACATTTTTACGTCAATTAGCTAAAATGCCCTTTCCAGAAAAAAATCTTTAAAAATCACTTTTTATCGGCCTCGTATTTCCAATTAAACTTGGAAATGTTGGGGTACATAAAATTTTTATTATGAAAAAATGTACGTGCTGATATTTGTTTGATTCGCTGGGTCAACTTTCAACCGCAGAGTATTTTGAATAGCCTAGACAATTTTCAACATGTTTGTCAAATTTTCTTGCTCACAAGGTAGTCCAGGTCTATTTTTGCTTTATTATTTGAATATATAGATCTAGATCTCCCTCGCTAATATGAATGTGCCATAATGCAATAGTATGTTTATCTATGGATTCTGTCTCAGGTCATGAGCTTGTATCATAAATTTCATGATATGAATGAAATAATTTACTTTTGCATAAATAAAGAATATTAAGGATTGTTTTTTGAAAAAAAAATAATGATAATATTCAAAACTCCGATATTTTGTTGGAACATTTAATATTTTATTGCTCCTGATTCATTCATAAAAATGACTGCGATAATATACTAAAGAATAGACTTAGTGTTTAGTATATTATTCAACCCTGAAATAAGTGTGAAAGCGAGGGAGTACATGTGGATCTAATGAGCCATTTGTACGTCCCACGAATAAAACATGTCAACGGAAGCTCGTGGATGCACTTTTTAATTATGTAGGCCTCCTAATGAACGCAAAAGGCTAGATGCAAGACCTGGGATAAGATTTAGGTCTAATTCGGCTAAGTTATATGAAATAAGGTATAAGTTAGACATAAGCCATAGAGTAAGATAGATTTTAAGTCGTTCTTGCCAAGATAATCCCAGGCACTGTACAATGGTGATAGTTAGCGTGTCAGATTAAAAGAAAATTTACAAGACAAACAAAAATAAAATAAAATAACAATATACAGCAGGTCCAAATAATATAGAAAATAGTTCGTATTTTTTAAAATTATAAAAAGTACTTAAGCTAGGCCACGAATGTACGAAAGCAACTAAAAATAAAATATTTTTCAATTCAGTGTGACAGCCTGAACGATTTTCGTTTTGAATTAAGAATCATCACACCTGGGGCTTGGGAAATATTTTCTGACTGAAATCAAATATATTTTTTAACAGATGAATGGTCAAAAATGTTAACATACGTTCTCTTCATGCACCAGATTATTTTTTGGAGGACATTTAAAATAAAATAGACATGTGGTTACGATGTGTGAAATATCAATATGATAAGTCAGCAAATTAAACACACCATTAACAATCTCGTTTCGGGATGGTGGCAAACTTAACTAGTAGATTTTATTTTGATTTAGTAACACTATCAAATTTTAAATTTTTAGTAACACTATCACAATAAATTCATATTGAATGGTAACTCATTAACCTTCACTGTACTACCAGTAATCTATCAGTCAGTCTAATGCGGAGATATTTGCTAATAAATTGATATTTTCCCATTAACTTATGATATCAAATTTTTTAGCCCTCCCATAGTTTATCAAACATTATTTTCACACTATCTCAACATATTCAGCGCAATTGCACGACTTCAAATTATTTTCAATCCAATGCTCAATACAATTCGAAACCGCTACGACCAACATTCAACCAATTAACGATAATTAATCAAAAATACCGGAAGTTATTGTATAAATTCAACCATTTTAATTACTTTTATTCACCCTCAAGACAAATTTACATTCGTATGTGATTTTTCCGGGCCGAAGCAAATTGCGGACGCCAGACCATTTTTTCCCCTAGTTTGCTTCAGTATCAGTCATCAGCCTCACAAGCAGGTGTCAGAATTCCCGAGTGGCTTGGGTCATTTATCGTTTTCGCTTGGAGCACCGTTCACGTAAGGAACGTAGGAAAACCGCTCAACATTTTAAATATTTTAATCGTTTGTGTCAATACTGTGTGTGACCCGTAACGTAGGCGCATGGATTTCCTCTTGATCAACGTCACCAGTTCTTTGCCGTACGTCCTAATGTAGTACAATCGTATGCATGCTGAATTGTCAAGCTGCAGGAAACGAAATATGTCCTGAACAACGAAGTGTACAAACTACGGTGATTTCGAACCAAATGAGAAGTACAAACGATAAAATCACCAATGACACTTAATGGAGGCCGACAGGTGTCAGCTGTATTCGTTGCCCTCTTGGCAGTTCTCGGTGTTTAAATTGCACTGCACTGCAGAAACTTGTCAGATTTATTTGATTGTGTGCTCGTGGAGTATTTCGGGATTAAGCATTTTATACGAATGAGGAATCGCAAAGAGGATTATGGCTTGAAGCAAGATTTTTAGCTATTGTGGAGGTGATAATTTATTTAACTGATAGTGTGCTGTACTTTTGGACACTGTGGAGGAGGTTCTCAATTCCAAACGACAGAATCTAAGAATTTTTTGTAACAAACAAATTAATCAAATGTGAAAATTATATTAATCCTGGTGCTCCGAATTGGGTTTTTTCCACTAGCTCTAGGACAAACTTTCGTTCATATATGAATGACCAAGTGTCAATAGCCCCATAGCATTCATACAAGATTAATTGTTCGCAATATCGATCCCAAATGCCCTGAAAAATGCTACTTTTCAATAAATATCCTGTCAGCCTATTATCTAAACGTTTCCCCGCCGACTAATAAACAACAATATTTATAACAATTCGATTCACCCACAAGAACAAATTGATCTTAATAAGCAGCCATTTCGAAACGAATGACCCAGTCAATATCCTGCGGTTCGCCTCAGAGCCTACGGTCGGTTTGTATTAAACATAACTTTCATGGGTCATAAACTTGAATTCCTCGCAGCTCGGCCCCGGTTTTTAAGACAACCACAGACTACTTAGCTGTTAACATTTACAATGTAAGCTCTTTGAGGTCACTGAGCGTTGTTGAGTGCTTCAATACTATAAACCACATCAGCCCCAGTGTTGCAGATTGCGACTACGACAGCGAAAAACACTCCACCATCATCTACTCCCCCCCTTCTTACTGAGCTCTGTGGAACCAATATTCGTATATTTAGTATTCATTTTATGTGCAGATAGATTTATTATATAATCTTTGTACCGAAAGCAGTGAAACAAAATCCCTGAAGATTTCATGGTATGGAAAAATAATATTATTTGAAAGCTTTCGATACATCAACATGGAATTGATGATATATGGAAATATGCTTGTTTGTTTGCCAGTTCGTCTTGTCTGCTTGTCGTTCATGTGTGTACGAATGTGTGGTGGTATGAAGGATAACAAATGCACACGCTTACGTAGAGTGAACGACTCTGTGCGTTTGCAAGACGCTTTCAATGTTTATGAAAAATACCATAAAACCTCTAATGGCTATAAAGCTCTGGAGGATTGAGAAAAGGTCGTTTCTGATATATTGTCAGGATGAAGGATACGATTGAAATGTTCGACATGCCAACTACAAAAGAAAAAAACACAAATATGGATAACAAGCTGTTGTTCAAATTCTCTCAACTGATTTGTTTCGTGCGAAGGTTTCATGAGTTGGTTGTGAAGATTTATTTTATGAATTTCTCTTGGATTATTGTTGCATGAGCTTTGAAAACTCATTGAAAGGTGTGAATTAGGAAAAAGTTCTTAACTGCGAAAATGTTGAATAAAATTAAGTGAAAAAAAAATTTAAAAATTCTAACAACATTGAAAATTTAATTGCTGGCACCAATGAAAAAACTGCCTTAAAATGTTGCACACCTCAGAGCTCATAAAAACAAACTGATCGACGAAGAGGACGTGATTGGCCGTTTTGGGAATACATAGTTTAAAAACTTTAAAGAAATTATTAATTTCGAAGAAATTGGGTTCATATTATCGTGCAAAACATATTATGAACTAGTCCGTTATGAAAAGCATTCATTCCCGACCACGACCCTCTGTGAGTCTAGTGTAAGTCCCTTTTTTGAAATAAATATTTGCACAATTTAATTATCAAAGCAATAAAAACGAATAGGCTCATAAGTTGAAGGCCATTTGCGGTTTGTTATTAATGAAAGCCAAACGGTCCCCTCCTGAATCGAAATTTGGATGGACTTTGGAGCATATATGTATAGCTTCGATTTTTTTGTGCGTAGATGGTCAATATGGACCCACATTAACCCTCCTTTGTCATTCTCCTGTTGATATATTGAAGAAGAATTCGCCGTCTATTGAAGGAATACAGCTTTTATCGTTCCTCTTTTTTCTACAGTTTTCTGTTCGAAGGTAGAGCCTGGTTTTTTCAAATCATTTCTCCAATAATACGTGACTCTTTTGTACTCTTTCCCCGTATGTCGACCCGATCATTATCTACTCCCTCATTCGATACATATTGAAAAATTATGTAGGTTTTCTTTTTGCGAACAGAGTCGAATACCGCGTTACCGCTAGTTCACTCTACATACACTCAGAAAAATTTCATCACTTAAAATTTAATAGAATCAAATTTAAATCAAAACTTGAAACCACTTTGAAATAAAAAGCGAATCTTATTTGAATTCCACTTTATAATAAACATTTTCTTTTAAAATCAAAATGTTTCATCATTGAATTAAAAAGAAACGTATATGGCGCCAATTCATATTTGAACATTTTTGATTCAAACATGTTCAAATATGATTTGGCGCCATAGTAGGGTGAGATTTTTCTGAGTGTACTATTTGGTTTCTGCCTTACTTTTTATTTCACACTTCTTGGACAAGTTTCTGGAAATATACTCTAGTCCTCCTTGGGTTTTTATTGCGGCACCTTAAGAAAAAAGCTATGGCACGCATAAAGTGTTCCATATCGTCTGACAATCCCTTTAAAATTACCGCAGACTTCAATTTATGGTGAAAAAGGATATGCAACCATCTAAAAGGTAAAACTTTGCAGCTAAAAGGTAATACTTCCTAACAGTTCTGAACCGTTTTGGTCCAGCGTAAATTCCCTTAAAACTCCAAAACACTTCCCGGACAGCTTCACTACTAACTCTATTTTTCAAGTTTATTTGCCACTTTCTTTTCGTAAAGCTTTATTTCTTCAAACCCACTCAACTCTTCAACAGTGAATTCAGCTTACTTTTTGCATTGAGAGAACGATACAACCCTTACGATTTTAATGCCCTTCCTCCTTTTGAATATCGACTATGTCACCTAAACTTATTGACACTTGCACCAGAAGAAAGATGATTTCGGCCTGTATCACATTTGACATCATTAGAGACGTTATCAGAGTTGAATTCCTGAGTAGTAAAATTGTGTTAAATAACCCTGTATGGAGCACCAGGTCCTCTCCTTTACTTAAGGAATATCCACATTCCGCTACCTACGCAGCTAATGAGCCGATAAATAGATGCTGCAGGATATTCAATATCATAAGTAATCTGTATTCTCCAACGGTCTCAAAATTATCCTTCAAATCTTCCCTTTTCCAAGCTATCTGCAACCTCTTATGCTAAACTATTTGTCAATGTTTTTTTTATTTGTTATTTATTTATGGTGATTGATCTATTTGCTTATTATTTAATTTATTTAATTTTTCGTTTTATTTTATATACTTATGTATATTAATTTTCAATTTTTAATTTTGCTTTGTAATGTTTATGTAACTTGTGCTTTGCTTGGTTAGTAAATAAAATAAAATAAAAATTAAATAAATGAAACCGCCATGGCTCTTATTGTGTCCGGTTTTGTCCGTCTCCACTTCTCTCGATCTATTTTTTTCACATGTTCGTAGCATCCAAGTATAATGTTTTTCAATGTGGCCTCGCCATCATAAATATATTAATGATGCGATAGAATATGTTCGGCGTAGGTATACTCGCTCATTGTTGTTTGAAGACAACATTGTTAACTGGTGATATAGCAATTGTCTAATGCTTTTCCAAATTCCTTCAATACATACCCGACGAGAGTCCCTTGAGGAGTGCTTGCTTTTGAAGCTACTCTATTGCTCCATGCTTTGCAACATGAATCGATCATATAGATGTTGTTTAATCTTTTCTACAGTCTTCGCACTGATTGACCTTATCTTTAACTTTCCGTTAGTGTGCAGTGTTGCCAGAAAATTTTCGTTCATGGAGCCCAATTTGACTTTTGAAATAGCCCAAAAGCGCCCAACTCTTCCCACAAAATAGGTCGAGGCCAAAATTATGCGAACAGTTTTTTTTATTAGATGCAAAAAAAATGTTTATCCACTATACAGTCGAAAATTATATTAACAATTTCATTTTCTGATGTAGTAAACGTGTAAATTGAAGAATCCAGTATTTGTATCATATCTGGTGGTATTTTATAGTCGTTGCAACATATTTTGTTGAAATTCAAGAGAACTAGAATTCGTATTTCAAATTTTATTTCATTTTATTTCAAATTTTAGTCTTTATGTTATTCATCATACTAAAACATATATCGACTACTTTATTAGATGCAGGTAGATATAATAGTAAAAAATCGAGCTCGCATATTTCTTTGAAAATTTGTTATCCAGCAGCAGATTTTACTTCATTGGCTTTTGCCCAAATTGTTTCCGTGCTGAGTGTATTTTGATCATTTGCTCATACTTATGAGTTTTACACGCACAGATTTAAATTTCAATTTTTCTTGCTGACCACTTGAGGCAGACGGTCAAATACTAGACTAGAAATAAAGTTTAGGATCAACCGAAATTTAAAACATAAAGTAAAGAGATTTCCGTTCAAGATTGAGGAAATCTTTTGCGAATTCAACTTTACATATTTTTAGCAGTTGAAACCGGGGCTGGTCAGTGCAGCCCAAAAAGTCGCCAGTAGCCCAAAATTAAATTTCGTCGCCAAATGCAGCGGAAAGATAGCCCAATTGGCGAGAAATCGCCCAATCTGGCAACAGTGTTAGTGTGTATACTAGAGATGGGCAAAATGCCTCACGACACACCACTGATCGCTCTTTTTTAGAGTATTTTACAGTATTGCGCCGTACTCTCAGTACACTGTTCGCTTCGCATTTCATTAAGTTTATTCAAACGAAAGCTTTCGCTCACAGACTATGCTGTGCTTTTTTCAGGCGCTGCACTGTAAGAAAGAGCTATGCCTCATGAGCCATGAGGCATTTTGCCCATCTCTAGTGTATACTCAGGAAACACAACGAACTGCAGCTTAGTCTTTTTCCACTAACGTTCTCTCAATTTAAATCCAAAATCCAAGATTCAATTCTAAAAGCTTCTTACCATGTTTGATTATTTTTATTATTATTGGACTTTCTTCTAAATTATCTTTCATACAGTCCTATAATTCGTTGAAGTTTGAAATACGTTTTTTTTGTATTTTTTAATTGGGAATTAGCCTGATAAAATCGATTTTCAGTAAATAAAAAATTGATTTTGTGGCAGGAATCTTGAATATACTCCTGATCATCTTTTACGTAATCTTATGTCTTAGACTGATATGATGTCGATCAGCTGATCACTAAAATTTATCAGCAGTCAACATTATTTTATCTGTTATTATGGTAACTAATTCGTGGAGAAGATGAACAGATATATTCTTAAGAAGCACACTGGCAACAAATTTAATTCTCACATATAAATTTCTAATTTTTTACAGTTGCTTCTTAGTTGGTTTTCCTTCCATGATGTTCTAAAGTTTTTTTATTTCGCAATAGTTATGGCCGTATAAAATCATCCCTATTCAACTCAATGATTAATCTGGTCGTATTGGGGTGACATATTAAAATTCTCTCGTATAATAGCACCGAAATATGGTTTAATTACATTTTATCTACTTACCGAGACCAGTAAAATGAATAATGAGAAATCCCACAACAGCCTGAAATACCCAGCGGTATTGCAATTATTAACCACAGCCAGGTCTTATTCAGCAGCTTTGAACTGGTTTCCGTAAATAAGCCACAGATACAATTCAAGTCCATGGTTCATAAATTTCCCATGCGAACAGGAGCTGACAGCTCTCCACTATACGATTTCACTCTTCGGTCGAAATAACATATCGGCCTGGATGCAGATAAAAAAGCTCAGTCCCAAGTCTGCAACGGACATTGGATGTCCTGGAAAAAATTCCATACATATGATTTGTTGAGTTCCTGACTGTACTTGGACGTAGCCATCAATCGAACAATAAGCTTCGATCAGCCGGCCCAGGATTAAAAACTTCATTTGCAAAGTGGTAGCCCTAGCAATGACAAATTGCATTACCCATCCTGACGGGTTTACTCAACGTTACTCGATTGTCCATCGTATGTCCGAGGTGGGAGTCATGAGAAAATGAACACGTTTCAGGCCGGACATGACAGCAAAGCTAAGCTTGTGTTTGGATTTCAAGTGAAACTTTAAGAAGATAAATCTGTTTTCTTTTTTTTATTCAATCATACAAAATGTCATTCCAAACTATCTCGAAGGATTAGAGTTTTTCCTAAACTTCAACCCCAAAATTTCTGCAGAATTAAGCTGGAAGAGCTTATAGTATTAAAGACAGGATTAATTCAATTCCAGTAGACGCATGACTACGCTTGCGACGCCACATACCTGCGAATGCACTTCGTTTCATATCCATATGTATTAGGGAAAACGAAATTGGTGAAAATCGTTATACCGAATTCTCGCTACATCTCGTCCTTTACGAGTATGTCCCGCAAGCATCGACACCGTTCGTACACAGAAGACAATTTTATTCGAAAATCGATATCGAACCCTATTCTTTTTATCGGCGGAATGCAAAATGTTGTCACTTGAATGGGTCTATTGGGAAAGTGACTAGAGAAGCAATCGTAATCGACTCTTTTTGCAATGTTTGTTCAGCGCCCTCGCAAGAGTCCTCTTGTATAATTTGGTGGTCTATACCAGATGTGCTGCGATACGAACTTGATGCCACTTCTTTACACCCTTTTTTGTCATTTCCGTGGCACAATGAATTTTTCCTGTTGAAAAAAGGATTGAAAAAATGGGGGGAGCCTGCCCATGTATGGCTAGACAGAAAGACAGGCTAAAAGATTCACTTTAGAACGCATGGAAACCAAGAAAAAATCTTCAAGTTTGGTTTAGGTAAGAATTGAGTTTTCTGCTTGAAAGAGGTAGGATAAACTGTGTACAGTGATGATTCGAAGGATTTTTCCATTGCAGTGTGTGTTGTAATTGTGGATCAATTGTGGTGGATTAGTTGGTATAAAAAGTAAAATGTGGATAAACATTTTCGAAAAATACTTAATCTGTTTGTTTTCGTTACTTTCAATGTTCGGTTTGTAATCTTTAAGCAATCTCGAAGACCCTTGAAGTGATGTCTTTGAGAGCCTTACAAATTTGATGCATAAATATTTTACACATCCCATTCAGGCATTCTATTCTTGTATAAATTCTCTAACATTTCTTTTTCATTCATTTCATGCCTAGTAAAAAATGTACCGTTCAAATAAATTAATGTTTGTTAGAGTTTTCTATTTTGCTCCAGAAGTAAGGTATCAATTTCTGTCTTTGATGAATTTTCGCTGACGAAAGTTAAAAATTCAAAACATAAATCATCCCTATTCGAAAAGATATCTCTTTTAATCCAAAAGATATAAAACACAAAATTACGCATTCAATCTGGTTTTCTAGTGATTTCACTGTAAGCATTCCTCGCTCACTTCAAATTACATTTCCTAGCTGGCATCGAATTGTGGCAGTATAACGGTGACTACCTACTATTATAAACTTCAGGAAGGGTTCGTTTAGCTCCATCGTCGTATCGCCATCATCGAGTATCGGTTTCGCCAATGTGCGAAACATGTAAAAGGCTGTGCCGAATAATGGCAGTCGGGGTACTACTTGGTTTTTGCAGCTGAAATACCGAAGTGCTGGAGTCGTTTTAATTTATGACGTCCAGACTGATGTCGAGATCTACCGTCTACGAAAGTCTGGCATACACCATTCAAGCAATTATCGAAATTAAATCATTTTAACAACGAGTACGACTGGAGAACGCGTAGAGGAAAGTGGAGTCTAATTTGGTTATCTATGGAAATATGGAGACAATACCACGAATCTTAAGGTGCTGTTACACGCTGAACAATCAAATTTTATAAATAGTCGGATGTTTGATTAAATATCGATGGCTGACCGAACTAATTTGCAAAAAAAAAACTGGAAGGTACTTATTACAATAAATATAAAACATTTTTTATCAGTATAATTGTAGTTGTATTTTTATAAATATAAAGTTGAAATTATTTCAGTATTCAATTCAAATTTTTAATGTATGTTAACACTGCTTTTTTACCACAAATAATTTAGACTGAGATTCGTGGTATTTTTTGAGCTTGATTTTTTTCTAAAAAAATAAAAACAGGTGTGACAAAGCTTACCAAAAATTATCGTTTTAGTTTTGAAACTTTATCTATTTTCAAACACCGTGTTTTAAGTTCAATTTTCAAATACATCTTGCTGCTAGAAATGAAACATGAATGTTGGAGCTCAAACTTTTTAAATTAAAAAATAATTTGAAGTATTGTGCTCCCTGTAACTACAAAAGGACTACCAAATTTCACTAAGATACAATTTTCTTGTTGTGACCTAAAACTTTACCGTTGAAAACTTTGACGGATGATAGGTTCTTTGGATGCGCCTCTTAAAAACTTCAAGTCAATTATGTGGTACTGTTGTTATTAGGATGGTCAAAGCTTGTTATGACTTCGGTTTCCAAAGAAAATCCGAAAATAAAATAGAAAATAAGTGGATTCAGAATTCTGAGCCGCTTGTAAGTCTCCAAAATGTCTTTCCATCTGAATTTTTCCAAGAATATCGTAGGCGTCTTTATTTTTACTAGCAGATTTGGCCACCGAGCCAGTTTTATATATTTTCTAAATGTTAAGTTTGATGCAGATTTTATTAGTTATTTTTAATGAGCTGCTCTATGTTGAGTTAGATTGAGATATCTCAGCAAAATGTGTTTAATGTGCAGTTCGGCTGCTCTAAGCTGCTCGATTTGTTTCATGTGCCTGCTCATAATTGAACTAGAGCAATTTGGAGTACAATTTTCCGCTCTACCTTTTTTCGTAGAGCAGCTTCGGACAAGCAACCGGCTGTTTGCCAATTATCATAGAACTGTGAGTGAAGTGTGAATTTTTTTAATAGTCAGCTGACAGGTTGAACCTCTGACAAGCAATCAACTTTGATAATTGGCTCTCAATTGATCTAACTTGCTCGACTTTTTTTGATAGCTTTCTTTTTCAGAGTCATTAAACACAGCTATAATCTTGTTTAGCTGGGTCACTCTATTCAGAATATAATAATAATCATCCACTTTTTTGATCATAATTGGATCCAGTTTCTCAAATATCAAATTTTTAAAAATTAATTAAACATTTTTTCTCAATTAAATTTTTAAAAAACTTTTTTAATATATCGTAATATCAACTTTGGGTCCATTTCATGAGTGCTTTTAGTTTTGAAAGTCTTTGGGTAGTCTTGGTATTTCTATTTTATCATTATTTTCTGTCGGCTGGCTCCAATGTTATTTCACTGATTTGAATGAACGAGATTTGTTTTATTGATGACATTAGGCGCGTTTTTTTGCACACCCGAGCAGATCAAATTTTGTTAAGCATATTGAATATAACAACAAAATTCCTGCACTTGTGGCGTCACTGAATCAAAAAATGTTAAGCAGTGGTAGTTTATGGGTTTACATGTTGATTGTACTGATAACAGTAACAGTGTTCTAAACGGTTCGTACCACTGCTGTTGATTATTGTGAAACCGGCAGTTTGAATTGAATGCATTTAAATAGCACTCCGCAATTTTCAATTATTTTACATCAAATCTTGTAGTGTGCAGACTGTTTTTGAGTGTTTGAATGCACATTACATTGTAGATTGTTTGATATGGAAGTTTTTTTTATGGATTATTCTAATTTAACAACCAATTTAAGCAAAAGCTCAGCGAATGCAACAACATTTTCGAAAAACGCAATTTTTCTGCTCGGGAACCCTACGTTAACCTGCTCTGCTAGGTTGCACAAAAAACGCACCTATTATTAGTTTTTATAATCTGCATGAGCTCTACTGTAATTTCACTCAACTTCTCAAAAATTAGAATCCATTCGCAGTCTTATTTGGGTTTATTTATTTTAGGCTTTTGATTATGACATCAATTTTATTATTTACATTTTTAGATTTTATTTTTGTGTATTTTCAAATTATATTTTTCTTAGTTTTTAGTCAATTGGAATCAACATTTATATTTGGCGTGTGAAAATAGGCCAACAAAAAACATTGCAATTTGGAGTTTTTTTCTGAATTGTTTGGTTTCATTTGAAAGCAATTTTGAAGGTGCAAAAGATGTAATTTTATATCAAATACATATTTTTGCTGAGAAAAAAAATGTAAAAATGCCGTCGAAAAATAGTCTTTTGAAGAATTATTTAATAGCTTTTTAAATTTAGAATGAAGGGTAATTCGTCTTTTATAATTATGGAATAATTTTTAATTGCTTTGCGAGTTGAATATTTATTCAACATTACCAATATTCTCTGGTATCAATCGATTATAACTATATACCGAGTTTCAAGCTCATATTTTAAATTTGATTATTCACCCCTAATGACTACTTAGAGATTAAGTCTTAGTTTTAATACAAATACTATTAGTTCTAAGAAGAGTGGAAACTTTACTATACCCAATGAAAAATGAGTTACAGGGGACCGTACTCAATCAAATATTTTTTATTCAATTTCTGCACAATTTTTTATGAATGTGTGTAAGCTAGCTTTAAAAATATGTAGAGCGATAGACTTTTCACAAGGTTCAACAATTTGTCCATTCAAATGTCAGCAATTTGCCCATTCTTTGAAATTTGCGAAGAATTTGTATAACATCTTTTATTTAGTTAGTTTTATTAAGTTTAGTTTTTATTGCAGCCTGCTTGATTTTTTCAATATTTTTTTCACATAGTCTCGTAATGTTTGTCATAATTTACACAACTCTACTAGCATTCATATTATCCTTCACGGCCCGATTGTTTCTTTTCACAACAACGGCATTTATTTGTTTCTGTTTAGATTAAGATCAATATCTGAATGTTTTTTTTCGGAAATAATATTTGGTATAATCATGGTATAATTAGTAACTTTTCATCTTTTGTTAAAAATTACTTTCAAACCCAAAAGACCGTGAAATATTTTTGTTTCTAGCTTTTTTTTCCTTAGTTTTAATTTATTTACTTTTTTTCGCTTTTGAAAGCTATGCGATTGCCAAGATGAGCATTTCAATTACATTATATTGGGGGGGCTGCTGCAATCCCAGCTGCTGTAGAGGGTGGGTAATACCATTAGAGTGTAAGGAAACAAAAATTGTGCCGAAAAAAATAAGAAAAAAAAACCAACCAGCGGCAGCAGGCTAAAATAGTATAGCCGCTAGATTGTAAGTTTTTCTTTTAATTAAACTTTATGTTAGGCTGAGAATGTACGGTTAATTTGAAATTAAATATATTTCAATTCAATTCAATTCATTTGTTGGACGAGACAGGGGCTTCTTTCGAGGAGGAATATATTATTTATCATCACGGTGCGCAAAAGTCTTAGACTGAAATGGTGATTATTTTCAAGCTTAAATGTATAATCTCTTTTCTTTTAAAAAAAATCACATGTTTTACTATGTACAAAACCGATGATTTCAATGCTACCACCCAATACAATCATCAATGGTCTCAAACCAACCTAACTTGTTTTGCAAGAGAGTGCTTTGAAATCCAAGCTCGTTTTAAGTCCTGTTTTGATTTGATTTTACATAAATTTTACTATCGTTGATTATTCTTCAAAACAATTTTCTTATTATTGTGTCATATTTAAGCTCATCGACACAAAATTGTTCTTTATTTATTTATTTGTCGTTAGTTGAAAGTGTCTGCAAGAGTATAAGCAGGCTCAAAAAGGAAAAAAAAATTGGAAAATACAGAGGCGAAAATATTTGCATTCAGTTGGACTTATAAAGAATTTTTCTATTCCAAACTCAGACAAAGCTCTGCTGCTGGCGGCTATAGTTTTCAATTCAGTTGAACCAAAAATTGAACGTCTTATGTTCAATAAAGTCTAATGTGCCATAGAATTAAATGTCTTAAAGCCACATATATTTTACTAGTAAATAGTGGTGGCTCAAAATTTCATCCTGGTGAGAAGCTTGCAAGTTACAATACCAGTAAAAAACCACTGTAAGTATAGCTTTCAATTAAAGCAAGTAAAGATTAAGTATATAATAAGTAAATATCTTTAGATTAGAGAGAGAGAAAGAGAGAGAGAGAGAGATTAGATGATAGAATTTAGTTTAATAAGCCTGAAATATTTTTTAGAACTAAAAGCTGTGACCTTGAATTCTGATTTAGTTTCATGAAATAAATCTTTCAGAAAGTTTTTGCTGTCAATGTTAAGAACGTAAGATTGAAATAAATCCAGGTTGCATTAATAATTAGCATAACATTATTTTCGATTACAGGCTGCTGGGATTTGGGACAATTTTTCGTCACATATCTGACATAAGTAAACAAAAAAATATATATAAAAACTATGTACAATGCTTCAAATCTTCAAAAAAATACTAACCAAACCTTTTGATACAATATAAAAGCAGGAAAAAATTAAAGTAAATTTTTGAGTTCTAATTAAATAAGACGCAAAATAATTTTTAAAAAGAATCATCTAAATACTCTGCGACCGTAGACATTTATTGCATTTTGTAATGTAATTTTTATTCATGTTTGTTTTCAGGCATTGAATATTGATGTAACACTCTCACAGTACCTTTTACGAAGCTTCAAGACACATTCATCAAAACCTACGAAGTGTTGTTTAAATTAAGAATCTATCTATTAATTTTTAATAAATTGCTATACTCTGAGTATTATTATTTGCACAGAAACCAATTAAAATTGACATATCCTATTCAGTGCAATAACCTATTCAATATCCTATTCAGTGCACATAATTCACACAACAGGATTCTTGTGATGAAACATAGATACATTTAATGATTTTATGTAGCTTGCGTTTAATCTAGAAGCACCATATTTTCTTGGGCACGAAAATCCTTTAATATGATAGAATTCCTTCAAAAATATTTATTTTTTAACCTTATCTTTTAACCTTACTTTTACTTTTTAACCTAACCTAACCTAAAGTTGCCTTTCAAATGTTTAAGCATAAGATAAATTATAATTATTACATTTATTTCAATATTTTTGTATTTGAATATTAAATGTCACACCTAAAGAAGACACTTAAATATTTATTGCAGCTCCAATCTGCCAGCACAAATGCAGCTGCTGACTTACAACTACTATCTCTAGATTATTATTATTATTCTCAATATACATTTTAAAATGTTTTTTTTTCATAGGCTTCCTTGCAACAAATTTTAGCTTTACGGATTATTTTGAAGGAAAAGATAGTCAAGAATTAAACTTATATTTGTTTTTTAAACTTATTTATCAAATCTATTTTTTTACATTTTCGTCATATTTTTATTTGATGAACACTATACTTTTTAGATGGAAATTCAGTACAAGATGTGAATAAAGTGCGTTCAGTCTCATTGAAAAGAAATTTGATAATTGTTTAGCTCTATTTTTAAACTAATATAGATTGAAAATTGCGGTTTAGTTCAGAATTTTGCTTAAATGCTTCAATTTTATAAACACTATACACATTTTCCGTGTCCTTATTCTTCAGTTATATTTTTTTACCGTGTGACAGAATTGTGTTTGTTTGAAATCGTTATAAATTTATGCTAGCCACTAGCTAAATATTCCTAGAGTTGCATGGGAAACAACAAACTGATTTTGAAAACCACTTTTGGAATGAGAATGTGCATTCTACAATGCATTCTTGATCAGAATGTTCATTCTAAAATACACCTTCAAACCCTATTTAACACTCTTATCACTATCTTTTCCACTTCTTCGAAGATACGCAGCATCAAGTCGATGGACGCGATTTAATCGTAATGGTTATGACTTGAGAAATTAATCGCTAAGGATTTATGACCATCCATAAACGATTGCCACCGTCACTACCGCTAACATCCACTTCGACGATGTCGGCAATTAATTTTCTTACCGTGACTGCATAACGCAGGATATGTTTGCAATAACGTTTTTCCTGGGCGCGTCGACTATGAGAATGAGTTTTAGTAAGGCTGACATCCTCTCGACGTTATTGCAGAAAAAACACGACGAGATTTAAAGACCGACAGCTATGACGCCGGCGTCTCTTTTAAGGACGATGACGTCTCTCCGGGAACGAAACGGCGAAACGCAAGGACAAAGCCTCATTATGTTGACAGGATTACTTTGACGCTTGTCAGTTTAATGCATGACTTGTGTGGAAGGTTGATTGTTTGAGTTTTGCATGAAATGGGAAAATTCTGAGCGTTGTCAAGTGAGTGCACCGTTATAGCAGTTGAATATTACGATGGTTGCTGATATCGTCTGATTTGAAGCTTTTGTATTATCAAGTTCATTAAAAAAAATGCACTGATTTAAAGTAGTTGAAAGAAATCAATAATATAAACGATTCGTTAGCAAGAATAGATTTCAGTGTTTTTTTTTTATTTTATCCACAGAATTTTCAGTACCCTTGATGAACAGAATCAAGCTGAAAATCTACGCATCACTCTTCCAGTCCAGAATTATTTGCATAACATCCTGTTACAGTAACATAATCCATTTGCTCGTAGTCGTCTTTTTTTCAGGATTTATTCTTTGTTTCTTTTCTTATTTCTTTTGGTCTGTTCGGTCTCAAGAGTTTAATTCTGCTGTGGCAGTCTTTGAGTAATATAACGAAAAGGGACTTTCAACGGTGTACAAGTATGTGTCTATGTCTATAGGTGAACAAATAAGAGACAACCACATTTGCAGAACACAGAACAAAAAAAACAACCGAAGACATTATGGACAATCCTATAATGCAAAACGGATCGAAAGAGGACAGTGGCTTTGCATGTGGCAAAAGGATATTGTAAAGATATTTGATTAAATTTTGAATTTCACCTTGTTTTTGAATAATCACAAAAGGCTATTAGAGTTTGACTGCAAATTAAAATCAAAGAATATCATTTAACAAAATTTTATTTTCCTTTCAGAGTCCTTGAAATTTTTAAACTCGGTCGTTTTTAGCCGAATGTGATTGAATTCACTTGAGTAATATGATTGATTTTAGGTTTAAGATTAATTTAGGATTAAGCCATTCAATTAATTTTATTTTAAAAACGTGAAATTCGATATTAACAACATTGAAAAGTCTATACTCAGTTTGAAAATGTGCAAAATGCGGCCTACAAATTTTCTTTTCGGCTCCTTTTCGCAAAATCTTTAACATACACACTGACCACTGTGTAGAAATTGGGGAGAACTGAGAAATGTTTTCCGAAATTGAGTAAAAGATTAAAAAGAAAATTACATTTTCAGTAAACGGCTTTCGTTTGTAGAAGGGCAAGATCCGATTGGAACCAATGCTGAATAAAAGACTGAAAAAGTAAAAGGAGTTAGTACGTTGTACAGCGATACAACATTCGAACGCAC
Source organism: Nemotelus nigrinus (assembly GCA_947369275.1). Taxonomy (NCBI): domain Eukaryota; kingdom Metazoa; phylum Arthropoda; class Insecta; order Diptera; family Stratiomyidae; genus Nemotelus; species Nemotelus nigrinus. Next base: position 168,630,114 of record OX376373.1, read on the forward strand.
TACTTGCATCATGTCTGTTATTTGTATTGTGTAAAACACTTGTAGTCAATTGTCTAAATCTAAACATAAGCATCCAAGCAGAAATCCAGTCAGTTTTTGAATGCAGATTAAGGAAAACTATATGCATATAAAACAAACTGGATAGAAAAAGCATCCGAAAAAAGAAATGAATGTTGCCACAAAAACAAAAACCGATCTCAATGTCAATCAAAACGACAGAAACGCCAGAAGCTTAAGGGTACTAGTGTTTCAGATTTCAAGTTCTTGTCTCAGTATCGTCTGAATACTTTGGGATTTACTTGTAATGAAATGAAGTGAGCTTGTCTACAATGAGTTCGTTTATCAAGGAAGGAAAGTGTCTGTATGATTGAATAGGTGGATTTATTCTGCTTCGTTGACTCTAAAGAAATGATTTTATGGTTGTTAATTAGAGAAAAGTGTTCACATCCGTAATGACAAAATAGAATATCACATCGATAGAAAAAAGTTAATGTGAAATTAAAATAATTATTGAAATATTATTTTAAGCAAAATGTTTTTATGAATTATGAAATGAAACTAATATGAAAGCTATTTGGTCCAATTCACACAAATTAAATGTATTATTCTGCTGGCTAGAAATTTTTAAATGATGAAAAATTGTCCAAATATGTTTGTTAATTTTATATTAGTTTTCCTTATACGTTTGCCAAGAGGGCTGGGAGCCGAATAATTTTGCGATCAAGTTTAAGACTTTGAAATTCAGGTTGTTCATCTTAATATTCTATGTAGCTGATTTTGCGGTGAAAAAAAACTCTATTTTGATTTTGCTGCAACAGAAGTTTTCACCAAGTGTATTTCGAGATATCATGTACTACAGAGTGGGGCAAATTGTTCTATTGACATACTTTTTGGTACATAAAACAAACAAACAAATGCAGTTTAGAAATTAAATTTTATTTGAAATGAAGACATAATACAAATTTTTATAATTAATAATGCATATGTCTAGCATTACTATCCATATATTTTAAAATATATCCAACAATACTATCACACAAATACTTTAGTTCGCCCCCAACGCAACAATTTCATACTTGCTGCACTCTTCCAATTAATTCTATAATATTCGGAATCGGATATGTGCACACTGTTCAGTTCGCACTAATTTGATTTAGTTAAGATCAGAAAAGTATCTATAGAATTATTAAGCTGCGATCGCCTTTCTTGTCTATAATAGCATAGACAATGTACATCGGCTCTTAAGGGGATATTCTGGTCTAGAAATTTGAAAAAATGGATTTTATTTCATTTGCATATTTTCAATGCTTAGACTTTTAAGAATGAACTTTTAAAAGGATTTCCGGAAATTTGGAAACACGCCAACTAAACCAACAAACGCGATCAACAACGAATTAACTGCTCCTAGCTACGGGCTTCTCAAGCTTCTAAAGAAGTTCGAACTGCTCATATGGCTGGAAGAGCTCCCGAAAATCTCGCTTTTGAAGTTGAATAAGGAGCATTGCATGAGATGCGGATCTCTGATTAAAAAATTCGAAGTATAACATACCATTAAATGACTCAGACTGCCCGAAACGAGACTCCAAGCTCTAAACGCGTTTTTCTCGAAAATACTTTTTTCGATACGGTTGACATGATACCTCTAGTTGCAATGGACCGATTTACGTGAAATTTTGCACAAACCCTCTTAACATTACTAGATTTGGTCTGATGAAGGGATTTTTGAAACTGTTTTTTCGACTATTTTTAAAAAATTCCCAAAGTTGAAAAAAAGAGGCAAAAAAACTACTTTTTACATAGAAGTTTTTCAAATCGCCTACGTCAGACTAATTCTACATTTTTTTTTTACAGAATTCCCCAAAAATTTATGTTTCATTCCACCAGGAAGGTTGTGATCATGTCAACTATGAGACATGTTTTTTTTTAGCCTTCACTTCGCCGGCCTGTATCTACATCAATTTTTTTTTTATTTTTTGAATACATTTTGATACTTTTAAAATGTTAATAAATTAAATAGACAACCGACCAAAAATATTTCTGGTTTTTTTTTATTGCGTCCGTAAATCACCTCAAAATCGAGCTTCTAGACCAGAATACTACCATTAGCTTTTCTAAGCAGAGAATATTTGATGCGGGAATACGTTTCAGGTCAACGACACACACGGCGGTTTTAACGAAGCGTTCCCCGAGAGGAAAATGTGCGATTGTTGCGATTGTTGGACAATCGTGGACAACTTTTGACATTGGTTGCTCCAAGAAGTTTCTCGATCCAAGAAGTGGGCTCTTTCGCGCAGATGAGGCTGTTTTACCTGTCGGACAGAAGGAAGCAGGACTCTACAATACTCTTAACCATAAAAGACACAAACGGCAATGACGACCGGTCAAGATTCTCGCCACCAGCAAAACAGCAATTAATCAACATTAGAGCTCTCGAAAGCAAACTGCAATGAGCTGATACGGAGATCATCTTAAACAGATACTAATTAATGAATTTAGCATACCATTGACCGAGGCGTTATCTTGAATCGTTGCTGACAATTTTTTAATTGATCTATATATTTTTTCATTGTCTCTGTTCAATGGCCGAGCGGGTTTACTGAATCTACACTTTATTGTTAATCTAAAAATCTTCTCAATGGCCGAGCGGGTTTACTGAATCTACACTTTATTATAAATCTAAAAATCTTCCTTATTTCATGGAAGAAAATATTTGCTGGCCTAATGGAGCGCCTTTGGCTCAGGGCGTTGTTTTTTTCCTTTTTTCAGCCATAAACGTGCGAGTTTTCTGTATATGCTAAACATCATTGATGTTTCATGGAAAAAACCTTTCCGTCCTGCCAAAAGTTTGGATGTTAATTTCCGTCTTTATATTTTCAAAAACATAATAAAGGAACGAAAAAATCATCCGACAGGTAGTTCAAAACAAAATAGACTGAGGCATTTAAAACCTTACAATAAATGCTGTAACAAAAATATTTTGGGACTCTGTAATATTCGAAGGAAGAAAGAATGGTCGTTGACAATGTAGTCAACGACTGGGTATAACTTAAATTAAAAATGGATTGACTATGAAAACCTATATGCTGCTGCGTAGCTAAGCAAAATTTGACTTCATTGACTTCATTGGAAGAATGAAAGGATATGAATTTTATGAACAATTTCATCAAAATTTTATGAATAAACGACAAATTTAGAATATACATTTTTGATTAGATGATAAAAAAACCTTTTGGCCGCTTTGTAGGACGTGATTATTATCGAGCTCAGTAAAGCTGAGATTTGTTCAGCTTAGAAACATTTCCGAAACCAAGCTGTCTTTTTCCAGGCCTGCAAGAGTGCAAAAAAATATTCACCGAGATAAATCCATGCAAGAATGGTTATTTATTTCGACTCATTCTTTTGTTATAAAAGGCGGTCTAACTATTCGTTTAAATTCAATTTCCTTACAATTTACATAAGTTTATTAAGCTATCTGCGTAGATTTTTCTTAGCTCTAGATACATAACGTTCTTTGATATTCCTCACAGCATAACGTGAGGTCAATATGGCTCACTCATGATTTCTACCGGACTGCGCCACAATGATTTGATATTTTGATTTAGTAAATGCAATTACACTTTATTATTAATCTAAAAAAAAATATGTTTTAATTTGTTTTATTTGTATTTTAAATCAAACAAAACTAATATGTTTTGTAATAATGACACTACAAATATATTTCTTGCGTGAGTCGTTTTGACTCACGTTATATATCGAGGGTTAAGAAAAATGAATTTATTTAAAAAAATTAACTACTAATGATATTCCATCCATAAAATCATATTTGACTTGCGCGCCCAACGTGGGTTTAGTCCACAGAAAAAAATTAACTTTTTGCCAATTTTTCCATAGTTCTGCTCTAAATGTAAGTAAAAATATTGAAATAGAAAAAATTGCTTTGGATCCACCATTATTTATGTAGAATGTGCACTACGAGAAGTATTGCTCGGGCCATTCATGACAGAACAATCAAAACATTCCGCATGTATATCCTATTGATTAGTATAAAATATCAATGTAAAATCAACCAAGCACTTAAGCATAAATATCAATTTCAATTCAAAATATCAAACAAATGGTTACCAGAATCAAATAAGCATTTCATCCTACTAAATTTGCATTACCTTAACGTTAATTAGTAGACAAAGCTTTGCCAGCACTTCGCCTACAATGCTCTCAACTTGTAAAAGCGGACCAGTCGTTTGCACACTGTATGTAATGTAGAAAACAATCAATGTATTCTGCCACGTTTTCAACAAAATGTGTTGAACATCGAAAACAGTTCTTGCTTGTACACATAACGGTACTTCTTTCTCATTCTATCTTTCGCATGCTGGATCGGCGATCAAATATCACTTATAATTGTCTGCTAATTGTTCTGTAATTAATACGAAAGTCAAACATTCTGCGGTTTTTGACCGTTACTAAACGCTAATTGGCAATTATTTTAAAAGGCAAATGATTTGTTGTGAATTACAGATACTCGAACAAATGTTGGAGTAAGTGAAATGTTGTGTTGTTGGCATATATTGTGTTGGCAGAATTATTTGGGCCAGTAAACAAATGGACCGGGATACAAAATGTCAGCATACTTTTTTATTGGATGCTCTAATGATCTTATGTGGATAAAAAAAATGATTTTTCCAAAATATCAATATCAAATTCCCGTACTTCAGCAAACTGCAGCAGTAACAGAATTTGGCTGCTGGCTTCTTTTTGCTGCCAAATTTGGCTTGCATTTGGCTTGCAGCAAAAGTACGGAAACGACTTGCTGCGAATCTATTTTAATATATTATAATAGATTCAAGTACGGGAACAGACCTAATCACTCAAATGGTAAAAAGACGAGAAACCATTTGCACGCATCAAAAAAGAAAACGGCTTGGGCTAGAATATTTTATTGCAATGGATACTAATAAACTAAATTTAACAATTTCATTTACACTGAAGCCTGGTTTTTTAATTGAAGCTTAGGTTTTGTATAAAATTTCATTTCGTTAGGTTTTTGAATAAGTAGAAAAACATTTTTTAGCATACACACGAATATTTTCCTAATCATGTAAATATTTAAACTTTTTCCATTTGAACGATCCATTTACGGGACTTTCAATATGACCCTCATTACTCAGTCACCAACTAATTACTCACATTAGAGCAAATAACAATTCCGAACGCATTTCCTATGCTCACTTCAATATCAAATTACTTACAGATAAAAAAAAGTCGGAGGCAACAGCCATATGATTAAAAACTCAAGCATTAACTGCCATAAAACTTAATAGTCATCACCCTTTTTACGTGACCGTTCCATTCACCTGAGTGCACAAATTCGAAGAGTGCTGTTGGCACGCGACTAGAATAATGTTGTCAGCAGCACGGTGTCATGGACTGCTCCCTGTTTTGGCTGCGCGATGCCATTTGTCCCTCTTCGTTGGTCGTCTGTCTGTCTGTTGCGGGTCCGGGACTTGGTTTCAAACAATTCATTGGGTTCGCCCACATAATGTCACCTAACATGGATTTCAAAAAGGTACATATACAGGCCGATTGGTCTCGTTATGAATCACAAAGGTCTCCGCCCGCATTATCCAGGTGCACTATTGTCTGGCCGAGAGAAAGGCACCGAGGCCTAAACAACCCTTAGTCAGTTCGTTTGTATCCTTTGTTATGTTTGCTTAGCTAGTCGTGGCTTTTGTATGCGTTTGTTACGTGTACGGACTGTCGGATAAAGGAGTGAATAGAATTGAAATGGTTTTTTTACCTAGGATGAAGCTGTAATTTAAATCCTAAAATCGATAGGAATAGTGCTTAATGTTGTTTTGTTTACCTTCGTTAAGTTGGTAGTTAAGAATTGGATAGATAGGCAAGTCCCTTGAATTTTAATCATAATCTTGTGACTTGAAGTTTTGTTGCTATCAATGAGTCCCATCTTTCAGTAGTTTTTAGTCTTACAGTTATTTTACTTGACTAATTCAAAACTAATCGTAATTATCATAATTGAGTAGCGTATTTTCAGCTAAGAAAATCTATTATGATTTATATTTGCAGGAAAATTAAGAAAAGTAAAATCAATTACGTGATAGATAATGAATTAAGTTTTGCTGATTTTTTTTTTGTCTTTTATTCATTTTAAGTTTCAATGGCTTGATTGAAACAAAGGAACTTAGCTTCATCAAATCTAGCTTAACAAGCGACAAAAAAACAAATTCAACATCGGTTTATTGGTGGCAACAGTGCAGCATAATGAGAGTGATTTTACGGTGGGATTCTATTTTGGGCTTAATTTCACATAAAGCTGATATATTTTCAATGTGTCTAGCATTCAGAAGTAAAGTAGTCCCACGACAACTTTTGTTGGGTCTAGGGGCTGAAGCTAGCAGAGAGGTAAATTCACAAATTTTCAATCAATGTGCACACAAGAGTAGAGTTATTAGTTCCACCGCTCGCTTAACCGTTGATTAACTCAGATACACGGTCAGAAATTTTCGGATAAATTTGATAAATTTTGGAATGTATATAGGTCCAAACGAAAGTTAGTATCAATCCAATAAGTTTGTTTAAGATTAAACAATTTAATCTGATAAGATAAATTTTATCTGATAAGATAAAATCAATACCAATTATTCATATAAATTGAATAAGACGCTCTTATAAACGGTATCGGAATCGCATATAAATGAATACATCACATTCTTATTATATGTACACCATTTAGAATAAGAAATATATATTTTAATTAATTTCGAGGTCACACGATAAATTTAACCCATTATCAAAAACCCAAAATCTTATTCTGGTTTTTTCCCTCCTTTTTATTATGAATATATATATTGGGAACAATTATCCATTATGATGAAAAAAGAATGAAAACAATTGAATATTTATGCATTCAAAGATAAAAGTAGGTGTTGTGAAAACACTTGACATAGTACACCAAGTAAAACTTTCGAGCATTAAATTCAATTATGTACTGTGAGATGGATAACGATTATTTGTTTTATTATTTGAAAAAAAAACTCGATAGATTTTATTCATATATACTTTATTCACCAAAATCAAAGTTTTCCAATATTCCTGGAGTGATTAAAGTTGTTCCTTATGGCTACCAAATAATTTTCACAAATCACTTTAATAAACACTTCCAATTAACTTCACTTAAAAACTCGAAATGCTAATTGCACGACTTGCGACGCAAAAGGAATTCTAAATAATTCGTTTTAATATGAATTTATGATAAATATTATCCGATCTTGGTATAAACCACCCGTTTATACGAAACTCGTACTAAAGTGATTCCAAAATAGGATAGAGCAATTTTATCCAACGCCAACATATACCTATAATCTATACGAATATTAGGATACATAATAGTACACCATTGTGAAGATCAATTTTATCCGAATATTTTTCACCGTGTATCCATTTCAAGCTGGATGAAATCAAACTCGGTGCGTGGCTAAAAAACACAGTAAAAATTGATGGTCTCAAAAACAACTTTCTTATAAAAAATCAGAATTTCACTAACTTATTTTCGAATATCAACTAATGCAACAAAATCAATCCACTTAAAAAAAATTTCAAGAAAGACATTCATCAAACAAAACAAAATTTATCAAGCGTTTTGCACAAAATTTAAATAGCGAAACTGTTTTGACCAAATGATTTCTTTTCGCAGAATTTCTTTAAAATACCTTAACATTCATCTGATAATTAGTTACAAATAATTAGCGAATACCGGCTTACCGATTTAAGCTTTAAACATAAAACAATTAATTCAGAGCTCATGAGCAATTTTCAGTACTAAAGTTTTCCTGGCGGAAAGCATCAACCCCGTATTTTCCTAGTCAAGCTTAAACAATAGTAATAGCCATCTTCCTTGATCTGACAATTCAAAGACCTGTTTCACTCACTTTTATTTCGCACAGCCTCTTCAAATAGTCCATTCACCGTTGCTAGTTCTTCAGGCAATGTGGAGAGTGCTAAGAGTCCTGTCCTATTCAGGTGCTCGAGACTAATTGCTTTAGTCACTGCTGATGGTTTTTACCGTCTCAGGAAAAGACACTCTGTTCAACTGGAAATTATGCTCGTCTAATGAAGTTTCGTAAAAATACTCTACTTGTTTCATTGAAGGAATGAGAGTTGAATGGAAGAAAGAAGGCTGCACAAAAATGCTAAGTGGAATGCATCTGTATTAAAGGTTGTGTTACTGGTTTGGATTGAATATAATTTTTAAATATAACAATGGGCACTTATTTATTTTATGGGGGAGACACTATTCGTAATTTTTAGTTTGCCCCTGTTTCCGCAAAGTGCATGTCATGTCAAATTAACTTCATAATGCACAGCCGATATTAGCATTTCATTGTCCATCGTCACGTTCGTTATCCAATAAATCGCTGACGGCAGCACCCCATCATTAAACATTCATATCAAAGCATTTGTGGTAATTCCTGAAGGTATCCAGGTATGCGGGCTGTATGTAGAGAAATAATTGCATTTCTCGAAAGCACTTGCGGTTACAGCATGAAACCATCACTTGCGAAATCTTGAGGATATGAAGACTTACGGGCCGGAGTTGTACATGCAAATGTTTATATATTTATGTTGAGCTGTACGTGAAGATGCTCGAAGCGTTGAGACAGATTTTTGCAAGAAATTCACAGCTGATTGCATACTCGTATAAATCGGATGCGGTTTAATGTACATGTTTTACGACTTGGAGAAACTTCTCGGGTGCAACCGCATCGTCTTGCAGGCCATAAACTGTTGAGCTGTACAGCTGCGATTTTGAAACTCAGCATCATGTCATTGTAACTATCGTCATCCTAGAAATGTTTTGAGCTGAGTGTGGATTCTAAGTTAATGTCGCTTTGCATTCCAGAGACAAAGTCAGTTTTATTTGATTTTGAAACGATTCCTTGCATCCATCATCCAAGAGCTATGATTTCAATTTAAATTCCATAATATAATGGATGTACATGCACTTTTCTTTACTAGTACCAGGGAACTCACTAGACAAAAACAAGGACAATATCTCGAATAAAATTAAGACTAGCACTTTTTGGAGATTGAACCAAATAAAAGATACAAATTTAATGATAGTTGAATTAATGGATACTCATGAAATAAGGATGGCGTCTCAATAGTATTTGCAAAAAGCCTATCATTTTTTTTAGACGCAGCCTTGTGTAAAATTAGTCTTTCATTCCTAATTTTAATAATCAATTGCAGCCGTCTTTCAATTCAAGCTGAAGTTTCAACCATCCCTTACTTAGATTTTACAAATACAGAATTTCCAAAGTTTTTTGCAGCCAATTAATTTATTTCAAAATATTAAGTTTATTTCAAACCGCATAATTCATTCTTAAAGTTTCTACTATACGAGTACTTTTTTGAGCCCTTAAATGCACTATTGTTTTTGCTGAACTCACATAATCCACAGCACCGTTCAAATTCTAAAAGCTGCTGGAGTAGTTTCTTAAATTTATAGCTTACTTATTTGGGAACGTTGATCGTTCGTTGGATAAAACAAATATTAGGTCCTTTGAAATTGTTGTCTCGAAACTTTCACGAAAATTTAGCAATTTTTCATGTGTTTCGTTGACTTTTCGAATCTTTCACTATAGTATCCACTTTTGACATGCATTTTTCACCTTCTTAATTTTCTATCTCTAAGCTGGAGTAGTCAAAGTACCCTGACTTGGGCGGTTGCTTTAAATTCAAACTGGCTTGTCTTCAACATTCACTCAAAATCAATCAAGCGAACAGGAACACAGAGTTCTTTATGCAAAAATATTCCAAAGCATAATCATTACGTACGCTTTTTGCACCTCAAAACAACAAGAAAATATTACCTTAGTGATCTCCCTCAGGCGGATTATTTGAGCAACAAAATCGTTTGAGCAAATCCTTATATGTTCACAATAAACAGTTGGTGCAACTCCTAGCTGCAGTAGTTGCACCAACCAATGACGATTAACAAAGTGACAGTTTGATAAAAATTAAACGTATTTTTCATATCATTTACATAAAAACGTTAGACAACTACTGCTGAATCAACATTACATATCACTAGAATATTTCAATAAATCAGTAATTTAAGTTGTCTTAAGTGGTCTACCTGGTCTAGATCATCGCTTTTTTTGCGAACCGATTAAACCTGATCTGATCTGAAGTGCAAACAACGCAACTATAATTAACAAATTCGAGCAACAAATTCACCTCTAGCCGGGTGCACAGAGAGCAGCTTGCCGTCCGGTAAGCAATATTTTTCTCGCTGTGGTAAGGGCTATAAACCTATAACCACGTAACGCTGTTGATAGGGTAGAAGAGGCAGCCACTGATGTCTGCATTAAGATTTAAGGAAGAGCTGGGTTTATATAAAAACTAAAAAGAAGTTGATTGTTGTCAGTTTTTTGTGAAACAATTTTTAAATTGATTCAATATGATCCAAATTTTTTAAATTTCAAAATCAAATATTTGAATTTAAAGACTTTATATTCCTATACAAGCTATACATATTTTGACTTCTTGACATATATCGATTTTTCGAGAATAATCTGCCTTTTTAGTGTATATCGCTCTAATTTTGATGTACCCTTAACATCTCAATTAAACTGCTTAGCCCAAATAGATTGTGTACCATATTTGATCTGAGTAATTTCCAACTAACTCCCCACTAAATGCCGACTAGTTGCCCAAAGTAAATTTTTTATACTTATATTAATTAAACTTTTCCCTTTGATTTTATTTTTTAGAAAATTATTTCTCAAATAAGCCTGAAAAATAGTGATATCCAGTTTCTCTCGTCGGTGTTTGAATGAATTTGCATTTCGTCCGAGTTTTCCATATGTTAAGGCTGTTGCATGCATGTCGTTTTCATAACAGCTGACGACCTCAAAATTTCCCATGCTATGTTGTGCCGAATATATTTCGCTTCTGTCAATTGCACTAAGCTTGTGATTCTTCTCCTGCCAGAGGGTGCTTCTTACTTATGTCCAGTTAATCTAACACCTTAAAACCGCTTTCTATGACCAATGTATATAATTTCGCATTCCGGGCAAGTAAACCTGTAAAGTCCTTCCATCTTTTCATTGTCCTTCACATGACTTAGCCTAGAAGTTAATTTGAGGCTATTTGCTGGCAATCCCGAACCTAATTGAAAATTGGCGAAGAAACTGTTGGAACTTTGGATCGTAAGCTGATCCTTTCTTCTTTTCTCATAAAACTTTCCATTATCTCCTCGGAAATCCATTTTTTCTTACTCTATATTTGACCTCCAAGTAAAATCATTCCTGATCCGTGACCACTGTTATTAGTCAGTGAATTATTGAGCAGAAGAGCTCAAATTTTTGTGACTTCCATTGAAAATTGAATATCTTTATGCGCTTTGTTTATTTTCTCCAAAGTTTCTACCAAAATATCATGTTTCATCATTGTCAGGATGTCGAGGTATGTCATCCCTAAACGAGGCAGTGATGAGCTTTCAAGTCTAGTCTGTCCATAAATATATCATTCATAAGCGATGATAAAGGATTTCCCATGAAAGAACGCAGGTGCTTGTTTTCACGGCACGCTTGGAAACAAAGCCTTAACATACAACCAGATCATCTTTTTCTATTGTTGCCACTCTTCCACAACACTCTTTCACCTTCTCTTAATTTCCTATTGACCTATCACTAATCTTTCCTAAGGCTCTACATTCGTTTACAATCCATTATTATGTTGGTGCATTTGTAACGGTGATAATCTCTCGTTGCTCATTTGCTTTTTTATGTATTTTCGGAAGGTATTTAATTCTTGACAACGCTGAGTCTTGGAACCGTAGCTTCTTCACTTCTCTAGTTACCTCTTTGTACTCCTTCAAAATACTTTCCATTTGCTGATTGTATCCAGTAAAGGATCATTCTATAGACAATAGTAGTCATTGTTACTTAGGTTCTTCATGGCTACTGCATCGGTCATATTCATCCTTACGTTTCCACAGCGTTTCCTTTATCTGTTTTAGTATAAAAGACCAGTTTGGTAACCAGCTCTTGAAGTACCCTCTTTGCCTCACCAGCGTTCCTCTTGTTACTACATTGCTTCTTCATGAGTTTAGTTACGTTGCTTCTGATCTGTGCTTTTTCCTCTTCAGGAATGTGTTTTACATCTGTTTCGACGTCCACCACCAAGTCTGTGTTGTAAATATTGTTTCTTTAACAGTCAAATTGAGGCTTTGATTGAACAGCTCCACTTATTCTCTCGTAAACTGGGCTGTAGGCTTGATAGCCACATGTTTGGGGATAGTTTTTACAACATTTTTTTCGGTATTTTTTCCTCTCATCCCATTCTTGTTTCTTTAAGTCTCTTTCAGCTTTTTCTTGCTTCTTTTTTTCTTGAGCTTTCTTTTATTTTACTAGGTAAAATAAAAGACTTGTTCTCTTTTTTGCTTCTCTTATTGTTGATTAGAAAGTATAATACAACTGATCTGATACCGATTAATACAACTGATCTGATACTGATTAATTGATTGACTGGTATCCTTTTTAGGAATTTATTTATTAGGTACATCTCTGATAACCAAATTATTGGAAATAATAGCATAATTGCAAATATTGCCAATTGAAGGTCCAACTCAAAATCTTTCAATATTTTTAATCTCTAAATAATTGATGCAATTGCTGCTGTCATCAATGTCCTTCAACTTTAAGTTAAGTTTTCTTACGAAAATATTATTTGGGAACACTTCCCGTATCATTTATTCTACTTACATCCTCCTAGGTACTGTAAGGGTGTCCGTCTAGTCTGTCAAATAGTTTTAGTGTTTTGCCACATATGTAGATGTTGATCTGGTCGATCCTCAGTTCTCTATATAAGTCCGTATTTCTAGCACACCATGGAATTTTAAATATTTTTCTCAGAGCAAGGTTTTGGCAGATCTGTTGTTGGTGTCTGTTTCTCTTGCAAGTCTGATTATACACAGTGCTTTTGTAAGCCAGCATTGGTCTTATAATTTGTTTATAAAGTAGCGTCTTGTTAGTAATGTTCAGTTTGTCTGCTCTGATAGTTGGTTGTAGTCTTCTCAGTATTACGTTAAAAGTTTGTCTCTTGTTCTTTATGTGTGTGGTCTACGAATGTCTTTCATAGAACGTAAGTCCCAAGTATTTAGCTGCCCGTTTCCAGTCTATTGTCTGGTTGTCGACTATAAATTGTGGTTGTTGTAGTCTGTGTCGTTACGTCTTCTCGGCATTTATTTGGATTTTCTATCTTTAGAAGTAATCCAATAACTTATATATGTAGGTTGGCAGGTTTGGAGATAAAGCTTCTGCGTGCTTTGAGGAATAGAAAATACATGTCTCGTCGGCGTACAAAGATACGTTTGCATCGCACATATCGGTGATGTCTGCTGTGTATAAACTATACAAAATTGGAGAAAGTGGTGAACCCTGTGGGACTCCAGCTTCTATTTTCTGCATTGTGGAGAGGCGGTTTTAAATTCTTAAACAGACAGTTCTGCCCTGGAGAAATTATGCCATGAGTTGTATGAAGGGTACTGTGATTTAGAGTATATGCTTGTGTGAAAGCGTATGACATGAGGAATTAAATTCAGCAATATTAATTGGCTAGTTGGACGAGCAATATTAATTGATAAACTCAATATATAATTATCTCGGATGCTATAAAATTATTGCTTGGAGTTTTCTTATTCGCAATTCGAAATTTTTGAAATGTTTTAGATTCGCACACGTCTCTTGCTTGAACTGTTTCCTAAACAAAGTTAATTTAGCACCTGAACGTTAAAATTTTATGTTATTTTTTGCTACCAAATACAGAGTCAGTAGGCTCAATTTTTTTGGTGGGCAAAAAATTTTACTCTTGATGGTCACAATCATCAAAGAACATTTTGATTTTTCGGTCAAGAAACGGAACATTTTGATTTTTCGGTCAATGAGCTGAAGTTTCATAACGGACACAAAAAAGTCACCAGCATCGCGAGATCCAGAAAAGCCATTCGGAGTCTTGTGAATAATAAATATATCTCAAAAGTTTTTTTTGCGGGTACATCACCGACGGTATTAACGTCATACTATCAGCACCATATTCGCATAGGATGGTGAGTGATTATTTTTCCGATCCTGGGATTAATTCATTCAAATTTTGAGACTAATTTGTTCGCAAAACATTTTGTGTTTTAGAACATGCAGAAAACCATTTGCACTACAATTTTAGGCTCCAAATTATCGCCAAAACTTTAATTTTTAAGTAAAAGCTTTAGCACTTTCAACCAGCTCATAAGGTTTTCTTTGTTAAAAAAAATTCAAGCTTTGTTTGTATTCTTTGGCCGAAATCTTGGAGATTCGGCAATGTGTTGCTCAAAATGTACCTCCTTTAACTTTCTGGATACCTCTAGACAATGCTTTCTAAATACACCACGTTGTCCGTCGTTGCAAAGATTTCTATAATCACTAGAATAAAGGCATACATCTGCTCGTTATATTCTATTTTAATGACGTTTTACAGAAACACGACATCTTTCTTGTTCTTTTAAATCCTTGTTAAAAATAAAAGTTACGTTAAAGAATGGGTTAAAGAATGAATTTTCAAGATTTTCATCTACCATTTCTACAAATAAAATTTAACATGGTATTTAAAATTAGGGAGAGAGACCTCCCATTCATTCGCTAGGAAGTACGATTTCAAGATATTGCTGGTGAATGAATAATATGAGCTTTCGTCTTTCACTCTCGTTCATATACAGCAAAATGCCCTTTGGAGTCTTGATATAGGCTCTAATCATTAGATCATATTTAATTTCAAGCAAACTTTCAGCATTGCATTAGAGTCTAATGCAATGCTGAAGGTTTTTTTGAAATTATATATGATTTTAATGTTATTTATTATTTTTATTTATATTTATTTCTAGCGCTTAGCCGTTAGTCGTTGACAAAGTGTATCTAGACTGATTTGAGATAATATCCAATATCCGAAGAAAATGGGCAATTGAAATCCATCTTTCTTAACTTGTCTTAACTAAAACAGAGTCTTAAACTTGACCAGAGCAATATTTTGCTAGAATATGCTTCAAAAATAGAGCATTGTTCAGTAAAGTATTTACAAGGTGGTATTAACTTTGAAATATTTTATATTTTTTCCTTATTTTTTCAGTACTGAAATTTGAAAAATATTTACTCGAAGCTAAAACGACAAGCTTGGAACAACCATTAAATTAAAAACATTTTTTGGATACCACAGATGAGTAGAACATCTGAAACTGCACTAGCTGCCATAGTAAAAGGAAGTTGGCTGCATCGAAAAAGTGATAATCTCATACCCTAGCAACCAGTAATATTTGCTTTTTTCTATAAAAATATTTGATTGCTTATTAAATTGACTAACAGGCTTGTTTGTGATTTAAAACACCTGAGCCAGATTCGAGTTTGATTTGCTTTATAACTGATTTAATTGTTTGAACTCACAAAAGCGAGTTGACAAGTGGCTATAAGTTAAACAATCGAACGACAGGTATTAAATAGTTCCAAAGACAAAATAAGATCGTACATATAACAGCACCAAAAGACTCGAGGAGACAAATTTCATAAAACAGAAGTTTAATTTTCGTTCGCTTAATAGGTCCTGACCATACTAGTACGATGTGTTTGAGGAAACAGAGATGATATTTAAAATTTATAATAAATAAAAAAAGCAAATACCAGTACAATGCTGACAGGATTTTGGAAGGCTGACTACAATGCAAATATTTTTAAATATAATGCTCATAAAAGTGTTTTCCTTAAACAATTTTCCAATGCCATATGCTCTGTATTTAATGCATTGAATTCTAGATTAAGACTATTCATTTTTAGTACATTTTCAAGACGAGAAAATATATTACCAGTAAATATTTGAAAAATCTCAGCAACAGAGAAACTCAATGTGATCTCTTAGTGTGAAGTAGATGTCACCAACATGAGAACTTTTCATAACCACTATTGAATTTCACCAAACTAGCCCAAGAGTTATTTAAACGCATCATTCCAATCTCCATTGAGAAACGTAAATACCTCGAGTTTTCCTTTGATCACAAAACAATCCCAGAAATCCTCATTTGCCAAAATGTCCTTTTCTGTCGTACTCACAAAGCGATTCCCATTCACCCATCCCAAACAAACTTGGACTATCTTTAAAGGACGAACATTTCAAATACCAATTTTCACATTTCAATCCCATCTGGTGGTCACAATGAGCTCAGTTTTCCGCTTTCTATCGATAAGATCCTTGGCATCGATTGAACGGACAATGTCCCGTTCAGTATCCGTAAGAAGATTATGTTTATACGCTTATGGTTCAATATTATCGAGATATAGCCTCATCGCATCATTATTATCGTCATGGTCATCGTTTGCGTATTCATCCGTTCATAAGAAATTCAATCCCTTTCTTAGCCGGAAGCTTACTTCGCATCATAGGAGAGATGGGGACTGCAAATTTTTTTCGTTGGAAATTCGAGTTTATCTGGAATTCAAAAGCATGATATTTTTGTATCGATTAATTTCAAAACAGTTAGTGTCAGTTATAATTAAGAATTTTTTGGATCTATTTAAAGAAGAGCTAGATAAATTACCGAAAAAAAACTGCATCGACCTTTTCTAAACTTCATCAAATAAACTCCCAATCCATCCACATCTCCTACCACATCCTTTCGAATAGTTTCAAAGGATAATATCGAGCGGGAAATCATTTAGTCGATAAAAGGAAATTACAGAAAAACCGTATACGAAGAAGTGTGTCCAAAGCGATTGGATGATAGCACACAAAAACGACCACGTCAAAGACGACAACGATGATAGACGTGATATATTTTTGATTTTTTTCATCAGTTTTCTGCTTGTGCGATGTTATCAATAATCCAGCATGACTACAAAACAGAAATATCACACCCAAGCGCAGCAGATACAGTATCAGTAGCAAAAGCAGCAGCGCCAACAACAGCAGTGCAAACAGCACTAACTTCAGATCGAAATGAAGAGTGGAGAATATTGAATAGGACGAACGAGTGAAGCAAAGAGCCAAGGAAGGATGATATTATCATGATTTGACCATCGGATTGCAGACGTCTTAATTAATTTTCGTACCAGCATACCAATAGACCTACTTAAATGAAAGAAGCTTTGAAGATTTACATTAAACAAGAAAATCATGTTGCGGAGGGTGCACGATATAATGGGGTCATTTGAAGGCTGTCGGAGAAGAGATGATGTTTCGAAGGGATATTATAATTTAAGAATATCATAGAACGACTCGATGAAGTTTTGATGTAGAGAAAGATGATCTGAATGACAATGAATGATAGGAATCAGGAAGGAAAATTGAGATTTAATAGAAAATTTAGAAAAAAGTTTCCGAGGGGTTTGGCTAGAGTCGTAGTTGATGAGTTTTTAGGTTAAATATAAGATTTTTTTTTGCAATTCCAACAACGATATGCGGATTAAGTGTGGATCAGACATCTAACTAAAAACTAGGCAGGATCCGGATAAATTAGTAACAATCAATTTCGAGATAAAGAAACTTTGCAAAAAAATTTCATGATAACAAACAATAATTTTGATTTAATTCTTTTTGTCTTTTTGTTCTTTTCCCATTAAAGTGGGTTTTTGAAACTCAAATTGACGGTTCTGATTTGCTTAAACTCGCATGTCCCCCTTGACTGCCTTTTAACTTTCAGATACATGATTTATATTTATTTCGAATTTTTGATTCTGTTTCGGTGCCAGTGGCTTCTTTTCAGATTTATAAGGTTTCGATTCAAACAGAAAAACAGTGGAAAAATAAATGATGCATAAATTTGCATTTAACTGATCGGACAGATAGACTGAAGCGAAAATTAGACACGGAGATCTGGTTGTCGACTTGGTCGCAGATATGCGGTATCTGCGACCAAATTGATAGACTGAAGCGAAAATTAGACACGGAGATCTGGTTGTCGACTTGTCTGACTTGTTGTCGACTTCATTGTCTGTGGGCTAGTCTCAGATCTAGCTTTTTGGTAAATATCGCAAGTCTCCAACCAAGTCGGCAAGTAGATTTCAATGCCTGTGGGCCGTTTAACTTTTTTCGAGAATGCTTCTCATAAGTTTGGACCAATTCCATGTAAAATGCAAATGTTGTTACTCCCTCGTTCTAAAAGAGGGGTCGACTACCGATAATGCTAGTTTCGGTCCCGGAAAGCTCATTGGAGATGGGCGATGGTGTCATTTCTCGCCGAAAAGGGTAACCTAGAACCCTGGAGTGAGGTTCGGTTCTCCAGAGTCAGTGGGGCAGCGTGTTCGTGCCATAGAGATATGTTCGTGCCTACTCGGCTGGCACTAGTCACGAAATTTGAAGCTTTATTCCTGAGCAAGGTAATTATTGAACAAGATATAACTAACCGGACTTAACCTAACTTGCGAGGACGACAATGTTTCACTTCTACCACTCCACTCTTACATCTATCTGTATAAAACCATGCCAAATTCCAAATGCAAGTCAAAGAAATTTATTCTTGCTGCTAATAATAAACTAAATCAAATGAAAGGTCTGCACTAACCTAAAGTTCTCGTAAGCAAAATTCTTGTTTACTCGATCCACCAGCAGCACACAGAATATTTAAGTTCGATAATTCATCTGATATGTAAAGTTCACGTCAGCTAAATTCTCATCTGTTCGATCCGCCAACAGCACACAGACGGAATTCATTTTTCCACCCTCAATTGCCGCTTTTGGTTAGCCCTGCGATACTTTATACTTTCCGTATACGCGCGTGATCGTTATTTTTGCGCGTGTGCATTGTGTACGCAAACCTTATGATAAGTTTCACCAACATATGTCACTCCGCGGAATTCGGTTGGCATCAGAACTTTTTAAGCCACGGTTTCATTTCAACATTTCATTTGTTTCGTTTTGACATTTCGAGCGGTGTTTCCGTTTTTGTGTTTATATTTTGGATTTCTTCGTCGCGGGGAATGATATTTGAATTTTGTTTTTTTTTTTTTTTTTAAATTCTGGGTGTGAGTTATAACAGAAAAATAAAAAAAAAGATCAAAAATTACCATAGCAGGCAAAATAGCCATAGCTGGCAGCTCCAATCTGATTTAGGCGTGGTGTTTAGTGAGGCTAGCTACTTTGTGAATTTATAGGGCAAAAAAATGAGGGATTAATGATTTTTCACAATAATACCAATGTCACAAGGTTGCCTAAATTTCAAAATGGCTTCTGTCAGTCCTGGTCCTACTTAAGTTTAATACAATCTGTGAATTTCAACTGATTCTTATTACCGGGTCTTCAGTCATCGAAACCACCAATTTCAAGTGCTAATAATAGAGTTTGATTTGATGAAGGGTCACCGGTCTTTTGCGGTGAGAAATTTCAAAAGTTTCAAAAGGGTCGACGATTTGAAAATTCATTAGATGCTAATAAATTAAGCTTTAAAAACAACTAAGAAATATATGATTTTTTGTGCATCTCTAAGATATTAGCATATCGCAAGACATTCCTGACATCTGAACGGTAATATGAATTTATTTTGAAGTTTTTAAAGCAAAGTACAGATTTGTTGTCAAATTTTTCATCAGCGATGAAAATTTGTTTTTTTTTTACATTTTTAAATGTTTGTTTTTCCTGCAGTTTTTTTAAGATTATTTCATTAAAATACATTCCAAAAATATTCAACAACATTATGGAAATGAGGAGCAAATTCGGGATAAATCGTTCTCCGAAATTACTAAAACAAAAGATATTACGGTTTACATATGAGTTTATTGCATTTGGAGGATAAACAAACATAATTTTATAGAATATTTCTTTTTTGGTGCATATAAAAATTTTTAAGCTAACTAAAATGAAATCGAATAATTTTACTTAATTTTTTGTAAAATTTCCGTTAAATTGTATATTTTTTTCTTGCGCGTTATGTTCACAGTGACTGGTGCATTTTACAAATAATTCTTTTCGAAACGGCGAAAAAATATACTCTATTTTTTAAAACCGAAACATACTGTACTATATCGTCAATACTGCCTTATTAAGCGTAAACGTTCTATCTACATGTTAGTACTTTCGAGATGTTCAATGATTTTTGTTTTGATTTGTACTAGAGATATATGGAGAGTGCATCTTTCAATTTTGTTTTTATTATACTTCCACAAAAGATAGGTTTTTCAAATTTTATAGAGTGATGTATTAGAGTGTATAATTTTTTGAATCAGGTGTTAACTCAAATATGAGAAAAATGCAGATCGAACCTTTCTGCTTAGTAGGGCAGAATAGTTAAGTGTAGTATTTTCAGTTTCGTCGCCATTAAATCTAATCTCAAG
Source organism: Nemotelus nigrinus (assembly GCA_947369275.1). Classification (NCBI taxonomy): domain Eukaryota; kingdom Metazoa; phylum Arthropoda; class Insecta; order Diptera; family Stratiomyidae; genus Nemotelus; species Nemotelus nigrinus. Next base: position 168,650,480 of record OX376373.1, read on the forward strand.
AAGTAAATTGAAGTAGTCAAATTGAATTTAAGTTAAATTTAACTTCAAGAACTGAAGAAAACTCTTCAAACGAATTATCAATTTTTTAATCAAAATGTATATTCAACCACTTGAGAATTCGATATGAATCCACCACAGGCTTCAAATTTATTTTAGTGAAATCATTAGTTCTAAGAAAATACTCATTACCATTCGTGCTGATAAGACCTCGTTCTCTTCTAAATCGGCAATATTGTCAAGGATATACTCATAAAAGGGTTTTGCCGTTTAAAATACAGCATCGAAATATTCAAGTGAGATACGAGTGGAACGGAATTTCTATAAATGTTTATTCCTGAAGACCGTAGGCATAAAGCGTCGAACCCTGTGGCTAAGAATACAACAAATAGGCAGTTGAAGATGATGGCAACGACACTTGATGAAATTTCAAGATAGGAGAGAAGTGAAGTCCGGGTGGAAATTCAAAAAGAGTAACTATATGATATTACAATATATATCTAAGCAATGTATCTGAAAATAAAGTAAAAGTCTAGAAGTGTTCAAGCTATGACAATCTTTCATAAACTATATGATACTGCTAAAAAAACTACTTATCTTTCAAGTAAAATGATGACAATAGTAAGCAAGACCGTTATCTTATTCTGATGAAACAAACTACTGAAATTGTCAGCTTTACTTTTTCTCTATTATTCAAGACATCACATTTTCATCTTACCCTACGTATGCTGAACTGTTTTTCTGCCACCACCAACTGTAATAGATGCTAATGTAGTCAGTTTTTCGTTCACGCTCTTGCCAAACAGATTGAGTGACGAAACGGGATTGTCTGTCTATGGCAGGAAAAGGACACACTATCGGGCAATCATCTATGACTCCATTCTGTATGTATAGTCAGGCTGGCATAAACGAGCCCATTCGCAATTCCGAATGATAATAATTTCGCTTTGGATACCGAACAGATCCAAGCAATAAAAAGAACCGCTGTTTCGAATAGCATCTACTTCTACCATCCATTACTCTCTCCCTCTTTCTCTCTCTCTCTCTCTCTCTCTCTCTCTGTCTCTATGCAAACTCTAGCAAGACAGAATCACTAAAATCTGAAGCAGGGCAAACATATTAAAAAAAGATTACCCGGAAACGATACCTCTTTCCGCCCTCTTCTTATTTTCGATGCGAGTTCAACCATATCCTGAAATACGAAAACAGCCAAGTGTCCACTTATCTTTTGCGGAAAGCTGGTAAGAGATGTTACTTTAAAGTGGACTCTAGTCGGATTTGCACGGTATCCAGAAGAATGATAGCATTGAGCTCTGACTTGAAGAATTTCAATAGGGGATACTCTTAAAAATTCGTCTTTAAGGAATGATCATTTAAAACATTTTCATTTCATTTTTCTTGCATTGGACAGCAAGAGTTTTGAGTTATATTTTGTAAGCATGTAGTTCATTTAATTCAGGACTCAATTCCGGTGGCGGACAAGTTTCGCATTCTCAATGCCATACTAAATACGATGCAGCAATGGTATTTTCATTCATTTTTATTTCGGCTGCATACGATTTTAGCTTTTAGCTTTTTAGTTTGAATTTCTTTTGTGTAATTTTTATTCAAACTATGCTGTAATTGAAAAAGAGTAACTTTTCAAACTGTTCAAAATAAAGAACGGAGAAATTGTAATTCAACGAATTGCAAGAGTTTAAATTTTATATTTTAATCTGTACCCCAAACACACGTCAGCCTATTTCATTTTAATTTTAAATACCTAAAACAAAGATTAAAATAGTTCAAATACATTCAAAAACAAATAGTAAGTTTATCAAAATATTTTTTCCAAGTTAAATTAATAACAAATTTATTGTAGAGGTGTTGAGAACTTCCCATCGAAAAACTTTCTATGCCATTATAGAATATCATGATTCAAGTACATCTGCTAAAAGCTTTTTAAATAAAGCCTTTTTGAATATACACTGTTGCATCGTGTATCCAACTCGCCTGATCCTGGCAATGAAAATGATTCAAGGGCATCTCATCTATTTACCCGGATTACGCTGAACTCATCTTAACCGTTTCATAACGACATGGCAAATAGAACAAGCAGGCTGAATAGCATACCCTACGATTCTAAATGTTTCAGGATGCAACTGTAATGGGCGTACCGGTAACGAGACTATTATGATCTCCTTCGAGCATGTCCTTCCGACTGGCAGTTCACTTCGAACAAAATTTACTTGAGGGAATTCAGACATTTTTTTTCGCGAAAGAGGAATGGGATTTGTACGGAAATATTTCATTCATTGTTCAAGACATTTATCCTTTTGTACCGATTTCTGTAATTTCAAAATGCGGATGATTAAAAGAAGTCATTTTATGTTCAGCACAAAGCAATTTCAGCTTCTATGAGTTCAGAGTGAGCAGTCAGAAAATAGACGAAATGGCAACTTAACTAACAGAGAGATTGTTTGAATAGAGTATCGTTCAAGAGCATCATATTCATTTATGAGGAGATTCAGGATTCTAATTAAAAGTAACTGGCGGTAATGATCTTGGCGAAAATGGGATAGTAAGATTTATCTTGCTGTAAGAGTACTCGTACTTAGCTCTAAGTATTGATTGGTGCTAGCAACACTGGGTTTTTTACTGACATCTTGAATGTGTTTGGGTAATGAGCTGATAGATTCTATTCTGAGATTGAATCAAGCAAAATATTGCTATTCAATGAAATTGAATTAAAAAAGACTACAACTCAAAGATAGTCTTAAATTCATGGAACCGGATTATTTATGTCACAAGAAGCAAGATTAATTTTGATGTTTTGATAAACATTGATATTAAGTAGTTGAATGGTCTAGAATTTACTATGGAATTATCAAACTTCACATAGAGCTGAAATATCTGATGAAAGACAATGCAAACTTTCGAAAACACGTAGCTAAATTTCAATTTTAATCATCACACAAAAACAATTTAAGCTGAAATATGTTAAACTATTGGTATCATTTTTTGTTCAAAGTGTGTGTTCAGTTTATGAAAACTGCGAAAATAGTATACGGTGAAGTCTGTGCTCCAAAGTGTTCAAAAAAGGGAAAGTAAGAAATTTTAATGAATACTCTAATACCCTTTCCAATTTTCATTTTGCACTACCTACAGAATTATCCAGTCTTTGAATTTTTGCACCACTATGATCGACACGCCAACAATGTTTTCCTTTGTACAGGCGGAAATTTTGGAAATTCATTTTACAATTTTAAATTATAGTTTCAAGTAAATTACGGTTTTTTTTAAAAATATAGATTAATTATTTTTTTGAATCTGATGTAATCTTATATTATCTTATATATTCACGTTATATAAATCTTATATATTCACGTTCAAGGATAGTGTACCATTTTTCTGATAACCAGTCTTTCCTTTTCCATTCACTTTCAAAATATTGTCTTTTGATTACAATGTTCTTGTACAAACATTTTTCTATCAGCTGTGTTTCTGTCAAATGTTGTGTCGAAATTTCAGTCTTTGGAAGTCATAGCGATTTCATCTTATCTTAGGTTCAAAAAGATTTGATGTTCTAATATTTTTTTTCGTTCCTAGAAACAAAGAATAGCCACAACAAATGGAAATTGGTGAAAAAATTTGGGGAATAGTTCACTAACATTCCGTTTTTGACCAAATATCGCCTAATAGTTATTACAGTGTACGCTAGGGCATTGTATTACACAGTACTACAGATTTGCACAATCCAAGCAAGATTCTTCATCAGTGTTTACCGTGTTTTGTGAGGATGTTAAAGAAAAAAAAGAGGCTTCTAAGACTGCAAGATGCATGAAATTCACAGATGATATCTAAAAAACGGGATCGTATCAAAGTCCCGAAATTCAAAATCCCGAAAAACAAAATTCTGAAAGTCAAAATCTCGTGCAATGAAACCTGTTCATATAATGATATAACAAAAACATAGTGATTTAAGTTTTAATTTAGTAATAAATTTCAACATAAAGAAATATTGTACGCGATTCTTCTCAAATAACCGATTGTTTCAGTTTCAGACCTTTTTCTAATAATTTTTTAAATTTTGATAGCTTTTAAAATTTTTCTTCTCTGATTCTCCTCCACTAATTTTAGTTATCGTCATTTTAGCTACAATAAAAGAAGAGCTGAAGGAAAGATCCCGTAGTTTTGCATAATATAGAATCAGGCGCGGCGCCGTACCTGATTCTATATTATGCAAAACTACGGGATTTTTAAACCGGGATTTTGCATTACGGGATTTTGTAATATGGAATTTTGTAATACAGGATTTTGTAATGCGGAATTTTGTAATCGGGATTTTCTAAATGGGAAATTGTAATACGAGATTTTGTACCCAACCCCTAAAAAACAATGCTATTTCAAAACGGATGATTTTGGATGAACGAGAAGACGAAATTCAATTGATTTCATTTACTTCTTATTTTTAATTTCTGAAAAGTGTTAAATTTTTTTGTTTCCTAGTGGTAGGGATGCAATCCGAGAATTATTTTACCGCAACAGTTTTACATCATAAATATATTGTGTACATAGTATATGACTGTTGCCAGCACTCAGGCCATATTTTTAAAACGGGGAAATTCTTCATAAATATGAATCTTACTGACATATGAGTAAATCAACCCAAGATAATGAGCAACTGGATAATATTTTATGATTGTGAGCCAAAAACAACAATTAAATAAATTACAGCACAACAAGAGCCAGCAGACCAAAATAGTATTGATGTTAAATTTAAGAATTTTTATCTTAAATACCTCGTAGATTAAGCAATGTAAATACAGTTTTTAAAAATTGATAAAAGTTTATTATAAAATAAGTCTGACTGAAGTAATTAGCTCCAAAGACCAACCTAAGCATTGTATTTTTTTTTTTTTGCTTTCAGATTTTATCTGGTGGAAGCATAGAGCTTTTGATAATGGAGAAAGCTAATGACAATAATACAGAAGATATTGTTTTTTTTTTCTGAAACTACCGGCCCCTAGTACTTCCTACTGGTAGCACTGGCTAAGAATCTCTGTTTTTGCCAAATACTGCTACAAGATAGTGGCTAGTAATAACGGCGACCAACTGTTTTCAAGTATTTTAGGTTAAATCAAGAGGGTATATTGTATGACCTCCAAATAATTTTGCAGAGATATTCAATCTGAGTTCCAGGCAATTTTCACGTCAAAGCCTGAGTAATATTTGAATTTTGGTAGGAATCGGGATGCCTGCTGATCTAACTCGAGAATGATTGGCCCCATGCTTGGCTAGCGCTGCTGCTTTCTTATTTCAATCAGTGGCCTTATGACCGGATTTTACTCTGATTTTCTGCTGTTGCCTAGCCTACTCAGGACCTGAATAAAGTCCAGTACGCACTCTGATCTATATGTGTGGGGCAGCACTGCTTTTACCTGCGTTTGACTGTCTGTAAAAGTCTTGATCTTAGCATTTGTAGTATCCTTGACGTATATTCGTTTTTCTGCATCTCGTATAACATTGAACATAGATTCTGCTTTCGGAGGCTTATTCCGCAAAACGATCGAGTTTCATGTATCAATGATTCTCTGCTTTGATAAGCTTTAGAGACGATATACGTTGTCTATGCTGATTTATAGACAAAACGAGAACCATGATCACAAATCAATAACCTTTATGACTAAATTATGTCGATGGATATACAGTGGCTCACAGCTTATTTGATACAGTGCTTCTTTAAAAAATTAAGTTGCAATAACTCAAAATATAACAACAATATAAAAAAACTTTGAACACCATTTTGAAGGCAATTGTTTGTTGTTTATTAAACAAGTTTATATTTGTTACAAAGTTGCTGTTTTACATCTTACAAAACAAAAAAACTAAAAGTAATAACAAATTTCATGTCACAGCTTATTTGATACAGTTTGATTAAACATTAAAATTGTTGTGAATTATGAGGTTTCCAGTTGATTTCAATACTTTGTATGATAGTCCATAGACTTAAGCAGAGCCTGGAGCCTATTCGGCATTGAATCAACGAGTTTTTTTGTGATGTCAGGAGTAATTTTTTGCCATACCTCTAGCAGTGCTTTCATCAGGTCTTGCTTATTAGAAATCTTGTGTTTTCTAATGTTGTTATCCAACAAAGTCCACAGATTTTCAATGACGTTCATATTTGGTGACTGTGCCGGCGGAGACATCAAATGAGGGCAATCCCAAATTGGCCAGGACTGCACAACTCCCGACTTGTGGTTTGGATCGTTGTCTTGGCACAACCGAAATTGGTCGCTAGCACCCAGTTTTTTTAGCACTTTGCAGCAAATTGTTTTTGGGTACATCAAGGTACTATGTTTGGTTCATTGTTTCCTCAATAAACTTTAAATTTCTGACTCCGGCTGCGGACATGCAGGCCCAAACTATCACATTACCACCACCATGCTACACAGTAGCTTTGAGGTTCTCCTTGTTTAGCTCAGTGTTTGCCTTGCGCCAGACATATAACATTCTGTTGTAGCCAAAAATGTTAAACTTGGACTCGTCCGCAAAAATAACCGTATTCCAGAACGCGGATGGCTTTCCCACATGCTCTTTGGAAAAGGCAAATCGGCTTATTGTATTTTTTTTGGAAATGAAAGGCTTCCTACGAGCTACTCGGACCCTGAAATCATGGTCGCGAAGCACTCGTCGGACGGATTCAGCACTACATGACTTCCTTAATTCACGATGAACCTCAGTAACCAATTTTGGAGCGGAAATTTTTGTGTTTGCTTTCACTTTCCTTACAATGTATCGTTCGTCGGATACGGTGAAAATATTGTTTGGCGCATTTTTCCTCTTATTTTCTACCCGATTTTCGTGTAGGAAGCGCTCAATTATGTGCTGCACTGTAGAAACACTCAAACTCACACTTTCAGCAATTTTTCGAACACTTTGTCCTTTTTTAAAGTGGTTTAATACCAACTCGCGCTGTTCAATTGTGGTGTCATGACCCATTTTACAATTTTGGCTCATTTTGGCACTTCAGCTTACAAGATCTTGCTAAAAATTACCTAAGCCAATGTCTAACACAATCAAAACTTCAAGAAACAAAAACAAGACAGATTAACGGTGCGACAAATAGAAGTTTATTCGCATTGAAGTGTCTGTATCAAATAAGCTGTGAGCTGCAATTTTTCTGCGCCAGTGGTATTTCTCTTTTACCGGACGCCGAGGAATATTGCTGGAACCTTTTTTGTTTGCATTGTATTTGCTGAACATGCATCTAGTCCAATACGTTTAAATTTTTTGGATAGGGTTCTTAATTTCAAAGTTACAGTGATTTGCATTTTTAAATAGTCACTGTATCAAATAAGCTGTGAGCCACTGTAAGTCGGAGATGTTTAACTTTGTCAAAACTAACGTAAATAAAAATTAATGATTTCCAACTGCAAGTGGTCGCATCCGTCAAATATGCACTGTGAGCTGGTGTCTGATGAGAATCGGAGCATACTTTCGAAACCACTTTGTCAAAAAAATTTCAATAAAAATTTTTTCATTCGCAAAATCAAATCCAAAGATCTCTACCTTGAAAATACTAAACTAATTAGAAAGTTTATTAAGGTTTGCAGAGTAAGCTTGAGCCTCTGCTCCTGCAGCAGCTTTGGATCCGTCAATATATATACTAAGAGCTGCTATGTTCATATGCTGATTCCGTTCCTGATCAACTCCTGTGGCTCCTGTACTTGTTCAATAATGCTGTGGCCAAAGGATATTAACTCGTATTCTTAAGGTTACAGCAGTTTTTGCGGTAGCGCCTCTAGCGAAGAAATCAAGCGAAGCTGAAACATAACTCTCAACGCAGACGAGGAAGTAATGGCTGAGAGCCCAACAGTGGCGAGGAGTGAAATAGCGATGAAGGGAAGCAGAATAATTATCCACCATTTTTAGCCGAATAATTATCCATGTTTGTCACACTTACTAATTTCTATTTAATTCTCGTCACAATTACAGACAGTATAAAAAATCGTAATTCAAAAAATGATAAGCACATGTATATCAATAAATTAGTGAGGAGTTTTTATAGGGTAACCTTCAATATACATGAAACCATTTGTTTTAATGTTAATAATGTTTGTAAAAAAAAGCATTGAAAAAACGTCTTTCTAAGCCTACAGAATGCTAAATGGAAAAAATGCAAAGCAGCTATTTTTCATCCAAGAAATTTATAAATATTTTGGAAATAAAGCGTCAACCCTTAACATGAGGATGTATAGACAATTTTTCATTTACTGTACCTTCAAACTGTTTCGCGAATTTTAGTTTTAATATTTTTAAGGGTAAACGTTTATATTTTAGGCATACATATTAAAAATATTAAGTTTCAGATTTCCCACGACAAACAGTTTTATGTACTTTTCTTTTATTTCCTGATTCCTGCTTTTCATGAAATATTATGTAATTAGAAAGATGAAAACACATGTTACATTGTAATACCTAAATCAATCAACATAAACTTAAAACCTTAAATCATTCAAAGTATGAATTGTTTCAGTCTCTTTTTTATTTCAGTTAAACTTTCTTCTGGCGAGCTCTCGCAAAAACTAAGGCTCTAGTTCATAGGATCTTTTAGAATCTTTTAATCACTATACGCAAATATTAGCGGACCTTGCATGAACATGTTTAAACTTAGTTGATTTACAGTTCTGCAAGCGTGAGATTTCTCTTTTTGGGGTAGGAAAAATTGAGCTTAGACTTTTCAACTAAGGAAAAGTGCTACATTCTGGATATGTGATAATAATATTAGGCGATTTGTTTATAAACATGCTTCAGAAACAAACTGTTGGCAGGTTACAAAGACAGAGTTCAATGCGCCCTATTACATCATGAAATTAACCCATTAACAGATTCTGGTGCTTATGACTTTTTTCTTAGCACGGCAAGATTCATTTCTAAAAACTAACATAAGAAAAATTTTAGTTTTTATATAGCCAGTAAAACTGTATCTTCATACTCATATCTCAATTATATAATCTTTACGTGCTGTTTTTTGTCTGAGGAATACAACTATCGAAAGTATAGTCCACATAAAAATAGCACAACAGCAATATTGACAGAACCGATAGACATTTTCTTCAACTCTAGAACCATTCGTATCACGGCCCTTTTTTTCATCTGTTAAAGCGAGACGATGCTAGCATTTCAGCAAGGAATGAAAAGAGACTGACACAAGGCTATACACATTTGGCCAAAGCCTTTAGTGGCTCGCAAATAAAATTTGCAACCCGGAAAAATTTCGGCTTATGAATGGGAATTTTCACTTTATCGTATTATTCAGAAGATTGTATATGATCTTTAGTCATTTGAAATTTCATGTACATGTTTAAGATCCATACATGTTTTGTAAAATCTGAAGTAGGTCGATATTTTCAAAAGGGAAGCCGGAAGGAATCGGGTTGTATGGACGCTTCGCCACTGGAGCCTAGACAGACAGCGCAGCCTAAATGGTCATTTGTTGAAAATGATCATTTAAGCGCTGTCTGTTATAAGATAATTTGCACTAATTACCAATAAATGACCATAATATCAATTATTAAGCAAATCGCTAATGATCATCAAACGTTGGTCATTTATTCTTAAATGATGTAAAGTCGCTCGATATAATAAATAATCTCCTAGTAAAAATTCGCTTTTCGCATTGAAAAAATAGAAGAAAACGACTTTTTTGAGATGTAAATTCAAAGTATTTAAAGATTTTTAATGGAGTTTTTGCGCAGTTTGTACTCCAACTTAATTAATAAGAACATAACAGAGGCAACATACACTAGAAGCTCTTTCAATTTCTCCATTTTTCAAAAACTAATTGCTTTGAGTGACAGACAGTCAGTGACAGGATTCATCATAAACGCAAGGGCTGTGTGTAAGCAACTTTTCAATTACTAATCTATTTACTAATCAGTAGTAAATTAGTAATTTAAATGCCTGTCTGTGAAGGCTCTTAAACACCTGTAATAGAGCATTATCTCGCTGGTGTAAACGGTGTTGCTTGCCCTCTTTGCCTTAGATTCCTGGTACAACCTTCCTGGTACGTTTGTTATTCAGCATAGGATCTTCGGTCTTATTGAGCGACGTGATACTTAATTTAGCGCCGCCCAGCTTGTTTGGCTGTATTTCAGGAATCTTAAATTTTCTTAAATCTTTTCATGAAATAAAATAATGGTTTTATCGAATTTGATGTTGAGGCCCAAGGTTTTTGCCCATTCATCAATCAGCGCGAGGTCATCATCGGCGTAGGTCTCAACCGTGAGTCTCTTGCTCTCCAACCTGCTTAAAACTGCATTTGTTAGATTCCACAGGAGTGTGCACAAAGCTCTCCTTTTGTATACTGTGAACCTTCCTTATGATTCGCGCTCCCACGTGCTCTCCTAATATGAAAATCTGCTTATTACACTGAAAGAAAAACTCTTGGTTGGTTCAACTATTTTTAATAGTATTGCAACGATTCATTCAAAATCGTTAAACGAACTACGGAAAATAGTTATTTTTACTATGTTAATATAGTTAATTTAACGATATAAAAGTAGTTGGCTCTGGTTATACAGAAAATATCGCAAGGTTCATGAAATCAACTGTTTTAATTGTTTCATAACCACGAAAAATAGTTCAAACTTCAACGTTTCGAATTATCAACAGTTTTTATGGTACTTAAACTATGTACTTTGCAATAGTTGATTTCAACAAACGTAATTCAGTGAGCAACGTCTTTGGGATTATTCTACGCAAAGTAGAATGGTTTCAACATTTGGACGTTTTTCATGCTCCGAATGAAATTTTTTTTGTTTACCAACCACGCGTCATGGTGCATAAAAGTAATCAACAATTTTCTTATAGTTGTTTTAACTATAGCCCTAGTTGATGCAAAAACAACTAAGGAAAACTGTTGATTTTTCATACTCCTCTTACTCATGCTCCTATTCTATCATAGAAGTTTCATATGATACATGGCAAAATTGTGTTCGGTTTGCTGTTCGATATAAGTCATGTTCAGGTTATGCTGTAAAGCCTTTATATTACGTTGTATGAAGCTATTTTGTTCCCAATACAGCGTTTTCCGCTGTGGCAAAGCAGTGGGCTGCAGCAAAGCGCAGTCAAATTAGAATGCACTGTTTTGCCAAATTTGCCAAATTTCTAATTTTGCCGCACCGCTAGCGGTGATACCTACCATAGGTTGGCATCACCACTAGGTTGAATTAAATCTGTTTGAATTAGGTTGAATGGTCTGGTGGAATAGACAAACGATGGCTGATGTGTATTGTGATAAGCCAACCTAATCCTCGTACAACAGGATTTAGCAATACAAAAGAAAAAAAAATGAATTTGGTTGGTGCTTTGGTTGCATTGACAGCGACATTGTCGCTGCATTGTGATTCACCAAATTCAACTGCGGCATTCACGCCTCCCCTGCCTATATTTCGTACTATGTATGTGGTTGGAATACCATTGTTTGTGGTTGCTTGCTTTTTTTGCACCATGGACGTTGTTTATCAACCACGCGTCATGGTGCATAAAAGTAATCAACTATTTTTTTATGGTTGTTTTAACTATAGCCCGTAGTTGACGTAAAAACAACTAAGGAAAATTGTTGATTTTACTAAGATTTTTCTTTCAGTGTAGAGTGAAAGAAGGAATCAAAATATTTGTGAAATTGTGTGGGTACAGTTTCGACTCAACCCCGTCAGTTTACGACGTCACCGTCATCAGTTTACATCGTTCATACAACATATAGTAGTAATAATAATGTAATAAATAAACACAATAGTGTGTATGCCAAATCACCAATAAAATAAGGCAAATCAATAATGTTCAACTATGCAAAAGAAAAAAAAACTATATAAAGTAATCGAAAAAAAATTCTAACTATATCTGTTTTACAACGATTATATCCAAACCACGAATTCAAAAAGTATCTCTATTTACTTAAATGTTTTTTTGATTTCATTAATTTAACTACTATTGATTTATGCTTTATAAGTATTTTTAAATAGAAATTCTGACACCATTAAATTTAAATTCTACAGCAACTCAATTAATGAAAATATGTTATTTTTCTTTCGAAACGAGATCGTATCCTATCTTGATTTCTGTTAATATCTGTTAAATTAAAATTTTATAGCACTTATCTGTGTTTTAACTTAACTATTCTTGATGATTGATGGCCATTCAAGACTCTCCTTGGCTTTTCCTTTAGTCAGCTACTTCACGCTTCATCGGCACTCAGTACTCTTCAGTTCCAGATGAGTCCACTTTAGTACTAGCAACTTCAAATTCACTGAAAGAAAAACGCAACCTTTTTTTCGGGATTCTTTGACCCGGAACAGTTTATTTTTGTATCTTTTTTCCTTGATAAATTTTCCACTTTGGCCACTTGCCTCAAAGAATGATTGAAGATGCTCTTCAAATTTTTACTTCTATTCCAAAAACAAAGCTGTTTCCATTCAAATCAATGTCAAATCAATGTTCAACCCGTTTGTATTTTAGCAACTTTATTTGTTATGTTTTAAGTTTATATTTTAGTCACTGATGTAAATTTTTCGGACTTAAATTTTCTAACTTTAATCACATAAATTTACGCACCTCAGAGTCTGGACCCCCAAAAAACCTTTTTCAAAAGCATCGTCTGTACTTTGCAATGCTTTGCAGCTGAATCCAATTGTTTGCGGTTTTTTCTCACTCTCAAGCAGCTATTCCTATTTTTTAGTTTCAGATTTCTATCCTGACTATTCATATCCCGCTTTTCTTTTGTTCCGTCAAATTTTTCTTTATTCGTAAAAGCGGTTCTATTGTTTTCCCCTCTTAGTTTCCCATTCACAACAATTTTCACTGTTTAATATCAGCTGTTAGCTGATATCAGCGCCGAAATGGGTGAAACATTGGAACGTCATTAAACGTACTCAATTCTATGACAGCTGCAACAAGCTGTCAAGTGCGGACATCGTGTATTTGTTTGCATTGATCCATGTAAATTTGTTTATTTTAATATAATGTTTTTGTTGATATTGCTTTTTACTCTTTGGATAGATGAGCTCATTGCGTGGCCTCAACGTGCGTGTAAGTAGATTTGTGGGGACAACCCAGACCCTGAGAGGTCACAAAAGATGAGCTTAACTCTCCAAATGTGGGTTTAATGGTGTTAGTCGCATTTTATCACGATTTGATGTCTTTTGCGTAAAACATTGCTAGTGATTTATTCTCGTCATTGACAAGCTCATTTAACATCTGGCCTACCCTGCACTTGACTGCAGCCCTTAAATATAATTTGGTGGAAATACAAGTACCATATGACAATTTACTTATTTGACTGATAGTAGTGCTAATATAATAACAAGTATGAAAGAATTTGAAGACTAGTTTTAATAATACATATGTACACTCTAACCATATCCGTGCTTCATATAAATAATTCACACTCTCTAAGCTTTTGAATTGGCTTTACCGCTAGTCATTTTGAATATGGTAGTAAGCTTTCATAGCCTAACGTGTCAGTTTTCACGAAGGATACACTATTACTTAATGCTAATCTACAAAATCTCTCACAAAAAATAAACTTTATTTACACTCACAGAGTAAAAAGTCTTATAATCTATCTATTCTCTTTGTAATCTTAAAGAACAATGCTCAGGGCTTCCATCTGTAGAAAAAAAGAACGAAAAGACGAAATTCAATTCCTCATACCCTTCGGTTTATTCGCCGGAATGTTACTCGTAAGTCTTTATATCGTCAGCTTCCGTTCCCTATCTCAAGAATTCGTATGTTGCCATAAATCGGATTAAGTGCGTTTGAGCTTTGATCTTGGTACAGAATCCCTTCAGTCTTAGCTCCTTACGAACGGTGTTTTTTCCACATCGATTTTCTTTGTCTCGACGGAAACGGTGACAGGCAGAAACAGTGTCTTCAAAGATATCGTTCTACGTACATATGAAGGTCTTAAGGAAGCATTTCTGAAACTTTATAATGAAAATACACTTGACATACGAAATCAAGTTAAAAGTTGCACACTCCTTTCGAACGTACGAACTTAACTCCATCACGATGATGCGGTGCGTTACTGTTCGTTCGCGATTTTATGAAAAGAAAGAATGTAGGTGTAGAGTTGAGATGATGTAGCCAGTCGGTATGCCGGCGTTGTATGATGGGTAAATCAAAGAAAAGTGCTGAAGCGCTAGTGAATGAAAGGAACGTATGATTAAATATCCTGATGAAGTTTTTGTGGAAAGATTAAGGTAATGAAATGGGTTTTTGAAAGATATTCAGACCGAGCCTAGAAATTGTTAAGTTAACATGTAAGAATGTTCAATGGAAATATTCCAAGTGAAAGTGTTTGGCAGAATAATGCAATGAAAGCTGTAGAAAATTCAAAAAGTTAACAAAATGTATCCGCGAAATATAAGCTTACTATTTTCCGCACCAGATAAGATAATATTAACAAAACTCTTAGTCACTTAGTCACACAAACTACTGAAACCTTTTCAAACTTAAAGAAATATTTCACATGGAGCTTAGAGCGATGTTATTGCAATTCGATTTTTGTTTTGCTTTAGAGAATTCCAAAATTTTTCATTTTATTTTATAAAACAACTACATCAAAGGCTACTTTTTGGCAAACAGAATGTCAAACCGTCTATGTTCCTTTATACCGCGAATGGACAGCGAAAAAAACTTTAAATTTGACTTTATTTTCTGCTGGCAACACAAACGTTCAGTTCAGCTTCATCCTTTGCTTTGCAGTAACTTTTGTCTCTTTTTCAAACATCGTCATTCTGTCCATTACACCGTTATGCCACCGATTCCGAACTTGTCTTTGAAAGTTTTAAATCTCTACTTTTACTTGGAATTTTTGGCTTTTGTGTATTTGTTCGGAGGAATTCAAACGAAAAGCAACGCCGTTGACGATTTTCAAAGGAAACTTGTCCGTCTGTCTGAGAAGAGTTTGAGAACATTGACTTGAAAAAAGAGAATGGAAAGGTGTCATATTGTGGTTTGGTTTCGGTCTCTTTGACGTAATTGTTGGCTGGTGGACCAACAGTTTTGGTAGTAAAAGTTGTTGCGGTCGAAGAAATTGTTTTAAATACTTTACTTGGGGTTAGTTTTGTATGGTAATGTTAGCTGAGCTCATGATCAATTAGCTACATATATAGTAATATTAGATTTTAATTTTTTTTTGCTGGAAGTAAAATGATTCATTTGTCAAATTTTGTAGTTATTTTGCTTTCGCTTCATTTTTTACGCTAAATTCTGGTTAGAAAATAAAACTAACATTACATGTCCTTCGCATTTATTTCGGGGCAACCATACTGAAGCAGATGTCATTCGTCACGATCGGCTTTAAATACTTAAGAAAAAAGTTTTTGTTACATCAACTTCTTAAAATTTTGAAAATTTTCTTCTATTATTCTTCTCTTCTATACTTCTTCTATTTTGAAAATTGACAAATTATTTTTTCTTGCATGTCCTTGCAAAGTATAAATCAAATCACTAACATCTTGCAAACTCATCACAAGTAACCCAATTCAATTGAAGTGCTTACCACGCTCATTTTGCAGCATATTCCTTCAACGCTTCAACTATCATTATCAATTACGCAAATTTACCTTTAATTCCTTGATTAATTTATCAGTAGACTGGAAATTCACACGGGAGACTAGCTCATTAGAGCAATTAATTATGCAATCGTCTGGTTTCTTTACTTGTTCGGATATTCAGAGTAGATGAATCATCGGGGAAATTTCGGCATAATCTATAATAGTTTGTGATGATTATAGTATGGTTTTGGAAAATTTAATTTCACAGTAGGCGTTCTGCTTGGAATTCGAATGAAATAATATTTGCATCGATCAATACTTTTTCTTAATTTAAAAATGTATGTACATATGTGCGTATTCGAAACATTTACATTGTGCATTCATGAGGAAAATATCTGCTTATTATGTATCGCTCTGCAAAGTAAATTTGTTGGAGGATACCAAACATTAATTAATCACATGCTTCGACAACATCCTTTCGATACCTAACAACAGATTCCACAATATTTCCTGTCCTCTTTTTTTAATTAACACGGAAACGAATTTCCCAACAATTAATTTATAATTTGGTAATTAATTAAATGTAAACGAAAAGACCGGGGAACCATGATACTGCGGCATCAGTCAAACACCATACTGATTTGAACAAAGAGAACGGAGACGACACGATACATTTAATCGCAGGACATTGCATATCGTGTCCCCAGCTAATTTGTTTGAGGTGCAGTGAAGCGCATAAGCTACAGGCGCCTATAGCAAGGTTGTTTGCTTCTGATATTGACACGGTCTCAGAATGCCTTTAAAACTTGGATGAATGACGTTTCTTTCCTTGAAGCAAAGTTTAAACACAGTTCTATCGTCACGTCCCAGTGTAGAGCTTATTGTGAAAAAAGTTCTTTTGTCCGGACAAGACTGTTCATTTATTTAATTAACGCTTTCGTTTCCACTTCCATGCCCCCATGTCAGCAAAAAAACAGTAACTGAAACGTTCAGTTTTACAGCAGATTCCGTAGAAATCGCAAGAATATTAGAGCAGCAGTGCCGCATGTATTTGTGATGATGATGAGATTGTGTCGCGAAGGGGCGAAATATGAAAAGAATCGTTTAAGTGGAATAATTGGTAGCAGCAGGCCAACCCTTACTAGCTACCAATAAATAAGTTAAAACAGTTTTATACTTGAATATTTCTTGACTTTTCCACTTCATTTCGTTGCAAGAAAAGGTGTTCATTAGCACTAAGGCGGCAGTATTGTTATGGTCGAACGTGTTTTTTGATTTGGTGGCAGCTCATTTTCTTTGTAATTTGCTTGAATTGAGAAGTTTTTCGGGTCCAGGAGATGAAAAACTTGTAATATAGGGATGATAACATTTTGGTTGTAGTTGTGTTTTTGTAGCTGGGTTCAGTCTTAAGGATTGTTTCTTGAAAAAAAGGAAAAGCAAACATGAATTGATGAAATGAAATCCATGATATATATATATATAAATATATATATATATATATATATATATATATATATATATATATATATATATATATATATATATATATATATATATTTATATATATATATATATATATATATATATATATATATATATATATATATATATATATATATATATATATATATATATATATTTAAATTAAATGACAGATCTTGTGAAAGCAAATGGAGAATGAGATGTGGCTGAGGTCATGATAGATCATTTGCCGTGTTTCAAAATATTGAAAATTTGCAAAAATCTTTTATGCAATATAATAGAAAAACATATATTTAAGCAACATCATACAAAGTGGCGACTGACAAATGCTATCGATAAAATAAAACCTTTTTTCGGAGTAAAAAAAGCAACATCATACAAAGTGGCGACTGACAAATGCTATCGATAAAATGAAACCTTTTTCGGATTCATTTTTTTTTTATTTTACAGAATGGTCTTTAAAATTAACAAAAATTAGCATTTGGGATAATGAAACGAAAATTTGGTTTCTGCACCGCTATCACGCATTGTAGTCTGAGATTTCAATCTGAAGTTTGGTCGCACGACTCTGAGCATATGGACTATAATTAGGCTCGTGGGCAATTTTGCTGAATGTGAGACAATCACAAAGAGACCTTTCCATCAAAATCCCTCAGCTCGGCTGCAGAAAACAGTTGCTACTATAGATGCTACCATGCTGATTAATCCTAGTTTTGAGTTTATATGCTGGTTAATAGCATAGTTTTGAATTTTTGCGTTACATGGTGTTGGAAGCAAAGCTAGATTCGTATTGTAAAAATGTTTGTCTAGTGACTGTTATAATCATATATACCTCTTAAAATGCCATAGATGTTCAAATGATTTCAAATTAATTTCAAATTTGTTTAGTCTTAAACTTACATTTCTAGATTAAGAATTACCTTAGATTTAACAACGGCAGCTG
The DNA here is from genome assembly GCA_947369275.1 of Nemotelus nigrinus. NCBI lineage: Eukaryota > Metazoa > Arthropoda > Insecta > Diptera > Stratiomyidae > Nemotelus > Nemotelus nigrinus. Next base: position 168,668,444 of record OX376373.1, read on the forward strand.
TTCAAAGGGCACTTACAGAATAGAACATACAGAGCTCTATTCATTAAACTTCATGAGCTTAAATATTAAGGGTAAAAATTGAAAAAATAAAAACTAAATTAATCTGATTCAATTTTGTTGTAGCTTACAAAATTAAATAATTTTATTTAAATACCATTTTTCGTTTGGAAGGTATATATTTTAAATTATCTTAACAGAAATCAATAATTTAATAATATTTGGTCCTCTTGTGAAGTGCTTTTCTGTCTGTGTCAGCCAGTTTAATGTACACCAAAAAAAGAGGAGATTGCCCTCAATATATCAAGTTGAAATATGTATATCTAGAGTCTAAAGAAAAAATTGGTCTATAATTTAAAATGGAGATATCATAGATTTTCAAAAAAATGTATTTATATATTTTGATAAAATATTCTCGTTTTTTTTTTGTAAAACACGCGAAGGATTTTTTTAAAAATTTGATTAGCGGAATACTTTGAAAAACTCTTCTTGCATTATTTTGATTTTATTCTCAAAGAATTTTGTATACATTGTTTCGGCTTGCATTTCTTATTTGCAATGCAACGTGGAAATTGTGAAGAAAAAATAAACAATAAAAAATGTTAAAAATGAGATAAATTAATTTTGTTAATTGATTAAATAATAAATGCTAAAGTGCTATTCAAAATAGTGTCGAAAATTTCATTAGCTATAAATCATATTCCTTGTTCGATCTAATTTTCGAATCTAGATATTGAATGGACCATAATGAATTTTATTGAATGGTGTCAAACTAAAATTTCAATGCCCATACAGCCTACATTAAGTACTTTGAGACAGATGGCGAATAAAATAAGTAAAATAATAAACATGAAACTTAATACATCCATCTCCTGTCACCATCAATATTAAATTCGTCCGCAATAGGACGAAATCGCTAAAATTCAAGGCCCCGAAAATTTTGTTGAAGCCTTTCAAGGACCAATTTATTTATTTGAGAGTACAGTCAATACAGAGTGATTTCATTATGTTTTGACAAAAAAAAACACCAAGCAAGGAGAGCAGTTTGGAGTAGTCTGATTTTCATGACAGACATTTAAAACCGAATATGAGAATTTGTCCAGCAAAGTGGAAAAACTGTATAAAGTAATAACCAAATGGAAATAGGCACAAGTTTGTTGTTCTTTGTTTCTTGTACACACTGATTTTCAATACTTTAATATTTTGTTGCAGGTTTCAATTTTCTTTAAGTATTTTAAGCAGTCTGTTTCCATTCTATATTTAAATTTGCATTTGCAAAACCTTAAATCATTCTTCTTATTAATTTCGACCCTTCTTTTACATATTTTTTTAATTAATTATTTTCTTCAAAATGGTACAAATTTTATTCAGCCAGGAGGAACTAAACTACCTCAATGTGGTGTTTTGTACTTATATATTGCTTCCACTGCTTACACATTACCTTGTATTATATTCATAATTAAAAAAATGTATATTCATAATTTAAAAATTCATTGATTCATGTTATATTCATAATTTAAGAAATTAGTTTTGTAGTAACTAAATGCGTTTGGGAAAATAAAAAAACAAAGTGCTTAGCCATTAACTGCTCACGTTTAACATAAATTCTAATTCAACACAGTTAAACATAGTCTTTAGATAATTTGGCACACAACTAAAATTTCAATTAAATCGCTCGAAATTTACAATATAAAATAGAATGTCCACTATTCAATCGACAGAAATTATATGGCCCAATATAGCATCATTGTCAACAGAATCCCAATTATCGTTCAACATTCAATTGTCATAGCCTCTGCTACCAAATCAGCATATTTACTAGAAGTTGTGCTCTGAATTGCATTTAATCGATAACCAATCAATTAATAGTGTCTCGAACGACCAGCATCTTCAAAGTATATAAGATCTCATTAGGCTCGAAGCTGCTTGCATTCAATTTAATTGCAAGCTTCCGAACACTTGTCCTCACTCACGTACCAATCTCACTTCTACCTCTCAATAATACGAAAATTATACAGCAATAAATTCCATCAATTGTGCTCATCTGTTTCGATCTAGCATCGACCGGATCTACATGATTTCAAAAATGATTTCGGTTTAGTGGTGGGAACTAATCTGATTATACCATTTGATTGCACTTGTCGATTATTGTGTTTTCCTGTCGAGTACATTCAATTTCATCGACGACTGAATGGCAAATGTCCAGAAAATATTGAAATTGAAAGGATTCAATTTGCATCTGGTGGTCGTTGAAACGATGACATTTATTTCATCTTCGTAATAAAGTTGAAAAGCATCAGATAATTTTTTCGTAAGAAAATTGATTTTTTTTTTAAATTGAAATTGAGTTTCTATTGAATAATGGTTTTATTTGAGTTGATTTCATTTGGGCTGCCGTGTAAAGTGTCATTAACATTTTTAATACAAAAATGTCTGGGTCTAAATTTAAATTCTTGCACAGAATTTTAGCGAAAAATCGAGAGATCATTATCCAAACAGCTGCTTTTTGCTTGATGATGGTCAAATCACATAAAATTCATAGACATCGATCAAATGCAGACAATCACCATCAAAACTCTATGATTCGTTCCGTAAGGCCTTAATTGAGCAATCCTGGTTTTTTGAAAATCAATATCACTTATTCATCTGCCAAAACCCAACAACAAAAATTCACTTCGTCTTCTCGAACCAGAAAAAAACACTTTCCGTTTTCATCGTTGTCGTCACCTTTCTTGTCAGTGAATTTTTATGCGTAACGTAGACGAGACTGACAACAAAGGCTACGAAGCAGAAAACTCTGACAATTGTATGTGCGAAATGTTTGCAATAAATCTTTCCGGATTTGAATATGAAAAGGGATCAGTTTTCTAGCGGCCTCGATTTAAGTCATATGTATGCAAAATAGGCTATCAAAATGTGAGGTGGGGTGTTTTTCTGCGATGAACGATGGTAATCAGTGGCAGAACTGAGAAATTTGAAAAATGAATTGTGGTTGCAGAGTCGAATTCAAATAGTACACATTTCGACGACTAAGAAGTTATCTTGGGGATGAATACATGTATGTAACACATGTGTGCAAAAAATCGTTAAATGTTTCAATTTTCGTTTTCGAAGTGTTTTATTTGTTAATTAAAGTACCCTTTTAATGCGATTTACATGTGTCAATTTTGTTATATATATATATATATATATATATATATATATATATATATATATATATATATATATATATATATATATATATATATATATATATATATATATATATATACTGGAAAAGAAAAATTACTTATTGCATAGATAATTGAAATGACTTTATACTAATACCATACCTAACTTCCAGTTTGGCTTCAGGAGGGATCATTCAACTGTCCATCAGCTCTTAAGAGTTAAATGTGATATTTCCACTGCTTTTAGTAACAAAAAATCTGCGGGTATGATACTATTAGACATGGAAAAAGCTTTCGATAGCGTCTGGCACGATGGACTGATATACAAACTAGTGCGAAATCATACCTCGCCATATCTTGTGCGTATAATTAAGTATTTTATTACCGGTAGAAAATTTATGGTATAGATAAAAAACACATTCTCCGATATAAAGTGTACCCCAGCTGGAGTTCCCCAGGGCTCTTACCTTAGTCCCCTCCTGTATAATCTATTTATTACTGACATAACAATCAAGAGCCAATGTCGCATCGCAGCATTCGCGGACGACACAGCAATTAATTCTTCGTCATCGGACCCAAGTACTATAACCAATAATCATTTCACTCAACTAAATCGAGTCCATTGCTTTTACAACAAATACAAAATCAAGACTAATTTATCGAAAACGCAAGCAATATACTTCACTTAAAGAAGATCTAATCGCTTCCTGCCATTCCCTGCCAATATATCGGCATTGAACTAGACAAAAAGCTAACATTCCACTCTCACGTAGATTATGTGGTAGAAAAGTGCTCAAGACTCATAAGAGTCATGTACCCCCTTATCAACAGAAAATATGCTTTGTCCCTGGATAATAAGTACAAAACAGTTGTCCAGCCAATAATCGTTTACGGTGCGCCAGTTTGAAATTCTTGTGCTAAAAGACACAAATTAAATCTATAAAGAATACAAAACAAATGGCTAAAAATACTTTTGAGCAAACGATGGTACGCTTCAAACATTGAAAATCGCACGCAAAGTGGAGTTAAAAAAGTGGATCAACTTGCCACTGAAATAGGTAGCAAATTTAGGCAAAGCATTGCCAATGCCACTAATCCTTTAATCATGGCTATTGCAGACTCCACCTACCCAACCAGGTTTGAATTGTAATGATGTATTAAATACGATCTACATTTAAACAAATTTCTTTCGGGAAATCATTAGGTTCAGTAGAAGTTAAGATAAACTAGGATAAGTTTTTAACAATTAAGAAACTAGGGTTTTCACCGTGCTAATTTCCCCTAGTTGAACTAAAACACATCAAATATCCATCAAAGTACTAAGTATATATAAAAACAACAATGCTGTAAAGACACTTTCTGATCCCAACTAAATGTATATCTTGCACTTAAATAAACTCAACTCAAATTTCATAACATATTGAGTCGCAGTAGCTTATTGCCAAATTGGGCTTGAAAAGGAAGTTGAGGCGACATATCTTTGCTAGAAAAACTTATATTTGTATCCAATTTGCAACTTCCAATTACTATCTCTTTGTTATTTTAATTGATTTCTGCATTCATCCTGCTAAAACTTGCAAAATAGCTGGCCGAATTCGTTCGTTTTTTAGTAAATCCTCAAAGGAAATAAGAATTGACATTAAGAAAATAATAATAATTAGTAAAAAATACATAATTAGTAACTAATAGAAAATAATTTAGAAAATAATGAAAAAAACAGTATATCATGTTAAATTCAAAGAGGGGGATAAACAAAATGAGAAGTTTAATTCTTTCAAAACAAATTAGAAACTATTGACGTGCAATGACTGCCATTAACGCATCTCGTTGGCTGTAAGAATGTTCGAGCCACGGCATACCATCCTCCGCCAGTGGAATGATCGACCTTTGGCATAGGTCACTAAATGCAGCGATAATGTGCTATAACAATTCAAATTGGGTAGATGTTTTACCAACGGTACTACTTACACTGCGAACCAGCGTGAAATCATAATTTTCTGTAGATTTGTGGGCAGTTTCTATTCTACGAGGGGTGATTATAAAGTAATGATAATGCATATAAACCAAGGTAATTAGACTTTAAAAAAATATTTATTTTCCAACATAGTTTCATAACAAATTCATCATAATGGGTCTCTTTTGCGCCCACGTGTGTGAGTCGACAGTCCTCTGTAGATCAACAGCCACTTCAACCTTTCTAAAAACTTCAAACATTTAGTCTATCTTTTTCCAAACCAAGGATACACCAAGAAAAAAATGCTATGTCTTCTTTCCCCAAAACGCCTCAGATACGGTCATTTTTTAGCTATCATGTTAAAAAAAAATGTAAAAGTTATTAGGGGCTAGACCTGGTGAATAGGGCAGATGTTCAAGCAGTTCGAACCCTGTTTTTTGAATTGCAGCCACAGCAACTGTAGTCTTGAGAACCGGTGTGTTGTTGTAGCGAAACCCCACTCCAACTCGAAGTTTTTTTAAAATAGCCCCGCAATCTTTTTATTAGGCCTGCGTATTAAAAGCCTGATGAAGTGGCTTCCTTTTCCGAATATTCCACCATTATTATTTCCTTCAGCGTCCCAAAGAACTGAATCAGTTTTCCCTGCAGAAATCGACACTTTGAATTACTTCAGCGTCGATGAAGAGGGTACCTTTCAAGTCATCGATTTCTGTTTGGTTTCTGGATAAAAATGGTGGATCCTAGTCTCATTCATGGTTACGAAACGTGAAAAAATTCTCCAGATCTGCCTGGAACTTTCCAAGATTCACCCTCAATTTGTCGACCCGTATCTTGTTTTGCTCGCCGGTTAATATTTTCGAAACCAAATACGCAAAAACCTTTGCCATACGTGTCGTTGGCAACGATTCTTTAAACACTGCCATACGAGATCCAGCTATATTACTGATAGTCACTGTTTGATCTGCCAACATGACATCTTCGACTTTTTGCACGTTGTCTTCAGTGAGAGGACGTGAATGGATGTCCTTCATAGTGTTCATCTTCAGTGGATGTTTTTCCCAGCTTTAACTCCTTGGCTAAGCTTGCAACGGTGGAACATTTAGGAGCAGGGCCCTTTAATATTTCGATCAAGTCGTTGTCTACATCTTTTTTCAAACACAGGTACTTAATGACTGCGCAAATTTCATTTTTCCTCATTTTTATGTTCACTCTTCCACGGTTTGAATTCAAATGAATGTACCTCACTATTTATATGTTTTTATTATGCTGACTTAATAGGTGTATGAGGTAGTACAATTTTTTTTAATCTTATGCGATTTTTAGACTATCGAAATTATTATTCAATAAAGGTGCCATTGTGCTCTTATTGTGTCATGTTGTAGTTCTTTACGTTTTGGTGGCGTGTGATTATATTTGACTGGTTCGGAGTGTTGTTTTCTGATGCATATTTTAGTAAGATTTCGTTCTTAATTTTTTTCGTATATGCAATGATTAGTTTTATTTGATTTAGTTTTATTAAATTTATTTTGAAAGCTAATGTCAAATCAGCCAATAATTTATCATCCACAATTCAGTAAGCCAGATTTATACAAAAAAAAGTGCTATATCAGCATTTGAAAACCGTTCTGAGTAACATTTTAATTACATGTTGCTAGCATATATGAACATATGTATTATTTTGGCCGATGAGTAAAAAATATTGACAATGCGTAATTAAATACTTACTACACGGCAACTGATTTCGGAAACCATGATTGTGTTGTGCGACATACCAACTACACGTCATAGCGGCGCACACTACAGCACATGTTAAAAATGTAAGCACCTGACTGCAAATACACAAGAGGGACTACCATAAATCGCACCCCGGGAAAACACGACACAATGATGGATTTCTGAGTTAAATTTCAGTAAAAGTGGAAAGATAATAAGCTAATTCAAAAAATATTTGATGAATCAGAACAACATATGTAATTGACGCTCATTAAGTAGGTGCACGGTTCAAGACATGTTCCCTCTAATTGAACAACTTTACTATGGAAATCCAATAAAAAGGCAGAACTACAATTAATAGTCAATTACTTATGAAAAATCTGAGAACTATTCATTGCAGCAGTATTTTATTATCCTAAACTTCCACCTTATAAGATAGCAAATAAGTTACAGACTTTTTGGAATTTTATTCGTCTAATTTATTGTTCAATTAGATTGACTTATTTTTTTTTTTTGAAATTTTACCATATTTACAAAATGTATGGTTTCCAAATTTCTTGGCTATTTTAAATCTATTTAATCTTTAATGTATTGTTATAAATATACTTGATCGATGCAGCAACAGTTCAATGAATTTTGTGAAACTTAATTTAATATAATAGATGTTCAAACTTTTTCAATAAGTCTAGATTATTAACCATATTCAAGAAATGAAAAGTATTTTGATGTTCTTGCCATAAAATTTTTATAAATAAAACATGTATAACTATTTTTTTTTTAATTTTCGATGCAAAAAAATCAAGTTTGGTATCTGTACTTCATTTTATGAAAAACCAAAAACCTTATTGATAATCAACCCATACATGCTAAACACATTATTTTATCATATGATAAATGAAATCTCTATTTTTATATTTTCACATTTTTCTGAAATAATGAAATGTTTATGCCACCTGCAAGACCTAGCTTATTATATTAAATTACTTAAATTTACGGTGGTGAATTTCATTAAATATAACAGCAACGAAAATTCGAAACAGTGAAAAATTTCAGTAAAGAGTTGAAACTATTTATAATTAAATATTAATTTTATATTAGTATGTATTTACATGATAAAAATCAAACCAAACTATTTTAATAAGTTAGTAAATTTAATTGAATATTGCATGAGTCCATAGCGCTATTCAATTTTTGTAGCCTACAAAAAAAAGACAATAATGATTTTTAGCAAATAACATTTCGAACGTTAAATTATTCACTGTATTATTTTTCATCGAATCGAAAATGTAATATTAACAGACCTCTTTTATCATTTTTCTATTTTGTATAAAAGAACACAATAATTTCTTTAATATTTTGAAGTTGATTATGGAATTCTTTCTCAAAAAGTCCAATTACCAAGTAGAAATTGATTTTGCATAAGTCTTTCGTCAATTTTCGATTTAAATTCCAATAGTGATTGTAAATGCCTTTAAACTAAAGTAGCACATTTCATTTGTCTCTTGTCAAAAGTTTGGCGAAGTTTCAGTATACCTGGCTCATGACACAGAGAACATTTCATTCAACATTCATTCGCCTTGGAAATTTAACTTGAAACTTTCTCAGGCTAATTCCCAAAACAAGAATGACTTACGCCTGATTGTTAATTTATGAGAAACATCCCTTGAAAATTTCATCCGATCTGCAGGACCCAATTCGTGCGTAGACTTAAGAATGTTTGTACACCGGAGCCCTTATCGAGTTCGACTATTTTTCTTTTTCGGTCTTTAGCAAGTCAGCCGAAGGCAATTGTCAAATCAAGTAATTACATCAGCTTGGCGGTTTCTTGCAAGCTGAAAAGGATTCGATTCCTCGGGGCAATATATGCCAAACATTCGCATGGTAAATCTAATAGAGCTTTTCAGTTTCGGTATTTGTAGACTTGCCAGTGTACACAGCCTGAAGAATCTGAAAAGCGGAGAAGGAGGGACTGTCTGTGGTTCATGAATTACATTTAAGTTGAAACCAGGGTGCTCTTGTGCCTTCTGAAATAGCTTTGGCTTGAAGTATTTTTTTGTTCCTCTACAAGCACTGCTGTGCCGATATTTACTGCCGCATTTCGGTCTTAGGACACGCCGCGCAGTACTCATATTAACATGAAGACCAAAATACTTGAGCAGAATACGAAATCTAATTAGTTGATTTATCCGGTAGCCTGCGGAATATTTCGAAGGATGCAAACGGAGTGGGGTATGAAATAATTTTCCCGGAAAAAACAGTTTGTAGAGCTGAAAATTTAATTCGCATCATAGAAGAGCAGAAAGGATCCTGTATTTACATTAAGGAACAGTAACTATTAGCGCAAGTTTGTATAATTTTATTTTGATTGATAACAAAATGGAAATTTATGTTTTGATGTGGTTACATCAATCAGATCTCATGGTTTACTTAAATGCCACCCGCTTTTCAAAATTGCTATAATAGATGATATGTGCGTGTCAGACCAAAACAGTCAACTGGCAGCCCTGTTGAAATAAGGTATGTACTGCTATCTCTCCACTTCTACTCATAACAAGTATCCCGCAGGTAAGTATTATCATCTGGAAACATTCTAGCATTTTGTCAACAACAATTACAGAACCATTTCTGAAGTTGACTCCGAACAGGGTAAGAAAATCTTTGGAAAATTACGAAACTTCTTTCATATTTTGCCCGGAACTACAAAACAATTCCGATATTATTGTTTCTGTGTCACTGTTATTGCCATTGTTTTTGCTCTTCGCTGCCAACCACGCACACGGAAATATTCAGCATCTGATATTAATACACGAAGACTCTAATGTTAGGATACACGAAGGAATTTATATTTATTCTTACCGAGTTGTGGCCAGCCGAATTTGTCCTGAAAGTTTCCGATACGAAGTTACTCGCATCCTTGTCTGCTATGTGAATTACTTTCTTTACTATGGCTTGGATATTATGGTCCTTTTGGTCAGCCAATACAACGATATCAGCATCTGCTGACAATAGCTGGTCACACTTAATGCTTCTACAAAGACAATTCACTTGTCATGTTCAACTTTCTGTATTTGTGGTACTAATTGGAATTGTGTAGTGTGGTAATTGAATGAGGAAGTACGAAATAGTTTGTAGATATGCTTGTCAGAGATAGAATGTTGTAGTTCAGTCGTTAAAGAATGTATTGGCAAAAGGTTCGCACGTCTTGTATAAATGCTTATAACCTATAATCCAAGTAAATTTTTTGTATTATAATTAAGATATTAAAATTAAAATTCCAAAAATCAATAAATTACTGAAGTGTGTGTACTTGTATGTGCACATATATGATTGCGATACGTGGAAGACAGCTTTCTAAATTAAACTATTGATAATTGCAAGTACAAAAGCCTTCGCACAGTTCAGTTGCATCATAGCTATATAAAAATATTTGCCACCCTAAATTACAACTTTAGTTCAGTACCCGTAAAAAAACTGCAAACACGCGCGGAATTGCAGAGAATTAAGCTCGGGAAGCAAGTGGGAGTGCAGACTGAGGAATACTCGTAGGTGTCGCTTTTAGCTTTGAATATTTTTCAGACCGGAAAACTATCAAGGGCGTGCTCCACTGATTCGTTACACAGTTTTCGAATTTATTTTTAAAAGCGTGCAAAAATGACAAGCACACAAAAGTATGGTATGAGTTCATTTTATAAGTCGCTGGATAGACTTTACGGTGTAATTAAATTCTGTCTATAAAACTTATCCATCCGATTCAATTTCCTTTGCTGAAATAATGATACTTTACAATTTTGCTATTTATTTTTGTGTGTGACAGCTATAGGAGATTTTGCCCTAAAATAGCATTTCCATTTCAATCGCAAAAAGGCGTAATAGTACATATAAATGGTACACGCATTTGTAGATGCAAAAAATTAAATATGCATAAATCTTCTAGCGATTTTAATTTCAGAAGTATATCATCAAAAAGTACAATTTAGTTGTGTAGAATGAAATCGTATTCATTCTGCACTAAATAGCTTTGTTACAATTTTCATTTTCTATTTTGTATTCTTCAAACGTGTAAATTAAACTTAATATATTAAACTTATTTTAATTATATGAAAAGAAAAGTTTTAGGGTGCATAATTTATGTTAGACCTTAAAAGTAAACGTCAAATTATGTGGCCTACAAAAGCTTTAGTCAAAACTCCAAATTTAAATACCTAGTTATTGTACATATAAATTCAAAAAGTAGTAACTCACCACAAAATAACCGCATAATAATGTTAAATCCTGGATCCAGTTATCAATATTTTAAAAGCGCCCAATGTGGTTCATATGACAATTTTGGATCATAATGCTACCGAAACATATTTCCGCTTTGATTAAAATTCTAAATTTTAGCCTTTCAAAATACAAAATACATCATAAAGCATTTGTGATTCTGCAAGCAATATTGATGGTATAAATAAACCTTTTAGAGCTCACAAATTGACAATTAGTCGAGAAAGTTACACTTTTCACTAATGCTTAGTACTGTGTTCGGTTTGACGTAAAATTTTCATACGAAATTTCACGTGAAATATGTTTCGGCAAAAATTTAGCTTGAAAGTAAGCAAGAGTTGTACTCACTTTTTAGCGTGAAAAATTGCTTAGAAGTTGCTTTCGCTTTGAAAATGCACATGGCATTGACACATATCTCCAATCATTGCACGCCAATTTAATAGGTGCAGTTCATTGACCTAGTTTATGCGAGAGCCCAATGTAATCCCGATTTGGGATTATACCAGTCAGAACGTCGTATAAACGGTCAAATTCGGATTTCAGCTTAAACCCGAACAGTTGGGTGTACGCCCGATGACTATGTGTGAGTGTGCATATGAAATGTGTCAATAAAAGTGATTCTTCAACATGAAGGGTCTTGTTTTGAGCAAATTTACACATTATACATATGAAATATGTGACGGCGCTTGTTTTGTGCATTTGGATAAAACTAATGTCGTTTCGTTTATTTTTGCAAAAGAAGACGTCAATCATAATTAAGTGCCGAAAATTACTAGTGCCTGCTGTACTTTCCACAACATTGTGGAACGCCGAATAGAGCATTTGTATTCAAATTGGTTGGAGCAAGTAGCAACATGTAACATACGCAAACAAGTTTCTATGGTTACGCAAACAAGTTTCTATAAAAAAAGTTTCTATGGTTATACGCAATTCGAATTTCATAAAATCCCAATTCCAATTTTGCCCGTTTGTACGACGCGATATTTGGGATAATCCCAAATTGGGATTACATTGGGCTCTCGCATAAACTAGGTCATTCTTTCGAGCTAAAAAGTGACATTTGATGTTTGAATTTGAAAACTGAGTTGTGCAAATGTCCTTTCAAAAGAAAATCGTTCGAAAATGGAGATTCTTGACATTTTATCCGTCAGAAATGAGCAGTGTCACTGCTGCTCTCCATTGCCTAAATTTTAGATTGAAGGAATAAACAGATAATATGGACATGCCAAAATTTAGCTTCACAATTAACTCGTTACCAGCCTTAACATGCATAATTGAAGTTTGTATTTCTTTATGAATTTCATCTTCCAACAACATAACTTTTTTAACCAACAACAATTTAGTTTATTAGAAAGCTTGAATTGCAAGAATATTCTTACACTGTCATCCTTGAAAATCAGTATTATACAAAAGCTTACGCTGTGAAACACTTTTGGCTACCCAACTTGGGCAAGATTCATTGCAGTACATATTAATTTTCTTCATGTAAAATCCAAGCAGTCCCAAAAGACTTGTTTGAATTCTGCTTACTATGAGGAGACACGACACCGAGACAAAATTAACAAATTTTATCCCAGTGTAGACATGTTTTTTAGGTCCTAGTTGTTCAAATTGGCGATTTCAGTCAATAAAGCTGTTTTCTTTAGACCATTTTGTTTGAGGTCATCAAACATTAAGCTGATTGCTAAACATCATAATATTTAATCTAGTTTACGTCCAAAGAATTTAATACATACCTTTCAATCATCTTTGTTCCCATCATGTCACCAAGTGTGATCCTAATAACTTTTATTCCATTTATCGCTTATTCACACATTCCACCTTCCTTGCGGTTTCATTACCTAGCTTATAAATCAATTGTCTTCAATCCTTCGGAATCCTCGAAATAGCGAAAATGGCAGCACAATGCTGGGCAGCCTCTAACAACCATGTGAAGTGGTTAATTACGTTTACATACCGCTCCATCGTCGCTTGTTCAGATTCGCTGTCGCTTCTGGCACATGTGTGCTCGTACAATTTCGATGACTATAACGCTTGGATCCCGACGTTTAGTATGAATATGCAAAATTTTCACTTTGGCAGGATAGCTGGCAATGACATTGGTGTATTAGAATTTCATTATCGGGAAAGCTCCGAGAAAGGCTGTATCTGAAACTGCATATTGTATGATATTTGGGAGCTTCAGGGACTAAGAAACAATTTGTTGGTATGAGTTTTTGGTTAGTGTGGGAATATTTGTTTAATGAGACTAAACAAAAGTGTTAAATAAATCCGAAAAGAGGTCCAAAGAAGTTAAATGCGATGTTAAAGTAAATGCTATTTTTGTTAACTAAATTCCTCCGGTTAAGTGAGAAAATATTGTATAATAAAGTCAATTTAAAATTTAACCTCGATTAAAATGGTGGTAAATTCGAAAGTAAATTATCAAATAAACTAGTAGAATCGTCAAATTTCAAAAGAATAGTCGATTTTTTTTTTAATACATCAGAAAAAATGCCACCAATGACATTTTATTTTTTTTAACCACAAATATATTTCTAAAAAATATTAAAAATACACTATTTGAGCGAATTGTTTGGCTTGTTTTATTTTTGCAAAAATTAAGAGTAAATTCTACTTAGGAATTTTCCCAATTTTAGAAGCTTTTATATAATACGATTTGACTTAAATTTTCAATCTTCAAAAACATCGTGTGAAATCGTTTCTATTTTATTGACCACATCAATTAATTCAGATCTCTTTGCTTTTCAATTTGCAATAATTTCCTATTCATTCTCTTAGTTTTAGTGCCAGTGGCATGAAAACATTTTAAGAAAAAGTATGATGAATTTCGATAATAGTTACCTCTAACATAAAAAAAGTTACGAGGCTTTGCCTCATAATTTCTTACAAAGCTAACCAAAAATCTAACCATACAAATACTATTTTTGATATGCTGATGTCAAAAAGTATTAACATTTAGAACTATTTTGCTCGAACCGAGACCGTACTTTAGCTATTAGAAAATCTAATCCTATAATTATGTAAAAGATCATTGTTTGGAGGAAAAGAATCTATTCTGTATAAAAGTTTGTCCTTATACGGCCTTGAACTTTTCAAAAACATGTATTTCGACTAGTCGCGGTAGTTGTTTTTTTTTTTGTTTTGAAGATGGTAAAAAATCATCAAAAGAAAAAGTCCTAAACCAAGTGCTATGTAAGATTTTTACTTACTATAAAAATTTTCCATCTGTAGGCCACGGAGGTGCGGGTCGAAACCCGCTCTAGTATATATTCATCCAGGTCATTATTGCTGATATATTGGTGTCGCTTTGAGTAACATGAGTTGAGACTGTATGCCATTTGTTGTTACGCGGTATCATTTCCACGATCGACGCTGGTGTGTCTAAGCTAATCGTGGACTCTTCTCAAACTAGCAGATCATTTCTTCTTTTTCTTCGTTTTCTCCCCGACGGTGGTGACCCACGTCGCAAGGTCAGGAGCAAAAATGTATTCTCTGACTTGGGTCTCCTGCATCCCCTCGGAACGTGACTTACCCTCGTTCATACTGACTTACCTGCTTTGAGTACTCTACACTTTTTAAAAGTCATGTTTAAATGAATTCCTGCTCAAAGCCGCTCTCTCCGTTTGGGTATGCAGTCACTCTATCGAACTTATGGTTGTCTATACCATGGAGGGAGGTCATGCAAGGATTGACACCAGTCTTCATGAAATCTGATGCTCAGGGCCAGATCAGTGCTAGTCAGTCATATCTAGTCGGTCCCTGATTTTTCGCGTTTACGTTTTGCTGCCAAGAATGAAATAAGGGTTGCCATGCGCAACTGTTTCTCGCACATTAAATCTTCTCTGATTTTGAATGACCTTAAAAACTGCTAGTCATTCTTTCGCTCTTTAAAACCTTCCTCTCTTATACCTGACTCCCTTGCATTTAATAATATCATTGCTACTTATCCTCAGAATACTTTATACTTTGACTCAGCGATTCCCTCCTCTTATGACGTCTCTTTTGATTTCCCTCTTTGTCTCTCTGCACTCTTGACTAATCCTCTTGAAGTTGCAACCGTGCTATAGTCCTTTGATTCTAATTGCTCTACTGGCCCTGACAGCCTTCGCGCATTTTTGAGAAAAATCTTGTTTCTTTCTTATGTGTTCCCCTATCAATTTTATTAAATATACGTTTTTGTGCTGGTGAATTTCCTTCCTGCTGAAAACTCGCAAATATTTACACTATTTGCAAATCAGGTGAATACAACGTCGCCTCAAATTATCACTTTATTTGAATCCTTCTCCGTTTTTCCAAAATCATCGAACGCTTCGTGTTTAACAAAATTTGTAACTTTCCTAGCAATGCTTTCGAACCTCAGCAACATGTCTTTGTGAAAAGTCGGTTTACATCTACAAATCTAATTGTATTTTCTCATGCAGTGGCCTCGTCGTTGGATCGGAACTGTCAAGTTGATGCTACCATATACTAATTTCCCTGAAGCATTTGACTCTGTCATTTTTGAGCTTTTTCTACTCAAACTAAACTTCTATGGTATCAGTGAACTTTTACTTTGTTGGATATCTTTGATCTTAATTAGTCCCACCTGTTTTATCTCCCTCTCCTGCGTGTCGTCCTCACCATTCTCCCCCTTTTCAGTTGTACCTCAAGGATTAATACTAGAACCGGTCTTATTCAACCTCTTCATCAACGATCTTCCAAATGTTTTATTGTCATCTTGTTTGCTTCATGGAGATGACTTAAAAATATTTCGGGTAATCGAAAGCTCAGATGATCATCTGCTTCTTCAGGATGATTTGCATTCTCTTACTGCTTGGTGTAATTCTAATAATATTTTCAAATGTTTTGCCATGTACTATTTTTTAAAGTCCTGGACTTATGCCTTTCTTAATTTGATATGTGAATACGGCCTTGTCTCTGTGGAACATTTTACTGATTTGGAGGTTTCCTTTGATCATTAACTTAAATTTGATCTTCATGTTCGTACCATAACTAATTCATAGTTCCTCAAGAATTGCTGGCCTATACGTTACTGCCTCAATTCTTTTAGAATTTTTATTTGTGTTAAGAGATCTGTTACCCCATTTCGCTCTAAACTTGAATACTGTAGCCTAGTCTGGTCCCCTGCTTTCACTTATCTTTCCGATGCTGGTGAATCTGTTCAGCAGAGGTTCACTCGCACCCTACTCTTTAAGTATAATCTTCCCTACATGCCTTATGACGATCGCTTATAGCTCTTTAATCTCTTTTTCTTAGCAAAGCGCAGAGTTAACCTGGATGAATTTTTTCTATTCGAAATCTACCGCGGCTGTCTGACTTCATTGATAGCATACTTGATTAACGAACGGCAGTGTGAGACGCAAATTAGGTCCTCTATTGTCTTTGATGTACCATTTGCATGTACATATACTTACTTTCATTCTCCTGTTTTATGCCCTTGAAATTAGCGCCACCAAGCCTAGGTAAATGAATACACTTATTTTACTAACGTACAAGCAGCAACACCAGCTTGCATAATTTGAGAAAAATACACCATATGTCACTTTAAACGCGGTTTTACAATCGCAAATCTTACTACTGTAATTTTATAATATTTATGAATATAAATAAAAATAAATATTTTTCAGATTTAAATTTTATTCTTTCGATATTTATTAAACAGGAGTCATAAAGTAGCAACCAGTGTAAAAGAAATATTGAAATACATATTTCTAAAAAGTTACCTAGCCTAACGTAGCCTAACTGCCACCCTAGGTCGTGAAGGTAATTTATCTATAAAATCATTTACGCGAAGAGCTATCAACTTATTAAAAAATTTCAGTTGACTTTTTGCTATCAGCAAAAAGTAGCTCAGTTGACTGCATTCTCCTTTGACTGCATTTTTCGTCTACTGACACTGTCCCTAAGATCCACCTTAGTAGCGAAAAATTAGATCTTATATTTTAAAACTTCATTTTTTTACAAAAAGACCCAGCGGTCTGGTTTTTAACCTCCAATTATGTAAAGTATAATACAATCGAAAATGGAATTTTGAAAATAAACTTGAAACTGAACAAAAGTAGTGCCCTTTTTAACTGCTTGAAATTATCTTCGTGAAAAAGCATCATTCAGTCTTAGTTGTTTTTCATAAGGTGCGTTTTTGCACAACCGAGCAGATCAAATTTCGTTAAGTATATTGTATAAAAACAACAATTTTGTTGTTGTATTCAATATACTTAACAAAATTTGATCTGCTGAATTTGAATTTTGTTGTTGTATTCAATATACTTAATAAAATTTGATCTGCTCGGGTGTGCAAAAAAACGCACCTATTGTAGAAAATGCATTTTAGATTTAACTTTGACTTTATCAAAATTCAGATTTTCATGACAAACTGTGCAACATCAATTATACCGCTTATTGCTATCACTTACTCTTTTCTGTCGGGGACAGTCCAATAACATCACTGCTATTAATTCTATATAAGTAAAATTACCCCTTAAACTAACACTAGTTTTTTTTTTCGCCAAAACGATATTTAAATAAATAGCACCCAATTGACAATGCAATCAATGTTATACTACAGCCCCTATGGATTATTCATTCTGCCAATTCAAGTACCACATTACTAGGGTGATCATACGTTTATTAATTTGGAAACTGTCTAAACTCATAAAATGTATGATTGATGAGGGTGGGTAAAGCTGTCGACCACCCAAACAACACTTCCGTTATTGATAATTAAACAGTTAAATGCGAGCGAGTTAAATGAGTTATATCCATGGTAAATAGGATCAAAGAGATGTCTAGAAGAATGATTTACATGAGTTTAAATGCACATATTAACTGTCGGCAATATTTTTAAACACATATTATAATTAATGGTAACTGATAAAATATATGGGGCTTTGAATTTACATGAAAATGAGACTTAATGTTACAATAAGTGTGTTTTTTTGCTGCTCTATCCAGAACAAAACAGAAGAAGTGGAAACAACAGTAACTCCTGTCCCAGTGAATTCACTGAGACAGAATTCTGTTCTGCATAGGTAGCTAAGGGGCTCACGCATAGAGTGTGTAGCTAATGAGTAGTTACTCCTTTTTTTTGCCGTGAGATGACTTTGGATTTTTCAAGGTTATGTTGAATGTTTTGGTATTTAGGAAATTAGAAAAAGCCCTCATAATGTGTAGAATGCTATTTTATATATAAATTTATATTTTATATATAAAGCGAATGTATCAGCTGTTCTGTTGACAGTGGAGCATACGCTTATTAACAGGTGCATTTTATTTGCACCTTAGACAGAGCAGATTAAGATAGGGCTGCAAAAAAAACCACCTCGAGCAGAAAGGTTGCTGTATTTGATAATATATTCACTGACACTTGCGTATGAAATAATCTACAATGTAATGTGCATTAAAACACTCAAAAACAGTTGTACACTATAAGATTTGATGTAAAATAATTGACAATTATTACTATGCAAGTTCATTCAATTCAAACTGCCGGTTTCACAATAGTCAACAGTAGTGGTACGAGCCGTTATGAACACTCCTGTAGTGTTATTATCCACACTTTGTTTATACAGTCAAATGAAACACTTTTCAAACTTAACAAGTCAACTTTCAACTTAACAAACTTAACACTTAAGAACATATTACATACAAAACATTAATATTTAACAGATGTTCACAGCGTTAATCCGAGCAGATATTCGTGTTCGTGTCGTTGTGCGGGCTTTTTCGCGTTCGTGTCGTTGTGCGGGCGACCACACTCCTACTGCTATCAGCACAGTCTTTATGTAAGTATATGAGCAACTGCTCCCTAGCTTAATTCCTGTCTTACTGACGGTACAGCAGCTGCTGTTGTTTTCAATGTAGTTGCTTTGATCTGATCTGCCGAAGAGTGCAAAAAACGCACCTAATATGATCACAATATTCTTTTTTGTTTGTGGCAGTTTTTTAAAGGGCTGCATATTTGTGTAATTCTTTGCAATATTAAAATAGACCCTAAAACCAACAAGTTTTCATTTAATTTAATCTAATTAAATTTTTCCTGTTTTTTTTTTAATCAAATACTTAAATTTAATTCATGATTTTGATTGAAATTCTTAACCAAATTGGTAAGAAAATATTAAGCTTATAAAAACCGAATATTGTTAATTTTTCGAGGTGAAATGTTGCAAAATGAAACAAAGTTATCAAAAAATATGCACGAAAATATAATATTTTATTTTAAACACCGTTTTTTCCTTTAGAAGCTAGACACTTTTCAATTCTCTGGCAGATACTTATATTTCAAGGGAAATATTCATTCTCTTTCAGATTTCCCTCAAAATATAGGTAAATATCTGTAAAGAAATTGAAATATATCTAACTCTGAACGTAAATAATAATATTAAGATAAAAATGTTGACTTCAAACTAAAATATTAAGTTCTTTATGGCTATTACCTGATAAATAATTGTGCTAGTTTGCGACAATTTACTGCACTATTCTAAGTCAAATACCTTCTTATTGATGATGCTCAAAACGATTGAAATTGTCGTCACAGCAAATTCATTCGTATCTCTCTTCTGCATGAATAATACATATATTCTTACTCAGCAACAATATCAACCATTCACAGCATCCACAACTCGACCTCAATTTATCACGTTCATTTGTTCGATTGTCATAAAATTAGTGATCGATACATTGAACCTATAACAGACACGCTCTCAATGCTCTACGCAAGGACAATTACGTCGAGATAATCAAATAAGCCGATTAGACGATGGCTGGCTGGTTGGCTGTTTGGCTAGAATTGTAGAGGTGGAAACGCTAGACGTGAGACTGATAGACGTGAACAGCAAAAAAAAAGCACATAGAAATTATCAAACCCAAGTTCTTTCAATCCACCCTTTCACAAGCTCACTATTGTGTACAGTGAAACATAATTACTAAACTCAGCTCAGAGCTGATTGAGTTTATGACGGACGATTAGTGTCAAATGTCGAACACGATTAAAGGAATGAGGAAGGATTTGAAGGTGGGATAAATCTGTGATATATCGATACGATTTACGTCAATTTGGTTTCGTGCATGAAATAAATTCATCATTAGAGAAGGAGGAGAGGAGATAATGAATGTGCGGTGTTATTACTTGAATAGAATACATAAATTGTTCTATAAAAATATTGCGAGAAAACTTTTCGATGAGGTTAATCATAAGGGCGGGAGATTTATATCATGAATACCTTGGTAAAAAGAGATAATATTTACTTTAACAGTTTATCTTAATTTAAATGCAATGATTAGTTATTGGGGCGGAGACAAAAAACAGGAAAACACTTCAAAATTTAGTTCAGATCGCTGGAAAAATTGAATCTGGTTATTTGATATATATTAATATTTTACAATTTTCAATTGTTCAATATATTTCAATTTTTTTTCAAAGAAAAGTACAATTGAGATTATAACTACAAATATTATTCTCTCAATTTTCAAAAGATTGTTCTCTTTTTTGACATTCGTTAATTTTTTCGATGATTTTTTCCGGTATATTTTTAGATAATTGTCTGTTTTTCAATCAAGTAGTCAAGTAAGCTCTTTATTGCTGTAAGCTAGTCGCACCTTGACTCAAATATACACATGAAAGACCGTATCAGCAGTGCTTACACGACGAAATAAGAAATTCAATAGTGGATATTGCTTCAAACACAAATCCATTGCTGGAACTTTGTGGTAAAAAAAATTCTCTCGTTCAATCCAAAGGCGGTTACACAAAACTTTGTTGTTTTATTTGTGAGTCGAACAACAGAGCTTAAGGTAAACACTTCGTACAAAAAGAGTGGCCAAATAGAACTAACTACGTATCTAGTCAGAAAAATGTGTCCAATCTTGTTGAACCAGAGAACATTTTATTGTCACCTCTTCATAAAAAATTGAGTTTGATGAACAATTTTGTAAAAGCCGTAGATAAAAATGGTGACGCGTTTTTCAAAATTTTAAAAATATATTTCCAAGACTTAGTTCTGTTCGTTCAAGTTGCAAATCAATATATTCATATCAAATCTCCTGGCAGACTTTCAGGCTTTAGGCTGAAACGTGTCGCCAAAAATGCAATCCCACTTGCACGCCCACCTTTTTTTCCCAATTGAGGTGTGGTTACTGAAGAGCTTTGAGAGCGATTTCATCAAAATATAAGAACCATGGAAAATGGTTTTAAAGAAAATGGACTCTTAGCATGTTAGCTAATTGTTGTTGGAAGTGTTCATGTGAAAATCCACACTGCCGTTATAATAGAAAATTTAAAAACCATAATATTGTATAAATATATATAGAGTAGTTTTTAATAATTTTTTTTGGTTTACTTATAATATTGACCTGACCGATTGTATACTATCAAATAAACATCATCATCATCATCGTGGCACAACAGACCGGCGTTGGGCCCTCCTCTAGTTATCTCGGTCACGTGACCGCGTCCTCCAATCTTGGAACCCCAATAGTTGCTCGGCGTCCGCATACACTGAGCTCTCCCAACGAGCTCTTGGTCTTCCTCTTAGTCTCGCTTCGTCAACTCGTATTTCACTCATGACCCGTTTTGGCATGCGATCGTCATCCATGCATTGTACATACCCTGCCCATTGTATACGTAGAAGTTTGACGATTTTTGAGACTTCCAGCTCATCGTACAGTTCGTACAACTCATTGTTGTACCGGATGCGCCATCCATCTCGGTCGTGAACAGCCCCGAAAATCCGCCGTAGAGCTTTCAGTTCGAAAGTCTCGATCATATTTTCGGAGGCTTGGGTCAGGGTCCACGGTTTGCAGCCATAGCACACCACAGGTCTTACGATAGTTTTATAAACGCGAAGCTTAGTCTTTCTGTGCGCATACTTCGATTTCATAATAGGGAGGACCAAGAAAAATGTCTTATTGCTAGTTGTATCCGTCGCTTGATTTCGTCAGTTTCGTTGGTGTCATTCGACAGGTTGCTACCCAGGTAAACGAAGTTGTCCACGAATTTGATGCTAAGGTCTCCTACGATGTTGATCGTGTGCGCTGGCATCCTTGTCGTAGATTGCATCACAACTTTCGTTTTCCCTTGGTTGAGCGATGTGCCGACAACTCATCCTTGTAAAAACTTCCTTTGTCAAGAAATCTGGAACAATAGCCTTCGATTAGACGGATCAAATAAACATAAAAACTACAATTTGGTTTCCGAACAGAAAAGAGTGTCAAAAAAGTTGACTAGTGATAGCGTTCTTGCACGATATGGAACTGTAAATAGAAAAATAATCATCAGAAAAATAATAATCAATAATGTCTCATAAATCAATTTTTTTTCAGAATTTGAGCCTTTATTTTTCAATAGCTCACATTCTAGTCTGAACTAAGGTTGATTTTTGTTGAACATTTTTTAGTATATTATACTGTTTTAAAAATATTATACTAGCAATAAAAATGTTAATATATTTAATTAATAGCAGTATACCCTACGTTTTGCAAAAAAAAAATATTATTCAGTCAGCCGTTTAACTGGGTCATTCAGTCATCTTCATTTCGCAATTTCAATGATTTAAGTAATTCCACGATTATGGAACATGGTTATAATACTTATTTGCTTTGAAATGTATTTGCTCTGAAGTGAAATTATTCTAGGGCATTTGTCGAAAAATTGAAAAATATTGAAATTTTTGTAAGTTCTCAATTTATTTTGGATAAATTTCCAATTGTGTTTATATATTGTCTCAGCATTTTCCATTTTTTGTTTTGTTGTTGCTTATCAACTTAGCTTTGTTGTATAGCGTATATATTCCATGTCTTTCTACGAAAATTTATTGTGCCTTTCTAGAAAAATTTGGCTAAATTGTTTTCGAAAATTTAAAAAGATCTTACGAGTCTCAAATGTAAACATTCAACTCGAGTACTTTTTCTCGCAGAATATAATATTTTAGCCCAAATAATAAATCATTTAGTTGACATATAAGCTGCAGAATTTGACTTGCGAAGTAATTTACAATTATTTAGGAAAAAAAAGTATGTGTATTCTTTCAAAGACACTAAATACAGACAGGTGTACAATAATTATTTATCCCCGAACGCTTCCCGAACCCACGTGCAAAAAAACCAACGCGTAGCTATTTTAATGATTCAAATCACAGTCGAAACCGCCGGAAAAATTTATTCATTGAAATATCAAAGCGCACTCAAAGCAGACCGCGAAAAAAGAATTGAAAATTCACCATTTGAATATTTCCACTTGCACGCGTACAAAATTGCTTACGTCCATTACAAATGCCACATGCAGCAGTCCACCATATTAATGTGGATTAGATTTTAGAGTCCTGCTGGGATTTTGATCATTACACATTAGTATTAGGTGTCAGTTGTGGCGTAAAACGAAATGAATTATTCAGGTAATGATTAATTAAAATATTTTCATTTGGCCTGAAATTAGCTGTTTGTTGCCGAATTTGTTGTTCATTAATGATTTGAAAGAAAAGCCATTGCGAGTCGGGACCAAAAATTTAAAGTAGTATTTTGGTTGGAAGTTGGATACTGTAAATAAACAGTGCTAGAGAGACATATTTTTAAAGCTGGTGTAGATACTTGTTACTTGTGTGAGTTTCTGATTTTTTTCCATTGATTTAACATCATTATTCTGCCAAGTATGAAATTTTGAGCAAGCATGTTTAAATAAATGGTGAAAATTGGTCTATCTACAAAAAACGTAACCATACTTAACGAAAACGACCCATGTAACCCAAATAAAACTGAAATTTTTGTCAAAGTACCACGATTATTAACCAAATCTTTTACTCCAGTTAGCTACTAAAATCACCTGTCAAATGAAATGATTATGGTGAAATTACTGAAAACATTTCGGCCAGTAATCTCCAATTGCGAACAGGTGCAACAGTCACAGAGCAAACATCATTCGGTGGGCAGAACATGTTTGTTTACTGATAACAGAAGCCCAAAAGCACCTGAGCAAATATCGGTCGGGTTTGGAACGACAAAATCAACACGCTAAGCTTCAGGCATACTACAGAGGACACACAAATATTACCGGGAAGTTTTCGTAAATGTGTATGCATATTGCTTCAATTTCGGATTTCATTGATTTCATCCATTGTCAATGGCAAAAACAAAGAGAGAGTGAGTGTTCTTCTATTAATTTTGCTTATAAATACATTAATGGACTAATATAGACTAGTGATGGGCGTTTCTGTTGTTTTCAGAAAACGAAAACGAACTGTTTTTTTCCAAAAACAACTGTTTTTTGAAACTTTTTGAAAGCTTTTTTCACTCGACCAGCAGCAGATTGATACTGGGTGTTACCATTAGCGATGGGCGTTTCTGTTGTTTTCAGAAAACGAAAGCTATTTGAAAAAAAAACAGTTTGAAAAAACAGTTTTTTTCCAACTGTTTTTTTCAAACTGTTTTTTTCCAAATAGTTTTCGTTTTTTGAAAACAACAGAAACGCCCATCACTAATGGTGACACCCAGTATCAATCTGCTGCTGGTCTAGTGAAAAAAGTTTTCAAAAAGTTTCAAAAAACAGTTGTTTTTGGAAAAAAACAGTTCGTTTTCGTTTTCTGAAAACAACAGAAACGCCCATCACTAATATAGACTATTATGACCATGTTGAGCTACAACTAATTTAGTATTGCATTTTTTCAATTAGTACTAATTCTGAAAGGTCATGGAGAAGGTGTTTTGAGCTCAGAAAAATTAACATTATTCAACTTCATAAAAATATGTTTACTTAAAAGCTCATAAAGATAGATCAGAAGTGCAAGTTGAAATTCGCTGGCAAATTTGTGTAGCAAAATATTTTGTTTCCAAAATCAAAGGAAAAAACATCATCACTTTAAGTAAAGAATTAGTCATGCGAAAAATAACTGATTTATCAGTTTTATCATTTAGATTTATTATTTTTTACAGATCTATAACTTGGAATTTAATTTTTTTTATGTTAATTGTTTTTTCAATAAGCCCAAAAAAACATTATCGACCAAAACGACATTTGTTCATGTATCAACTTTGAAATATCCTATAAATAATATGGAATACAAGCAGATCGAACTTTTTAGCAGTAAATTATGCTCTAAGTGTCGATTTATTTTCTACGTGCGACCAACTTCGATTTATTCATTAGCCAGCTATCCTGACAATTCTAATCAGCTAGAGGCTATTCACATTACAGTGATTGAGCCAAATGGATTTGTATGAAAATTTAGCTTGCAGCTGCTTACTCCATAGCTCTCATGAAGTTTCCTTTCAATCTCGAATGATAGAACTATCAAATAAATATCTGCATTCTAATTCAAACAGACAATAGATATCACAACAATGTTGTGTTTATCTTCGAAACATTCACATAAAAACTCGACTATCTGCAATCTATTTGCTGTCATCATACAAGACAAACACTCAACTGCTACCCAACTCTCAGTATGACCCAGTGATAAATGACTTCAGGATTCAGTCAATGTTTGGTGTAACTGTAGAATGTTTTCATTCTCAGTCCTGTTCCAATTCCTGGGGACAAACACAAAAAAAAACTATTCGTTTCACATTTTCGCATTCGCATGAATTGAAGAAGAAAGATGTTCCACTTTCGGATTTGGATTCGGTAAGAAAACGAAAACAACAATACCGACACCGCCCATAATTGTTTCCTTGTGGAGTTTGAGACAGTAGCGACGTAGATAAAATGTCGAGAGATATCAGCATGAGATATGTACGAATGTTTCATAGTTGTTACACTGAGTGATTGTAAAATCTTGGAAAATTAATGATTCTGCAGACTGCGTGTCCACTAGGCAGCAGCCTGGTGATTTCAATAAGAGTAGGACTAGCTGTCGTTGTTGGGCTGTCGTTGGAGCTGGTCGAAAATAAATGGATTTTACCGCCTGTTTGTAGGCTGAGAAAATGAGAGAATTTGATTATATGCAGAAAATCATTTGATGAAATAAGATGCTTAAATACGCGGGTTTAAGATAGATGTGGTCAAAATTTTATGGTGGCGTGTTTGAATTTGATTGAAAAATGGACGGTGCGTCAATAGAGCTATCCTATTTGAATTTGTCGTCATTTCTTGATGAAGTGGTAGCTTGGTATTGTTTTGAGAGCTATAATTGCATAGAGTTGAAGTTTTAATGATATAACAGTACCTGGACTTCTACAATAAAGGTACAAACTATCCAACCAATACCAAATAATTTATTTTACATCTGTTGAGAGCATATTTTTTGCCCGTTATTCAATTGTAATCGTTAGAAAAAAAACATGAAAAGCCATTAAAAATAGGCATAGCATGCTTTACGTAGAATTATTTAACACTGTTAAAATCAAAAATACATATTAAATTAATTGGATAAAAAATCTCGATACATAAAAGCATAAATAATTTGCAAATTTTTTTTAGTGTAGGTATATTTTGGAATCCAAATTGAAAGACTTTAGTATGAGGTACTTCAAGGGATGTCAACTCCATACATGCAAAGTAAAGTTAGCTTGCTACAACTCTTTTAAAACTCAAATAAAGTTGTGAGCTAGATCAGCTTCAAACTCTGTGCGTGCTTCTCTGTCCGCACCTGTATTCATACCAAAGACATTTGTTAAGAGCCAGTGCCCCACACACTAGAATTCATCAATTACTCTCAGCACGATAGTTCTTCTTAATAAAAAGGACACATGCCCTTGGAGTTCTAGAGACAATCTGTGTCCAGTTTGTAAAAAAGCTTAGCTAAGTAAATGATCAGTCTTAAAACCAAAAAATCGATAGCTCAAAATTTCTAAAAACTTTTTCTGCAAATTACACCCATGAAAATAAGAGGGCGGCTTTAATAAAAAATCTAATCAAATTCAGATTTCAGGTGACGCCCGTGTTTCAACATTTGTTAAAATTCCGCCTGGAAATCGAACAGGGGGCATGGCCACTGCAGCGTTGTAGGATTGAAATCTAATAATCAGCTCTATCTCAGGATACTAAGAAGCATAGTTTTTGGAAGTTTTTTTTACAGAAAAGAATGATCACTAGCAGGGAAGAGCGTGACTTGTAAAAATATACCTAAGAAAGAGGAGTAAGGATATATTCGGCAAATTTTTGGAAATAATTCGTCATAAGAAGATGCGATAAGCTAATATAGATATGAAAATAAAAAAAGGATGGATCCAGAAGAGACTTCAAAAACAGCACGAATCTTTTCATCAGGCAATGCAACTGAATTTGCCGAAAATAATCATTATTCATATTTGCACAGTAAGATACTGATTACAGAGTGAAAGAACTCTTTTTGCCAAAACCTTGCATTTCAAACATTTGCCATTTAGGAACAAAAATAACATTGGATATATTGCTCATTATTGAACATAATGCCTATTAAGGAGATTCAATAAAAAAATGAATCGAACTCTAAAAATGATAGTAATGAAACTATGAGCACAGAAAGTTCTACTAAAACTCTCCTCAATATGTGTATGTTATATTTATGTGCTGAAATTAATGTGACGGTCGCCAAAAAATAGCTTGTCAAGTGTAATTTTTTTTCAAAGTAAAAATTTATATTGACTATTTTTATGACTCACGAAAAGATCGTGTTCACAATTCTGAAGTTAACACAAAAACTGATAATAACAATTACAATTCAAATAAAGTTTCAAACTTTTACTCCTATTTTATTGCCTATATCACTGGAAAACTGTGTAAAATATTGAAGAATCTACATTGCGCCATCTATAAAAGCTGTTTATTAGTCAATTTTTTTACTTCGAAACTTCGTATTGATTTGGTGAAATCATTAGCAAAATTTTTCTTCTAATTTTTCTTCTAATTTTTCTTCTAAATCTCTAAATCTAAATTAAAATTAAAATTGGCATTCCACCCAAACTGCGTACTAGGCTTTAGATTCAAAGTAAGGAAAAATTCCTAAATGATACCAAATTTCACTGACAAATAATTTGCAGTTGCATGCAAAGTACGTAACTGTATTTGCTTTATATTTTCCATTCGATATCTCAGTGCCCATGATTTAACTGCTATCATTACGAGAGTTTAATTTAATTTTTTTTAACCTCCACGTTATAATCAGAATATTTATTATTTATATTATAAATAGAAAACAGTAAAAAAAAATGTGATGACATGGAAAAAAAATCGTCTTTGTGTTTTTTGAGAAAAAAATAGCGTCAATCTACAGTCTTAAGTGGAATATTTTTTTTAAAAAGAGCCCAATTTACATTCAGGGAGATAGCTGAAATTAAAAAGTAGCTATACCTCTTACCATACTACGACGAGTCTGACACATGATGAGAATTTTGAGATAAATCGGAATATCACTCGGCTTACTGAACCAAACATAAATATAACTAGTCGAATCGTGGTCCTAATTTAATCAAGTACAGATTCCAATAAATAATATGACATGTGGACATTAACAGCAGTAGCTGGCTTCACTATTTTCGGAGGAGATTTTGACTTAAAATACTATGGTAAGCGGTGAAATACTATCTGCGAAACAAACATTCATTGGCCGATTTAAATGCACCGTACGAAATGAGTTAGCATAACTCAGGTTAGAGCCTGAATAAATGCATAACAGAGACGAAATGTTTTTACTCTTTAGAACTTTTCTGAAAGAAATTTAAGCTGCATTTTTCGGAAAGACTACCTCAGGAGCAAAATTTAAAAAGAAAAAATACAGCTATTGACTAGTGACAAGTAAATCTAAAAACCCTAGAGAACTTTAACTCTAATTTTTTTGATTCCTTCCCTGTAAAATAACCGATTTTTTCACTCTTGGAACCCAGGACCAAAATCTACCTTAAAAAAACAAGTACGCAGTTCTGGTAAAATGTCAAATTTCATTCAAATTTTACTAGAAGTAAAATCAAGAGAAAAATTTTTTCCAATGATATCACCAAATCAAAACAGAGGTTCGAAGTAAAAGCTACTATTAATACTAGATTGTAATAGATGGTGCTATGCAACATATCCATTCTTTTACCATGTCCTATATCTAAGTACGGAAATTCGGTAAAAAAAATTGGATCGAACTCTCCCAATGTTAGCAGTAAAATAATAGGCACAGAGAAATTGAATAGAATTCTCTGCAATGGTGAATTTATGTTGAAGTGTCGAAATTATGTTGAATTAATGTGATGGCAGTCAATAAATATCTTGTTGAATATTTTCATGATACAAAAAAAGATAGTACTTACGATAGTAAAAGATAGTACTGTAGTTTACGTGAAAACTGATGATGACTGCTTAATTTTAGCTAAATTTCAAATTTTACTCCCATTTTACTGTATTGGACTTTAAAAAACCTGGTAAAATAATGTAGAGTTTATATACTCAATCTTACGGTCTTTATTCTCCATTCATCCCATTTATGTCTTCTTGTTATCACTGAACATTTTTGACGAAAGTGTAGTTTGGGATTCTCTTCTTGCCTTATTTCCGTTGCGGGAATGATAATAATCAAATAGCTTGTTTCTTGGCTAAGCGGCTTAAAGCTGCTAGGAAGAACAAGCTCCGCAATGAAACTGACCTCCTTTCTTTGTTCACTTTTTGCTTGATTCTGGCTTTACGTTAAAATAAAATGTCTTTTGCGCGTCCACAACATTTCATTTTAATGTTCTATACAAAATCTGAAGCCTTTAATTCCACTAGGGGAGACAAATTTGAACCAAAAATCACTATTTGCTCCCAAATTTCTACCCAGACAAAGTTCTTACATGCATTTTTTGAAAGATTTGAGTCAATTCATTCAATGCGTGAACTGACAGCTGTCACTCCAAATTATAAGCTAAAAAAAAGTATCCGGAAATTCTCTACAATTGTTTTGACTGTGAGCTAAAGCCATATCATTACTGGATCTTACAGTTAAGGTCGATATTCTGTGTAGGACATGAGATTAGTCCTTGGGTCGCTCAGTTAAACCAAACAAGTCATTTATGAACTTAACCTTAGCGGCAGCTTCTGATTAGTCGAAGTGCAATCACGAAGTCACATCATCCTCTTGATTTAATCCCAAGGCTAGGTTGAGGATTTCTTCCGGAAAATTATTTATTTCAATTTTTATTTCAAGGTTCAAAATCTGGATTACAATTTTGGATACCGAATTGAAAATGTCAGATTATTTAATTCCGAAAATTTGTCTGCAAACTATGAAATTTTTTGTGAAAGTACAAACCACACGATAGTATGCTTTCAGCAAATTTTCCCGGTCTAGAACCTGAATGACTTATTATCACCTATCAAGATGAAATACTTCCAAGCTTGACTTTTTACTTTTTTTGATTTGAAGGATTGAAAGTAAGGAAAAACATAAGTATTTTGAAACTGTTATGGTTCCATTTTTATAATCGCTATTGATTCATGATATAGTTTTTCGTAAAAAACAGTCAACTTACTGATTTTCAACTTTCAATAGAGAAAAATTGATATAACGCAGATATTTTCAATAAAATAAACCCTTTTGTCACTCTTCAGATATATCGAATTTCGTTAGCAAATAAATATTTTGAATTATTATTAAATATTAAATATTTTTGAATTTATTAAATATTTTTGAATTATCAATTGTAACACTTTTAAATTTAGATTTAATTAATATTTTCATAAAATGAATATTTTTTTTATGGTTTTTATATTCTTACTCTTCAAATTCAAATACCAAAAACCTAACTTAAACTCTATATGCAAAAAAAGATTTGTTCATTAATATGATAGACTTTAAAATTAATACAGCTACTCCAATGTCACTTCCAAAAATCCAAATCTACTTCCGAGCACTCAATTCGAAAAATAAATCTGACAGCATCTTAAATTTCACATAAACTTCTGTAACGAGCAAAACCTTCGTTTCTCAGCTGCTTCGGGCACAATGTTGACATTCATTCAAGAAACACCCCAACTAGCACCATATCAACTATCCAATCGAACAACTAGTAACTACATGACTTCGTTCCTCGAAAGACAAGTGAAAGAATGCGTTGTAGAAGGAAGCAAAAGGTGGAAGCGAAGTAATGTTTCAGAACTCAAACACAGTTTTGACAAGTAGCGTAATTTTGAATTTGAAATTCCAGCTGAGTGTCCATGCCACAACGTAATGAAGGATTCTATTCGGAAATTTGCCAGCTCGTACGAAACAAGGAAAACGAACAGGGAACGAACGTATACAGGTCATATTACTAGCAAACATCTTGCTTTGCCATCACATGAACCCAAAGTTTTCCCGGCAGTGAATCAGAGTCGAAGTAAACGTCTCGACTTCCGTTTCTGTGCCGAAAGTTTTCGAATTTTCGGTGAATTGTTGAAATTCAAATATATATGGATTCGAATAGATGTTGTGTGAAAATGGAGAGCGAAATTGTATCAACTATATTATGGGTGTATGAGAGTAGCGCTGATATTGTGTTACGTGTAAAAATCTAAAAAGTCTTTCAAAAAATAACGTGAAAGAAGAAAAAAATGTAGAAATTTTTAGTTAATTTTTAAAGATTTCACGTGCAATAATTTTAGAGAATTTTACTATTAATTTTTATAAATTTAACGAAGGGTATAACAGTTAGGACGACTCATCGAATCAGTTTTTCAATTCTAAAATTGTTGATGAATATTTGCAAAAATTTACAAAGCTTCGTATCCAAATTTAAATACGTTTTGATGCTATGAGCGGTTTAATGAGCGTTTGTCTTTTAAGTATTAGGAAGAGTGGCGGGTTTGTTTTGTGGCTCTCATGTTCCATATTTCCAAAGGAAATATTTCAAAAAACATCAAATTATTTGCTTGAATACGATTCAACTATTCGCACACTTGGAATAAATTCTATTCATTCCTTCCTATTCAAAAAATGGATATAACTAAAAAAACGTATCCTAAATTATTTTCACCTCTTAATTGAATCGTGGGTTAAACAAGCACCTCATTTTATCATAATTTCCTTTTATATTTTTTTTCATTTGAATATGATAAATATTCGCTACATTTTTTTAGCGCATGTCGAACGAAACGAATTTTGAATAAACAAAAGTATTATCAAATAAAATTATGTATCATGTTTAAACTACGCTCGATGAAAATAATTTTATATGCGAAATGTGAATTGTAAGCCCTACTTAAAATTGTAATTTACACAACCACATCGTATTTCTGCCGCACTATCTCTGGGCTACAGATAAGGAGTCTTATGAATAGATTAAACGTATTCCAGACAACGAAACAAGAAATCGTTTTTCATCTCCAATTTCACATGAAATATTCTTAGAACGCCTTTTTATTCTTCACTCTGTTGTTGCACTAAATAGATATTTCTTGAAATTTCCCATTCGTACATTTTGCACTGCTTCCGGTTACCGCCATCGGGAGAACGGTTGCCAAAAAGACCATTCAAGTTTCCACCCTGCGAAACATTTGCCCCGATTCTTTCATACGCACTTGCTAGACCGTGGTAGAAGGCAATTTATCATTTCCACTTGCCAGCATCTGAAGAAACTCATCACGGCTCGCAAGTACATAATGCTTGGTCCGCGCACTCTCTCGCTCTGCTGTTGTGTATTAGTTGCTGTTGATGTTGTGACTATTGTTTGCTGCTAAAATCTTTTTCTTCTTTTTGAAAAATCCATAAATTCTCGACCATGTTATTCTTATAAATTGCCGCCAGAATACCAGACGGTCGTGAAATGGATGAGCGTATACCGCACTATTTTTTTTCGGCGGCCTCTAAGACCGTTGCCATCAGCATCGAGAATCAGAATCAAGTTGATAGCTAGCTGGGCGATATGCCGTACAGACAAGCTAAAGAGGCAAAAGAATAAGGTAAAACACCTCCTTCAATTCCAGCGAAACATTGTTAATGGCTTGCCATTGTCTGTACCCTGTACTGGATATAGAGCGAATCTATTGGCAGTGAAAAATGTTTTGATTTATAATCGGAGAGAGTGGAAAAGATACTTTAGTGGTTTTTTGCATGGTGAAATACGGAAGCAATGTTCGATAAATTCTTCTATTAGCATATTTATGTCAGATATTTGCCCATGTGTCGAGGTGATCATTGTTTAAAAGGACCATAAATTATTATTGGTTGGATATTTTTTTGTTAGAAAGAAAATTCTATTAGCATACACATGACCTAAATAAATTGTAGAAGAACTTGTTGGCTGAACCATATATTTTGCATCGCTTTTTTGCATCGCTTTGTCTTAAGGCCAAGAACAGGCGGAAATGACTTTTTAAAGAAGCAATCCCACAAAAAAGTGTTCTTGCCAAAATCTTACTTATATCATGCATAAACCACAGAGTACACTTTGAAAATACGAGCACTTATCGGAAAAATTGCGATTTTTAAGGGGGGAGATACATGTAACTGCTAAAACAAAAACGATTTTTTTTATTGCATCAAAGTGTTCGAAATACTCTTAAAATATACCAAAAGAAGTTTTGAAGCGATATTCGTATTAGTTCTCCAGTTATAGCCAGTTATAGACAGCGCGGCGTTCCCCAGGTCGGTGGAGCTTTAGAACTTTAAACGCGTTTTTCTCAAAGTAGTACTTTTTCAATTTCCGTACAAGATATCTCAAAAAATATTGAACCTATTCGGCTCAAATTTATATCACATGTACAAAAGAGTATTATCTCATCGTTGAACCTATATTTTCTTGTAATTTCGGAAAAATAATTAGTTTGCCAATGTTTAAAGCGTGATTTTTTTGAAAAAAAATCAATTTTTTTTTAAATCTAATATTAATGTAAAAATTTGATTTTTTTTTCTAAATTTTATTAGTTCACCTATGAATTATAGATCTCATTAGCATATTTTTTTTTCTCTGAACGCTGCAAGTTTCTCGAAAAAGGCGTTAAGTTGTACGAGGCTGTTTTTGATGTGTTTTTTTCATTTGCTCGCATTGCCTCCATTTTGTGTTAAAAAGTTATTAAAAAAATATTTTCATTTACTATAAGATATGTACTTTGAGGATTTAATATTAAAAATTTTCTGAATAAACAATATATATATTTTAAGTCAATCTGAAATTAGCAATTTCCTTTCCATTTTACATGTATTTCCCCCATTAACCCATTTCAGTGCGTCAGCGGTAAACCCTGGGAACCCCACCCTAGTTTGGAACCATGTATTTTTAGTTCCTCTAAGTCTTAAAGAAAACCGTAAGTTGAATGGTAAATATCGAAACACAAAGAAAATATATCAAATTTTTTGAATTTTATGAATTTCCTATAGTTGCTGATACTTTCACTGAAGATACACTTTTCTCGCAACTTTAATTTGTTTTGTATAGTCTGATGAGTATTCGATGGAAATTTGGTGATCGTATCTTAAAAAATTTTGCGTGGAAGATTTTTCAAAGCTCGAGAAAAACATGTATAAAGTTTCAAAACACATTTTCTATCATATTTTCAGATTCATCAGCATAACGTCAACAATCATAGAAAGCATAAATCAAGAATTTTTTCCTTACCCTTTTCTTCATTCAATTCATCAATTTTTCACCCCTCACTCTGGACAAAAACGAAAAAAACTCACTGTCAAACATTTCAAATATTTCGGGCAGTTTTTCACCTGAAGGCTAGGAAATCCATCATATTGAACTTGCTCCCAAATTTTGAAAAATTGCGAACATTTTCTTACGTATAAACTAGTTTGCGGTGGAAATAAGCTTTGCACGTACGACTTTGGTAAAATATTTACAATTGGTCTGTATTCTAACTCAGTCTGGATCAATTTGTGTAAACTTACCCAAAATGCGTAGCTAACTTTCAACTTTCGCAAGAAGATAAAATACCTCCTAATGTTGCCGTCTTATACGAATTTACCCGAGTTTTTTCTGCTGGCCATTTTTGGCAATGTGGTACTGACTAGCATACCTATTGAATAATTTGACATTATTTATGTGAGAGACAACACAGTTCCATATACGTAACTGACTATGAGAGAAATGCAAACATCAAAAATTTGTTGGATCAAGATATCCAACCCCTTCCAATTAACCCTGCCTTCTAAAATCTTGAATTGAGTTGAGTCATGCAAAAGGCCTGTGAAAAGAAGTGAAACAGGTATATGAAAGAAGCCGTCAGTTTCGGCTCTTATTCTTGAATTGTCAGTTTTTATCCAATATTCTGTTCTTTACATTTCTGGTTTTTTGGCAAATTTTCTCCAACCACAGAAGTTAGTTTTTGCCGAAAAAGTTTTCACCCTAGATTGTAGGGAACAGACCTATTCTTTGTCATTACGAATGTGTATTAATGCCATGAAAGAAATAAACAAACAAAAATTTATCAATTTTTTACTTACTTTTAAATTAGAAACGTTTAGAATAAAATAATTTATAATAAACAAAGTGATTAAAAGCAATTCATCATTTTGCCACTCAATTTTTTAAATTGATAATCATCATGATTAAATTTTTACAGGTAGAATGTTTTTTTTATTTCTAAATATAGTTTTATATTTTTTACTTGGTGTTTATTTATGGGTACATTTTATAATTTTGAAAACGCAAGCTTGTTGATTACAAAAAATAACTTCAAATTATAATAAATTCAATGGATTCGAATTGGAACTTTTGTTAAAATTATATCAGAGTTAGCTATGACTGTTTATTGTATTTTTATTTGTTTTAAATTATAGATAAATTATTTTAGTTTTAAATAATATCTAAAGGTATAGATAAATCAGCAGCTTTCATGAGAATGCCAATAATAAGTTTCGACCGCTTTCCATGACGATATCGATCAAATTTTCAATGACTGAAATTTCCCTTAGACCCTTACATTTCAATTACTATGAAGCGGACTTTGTGAACATGGCTATTGAAATTAACTTGATGAATTGTAACTCTTTTTTCATCGGCTTTATTCTTGATGAAGGAATTTTTAAACTTTATGACTTACGTTTTATCTTGATTTCATGATTTTGTAAACCGCGCAAATAGAACGATTCGGCCTGATGTAGCGTATTGCTTACGGTTCTTAATAACTTTTTAGAATTCTCAAGGTTTCACTCCGCAGATAAAGCTATCGCTAGACAAGCCATGCATGATTTGTTCACCAACATTGAGACTTCTGTTTGTCGCAACTTTCATAAACCCTTCCGATCTTAGGTCGATTCCTTAAAACAACTACCATCATTTCTTGACTCTAGGATTATCAACGATTCTACTGCACCAAGTCTTCAAAAAATTTGTGAACTTTTTGCCAAATATTTTCCCTTATTTTTTCCTAGCAATCATCTGTCTCGACCTATTTTCCATCCAAACTGATACTTTAAAAATCGATTCCATAGTCAATTCGGTTGGCATAAATACTAGTAGCGTTGTTTTCGATAAGCTTATCTCTGCCTTTTATCTCTTTTCTGCTTCTGAGCAGCATGGATTCATCATTCTAACCTTCTCCAACTTGGTTGCTTCTTCTTTGAATGAACAAAAACAGTATTTGATTTAGTTTTTTTCTACAGTGAAGAAACTACAGTGTTTTTGCGACACCAGTTCTATCCAATGCTGCTTTTGTCCCAAGTTTCTGATGGTATTTTAAATCTGCTTTCTTTTCATCTGCCGCATTCTTGCCGTGTTCCGGTATTCTGCAGGGCTTAATTCTTGTGCCTCTCTTACTCCTTGTCTTCATTATTGACCTTCCCTCAGTCATTAATTCTGCTTTGAATATGCTGATGTCTTTAAAGTATTCACAGTAATTAAATCTCTCAACGACTGCTTCCAACTTCAAAATGATCTTTCCAATCTGGGTGATTTGTGCTTGAGAAACTTCAACAGATTTGTCAAAACGAAATCAAAAGTATGATACAATATTTGGAATAATAGCCACTGTACATACTTTATATGCGTTTCAAACGAGTTTGACTAGCCTTGTGAGACAAGAAATGGTTTTAAAAAGCACTTTAGGAGCCGATATTTTTTTACAGTTGGCGACCTTTAAAACAATCATTTCACTTATGAAGTGCGAAAAATAGATGCTCTGTATCAGACCACTCGACTACAACTCTTATTATTTGATAAATGGCTAAATTTTTATTACTAATGTTCGAAGAAGAACATTAGTATTAAAATCGATTTGGAAAAAAATTCATATTTCTTTATATATATATTTATATATATATATATATATATATATATATATATATATATATATATATATATATATATATATATATATATATATATATATATATATATATATACATATATATATATATATATATATATATATATATATATATATATATATATATATATATATATATATATGTATATATATATATATGTATATATATATATATGTACATATATATAGTATTTATATATATAGCATCTATATATATATATATATATATATATATATATATATATATATATATATATATATAATCCAAAAATTTCAGGGGAAAAATCTCAGAAACGCGCGATCCGATTAAACTGAAATTTTCAGGATGTATTGGTGTATATGCAGAATAGTGCCACGTTTCACCAAATGTTAATAATCTTCATCCCTTTGGCACCGTCGGCCATTTTAGTGGTAGTTTAAATATACCTATTACTATGTCAACAAATAACTTTTGCAAAAATTAAGTTTAAACAGTGAGTTTCGAACATATTTTTAATGTGAATATGACATTTTTTTAAATTTTTTAACCCTATGTGTACGCTAGACGCCTAAAATAAGATTGGGAAAATTTGAAAATTTATGAATTGCGATAACTTTTTTTTCCCCTTTTTTTTGTTTTTTTTTTTATATAGTGCTTCCCAGACAACTGGTTTGTTGGTGTAAGGGAAAACACAACGTTTTACGTCCCAACGACATGCGGTGTTCCCAAGTGGTCCCCCATCTAAGTACTAACCGGCCCAGCACTGCTTAGCATCGGTGATCGGACGAGAACCGGTTATTCCAGTATGGTATTGCCGTATAAAAATATAACCCGATTATTAGATCATTACGAAACCTAAAGGAAATATTAATGCCATCAAGTTGTAAACTTGTGTAGTTTTTTACGAACGTGCTGGTAACACTGCAGCTACGGCAGGCATTGGTCGTGAAAACCTTCAAATCATCGAGTCTCCTGAAACATCTTCGTCTTTTACAAAAAAAATCAATTCATATAAAAATCGTATGCTTTGTTTAAAACCAACACATTTGAAATTTAATATCGGACAAGAACGGTAACCCTCCTCCAATTTACCTATATTTTACGGATCCGAAACTTCTGTTCACAAAATTCACAAAATGTATTGGTATTTAGTAAGAACATATCTGCTAGAAGAACTTTGTAAATGTGGGCAACTCTGTGCAAGTGGTGCTATCTTGAAAAATTACAAAGAAAAAAAAATGCGTTTTGCCCTATGATTCGGTGACCAGATTTTCATGAAATTCACACAGTAGCTGAACTTTTTCTAAGCCACGTGTGAGTTTGGTCGAAAAATTCGGTTAGAGCTACCAGCTATGGTAATTTTGGTGGCTTGGATTTTGAAAATTTTATCAGAAACATAATGTTTTTGTCCCATAGCTTCTAGTACAGTCATGAAATCAAAACGAAGTTCACATATTCAGGAAGAATCTGATTGAAAAACCATGATAGGGCTGCCATCTATTGTGGGTTTTGTATTTTTTGGCCCTATCTTTATTAATCGATTTTGTCGTAAAACGGTAATGATTTTATAGTGACAATCAACAACAAAAATTTACATTTTGAACGTTAGAAATTTTTTCCGAATGGTAGCCTAAATTTCTTTGTACCCCTATAACTTCCAATGCAGTCATCGAATCAGAACGAAATTCGCAGGATAGGTTGATTTCAATTTGACGCAGGTGTGATATGTTGTTGGCTTTGATGCTAGCAAAGGGTTGCCAGCGCTAGGAGTTTTTGCTATTTTTTTTTTATTCTTGTTGTATGAATAAATGCTCATATTAAGTATTCATATCGCAACAATTCACAATGAAAATTAGTTACCAATGCTCAAATTTTCTAAGTTCTGGAAATTTTTCCGATAGTGATCCCAAACTTTTTTCTTTGTTTGTAAGTTTGGACGAAGTTACCGGATAAAATCGAGATTGATAGGGGAATTTGATTTTTACGTGAGGCATTTGTGGGAGACTTTTAGTTGCAGTGCTCATAAAGTGTACTGCTTTCAAAGTTTTGTAGTGTTTGACTTTCCTTAATGTTGAAATTCATGCAAATGGTAGCCCTGAAAACCTTTCTACCCAATAAGTTTAAATACATTAGTGAAATCAAAGCGGTTTTACCCTCGAAACAGGTTGAAGTACGTGTGGTTGAATATGCACTCAAAATCTCTACGATTATTCTAGTGTTCATCGAACATTAGTATTTATAGCGGTTCAGGTGCGCTAGAGTTTTTAACTAGATAAACACGATCTGAATTTTTCTCATACACTGTTATTTTGTTCTCATTTCGGAGAAAGTTTTCAATTTCACATCTTGCATATAATACTTTCGAATTCTGAATTAAAATTTAAAGTGGCATAAAAATATAAAATTTTATTTATGAATTTTTATTTATTTAATATTAAGTATGCAATATATAATTCACGAAGGATGTTTAGGTATAAATGAATGAAAAGTTTGATCTCTTAAATAAAAGCTCTGCTTAGAATTAATTACTAAAGCGTTCGAACTTCATAAGCACTCAACTTGAATAATATTCAAAAACTCTGGACTAAAAGAAACAATTTGAAAGTACTAGAAGGAACCTAGCAGAGTATAAGTATTATGTCATCAAGAAATTTCACATAGCCAATGGTATTATATCGTTGAAAGCAATTACTAAAAGAAACTACCAAGACTTTATTATATATCACTCCAGACGACAGTGTTTGCTCAAATACTTTCTGCCAAGCTCTCGGAAAAGTATCCGTCTATTCAATTCCCTTATTCACATGAGTATATTATCGTCGTCGCTTGTTTGTTTAGCCTGAAAGTATTACGAGTACAGTGCTCGTCTTCGTGTATTGTTTACACAGTATCACTTTTCAAAAGCAAACTCAATTTTCTTAATCAGTTCGGCCACACATAATCGAATCAACATCATCGTATCACTTTCAATTTTACTGCCAACGCAACGCAACCAACGCCAAAGCAGATCGTCTATGCTTGAACGATGCGGCAACGGCTGACTACAACGCTAGCCCAAAGCTCGATTGAATACTCGTACCACGAGAAAGATGCGAGCAATTGAAAATGATAAGTCTGAAGTAAATCTCTGCTTTCAATGACATTTCACCTTGGCGACAGAGTCGTCCTTATGCTGTCTGAATAAGGACGACGGCATTGAGACTGTAGCTCGCTACTTTGTATCAAATATATGCATGCGGAGTGCATTAAAGATGTATCGGAAATTAATCGACATGCAGTGCAATTGCAGGGTGAATCCTCGTATTCAATGTAATAGGAAGTGAATGGATGTAAAAGATGCAGGATTAAGGATGCAGGTACCAGTACAGCAAAAATCACTAGACCGGAATTGAATGAGAAAGGCTGCAGAGTATCTTTCATGATTGCTGTTGGTGTAGGAAAAGAGTGTGTTTTAATGGAAACACGTATTCGAGGTGTGGATAGTAGAGAATATGGTTTGTCTACTTTTTATGATCCGGATGATTAAGTTGATTTCCAAGGATAGAGCTGTATGAAAAAACTTTTGAAAATATCTGTAAATTATTGGCTTTTTTACTGGCAAAAACAGATTTGTTAAAAATTCTTTGAAAACTTGTGTGAGGACAGTACGCATAATATGATTTTATGGTTCTATCAGTAGAAGCTTTAAAACAACGACAATATGGTAAATACACTCAATCAAAAAAATCAAAATAAAGAGTATTCTGAATAAAAATTTAAATAACATCGTAATTTCTATTAAAAAAAATGAAAACCCACGCTAGGCGCCAAAAACTTCAGCAAGGTTTTATAGCTTATTATGAAAATTTTGGCAAAAGCATAATGTTCATATATAATGGAGTTTTTATAAAACGAGAAATAGAGAGAGTACTTTCATTGCAGCGTCGTCGTAAAATTAATTCAAATGAATAAATTAGTTTTTACCTATGATTATATAAAACCACTCTAAACTGTTATCAGCAAAAACCATAATTTTTCTTGACAGTTTTCGTTTGAGGATGGAAAAAAAAAGTTTCGTGCTTCTTCTGAACCACTGTATGATAATGCTAAACTTGTATTAGTTTCAAATAATTTGACCCCATATAAATTTTAGAAATAGAAATTCGAAAAAAACATGTCTGTGCTATGATGATGAATAGCAAAGCATCCTTTCAAGCACTAAACCAATCGAAAGCATCAAACGTAAGAATATTTCAAACAATTATATAAGTCACTTTAAGTAAAAATATTTTTAATTACAATACTTTTACTTTAAAGGCAACTTCTTAGTCTTTAAAATATCATAAATTTTAAGCAAAATTCTTGTCATTCAGAACAGATTTTATGGTTACTCTTTTGACTATTTATTTTAATTTTTGGACTATTAGTCTTCTTAGTTCAAGTTTCATGGGAATTTATTAATATCAGGCCGTTGCAATTTTCAACAGCAAAATTGATTTTTAGTTCTGATCATGATTCATAAATCCGAAATCATCTCATTGAAATAACTGCAATCAAATCTTGAATTCTGAATAACTTTCAAATTGATTTCCTTCCGTTTCGGCAGCATATTGCAAATGTCGCAGATGATCCTGAAACTTCATCCCTAATTTGACTTCTAAAGTACCTTTTGCTCGCAAATGTAAATTCCGTTCTTCTTTTAAGCACCATCCGCCTTAAAACTAATGCAGCGACTGCAAAACGTGTATTCGTTTCGGTGCAGCTGGATGAAGATTTTATGGAAAATGATAAACTTTTATTCATATTGTCTCTGAAATCGGAAACAGACAGCTGTGAAAACTGAATATAATGAATGACTGGCGAAGAGCTCATTATGACAGGGTAAAGTTTTGGGTTTTTCATCTCGAATTGGTATGTTTTTTTTTTTCGAAGTTTGAGGTGAGTGAATTGCGAGATTCACAATCGAGAGTTGCACTGAAATACGAGATATAAGCTGTTGGTCATAAACTAAGAGGAAGTGAAATCGTGAAACAGATGCGGAATAGTTATTATTGGCGATATTATCAATATTTCTTTTAGGTTTTGGCATATTTTAAAAGGAAAAAATTATCAAATAAATTTTCATATGACCGAGAAAATTGAAACAAAAGATTAAAAGCTAAAAAGTCTTGCTGACTATTAATAATCCACTATCCGAAAAATTGTCCATGATTTTAAAAATTTATTTTGAAATGGATGAAAACAGATTTAATAGCGTTCTGATCATCGACTCATTATAGGTTTTTATTTAGATTTAAAAAAATATTCGCATTTAAAAATAAACAAAACTTATTGTCAATACTACATTTATTTAGCTTGTTTTGTGCATTCAAAATATAAAAATACATTTTCTGAATTTTCTTATTCTTCAAGATTTTTCAAAAGTATTTTTTCATTTTCATTAGAGACTTCATTAAGCTGTAAAGACCTACAAAAATATTTCATCATTCTTATGCGAATTTCTTTCAAATGATCCTGTAGAAAAAAGAAAATACAATAGGCGATATGCTTCGATAAAGCATTTACTCATTGCAATAACTGGTTTGTTGCAACCTTAATTGGTCCAATGCTGACAGATTGACAATAAGGCAGCTATTATCGGAACACCAGCAAACGAATTTGATTAGATCATGATGCAAATCATTGCTGTTAAGTTTTCTAAAAAGACTAATAATTTTTTCAGAACAAAGAACAAAGGAACAAGCGTATACATATATCAAAAACAAATCAAGGGAGCTACTACCTCAGATATGTGATACCTTTGGGTTTACCGCTACCTAAGTTCTACGAGCTTTTTGTTATTAATTCTCAAATTTGTGTACATATGGTCGACCATCTCAGTGCATATGGCGGCGATTTTTTGTTTCCGGAGGAGAAGACTGTCAACTTTGCTCATAAAAATTAAACATAGTTTTACTGCACTACTACTAAAACTCAAAATCAACTAAATTGCTTCAGTTCTCACAACTGAGATAATTTTGCATTGTCGACATAAGACAAACAGTAAAGGCTCTAGATGAGTACCTTGCTTAAAACCATATGCTGCTTTTAATTTAGATGAAAAGGAGCCAGAAATAAGTACGCTTTGCAAACGATTTGTCAAGTATGAGTCGAAAATAGTTTATGGAATTTAAAGCAATGAAACTTAGCACGGTGCTAGACATCATCAAGCTTATCAAAGGAATTTCAGTAGGTTGTTTATAAAAGAGGCTCCATTGATAAAACTGTGCTAGTTCAGGGTCATATTTGTATTACAATAAAAGTCTATAATATTGGTGATTATGGCCTCAAATTTTGCAATAAGTCAATTGTTGCATGCCTCATTATAAATTCTCTTCTTGAATATAAGAGCGACGGTGGCGTATTTCCTTAAGTGTGAAAATATGTCTGATGTTAAGAGTGTATTGAAAATTTTAGGCAAATCAGATGTTAGTAATGACACACAACATTTAAAAGCAATGATTGTCAAGTTTATTTACAAGTGGGATAATGCTGTCCAAGACAATTTTTTAATCCTTCAATTCCAAACAGAAGGCTACTTGGCTTCAAGTTAGAAATCAAAGTTTGGAGGTAGACATGTGTGTATAGAGCTTGGCGAGGTTTACGGAAAGCAGTAGCCAGGAAATTGCTAATATCAACATGATCATTAAATTATGAGCCTTGAATTTAACCTTTAGTACTTATCTCTGAAACGCATATGATATTATTTTTGATACGCTGTGGTCTCATTGCAGGGAAAATTTTTTGTCAAACAAGGGGCTCCGCCTCAGAATATTCTTTTCATCTTTCGTAACTTAGGTACGATTAGGCATGCGATTCCAAAATTAACAATTTTTATCACAATTGTAAGTTTATTTTAAACAATATATTTCTTTTATAATGGTTTCCTGAAATTTGAGACAAATATTTCAAACATCAAATATCTAGACATTATATCGAATATCAATTCAAAACAAAATTCTCTGGAATAATATTCATACTGGAACTATTTTATTTTTGGACTTTGACTCCCTTCTTCACGTTATTGCGCTCCTGATCCCTTTCTTTTGTCTGTTTTGTCTATTTATCGCTTCTTTATCGATCTGCTACCTTAAGGGGGAAATACATGTAAAATTAAAAACAAGGTGTTAATTTCCGACTGATTTAAAAAATAAATATTGTTTATTCAGAAAATT
The DNA here is from genome assembly GCA_947369275.1 of Nemotelus nigrinus. NCBI lineage: Eukaryota > Metazoa > Arthropoda > Insecta > Diptera > Stratiomyidae > Nemotelus > Nemotelus nigrinus. Next base: position 168,712,830 of record OX376373.1, read on the forward strand.
TTAATTATGAAATCCTTAAAGTACATGTCTCAAAGTACTTGTAAATATTTTTTTAATAATTTTCCAACCCAAAATGGCGGCGATGTGAGCGAATGAAGAAATACACATCCAAAAATGCCTCTTACAATTTAACGCCTTTTCCGGGGAACCTACAACATTCAGAAGAAAAAAAATATACTAATGAGCTGTATAATTCATAGGTTAACCTAAAAAATTTAGAAAAAAAAAATTAAATTTTTACATTAATTTTGGATTAAACAAAAAAACCGTCAATTTTTTTCAAAAAATCGCGTTTTAAACATTAATAAACAAATTATTTTTCCGAAATTATAAGAACAGGCTAACTCATCGAGTAGATAATATTCTTTTGTAAATGTGGTATAAATTTAAGCCGGATTGGCTTAATATTTTGTACAGAAGTTGAAAAAGTACTACTTTGAGAAAAACTCGTTTAAAAAATCATTGATTATTAGTTTTAATTATAACCTTAGTGTGTACAGATTTAGGTAGCGCCGAAGAGAAGGTAGGCAGGGATGCGCGGCAGGTGTGTTCGACCGGCTGGGGAACGCCGCGCTGCCTGTAACTGACTATAACTCGAGAACTAGAGTATTTGGGTCATTTTAATGTTACATGTATGTCCCTCTTTAAGATTCTAGTGCTTGTAGATTTTGGTAAATATTACTCTTGCTCAGTTATACATCTTTTGAAATGGTAAGAGTGCTTTTGGGTTGTCTGTCAGTTTTGTTAAACAGTTTGAGAAACTTGTAACGTATGTACTTGTCTATGGTATGTCAGTGTTACTGATATACCAGGGCGCTCTTGTTATTTTTCCAGTTTGTTTTGTGTGTTTGGTTAAATATAGTGCTTTTGTAGGTGATGATTGGTCTGATGATCTGCATATAGCTGTGTTTTTAATATCTAGCATTTTTGATAAAATAAGCTGGTTCAGTATTTGACTGGCAGCTATTCGATTGTTCTGTATGTGCATATTCCGAAATTACTTTGGGTAAAAAATCCGAAGTATTTAACTGTTGCTTTCCACTTTTTGCTCGTTGTATTCGGTCAGCTAACTTGGATTTGATTTTCGTCGCCTCGTCACAAAAACTACCTGCGTTACTTTGGAGGTATTTCTTTAGAGTGTCTATGTATTGTTGAAGATTAGTGGTAACAGAGTATGCCTGTCAAGATTCATAGTAGATGCAGGTGACATCTTCAAAAGTTTTTTTCAGTGTGCACCATCGGGATGTCTGCACTATACAGTATAGGCAACAGTCAAGAGAGTAGAGAACCCTGTGGGACTTCTGCTTGTATTGTCCGTGTACTGTAAAGGTGGTCGTTTATTCAAACGGAAAAAATGCTGCCCTCAAGAAATGATCTTATCAGTTGCATTGGGTGCTTCGAAATGTAAAATTCATTCATTTTTACGATAAGGCTCACATGGCAGACATTGCCAAATGCCTAGGCAACACCAATCATGACAAGGCCTATCGCCTTTTTTTGACTGCCACCTTAGTTAGTGGCAACTTAGTGGATTGGTAGACTTTGAAGCCAAATTGTTCTTCTGAAATAATTTCAGAAATCCCCACAAATTCAAAAACCTGTGTGAACTCTAATTGCTGTTGTCTCTGTTTGGACGAGATTGGGTATGGAAATAAAGTGGTGGTTAATATTTCTTCTCATGAAGAAAGCGGCGCCACCTCAGACAGTCTGTTATTATGGAAGGTCGAATTGAAAAAAGGAGATGGTCTCTGAGTTTCATAAATGTTTCCTGAATAAGAGCTCTGTCGACCTTGCAGTCAATCAAAAACAGTGTTAGTTTTGTCTTCTTGTTGCTTATGGCATTAGCATGTAAGAATGGCATTCGTGCTAGCTAAATTACTTTTTATTTTCTTCTTTTTTATGGCAACTAATGTTGATCTTTCAATTTACCATATTAAATCTTTGTTTTATCTAGATACCTTTTGTTTTTCTTGCTTCGTTCTCTCTGTTTATACCTTTCTTAGCCATTCTGCCTAACATCATCAGGCATTTTCTGTATTCATTTATATTTTTGGTAACTTTCTCTTATTTCCCTTCTACAATGGACAGTTCCTCTTACGCTACTCTCTAAAGAGCCTTTAAAATTTTCAGGAATTGCTGGTGAACTCACTAACTACTACTTATCAACTCGAAACTTACTGAAAAATCTGAATACAATTGTGTTAAGAATCACTCATTCCAAATCAACAAATTCCATCATAAACTAGTTTACGTTATGGGTTTGTTTTTCCGAAAATAAAATTATTTATTTTCAAATTTTCTCTAAGACAAGCGTTTAAGTTTTTGTTGCACTTCTAGCTCGAATATTCTTAACTGTTATGAGCTTTATTATTCAGTCAACAAATTATTTTGTTTTAAGGTGAATCGAACTGCTTCAGTCGTATTACTTCAAAATAGATGCTCATTCTTAAGTATATATTTATTGAATGAAAAATAAACCCTGTAAACGTATCCAGTGTGGATCAAAACTTATTAATTTGGGTGAACAAATGGAGGTTTCTAGACAAAAGTAACAAAAACACCTCCCACAAATATTATTAAGTGCACTTCAATTCTCTATCGTATACAACCTCTAAATCATTTATATTCAGCTAACTGCTCTCAACAGACAAATCCACAAAGCATCCACACAGTCCAAAAAAGCATACTTTCGCAATTAAACTCCACTAACACCAGCGACTAATCAAATTTGTACCCCAAATTAATACCTTCTAAAAACATTAAATAGTTTATAATTAACCCATTATGGGTGCCCATTATGTCGCTGCCATGCACACTGCATCGATTCTTATCTGTAACCGAAAACTCATTTAAACTGCATCTGAAATTGTTCTGCTTGGAACGCCGTTGCCATTGCGACGATGCTGCTATTAGACTAATAGCTAAAGGACGCATCAATCTGTGGCTCATTATAAAAGTGCTAACGAGTGAAGTGTCACCGCTGGCGAATGCTCGCTGTGCTGGAGCTAACCAAAACCAGGAAAGTCGACAAACAGGATTTAGATTGCATAGTGTGATATTGTCGAAAATTTATGGGGAATTTTCGTATTGTGTTTTGTGTGCATTAAGCAAAGCGTTTTATTTATCATGTCAGGCACATTGGTTTTTGTATGCCTCAGGTAAACAAAAACTTGCCAAAGTGATTCATTATAGCTGGAGATTTTCCAGCATACTGACATGCTGATTTTTGAGGGGCGGGGATAGAGTTACCGTACTTAGGTTTGAGATAATTAATATCTAGCAATAATTTTGCATCTATATTAGCAACAATTTGGAGCGATCCCGGCCTTTTACGAAAAAAATAAAGCCTTTTTCGGTTTTTTAGATCGTCATGCATTTTAGAGTCATTCTGAAATGATATAGATTGTCGTGTAATATAATAATGTGTTGGGAAGAATCCATTTATTTTTATTTGCCGAAAAAGTTGCTCATAATACTTTCAAAAGAATATTGTAGGTAAAAATCTAAAGACTACAAAAATAACCTAAGCGGCCGTGATTTATCCAAAAGAAATATCTACGATCAAAAACGTTCATAATGTGAAACAACCACTTCATTTGTTGCTTCAAACGGTAACTCAACTCCTCTCAGTGTCACTCATGCAGCTACCCAGGAGTTCCACTTCATATCACGACCTGGTATCTATACATGCTTGCTATCATCATGTTTAACTAAAAACGACCGGCTCGACCTCCTGCTGATGTTTCCTCATTAGTGTGAATCCCGCAGCGATTAGTATCGGATTTACCCGGGCAAAATATGCCTAGGCCATATTATTATTACGCTTTACTGTCACAGGTCTGCCGTGACACCAGGATAATCCTTAGCATCGAGGACTTTTTCTCAATGACAAACAGGCACAAGTTGCAGACACAGACAGGATTTTTAGTAGAAGCTCTCAATGCTAGGCACCCTGAAGCTCGCACAAATGACGTGTAAGCACTCGGCGCTTTCTCTTAAAATGCCATACGAAACTCATCTAATTAACCACGGGACACACTTCATTAATTTCACCTCATAATTTAAATAATTGGAATATGACGGAGCTTTTGGCGGGCCAAAATGCTACCTGTCTGGCTGGCAACAGACCATAGAAATAAAGTGAGCTGCTATGGAGCTATAAAAACGAAATATTTCTTTTGATTGTGTCTGAAATTACAATTAGAATTAACTCCGCGAAAATGTTCGCTACTGTGATGTTGATTTGTGTTACGGTAAATGATGCAAATTGCCAACTGACTTAAATGATGCAAATTGCTTATTAGATTATATATTCAATTTTTGTACGAAAATAGCATTATATTTTCAAGATATTTTCAAGTAGCACAAAATAGTTTGATTTAAAATAAAAGTTTTAAAAAACTGTTGAATATACAATTCAAGAAATACCAAGAAAAACCAAGAAAATAGCCAATTTAATTCGAAACAGTCTCAAAATAATGCTGAAACTACTTTTGTAATGAAAGATCTGACTAAATGGATAACAAATTATCTTCTAGCTCGACCATTTGTTACGGTCCTTCTCTCCAACGCGTCACAAATCCTTTATCTCCGACTGGGATACAAGGGCGGCAGTCTTTGTCCGCCTTTTGCTCACGAGAAGGGTCGCGAGTGGGCGGCACTCGCTTCGAATTCGAAGATATGTCTTCTTGCCGTGAAAAAACTGCGACGGTTATCATCCGAACGTAACGGAAAATTCCGATATGTTACAGAAAGAATGGAACAGTAAACCGAGGGGAAAAAAGAATGATTAAAAACGCCAGCGTTACATTAATTGTCACAACGTTCTTTATTCAGTTACTAACGCACTATGTTCAAATTCACTATCACGGCGCCGCGTTTTCTTTGACTTTAATTCAAGATTACATTCACCACTACAATTCATTAATCTTCTACATTCACTATTTTCCAAAATTTTCTCTGACTCAAAATTCTCCCTATCCTAAATGCTAGTACTTATATGCTAATTTGGGTGCCTTGCACATACCTGTGGCAATTTTTCCACCAGGCTTGATGGATTATTACACTGCCGAAATCGTCGCAGCCTTGATCGCCGGTTCTTCCCCGATGATCATGCGATTCGAACAAACTTGGTATCAAACAGCTAACTGGCTGTTCTTTGCCAATCGCTGCGGCTGATGTGTTTCACTTTTCGCCACCGAAATCGTCGCACAGATGGTCCACAGATACTTGTGATGAGAAAACGCACGGGAAATTCAGCCTCGGTTGATATGGGTGAGATCCAGCTGTTCAATTTCTACGCCCGCTCAATTAATGTTGCCTCGCGCCATTCCGCCGTCCTCCGCTCTCGTAAATCAAATATGTGGGAAAAGATAAAAAATCAGTTTTGTATCACAATCTTCCGCTACCAGCGACGCAGCTTACCCTTACCTTGGTCCGGACCAAAAAGAGCCCATCTCATGGCTGTCCGCCTTCCACTTAGCCTCGGTGGATAAACAAACTACCGCTTCAGCGGGATTCATGGAAAACAGTTTTGCTGCTTGTCCCGTTCAAACCATATCTGGGTGCAATGCACTCTTGCCCTTTGGTTCATCAAGCGAGAAGCTTTCTTTACCATTATTTCGCTTGGCGGCCCGAGCGTAGCCTTCCGGATTCTTCCAGTTGGCTGGCATTAATGACGTTTTCAACCGCTTGGCGGCGTTACTGTCGCCAATCATCATTTTTGTCATCGCTATCTGACATTTCGCAAAAATCATAACAAACGTGACCAGTTGCGGCGGTCTTTTCGTGCGAATTTATCGTCGAATTAAATAGATTATTCTGTGCAATGACGTTTGCCTGCCACTTCGCGACGTGTGGTGTGTTGGTGCCATCTCCAGATACTCAGTTCGCTCATGGTCTGTGTTGTGTTGCTGATTAGTCGCGGCGGAGCAAGTATCTGCATTCGCTCCTTGATCCAGTTCACGGGTTGTCTCATTTCTGGACCAAGTCATCGGCGTCCGTCTGATGTGAATCGTCGGCAATGGCCTGGTCTGGCGAGGAGCAACTTCCTTCATCGTCTACATCTTCATATCTATAACTATATATATATATCTACCTATCTCCTATATTTATAATTCTACATCGATTATTATTTTATTTTCATTCACATTATTTTTTTGTTCTCTTTTTAGTCTTTTTAATCGAAATGCTGTAACTAGCTGAGTAACTTTAGACTTTCTTTGCGAAACTAATCCAATTGACGGTGTCTAAATGGAATTCATTTACTATGCACTGAGAGAAAAATCTAGGTAAAATCAACAATTTTCCCGAGTTATTTTTGCTTCAACTACGGGCTGTAGTTAAAATAATCACACAAAAATGGTTGCTTACTTTTATGTATCCTGACGCATGGTCCATGAACTGCGCCCGTGGTGCAAAAAAGTAAACAACAACAAACTATGATATTTCGGCAATGCGCAAAGTACGTAATAGTAAACGACTATAGTATGTGGTACCCCAACAATAATGAGTGATTCAACAACAATTTTCAGCAGACAAAAATGATTGATCAACAATCAAATTGTATGCACAAAAGGGATGAGTTCACTCAACAATGAATATAAGAACTGTTGGGATGGTTATCGACAATTAAATAGTGCGCAGACATTGAATGTTTGTAAACTAGTACCAGTTGACAAACTTTTTTATAAATTTGCGATTGCTTTTTCCATTCTTGTATATATTACCATAGACAACGTATATCGGCTCTAAAACATTTCCAAGCAATATTTGATGGGGAATATAGATCATTTTGCGGATTAGCCTCCGATAGTAGAATCAAATGGAATTGTTTTTATGAGATCATTAACAATTGAAATATAGCTAATAGTCCAGTGAAATTCGATATAAAAAAGGCGGAACTTCGGAAAATTGGGGGAAAGCCTAATTTTGGTGTGAACCTTGATACTGGCGTGTTGAACAAAATGTCAAAAGCTCCGATCGATTCGAGTGCTGCGTTACTTTTTATACGGGATCAAACCTCACCATAAGTGGCCTTTCCTAAATATCTCAGCAACCGTCACGTCTTCAGAAAAACAATGTCTGACAAATTTGTAGCTTAAAAAAATTTCCAAGAAAAAAGATTTAATAACTTTTTCTTGTAACCATAACCGTTTTTGAGATATATTGATCTAAACATTTGCTACTAACAGCATCCTATTTTTAAACGGCATGTTAATATTATCCGATTTTGATTACGACTTGGAATGTTTGTGAGTTTGTTTTCTATGTTTAAGAGGCGCATAAAAAAACATGTAAATAAACTTATCAACCAGACTCCACTTTCATAAACATCAGTATGCCAAACATCATCACTATTATAGATAAAATGGTTGATAGCTATTCGGCTTCCCTCCATCGATATTTCACCCCTCGCCACTGATATATATATATATATATATATATATATATATATATATATATTTTATAGATATATATATATATATATATATATATATATATATATATATATATATATATATATATATATATATAATATATATATATATATATATATATATATATATATATATATATATATATATATATATATATTATATATATATATATATATATATTACTATATATATATATATATATATATATATATACTATATATATATATATATATATATAGATATATATATTATATATATATAATATAATATATATATATATATATATATATTATATATATATATATATATATATATATTATATATATATATATATAAATATCTATATATATATATATATATATATATATATATATATAAAAATATCTATATATATATATATATATATATATATATATATATATTTATATATATATATATATATATATATATATATATATATATATATGATAATTTTGAATTTAATAAAAGTTTTTTAATATACAAGCTTGAAAAAATACTTTTTTGACGTTCAAAAATGAAGCCAAAACCTGTCGGAAACTAATACTTAAATCTACTGCATAGACCATACTACCAATTTTATCAAGACTTTATTCGGATTATTTAAAAAAAAAAACTGTACATTTTTCTGATTTGCTGAAAACCCGAATTATTTGAATTTGTTTTATTTGTTTTAAAAAAGCTCTATGAGTGTACTGGTCACAAAGCTAATATTATTTTTTTCTTAACTCTCAAATTATACGGCATGATTTTTTCAGCAAGATTTTTCAATCGAACTGTCAAAATTTAAAAAACTAGCTCTGCACAGAGCTGCAAAGAAATAGACTAGTAATTTAAGCCCGAAAAGTATGCCGTGCAAACGAATATAACGTATTTGATCCCTACATCAAAGTAATTGAAGTGAATGGCCCATATTATTAATCGGAATTTCAAAATTCACTTTAATATTTGCATCTCATTGTGCCACTTTTGCTTGAAACAAAAGCTGAAAGCAAAATGTACCCAAAAAGGGTTTACATTCTATTTAAAAAGTAGTTTTAGCATTTGAAATAGTTTGAACTCCTACATTGATCGGTAACTGATATTTTAAAGCCATTTAAACAGATTTATACATTTTATTTTACCTTCGTCTTTTTCCCATAAGCGACTTGCATTAATTACCAGTGACATAGTATCTTAACAATATCCTGCTATTAATGAGATACAATACAATAATTTATTTATAAGCTAATTTCCTTCAAATCTGCCATCTTGGCTCAGATTCTTTTTGCGGTTTCACACACTATTCTGATCGTCTCAAAGAGTTACCAAGTGAATAAACTTTTAATTTTATTATTGACTGAAATCCGAAATAATACTTCGATTTCATGTAAGAGCTCCCAGAAAATGTTGAATTTGGCCTTAACATTTATTCGTAGCCAAATAATAAAACAAGACAGTTTATAGACATTTAAATGATTTTTAAAAACTTTAAAATAAAATAAGTTTTAAAAATTTCAGTGAAAACATAGACAAAGCACAGAAGTTTAGCAAATTTAATCGTTATCAACAGGCTTTTTGGCATATATTAGATGCTCTGACAAAATGTGCATGTAAATTCGTATCAAAACACAACAATTCGCAACATATTTCTTAGCTGGAATCAAACAAGATTTATGTGACCCTCTCAAACAAAAATAGATTGCAGAATAAATTACATTTCTATGAGAACTTCAGGAAATTATAAAAGAAATTGACAAATATTGGAAAAAATTTGTTCAAAAAATATATCAGCAAAAAACATACCATTAGCTGATTTATAAAAATATGTATATCAGATTACGCAAAATATGTGAAATCGTTAGCTAAATTTATAATTTATTTATATTATATATATTTTTTTGGCCATTGTTTGTATATTTCAGCAATTTATAAATTTAAGTTATTTGATTATTTTAGTAATGCTCTGTACTTCTTTGGTTTTATAATTCAATTCCGAACAAATTTAATTGAGCAACGATTCACTACACATACTTTTACAGAATCTAGATAGGTAACTTTAAGATTATCGCTTGTACTACTTTTAAGTCTCCCTAGTCTTCATCAGCTATTTTCGTTTTTATTCGAATTTAAATTTTTTTCTAGTTGGTGCAGGTATGAAAACAGTAATTTGTGAAATGTTGAAACGATTCGCAACCAGAAATTAGGAGAAAGCCTATAATAAAGGTGAAATAGATTAAAAACTTAATCATAATCATGTCTTCGGGACAAAATTATGTTGAATATGCGCTTCAATTGTTAGCCGTGGTAAAAAAATACTAATTATGTAATTTAAAGCAGTGATATATATCATATATGAATGAAAATAAGACATGAAAATAACAAAATACAATATTAAAAATATTTAAGAAAAAGTTTCAATAGAAAACTCATTAGATTTCAAGAATTATTTCATTGACTTTACGAATAAACTACGTTTTGAATAGAATTTAATTTCAGATGTAAGTATTACAATTCTCAGAAGCAAATTTTTCTTCTTTTTTTTAAATTCAGATATACTTCTGTTGCCTGCCGCCATATAATATCGATACTTTAATCAAGTACTAAAGTATATGATTTACATAGATACGGTGCAACTACTGCAGAAATCTCAAAACCATTCTTTACTACTTGCAGACTCAAAAGCAACATGTTACCTTTTGAAATTCCTCCATCAATTTCAATTAATAAATTGCACTTTCTGAACCAAGCACATATGATTGACCGCAAGACAGGCAATTTATTGACTTGTTTAAATATGCTCCAATCTATTGACCGCACAATTCAGATGTGCTGGTAGGTATGATACAAACCATGAAAATTTAATTAACGCCATCCTTTGATACTGTTTGTTTTCTGGTATGCCGGAGCATGTATGACTAGCATTAATAAAATCGACCACAGGACTCTAGTATGGGGTTGGTGCGATATTGATTGGCTTTTGAGCATCTACATGTACTGCTTTGTAAAGTGTTGGCAAAAGGAAGCAGTATGAAAGTTTCTGGAAAGTTAAATGTCTATGAACAGTGAATTCTTATGAAAAAATTATGAACACACACAACACCATATTTTTTTTTACCGAATCAAGAGAATCGACACTGAGTTGAAATCAATCTTGTGTTTATTTCCTTCAAACAATTGTGAAATTATTTTTCCAAACAGGATTCAATTTTTATGGTAAAACATACCAAATTCTTATAGGGACTCCATTTCCAATCCAATCGAATTACAGAGCAGTACAAATCTTCAAACAAAAACAATCTATTTTACGATTGATATCTTGAGCATAATGAATTGTATAAAATTGCCAGGCTTATAAATACACATTTAAGGAACGCAAGACACCGAGCTTTCAATAAAGATATGTATCGCTTAATGGATGGAATGGACCAAGCACTAATAGAAATATATTGCCGAGCAAATTTGCATCAAAGCCTTTGCCCAAAACGTTCCAAGAACTAACGATTCAAACGATCCAAGGCGACTGCAAGACGAAGATGAAGACGAAGGAGCAAGTCGTAAAGTGTGAATCCGGAACACAGAGCACCAGAAAGGATTTATTGGGTCATTAAGAAGCCTGGCTACGGAGACGTAACAACAATTGCATCCTGTGTGTAGCATGCTAACGGTGCCCTGCAGCAAACAACAAACTGTCTATTGTACATGAAAAGCGTTACTATCTGGAGCTGCAGAGGGCACAACTAAAGGATCAAGTAATGCATTAGTTGCCTTAAGATTTTCATGCATTTTGCGAATGAACACTTGGAAGGTATTAAGCTGCGTTTCGGCTTTTGTTAGTTGAAAATACTTTAAGTAACGGCTTGAATGGTATAATAATGCAAACCAAGCATTTTAAGCTAGATCGGTCCTATGCATTGAAAGTATCCAAAGCTGGAGATAAATCACAATAATCTCGTATATTAGGTTGGAATCGTCTGACTGCATTCATTAACTGATGCATGTTTTTGAGAATTCATAAATTTTGTTTTGTGATTAGCTCTGCAGAAACATTCGGTTTTGCAATTATGAATTGGTAAAATAAACCAATGCAGTTAATTCTCTTTCTCACTCACTTGTACAACTCAATGCTGTATTGCTTAAAGCGCTCATTTCAGTAAGATATTTCAGGAACATCAGGGCTAAAAAATAACCTCAAGGAAAACGTAACCAGAAAATAAGTAAAGTAGACCTCATATTTCTTGGAGTCACATGTTTTATAGTTTTACATTGATTATAGTCACAGAAAAAGAGCTTTGTTTTAAAAAAGCTTGAGTGCACACAACTAGCGCACAGTTTTAATAAAATCTAAATTAGTGAATTTTTGTTGTTCAATTTTAGATCATTATTATTCATCCGTATTGTGAGTGTCGAGTCGATCGCTAGTCGATAGTCGACGAAGTTGTCGGGTCGATGGCGTTTTGATATTGTGAGAGTCGATCGAAACTACTTATAAGTACTACCATATTGAAATCGAGGAAAATGCTTGAATTGAGTGCTATTGGGAACGAAAGTGCCATTCTGAATAATTCGTCAAGTGCATTTTTTTCTAAAAACAATATTTTTTTTTTGAAAGTTTGTAAAATGAATTCTTTTGATTTATTTTTTGACGACGACTTTCATGAGGACAATCAAGCTGCCCTTCTAGAGTTAAGGTGAAAATAGTGGCTTAGAGATTCGTCAAATTCTTTGGATATGGACAATACGAAGTAAGTACTGTTTATTAGAATGGTCTTGATTTTGTAGTTTAGACTGACGAAACGCTACTGCTTATTTTACAAACTACTTTATTGACTAGACTTAATTTCTACTAGTAACAATTTGATGAAAAATAATTCGAGAATGTTCGTTGATGTTGCGTCGGTGTGACGTGCACGGTTTCTGTCGATGAACTAGTGCGGAGGCGAATGCAATCAAGTTAGCTTTCTCCTCTTGCGGTAACAGTGGTGCAACTGGTGTTAGTGTAGAGAGTAGATTTATACAGCATTTCAGACTTTCAAAAGAAGCATTCGCAATGCTGCTCGGAGTTTTGGTTTACTCCTTAACAATAAATTAACGTTTTCAAATGTTTGGTAATTAATCTGTGAATAACTTCAAACGTTGAAGATGCCACTCGTACATTTGTTTTCATTTAAATTTTTGAGCACAAAGTCTTTTTTGTCTCTGGTATCTTCTTCATAAATCTGCAGGGTTTTTGCTTTATCTGTAAGGACTTTTCTCGCAATTTTATCTTGTATTTTTGAAAGCAATGTTGTCAAAGAGTAGGGTTTCTGCGACATTTTTGTTAATATTTTCCCTTCAGTTCAGTTTGCTTTTCGAGTCATTGGAGTCTAATTTCCGATTGGTTGGCGGTGAAAGATTTACTATTCGAGGTGTTTTTTCCGTTGAAAAAGTTGTATATATGGCTGCTGGTGGTAAAGCGCTTACAACTGAGGTTGCTTGATTGCTTGTGGAACAAGTTAAATTCGACGATGCAAACTCCACACTCATATCGCGCAGCATTCCGAAGTCACAGCCAACAGTTAAATTCAGTAAATCAACTACACACTCTTGAAGAGGGGAGAAAAAAAACTTGTTTTTTTGGACGACCATCAGTTTTGTTTTTCACTATTGTTCTTATGATCTTTTAGAACACCTAAACACACCTGAGGAGGTCATACGAGTTTAAGAATTTTGATATCTTAATAACAAACCTTCTGCCAGCCACTTATATTTCTTACTGGTAGAACTTTAACGCATTTTTTTTAATATATAGTGCTTCCCAGACATCTAGTTTGTTGGTACACAAAGTTTTACGTCCCAACGACACGCAGTGCTGCCAAGTGGTCCCCCATCTAAGTATTAGCCGGCCCAACACTGCTTAACTTCTGTGATCGGACGAGAACCGGTTATTCCAGTGTGGTATTGTCGTATTTTTTACATTTTAACTATTATTTATTTATATTTTAACTATTAAACAAAAATTGTGTGACAGCCATTACTGTGAATATGTAAATTTAATTTATATTTAATCCGTAATTTCAATTAATTTTTAGTTCTAATATTAGACGCGAATAAGATAACAAAGTAACAAACAAAGTAAAGCCCTGAATTGTATTCGACGCGAAACGAAATGAAGTGTCAAATCCCATACAAAATCAGCCTGGCGCGGAATTTCGTTTCGTTTGGTTTTGCTCGTCAGTAATGTGTTCGAAGACGTATAACTGTCTTCGAAGACAACGCAGTGACTCGCTCTGAGATGGCGCTGCACTATGTATAAGTTAAATTTTGCGGCCATTTAATGACCCAGGTACCTTAAATTTAAACACAGACGTTTTCGCTGTATTCCGTTCGTCGAATACATTACTAGGCTTAAAACGTTATGCGAAAGGTCAAAAATTAAAAATATTTCACTTCTAAATATACTTGAGCCACAAATTAATATTTTTATTTGCGTGTAGTAGTCGATAGAGCACTGGCTTCTTGTATGTGGGGCCCCTGGTTCAAATCCAGGTTCGGACACGGGACCGCGCACCGAGCCTTGAGTTTACCTAGCTCTGAATAGGTATCTGAGTTAAATCAGGCCTAAAGTGAAGATTGGAGCTAATCACTCCGAACGCGTATTCACATTGATTATAAATTTGTGAATGAAACTCTTTACCAGCTGCAACCTTACATTGTTGTGGAACTACTTCATTTTTATTAATAATTAATATGTTGCAACTTATATGGACTCGTTCCGAAAAAATAGTACTCTATAAAGTTTACCTAGACCAAAAGCATATCTTAGGCCAATTTATTGTTTCGAAGTTTTATTCATCTATATTTGGCAAAATTTTATTAATATTTTACATGAAAGTATTTCAGTTAAATTCTTCACATGCAGCCTGTCGTAAATCTAAATTTAAAAAATGCTCATCAAATCAAAAAGATTTAAAAGCAAATTAAACAAAAAATATCGGGTTTTATACTATGAATCGTAAAATAAAATCATCAAATCATCTCTCCAAAATCGTTCCAATGAAATTGAGCAAAAATGCTTCCTATCACTAGATCATACCGAACTTCTGTCAACTATTTCTTCAGGCGTTCATGTTCCTTTAGATTTCATTGTTCATGGCATCGTCATCATGGGACGTCTTATTCCATCGTCAACTTTAAACATATCGTAGCGATAAAAATGTTCGGTTGTTGTGAAGTACTTTATGTCAGCCGGGGTTAAGGTTAAGCGCCATTACAGCTGCTTGGCTCTTTTTCGGGAGTTTCTATGAGGAATGAAAGTTTATTCGCTTGTACTCGGGGATATCATAAAGTTCCTGGATCTTGTTTTTTATGTTTTCGTCCCGAATGATGCCGTTGCTGCAGCGGCGATGAAAAACTAGAAGACGTTTTGTGATGCTTGTACGAACTCATGGAAAGATTACGAAACCAAGAAAAATTTCCGAATAAAAGAAAAGTCATTTGAAATTTCTCCGAGTGGATTTGATAGTGTTTTATTTGAGTTTATAGTCCATATTGTAAAGTTGACTGAATTCTAGCTGATATATTCGGGTAATCTAAAATGATTTACAGTTCAAGGTGGCAATGCCACAATGTTTTATTGGCATGTGTATAACGGGCGAATAAAGGTAAATGTGAGATTTATGGAAGATCTGGTGGTACTATTGAGGATTTTGAGTGAAACGTTGTAAGCTAAAATGCATCGTTCAAAGCGATTTATTTGCAAGATCGCCATACTTCAATCATGGAAACGGAATAGTAAAATTCCTAACATACTTTTACAGTGCTTTTCTAGACAAAATAAGATTTTTATTGGAAATGGTAGTAATCTAGGTGATGAACTACACTTGGGTGTCATATGTTATTATAGCTGGAAATGAAAATACTTGTTCTCATGAAAAACAACACAAATAAGCAAAAAATCGTATCTTCAATTTACATAATGCATTGTATTGTATGAAATGAAAGCTTTTTTCTGTTCTGTGCAACTGTCCTCATATCACAAGGCATTTCGTAGAAAAAGAAGTAATGCAGATATGATACTAAAAAATTTGAAGCAGTCTTAGAGGATGATTACAAATATTTGGAATAAACATCAGTAAATATTCGTGCCTTACATGAGTCCTTTTAGTCCACCATATGTATGCCTTAATGCGATTATAGTTTCCAATTTTTTTCTTCTTGAGATAGTCTTCCTTTCGCAATTACTTTACTTTACTAAAGATTCACTATTATATTAATAAAATTAGCACAAGAGACAGTGTGTATATGTCACGCTAATAAGAATGAAAACATTTCCGCAGCTCTTCAATCTAAAACTAATCAAGCTAAACGAAATTCGGAAAGCTTTAATCTCCAAAAATAATGCTTCCATTAATATATATCCTGAAAATAATCACCTTTACGTTTATAATTAAAATATTTAATTTACAAACGAATTTCAACTTAATCTCTAACAATAACAGCACTTCATGAGGCCCGGTGATTTTCGGCAGCATAATCAAAATTCTGAGTAACAAAATAACACAACGTTATCTTTAATTGAGTTTCCCTACCGTCGAAATTCATTAAATCGTAATTGTACTGGACAGGGCTGAAATACTAGTAGATTCATTCATCTCATGGTTACCCGGCACCAACCTGTCGATAGAGCAAAACGGGAGACAGAACTGCCGCAGCATTCGTTTTATATTGTTTCGAG
Organism: Nemotelus nigrinus; assembly: GCA_947369275.1. Lineage (NCBI taxonomy): Eukaryota > Metazoa > Arthropoda > Insecta > Diptera > Stratiomyidae > Nemotelus > Nemotelus nigrinus. The sequence continues at coordinate 168,728,982 of OX376373.1, forward strand.
ATTCAGAATTTCCCACTCAAGGAAAATAAACATTGAGTGGAAAACGTTTTACTTACGCTATTTACATTCTATCAGAAGGCTTCCAGCATTTTCGTATTTGTATTTATTTTCAATTACGCGTATCAGTTTATGCAATACGTTTTGCCATACACAAATCTGCTTTGGCAAATACGAAACAATGGGATTGGGGGCTCGCAATGGAAATAGTAGTGAGAAGGAAAATAAGGATGTGGACTTATGTCTGTAAAATGTTTGCCTATAATACAGACATATTCATGTATATATGTAGATACATTAAAATTGCGGTATTGTTACAAGCTTAATTATTTAATTGATACCATCTAAACATTCTTAACTGTAGTGTGCATTAATTCGCGTGCAGAGCCTTTTCACTTGAATGATCTTCTGTGATTTTCGATAACCAAAAAATAAATAGTAGAAGATGAAAATAAAGATATTAGCTTAAGGACTTCGATATTCAGGATGACTGACTCGAAACTGAAAATTAAATCATACCCTTTCATTTATTTAATTACAACGTAAAAAGTCTAATAGATCAATTTTTGATCATTTGAAAATTTCCATAATTAGTTGCCAAATGCAAATTGAATCACATACTAGCATTTATCAGGTATTTGTCTCCTACAACTGCGAATCAGGAAAAAATTCATCACCAGACCATGCAGTCAATTGTATTCCTGATTGGTCTGAAGATTTCATTTAATCTTCACTGAACGTTAGAAGCTACATAAAGTCAGTGAGTTAATCTAAAATGGTTTCATCTTAATTTCCCACAGGGTGTCTTCCGTTTCAATTTGAAATAAAGCGAAAAATTACTAGTCTCTTATTCGCCGGGAAAACTTCTATCCGTTTATCTGTATTCAGAGGCAGAGAAAATCAGAGCAAGAGAGAGAGAGAGAGAGAGAGAGAGAGAGAGAGAGCTGGGAAAGAAGCTGTGGCAATGATGAAGTTTCATTGTCTGCCGGGAATGTTACATTTAATTCGTTCATTTTCCAGGTAGCTTCCGTCAACGTGAAATAGAAAAGTCATTCTTCCTGGTGAGCCGGCGAGCGAATAATGCGACAACGCTGTGTCCCGGTTCCGCTGAATAGAAGAAATGATACAGAAACTTACTTGATTAACAGCTTCAATCGTAGCGTGCCATGGTTAACCTCAACTACAACCGGTAACTATTTGTCTTGACTAGCGTTAGACTTCCGCGAAAGTACGACGAAGGTAAGGAACTGCCACTTTTGTTTGAGTTTGTTAATTGTATTCAGAAAAATAGATAATTTCATTTGAAGTCAAATTGTTAGGACCTTGCAAGTGTTTAAACTATGGATGAATTTCGCATGGTGAAATTTAAGAATATGTAAATAAGTGTTCTTTGCATATAACTATGGAAGCTTTATGGACTTTTATTGAAAAGCATCAACTGCACCACCTTAAATCTTGCGTAATAGCATTGCCTACGCAAAGAACTATTTTATTGGCGTGATATCAGCTTTATTGAACAGTAACTGCTGCTGTTGGTTTCGCTAATTATGTAATGCAAATCAGTGCCTAGCTATATAATGTTGCATTTAAATCCTTTATTTAATTTTGAACTTAAGTCAGCATAAAATATCACCTGAGTCCGCATCTAGTTTGCACTTGATGTCAGCAACTAGCTCACAATGGTTCCAAATACGAATCTTGAGGGACATTCTCGTCTCGCTCGTAAAGCTTGGGTTTAATCTTTGATTAGTTAGGGTTTTTCATATATCTTTAAAAAATGTTTTTAAAGTAGATATTTTTATAATGTGCAGGCAAAAAATGTATATTCTGTTAGTGGTTTTGGTAGCAAATTGACGCGCCACTGTTATTGAGTTCAGTGCGAAACAAACCTAATTTTCAGATGAAAATTGTCGATGATAATTCATTTTAATGAAATATGAAACCGCTAAATTTTATATTTCCCATGAATAAGACTTTTAAAAGACAAGATTGCCATAATATACCAGCTAAAGTTTATGTGTGATGGTAAAACCTCAGCTGACCTCTTCGTTAACTCCAGTAGTGGGCGACAATCGTGACGGATTTTCAAAAAAACTTCTGACTGTAATCTCATCGTTGGCTGAGCCGGATCCTTTCATTGAACTGGTGAAAGCCATGTTCAACTTTTGTGTACGATGCTTTTACGCAGGATGAGAATCTGCTTCTAACAGCTAAAAAAGTCTGAGGCTTCAAATTCTACCTACATCTGAGAATATTCATTTGATGGATAAGAGATTTTGTGAAGACGTAGAACTTTTGTTTTGTGTGCTTGCTTCGATTTTAGGGCGGACATTTAGTTTTGCTGTAAGCTCGATGATTTGCTCACAGCTGTCTATATATATCAAATATCTCATGCTTAGTTATATTTTCTGCTATGTTTAAAGATATTTCATAGCCTTCAGTAAATCGATATTTTTTTATTCTCACATAGAGCGCCAAAATTTGTTGCGATTTATATGCTCAAAAACGAATAAATTCCAAAACTTTTCAATTTCAATGAAAACCAAATAATTTTTTCAATAAAACAAGAGTGCTGGAGATTTCATGATTTTCAATCATACGAATTATTTCAACTAATAAATCATACGAAAAAATGATATTGTCATTCAAATAAGACTATTAAAGTAATTTTACACTTAGAATGACTTGATTATTTTTAAGTGAAGTCAGAAAAAAGTACAAATTCTTCCATAGTTTTAAAAATGAACTTTTTTAAATATCATAATAACTCTTGATAGCAAATTTGAATCAAAATAAAATGATTTTTTTCACTTATGTTTCAAAAACTAAGACGGTTTTTCGAGAAGAGCTATTACATTTTGGATCCGAACTAGCTTTTTCTCCGAAATCTGAAGTTATTTCAGTTATCTTTTTTTAAGTTAGACACTTTTTGGTCATAGTTTTGGCCATCCATTTACTAGTGCGTAGTTAAATACTTTAAATTTAATACTTTAATACTTTAAATTTAATTATTTTTATGTTTTTACTTAAAGTCAGTTTGATAATCGAAGTGTATTGAGAGGTTTCTGTCTTCTTCTTCACCTTTTTAGAGTTGATTTTTATTTTTCACTAATTGCAGAAGTTATTTGTTTTATTCGCGGTTGAACTTACATAATGTGGCTTTGTTGTCAACTCACATGAATATATTCCAGTGACGAAGTTTTTTGATACTTTTAGTCCCAAATTTGGAAAATTAATAAAATAAAAATTATTTAATTGTGGTGAACATCTAAAAGCTAAAGTCAGAAAACAAAACGCAGAAACCCGTGCACAATTTTTATGAGTTTGCTTATGCTATTTGATACTCCAACAAATCTGATAGTAAAAATATATCGGTTTGATTACCGCGCGAGAGTGAGAAAAAGGTTGAATCGGACAGAAACACATTTTCAGAAGAGTGTAGGACTTGAGATTGACCTCTGCGGTACTCCCACAAAACTGTACTTTAACAATGATGGATAAACCATCGTGCCAAGTTGAGTGTTTTTTTAAGTGCTGAATGAATGGATTAAACGGCTTGACACCAAGTCAAATGTAAGAATTGATTGAGAAATTTTCAAGATGCTGCTAGATCGAGGAGATAATTACACTTTCTGCTAAGAATTTTTTCTTTATCTAAAAAAAACAAACTAAAACTGGCATTCTTCCACTTGTAAAACATAATCTGATTTCCCACTTTTATTTCAACGTATTAAATTTACTGATTTGTACGTAAATTGTTCGAAACTTATCAAAAAGCTTTACTTTAATCATCAAATACCTGATTGAAAACAAGAAGCGTTAAAAATCAAAATTTGCCATTGTCTCAAAATAAGATATTATTATTTTGCGTTACATACGGATTTTGGCAACATGCCACTTTCCAAAAAGTTATTTGTTTCAATTCTAGCTTTGACTTAGTTCAAAACCAAAGAATCAAGAAAGGTAAAATACGAATGCACCCATAGACCAAATTTTTATATTCTTCAAAACAATTTTATAAAAACTTTTAACATCAAACTAAATATTATGCAAAATAAGACTATCAAATTTTTTCCTGTGGATTAAATGATCGTTATAGTTTTATTTGAATTATCAGAGAAATTTGGACGGATCCAGCTTCTTTTGAAAGCTTTACACTCCAAAGATTTCATGGAGAGAAGCCAATTCTTTTCGTACTTTATATTATTTTTGACATCAGTGTTTCATAATAATTATATCATTATTATATTTTTGACATTTCAGGGAATATATTTCACCACAACAGGGAATATTTTTAAATAAACTTTTAAAAAAAAAGGTTTTTTTATAGTAAGCTTTTTTACAGGAAACTTATTTGAAACTAAGCATTTATGCAGTATAAATGCATTGCTAATGAGCTCTTTTCGGATTTTATAGTTCAAATATAAAAGAAAACTTCAGTAAAAATAATGAAAATGATTTGTTTGGCCCTTGAATAAATTTGAAAGAAGAAAAGAAAATAGTTACGAGTGTTAATTCCTTGTTTACATCGTGTGCCATTCAACATTCGTTCCTGGTCGTTCCGAGCCCCATACAAAACTGTCTATGTTGAAGTACCTTCTTATCAGCTCAACATGTTTTTCTCGTTCTTTTTTTTATTTGATTTGCATTGTACTATAATAAACCGTTAAGATCTGAAAATCTTGTTTTTTTTTTATTTTTGCGACAGGCCGCTTCATAAGCTACAAATCTATGAAATGATAAAGTTTGTCATAATTGAAAAGAAAAAACAAAAACTAATGCAACCAATTAAATTTCAAGTAAATTATATCTAGGGAACTTATGATTTCATCAATTCAAATTGTGTGTTTGGAAACCCACACTGGGCGCCAGAAACTGTTTCGATATGTTTGTTCAAAGGCGTAGAAATTCAAGCATTTTGAATAAGTATCGAAAACATAACAATATATTTAAAGAAATTAAACTAAGTAACCACTAGAAATTACATACAGTCGGACTATTTTAGAGAGAAAGAAAATAATTAATCGAAAACTCACATAATGAGACAATGTTTTGTTGGATTAAATATCATTTTGATTTTAAATATTAATGTTAAATCCCAAAAGTGAAGGAAAAACAAATTTTACATTTTTTGCATAAATCCCGAATCCAATTTCGCAATTACTTTGTGGTACTTGAATTATTCTTATAAGATTTCCATTAAATTTAACTTATTTGAATGCAGAATTGAATTGATTGAATTGATTGGATTTAATAAATTTTTTTTGTCAAAATATACGCAATTTGTTTCGGATGTCAAAAGAGACAAAAGTTTCGTCGATTCTCGAGAGCAAGAATAATTTGAAAAATGTATATTCTTGATATCGACTTTCTTATTCTTCGTTTTTAATATAAATCAAGTCGTTGTCATGTAAGTAAGCATGAAAAAACCGGATTTGTTCTTATTTGATGATAATTTTTTTTTCATTTGTTGTATTATTTTGAATGTTTTCCCCCATTTTCAGCTGTGTTATTTATGTTGATTGAAATGAAATTTTCAATGAATACGTACATTCAAAATTTCATTTCAGTAACTCGCTCTTCGCTGTTAACACAAAGCTTTACATTGACTAGAGATTGTAGTAAACTATGCGAATTATTGCTCTTCTTGAATTATTGAGCTTCGCACTGGGGTAAAAAAAATTTAAGAAAATGAGTGTGTCTTGCGAAATATTATTCGTAATATTTTTTATTATATATGGTAATCTAGAAAAGAAGATGCTGGATAAAGTTAAATATTTACTTCAAATGCATGTAACCATTGTTTCAGCTAAATATACATGAAGTAATATTTGGGCTATTATTGAATTTTCTCAAATCTTATTCCAATGAACATTCAAAGTTAAGTAAATAACACGAACACGTTAAATTAAATTTTCCCGAAAATTCTAGAATTTGATTTTTGAATTCTTGAAACGTACGGCAATGGCAAAAATTTCTAACATGACAAAACTTAAGTCTCAAAACTTATTAAAATTGTATGGTCAGTATTTCGTGATTTTATATTTAGGTCAGTATTTCGTAATTTTATATAGATTTTCGAATCATTTTTAAATTCCTTCTTGTTTGGGATAACAGGTAACAAATAAGTTGGTTCTAAGGTTCTAACATTTTGAAACATTTATGAAACATTTTGAATCATATCATATATTCAAACATTTATTTCAAATATTTAATAAATTATATGTTGCAGATTGATTTAAACTGAAGAATTCACAAGCAAATGTATGATTGTACAGTACTATTTTATAATTGATAACTGAATATACACTAAAATCATCAAGTTTTCATATAATTCAATTAGTTCACCAGGTTTTACATAGAAATGTAATTTTTTATCTAGTCTTGTGTACATTGATAAATCTCTTATATTTTGTATGGGAAATTAACGGTGTTTACTCAGAAAACTATTATTCTTAAAATCAACTTTAATATCATATTTATCGCCATCGAAACCTGCAATTTATTACATCAAACTACACTCAACCTCCCACTTTCGACAAACACCAAAGGAAAAACTTTAAAGAAACGACATAGCAATAATATTTTCCTCGAATCGAAAAACTCTTAAGCACTCCAAGTGAAACAATGATTTACGTTTCGTTCAAGAGCCACTCTAGTCGATGTTGTCTCGAATCAGTATTTGGACTCGAGCTCGTTCGTCGTAGATATCCTCCTTGCCAAGGATATAGTGTTTTCCAGTATGAAAGGGAAAACGGCGATAAATCAAAGTGGATATCTTATGATGGCGCTCGCCGAGATCGAAATGAAGCTCAGCAAGCCGACAGAATCACGGACGATAGTGTAGTTACCACCCAATTCGACTACGATGGTCGTATCTATTGAGATAGTCGCACACAAAAAAGAAACTTTTAACAACTGAAAATAGTCAAATAAAATTGTTGGCACGGAGCCACCATTAGCATTATATCACTGGGTTACACGATAACGTAGTGACGAGGGCCCCAAACTTTGTAAATATTTAGTTGCGTTGATCGTTATCGTCCCGCCATCATTTTCGCTTTCTTGTTCGACTTTCAGTCTTTCATTTTTATGTTCATCACTTATTGATTATATCTTTTCCCGGGCTAGATAGAGTCACAATACAAAGATGATTGACTTTCGTCTTTGGTTTTTGTCGGATTTTTCGTGGGTTAGTCCTTGAGACGTCTAGTTGATGATTTATGATTTTCATGAGATTTGGTATTTGTATAGCTTTTAAGCTGAAAACGTGATTCAATTGTTTTTTATGTTTAGTGAAGGTATTTTGGATTTGAAGGCTCCAAATATTCATAAATGGGGGAAACTAAGGCAGTATTAGGCTTGAATCTAAACGCTTACTAATAACTCTACTGCAGCAAATGTGAAAGATAATTTATGTAATAAATTATGTAATCAATATAATAAATAAATAAAACACAATAAATAAATTTCTAAACTGACCCTGAGTGTTTATTAAAAAAAATTTTGCGAAGCCTCAGAACAATTTGACTATACAGAATGTTTTACATAGAATAAATTGTTTAAGGAAATACAAAGAGCACATGCGAAAAACCGAAAGACAGCAATTTTTATTTCTCTGCCATGAAAAATTAAAGCCCGGAATCAAAAATGAAAGAAATATAAATTTTATCAATTCAAACCATAAATATTAAATAATTTTTAAAAACTGCTTATAATAACAAATCATCTTCAGCCCAAAATTATCCAAAGCTCATTTAATTTTACTGCCAAACTCCAAGTTCTTCCTCCTGCCATTCAATAAAATCATTATTTACTAGTTTTTCAAGGAAATCTCGAAACAAACGCATTTAGTAAAATAATGTCCCTTAAAAACAATTTTGTCACGTCGACCGACACGCAATCATAATTAAGCAATAAATTGTTTCACAGACATTGTTATTGGGTGAGTTGAAACAAGCTCGCATCGACTATGATTGACTATTAAAATTGAGCTCCGAAATTGTACAAATAATGCTCCCTTGGTGGACATTCGCTGCTTACAAATTGAACTAATTATTGACAAAATGCTAGCTTTCATGCATATTAATTGTTTTGAATGTGAGTTTTCGGTCAGAAAGGGAGGGAAAGGAGACTTTTCATGAAATTCAGACCGTCGAACTTCTTGAATTCAAGAGCCATAAAACTGGATGAATTCAGCAATTTATTGGAATACAAAAACATTTCGTATGTTAAAGTTTAGGATTGTCGGTTTTGATAAAAATATTATAACTGAAGCATATTTGAAATACTAGTTCGTAAAAAAATAACAAACAAAAAGTTTTTCATCAAAAAAATTGACACAAAATTAATTCTTCACTGTATAACTTAATTGTGATTTAAATGAGAGTACATGGGGCGTTCATACATGTTTGCTGAACGTTTTGCCAACGAGTTTTTGCTGAGCTGCCATGTATATCAATGCATGTATAACCTGATTTTTTAGCATATCACGGCTAAGCTAGCTCCTAACTAACCATTTTTTGTTGCCAAAAAGACAAAATCTGGTAAAGAAACGGTGCTGCCAGTTGATAACTGAAAAGATACAAACATTTTCATTTTACCATTGATATCTTCAAATAGAACAATTGTAAAACAGTTTTGATTAAATAAGTGTTTAGTTAAAAGTTGACACTGAAACAGTTTTTTGTGTTTAAAATAAGTGTTTAGTTAAAAGTTTAAATTAAATAAGTGTTTAGTTAAAAGTTGACACTGAAACAGTTTTTTGTGTTTAAAATCAAGTTTCGTTCTAAAAATGTTTTATTTAATTTCAATGTTATTTTCGCGTCCAACAATTTCCCACACCAACAAAACATTGATACGTTAGGATTTTTATGAAAATTGAATTTTATAAAATCAGGAATTTTCTGCCAATACTTACTGCAACTCTGATTTTCGTCGTCTTAATGATTTTCCCTCAGTAATCTACGGTAGCGTTGAGCAAACAATTGAAATAGATGTACCCGTTGTGTAGAAGTTTTCGTTGTCGACGAATCTTTCTGTGAACGACTCCATCGTTTCAAGATTTGCAAGAAGGATGCACCAAACGATCTTTTCTCTCATCTTCACAGGATCCACAACTCGTTGCAGACTATGTTTGCCAAGAAATAGCAGGAAAATTGAGAATTTATAGATGCCTGGCACACACTACATACCAGCATCAGTACTAGTACGTACATACGTACGTACTTCCATTCATACGTAGATATTTGATAGTTGCACGAAAGCTGAAACGTAACGTTTTCCAGGTTTTGGCCGGCACATCGTCGGTTGCTAACAGCAAGAAAACTTTGCGAGGATATGATGATAAATTATTATCTTTACGGTCGACATGGTCTCGGGATTTATTAATTCCTATAATAGGGAGAAATTCCGTACTATCGCATCACACTCTGACCTCCTGATGTTTGAGCTCTGGCCATGGTCTGGCTGTTATCCGGTCCTTTTCCTGAGTAAATTATGTGTTTTCGTATTTAAGGAAAGTTTCATGTCGCTTTAGCCATTTGGCCGGGCTGGTTGTTTTCAGGAGAATGCCTGATGTTTAAGTTGTGGAATAATCACTTGCAATTTATGTACATGGAGAAGAGTTCATAATTTTTTTATCTGGGCGAATTGTTTCATATGAAAAATTCAGTTGATGATTTGAACATGAAACAAGGTGGATAGCATGATCTGTGAACTTGACAAGTAGTAATAGATTCAGAGTTACCTTACAGAGTCAAAGAATTAATGCAATTTCATTCCGCAGCTTTGTGATGGAGATGCAACCACTGTGTGTTGCGAGAAGAGAATCGCTGATAGTAGTACGCAGCGGTCCGTGCTTTCGGCCGTCTATCTACTATTCAACAAGAATCCCATCACACCTGGGCTGAGAAGATTGGCAGAAGCGGCTATGACAACTGATGCTGTCATCGGCTAAGACGCAAATGCTTACGACAACATAAATGACAAAGATAGCTGCTCGCTAGAATTTCTAACGCCACCCAACCTCAAAATGCTCAATATAAATAAAAAACATACATATATTACTAGGAATAATTCCTAAGGCAAATTATATTACCCTGGCAACTCTAAGTATAATTGAAAGTGTCTCTAGCTCAGACCACCAGTGGTTATGCTGGAATATCTCGGACCACCTATGGTTATGCTGGACTAGATCTGGTATCTTACCCAAAGAAGTTCGAAACCTGAGAGCAGCATAATGGGAAGTTTTTTCAAGGAAAATAAATAGACACCTCAAGGCACTAGACGAGCTGGATCTGACGAGTCCAGGACAATTTAAATAGCAGGTGAACCGATTAACAAGAATCTTAGTGTCAGATTTCATAGACGTGACACTGGAAAAGCCCGTACGGAAAAACGCTACCTTATGGTGGAATGGCGAACTTACAAAGGCCAGAAGTTACGCACGAAGGGCGTTTAACAACCCAAGGCGTCCGCAAACGTTGAAGACTGGGATGGATTCAAGCAAGAGTTGTCACTTTTAAAAAAGAAGAGAAGGATATTGAGGGAATTATGTGAGAACAATGAAGGAAGTAAAGAGGCTGCTAGAATCAGGATGGTCTTAAGCTTAACTCCGGCGTACCTACGTTTCTGTGAAGGGAATACGGAGATCAGTTGGAGGACCCCAAAGAATATCTGGAAATGCTACTGGAAACTCACCTTCCGGAATCGGCTTACACGGCACCGCAAGGTGACCAATTTCGAACGATCCATCGGCCGCTCCAGCAGCTGCTCAAGGAAGTAGTAAATGAGGTCAAGATTGACTATGCTCTAGGCACATTCCGACCCTGCGAAGCTACAGGAATTGATGAGATATCACATATCATGCATAAAAAAGCAGAGAGGACTATCATCCTTATTCTGCAGCGTATTTTTACCGTTTGCTTCCACTTTGGGGTAGTACCCGAGCAATGGACCAAAGCTAGCGAAGTCTTCATTCCGAAACTTGGTAGGTTGAATCATCATTACATGAAGGACTTTAGATCAACTAGCTTCAAATCGTTTCCGCTCAAAACACTAGAAAAACTTGTTGATCTATACAACAAGAGCTCGATTGATGTAACAAGACTCTGTGCTGATCAACACGCGTATCTAACGGGCAGATTAGTAGAGACGGCATTACACAGAGTTGTCTGTGCAATAGAAAAGTATTTAATTTCACGTTGGCAGCCTTATTTGACATTGAGGCGACCTGCAACAATGACAGTTAACAAATTACTGGAGAATTTAACGGTTAGTGGTTTTGAGATGGAGTTTCCAGGTCATATTATCCACAAGAAAATACTGAAAGAAAAAAGGAGCAACCGCCGATGGTCGCGGCCGTATTTACACAAGAGTTTCTACGCATTTGAACCTTCACATGTAGTGTAGACTGTAGGACCATGCGACTGTCTTTCAGTCTGAAGTGTATGCTTTACGCATGGCAGCTGACTCCATTAGTGGAACAGCAACCCAACCAACACCGATTTGCGTCTGCAATAAGGCAGCCATTCTCTTTTTTCATTATCAAAATGAGTCCCCAGAAAGTCAATTGTTTTTGCTACTGTAAGAGTTGTGGCACTGTTTTGCAGAAACTACATGTTCTGGACATCCATATTTTCTTATACCTTAAACAACAAATATGTAATCATATTGCGATTGTGAAATTAACGCACTTACAGCAACAGTAACACAGCATCGTTTTCAAAAAAGCGGTCCGATAACTCAACCAGCCCGAAAAATCAGACTAAGCAATCACCTTTTGTGGATGTATCGATTTTTCCATTATTTTTCTAAATTTTCTTCAACACAGAATCGAAAATATTGTTGATAAACATATTCACACATCTCAAAATTTGCTTTGCAATGCAAAATAGCATTTTATTTTTCATGATGAAAGCCAAAGTCTGATTTTTTTCTTGAATTATGTATGCATTTCAATGAAAATCTTTGTGCAAAAATCTACAGCAAGCGGTTGTTGGAATATATATTTACTATGAAAGATGAGGAAGTAAAGTTTTCTAATCATCCAAACTGAGTTATGGCATTAAACTTCATAGGGTCTAGTCTTTTTAAAATTTCCTTAAAAATGTTGGAATTTGCTTACTTATGCTGAGCATTTTGTAGGAGAATATTTGCTTGTAAGTGGATTTTATTTTCCAAATGATAAAGTGCAAAAAAATTATAAAAATCTTAATTTGAAGTACGCAGTTTTCAATGCTATCTCCATTTCTAATGACCATAATTTTTGCACTTGTTTTCTGTCAAATAACATACGGCACCTTCGTATAAAAAGCATACTTTGCTATACATTTAAAAATCAACCTTCCAACATCACACCCTTTACTTGTTACATCTTCGAACTTTTCCACAGGGCTTTAGAAGGACGTTTGCTGTCAAGTTTTTTTTAGAAATATACTTTCTTTTCACTTTCTAAGTTCACTTTCTAGTTGCAAAGACTGTAATAATTATTGTGCATTGAATGTATTAAATATCGTTTTCACATGGAATAAAATAAGCTACGATCATTTTAAAGCTATTGGACTAGCAAAAATACCATGTATTGCAAGAAAATTTTACGTTATATGCTTATTACATACTTTTTTCTCACAAAAAATATATCTGACAAGAATTCTGCCGTCCTTAGCATAAACGCCATACAAATATACAATAATTTTTGTGTTTTTGCAGCACGCAGATACAGGAAAGGGGATTTTTCACTATTGATTTAACACACTTCGACAAAAGATAGGTTTTTCATATTTTATAGAATGATGTAATAGAGTATGTAGTTTTAACATCCGGTGTTAGCTCAAAATTGAAATGTCAGATAGGGCGTTTATAATAAGCACGTCAGAATGATGTCTCTCACATCGGTAAAATGAGTGAGCATGTTTTCCTTAGCTGGAAACACGCAGAAGCGGCTCATTGCTCAAAAGTACTGGTTACACTTCTGCTTTAATTCTTTACTAACTTTTTCAACTTTTTGCAAAGTTGAATTAATTTTTTACACAGTCATTATCACAACCTGATCAACACTTTCCTGCAAACCGTTTACTCATCTACTCTTCTCTGCATTGTCGATTTTTAAAAAGCATCCGCAGAAAATTTGTACTCGTATATAAAAAAAAACTGCATTTCGCTAACATCGCTTTCATCATTATTTGCATCACATATTGAGGAAGTCAAAATTGTAACCAAATTCAAGTTTAAACAGGACCAAAATAATTAAATTAATTCAAAACGGCTAGGATGCAAATATGTTAAAAAAAGAGCAAAACTGTGGACTTTTTTATTTATATTATTTGATTAAATTTGATAATATATATCTTTTCATTTTTAATGTAGCTTCTAATATTCTTAATCTACTACCACCAAAAAATGATATCAATTTTTTTTTTAAATTAAATCAAATTATATAGGCCGCCAGATAACAAATTGGCGTTGAATTTTGCAGATTGTCTCTTCTTTGACTCTTTCCCCGTGGTAAACAGTTTTCAAAAAATTATTTGAAAGCCCAGCAATTTATGTCGCTTAGCACATTGAAACAAATCATTATATCAAAGCTTACTTTACTAAAGTGTTTAAAAATGTTGAAGAATGCTTACTTAAACTTCATTGAAAATAAATTCGTTTGCAAGGAGAATTTTACATTTTTTACTAAATCAACTGCGCAATTAGAACTGTGCAAAGTAAATTTTGAATAAAATTCTTGTAGAAAATATATAAAAATGTATTGAAAAACTCAAAATTATGCTACTGAAAAATTTGTTTCATATAATTTTTTAAAGCTATAATTGCTAATTAAGTAGTTTATTGATACGGGGAAAGTATCTTTTTTTTCTGTCTTGTTTGTCTCAGACTGAAGTTTAAATAAATTCAAATAGCTTTTAAAATAAAATGAGCTTTAAAGTCAAATTTTTACTTAGAAACTAGTAAGTTTTCAATTTTTGAAACACATCGATATTTCAGCTCAAGTTTGCCCTGTTCTTCATAGTCTATTGTAATATTATCTATTGCTTACTGTCTACCTAGCATGAAAAGCGAAAGTTGGTCCATAAGAATATGTTTGTTTTTAAAGTCTAAAATTGAATCAGGTTTGATCAGAATTTTCCTTTGTTTTGAAATTTAAAATTTCTTTCAGAAAATTTGTTAATGTTTATTTCAACATGACCACATTTTATCGATAATTTTATGTGAAAAAATTTCATACTTCAACCGATTATTTATACTAAAATTAATTGTATTCATCCTATATTCATTCAATTAAAAATATTCATTATTTCTAGTGGTTTTTATGGGCATGAAACTCTTGCTTAAATCGTACTCTTTTTTTTCGTCGCAAAAGCTCAAAAACAACTTTATTGTTACTTATAAATGCGTTGGTGTAAATTTGTTATTTGCCAGCTTCAGAGTATTATTAAACCTTTTTGACATCTTCTTTCTATACGCCACCATAAAATTTTATACACTGTTCGATATTTTTCATAAAAACTGACTAATCAGACATTCCGAAATTGCTTCGTAAAGCATTTATTCCAAAGTCATAGCTTCAACGACTTTTCATATTGTATCGTATCTTTACGAATGCATTAAATCTAACTTTAATACATCGATTTTATACAAGACCGTCAACAACTAACAACCACTCACTTTTCGCAAATATAAAAATTATCTCTACTATACATGCCGTAAAATAAGCTGAAATTCGCATTTTCTTTTTTATTAGAATCCACAGCCATAAGTTTCTGATCAAATTTTCTGAATTTTCGAAATGGAGAACATCATAAATTTTCTCCATAATCTGCTTGCAAACACCATTAACGACCTGAGTCATCTCTGTAAGGGGTCAGGATTATCCTATAAGAACATGAGATATTACTATTTTGTATTGTGATACATTTCAGTTGTCTTACACCATTGAGTACCATCGAGTCATTGAGTTTTTGGTGTGGTGAGGTCATTCGTGGTGTAAAAGCATATTTTGTTAATTGATCATTAAATTTCGGATTTAAATTCTTAAAGCATTTGTTTAGGAAGCAAAAGTTTTTTTAGATAAGTTTTATTTCAGAAATGTAAATGAATAAGCTTGCAAAATCATCTAATTTTTTCAATGATGACTTTACTTTCAAGTATAAATTAAATCAATCAAATTAATTTAAAGTCTTCACGATAAATCAATTTCATTCTGAATTTTCTCGCCGAGTTGTATACCACTGACTACAATTCCAAGCTCCAAGCCATGACATCTAACACAACTTTAGAGCATCTCATAAACCAAATTCGTCATAAAGATGAGCGTTAATGGCGCCCTCTTTACTATCGTGGAAATATAAATTCCGGCATAGATTCATTCCGGTCGATTGATGACGAAAATAGAAAATTTTGCCCCAGCGAAACGAACCATTGCCTTTTCTGCAGCTTCTCGAATCGAATTCCATCACTTTCGTTCCCAGTTATCTCACATATGACATGCTGTTTGATCGTCACTGTACATTTATTTACATATTTGTAGCCACACATACGTTGAGATATAAATCATCGGAATAACCAAAAAAAATTATAAATTTTCCTGAAAACAGAAAGACTATCACAAGCTTTCTGTTTCGCATTCAACTCGCTACCTGTTCGGTTGTATCAGCTAAAGTGATGTATGGTTAACGTGTCAAAATCAAGGAGCGTGAATGATGTGAAAAGATCAAAGATGATGCACAAATAAAATGCCAAGACACTCATGAAAACATTTTCAACACATTTTCTGCCTTTTATGGGGCACAACCGACTGCCGAAAATGGAATATTAAGTGAAATATGATGTCTGGGTAAAAGAGTCGGATAAGACGAACTAAAGCAACGTCTCGAAGTCTTGTTTGAGTATGGTAGGAGATGCGGTAGAGCTTCTTAAAATTGCTTCTTGAAAAGCGCAAATAGCCTTTTATATCCACGTCTAAGGAGGTAAATTGCGTGAAATGGTAAGAACGGGCGTAAAGGTGTTTACCGAGGCTTTTTTTATCAAGTCAACTTAATGCAGAGTTTGTTCCTTGCTTCGTTCAGCTTAGCCGAAACATGTCAAGGAAAAAAAATTTTCTTTTTTGATGGCTGGTGAGATGACAGGTAAAAACATTGACAGTGCTGAAATCTCATCGCAAAATTGATAAAAAGAGTCGTGGTCAACAAAAGAATTTACGGTTTTGAAATTAAGCTTTTCTTGGGTCGTTAAGAGAAACTTGTAAATTTTTAGAGTGATATCTGAGATAATTAAATCGGCGATTTTGGAGATCAAGTTTGTAGTATTTAATTTTTTAGGTTAACAGATTAATATTTACTTAATAGAAACAAATAATTAATAATGCACTTATGAGTCCAGCTAGTTTTTATACAGCTGCATTGGTTGATATTTATTTACTGATTTAATATGATTCATACTCAGGCGGAACAAACGGAGCTAATAAGATATGCTACTTTGATGTGAAACCAATAGCTCTTCTGGCCGAAAAGTTTATTATTTACTTTTGTAGTGAAAAACGATCTATTTATTTCAATGTAAAGTAAAACACTGTTAATATGAATACGATTATGGAGTGATTAGTTCTACGAATCACTTGACCATTGATTAACTCAGGGACCTATTCAGAGCTAGGTGAACTCAAAGCTCGATTCGTGGTTCCCAGTGCCAGTGTTCTATCCACTAAGACCGCATAAGCTGTTGCTCAATGTGCAAAATTTACTTTTACAATTCATGTCATCATAATCACATTACATAAGTGAAAAAATGCTTCCTGGTAGCAACGTAAATTTGACGAAGAATAATTTATTTTCAGGTAAGAGAATAATTTCTTTGACAAAAAACGAACCAATTCATTTACATTTACATTGTCAAATTCTGGCTACAAATTGTATTTTTACTGATTTTCGAATAAAATTAGCATTAGATTCTTTTCGCTGAAAATTCGTTTTGCCGGTTGAGCTCAACATTTTTGGAAGGCAAAAAAGTATATAAGGAGAAGTAACCATGACTTGTTAAAATGAAGAAATTTTAAACCTTTTGACAGCGGTGGACGTTTTAGTGAATTATCCTCTATATTTCTATGCAGAGTACATTTTTGGTAAAATAAAGTATTTAGAACGAAAACTTATGCTTGTTTTATGCTTGATCATGATAAAGAATTAGAAATGTTGAGCCCTATATAGACGCGGTGTGCCAAAGAGTAGGGAAAGATTTTTTGAACCCAAAACGATCATTCAAATCATCGATCCTCCTGAAAAATTTTCGCTTTAAGCAAAAAATTCAAATTATTGATATATTTTAATTGTTCTCCAACACATCATTTTGAAATTTTCAAAATTACGCGTTGCACTAGAACGGCACTCGACACTTCTATTCACGAGAACTGACGACCGGATAATCCGATCAATATGAAATTTATAGGACATATTCGTTCTGATTAGGACAGGGCCTGATAGAAGTGATTTAAGAATGCAGTCGTGCGATCTTGAAAAATCACTGAGGAAAAAAAAAAACGTTTTTTTGGCCCATAACTTCCGGTTCAGCTATCAGATTTTAACATTTACACAGTACTTGGACCTTAGTCCAAACCACATTTGTTAGAAATTTCGTTGTGAAATTAGGATAGACCTTCCAGCTATGGTATTTTTTTCACCTAAATCTTGTAAGTTTGCTCAGAAAAGTAAACCCTATTTCACTATAGCTTCTGATCCAGCTATGAAATCAAAACGAAATTCATGAAGCAAATGGACCTTTCTGAAAGTCATATTTTATAGGAATTTCGTAGAAAAATCATGAAACGGCTGCCAACTATGGTAATTTGTGTAATTTGTGGCATTTCTTTACTAAGTGATGTTGTCATTAAATTTTCGCATAGAAATGATCCTGCAATGACAATTAACAACAAATATTTACTTTTCGAAAATTTGAAAAGTTTTGAGAATGTTTTTGAAAAGTTTTTCACCCTTTTAACTTCCAGCTCAGTCACCCAATCGAAACTAAATTCTCAGTGTGGGTTTCACTTAACGCAAAGCAAATTTGCGACATGACTAAGGTACTAAAACAGGATTTCCGGCACCAGAAATTTTCGTAAATATTGCACCAACAGATGCTGCCATTTTGAAATCATAAGCAAAGCATTTCCAATAAAAGAAGCACCCAATGTTTAAATTTTTCGTGTTTTGGGCATTTTCGGATGGTAGCCCCATATATACTTTAATCGCTGAAACTTTCGATGACATCATCGGATGAAAACGAAATTGAAAGGATAGGTTGATTTTAGCACGAGCTTGTTATGGTTGATTTACTTTGAGTATGAAATGGCTGATATGATTCTACAAAGAACTGTATTACGTCTTTCAATATTTTGAAGTCTCTTAAAGACAATTTCTTCGAAAATAAGCTTTTGAACGGTTCTGATGCACTATACTTTGTTGTTTTTTAGTTTGTAACAATCTACTATTTATAACAAATGTACGAGTGTCGCTTTATTTGTTCGTACATTCCATTCATACCTTTTAAACAGCAGAAATACATGTTGCTTCATTGTAATCAAATGAGCTGCACTCTGAAAGCCATGGGAAAAAACGGATTTAATCAACTTAAATAACAACAGCACCATCAAAACTATGCTATGGGGAAAATTCAAAAGGATGGAAATCGGTTGCCACATAAGTTAAAAGAAAGGTACATGAAAAATCGAAAAACCACTTTTGAAATTGTTACTGGTGATGAGAAGCAGAAATATTTCGAAAATTTCACACACAAAAATAACATCGGGCAGCATTTGAGGACTGCCAGCAGAAGTGAAGACTTAAAACTATGAAATTAGACGGTGGTTTTTATATTGGATTTTTAAATTTTGTTCGATGAATAAATAAATAATATAAAAATATAAAAATTCCTTTAAGCTATAAAAATGAGAAGCTATATGACTCACTGTAGACATTGCGATCGTGACGCGAATCCAATGATTTTTCACCAAAAAGTGCCTGACGCGCTTAAAGAAGTTATCACTTCAAAAATTGTGTATTTTACCTGGCATCCTTAAAAGGCACGGCCAAATCGGTTCGAAAAAGGACAAAGCTCAGCAGTTAGTGGGATCAGCAAGGAATCGGGTATGATGAGCTACTAAAACCGCGTGAAACTATCAATGAGCATCACTAACAACAACAATTAATCAACTCGAAAAGCGGTCAAAATGACACAAGTCACGCAAACAAGTGATATCGCAGCTCGATAATGCTCCGTGATATCGTACTTCCAGTATCAAGGACATCCTAATAACACTAATATGGGACCTGTTACTGCTCCCGACGTATTTTTCTGATCCCACCTCTACAGATTATCATTTTTTTCGGTAGTCGGTCTATGGCATTGCTGAGCTACAACTGGGTAATTTCGAAGACATACGCAATTAGTTGGATGAAAGGTTCCGGTCTGAAAAATAACGCGTCGTTTTACTGCAAAGAGATAGCCAAACATTTGTTCTAAGGAGGATCAAAACTATAAAGAAACAATTTTCTTTATATTTCGCGAAATTCCCAATTTTCAAATCATAAAAACTCGATTTTTTTTTACACTCTTTAATATGCACTTACTATAGAAGTTATTTGTTAACCTCAGCATATTTAGAGCAAAATTGACAAAAACCTTGGTTGAGTTTATTTCTGAATTTCAAAGTTTAATTTATATCATAAATACCGACGTGAAAAATATATGAAAAATAAAATAAATAAAATGACCCCAGTGTGAGGTTTTGCGAATAAATATGGACAATATTTCTGTCCGCAGGAACGGCAAGATTGTTCCAGAAATTAAGAAAAAAATGTTCCCTGTTGAGTAACTAATTTTCAAAAACTTGAAAGTACGGAAGGATACCATTTATTTCAGTAAAATTAATCAAACACATTTTACTTTGTCTTTCAAAAATTTCTCCCAGAAAGAGTAAATTAATTAACTGGTAATTATTGAGGCTACAAATGCTCTTACATTTCAATTTTAAATTTCACTTTAGGGCAGACTAGTTTTCGTTGAGGCGTATGACTACACCATTTTGGAGTTGTTATCTTAAAAAAGCGATAGCTTCAACAGAATACATAATTTTAAAACAATTTTTTTTTATATTAAATTGGCACATTTGTTTTTTGAAAGCACCAGTATTGGTGATGTGGTACCCGCTAGAATTAAGTGCTTGAAATTGATAATTTTTTCAATTGAAATCTTTATTTTTGCAGATTTATAATTTAAAAAAAGGGCATGAAGTGTAACACAACTGATCAAATTTTTGAGTATTTAAGTCGTCACTGAGCGATTGTTTAAAAAATATAATGTTCATTGAAGAAAAGAAAACGATTTATCAGGAAAACGCTTTGAAAAAATTCAATTTTCGTAGTTATTTTCCTTTTTTTTCGATTCAAACGTGAAAATTAGTATCACTGCAATTGACTATTACTCTGCTGACTAAAGACTTACAGCACGATTTTTGTTCGTCATTTTCACACTGAATTGAGCAATTTTTTATTTAAATATTATATTAAAATCAATTTAAAAATATTCCAGTGAAAACTAGAATTGAAAACTAATGTTAATTCTAATAAGTGATGGGCAAAATGGCTCTTTGAAGTGAGCCAGCTCCGTAAAACTCACTCACTTTAAAGAGTCGCTCTTTAAGAGCCACTCAAAAGAGCCACTTCAAGCAACTTTTTCATGGTTGCAAAAGTATAAAGTAAATTGTTATTTTTTGTTGTTTTATTAATAATAATAAGCTTAAATCTAATATAACATAACATAACTTTAAAAATATAATATAGTATATAATATAAATTTAAAAATAAACCATAAAATCATGTCTGAAAATCTTTCCATATAAGTGGCCACTCTACTCAATCGTTGATTCACTATCTCCAGATTCTGGGATGTAAATCTTTCTTTTCCTTCCACCAATTGAGAGAGTCAGCAGTTCTGGGTATATTTACATGTTGTAAATACTTATCCATTTCTTTAATGCCTGCAGCTACATAGCTTTGCTGGGTTCTTACACTGTTGACTTTGTCATCAAATTTTCGCCATAGTGAATTTTGCGTTCCTTGTGCTGTGGGTACCGAAACTAGATGTTTACAAGCAAGTTTGTACGTGGATTCATTTTGAAATGCTAGTCTTTTAAATCGTGGATCTAAAAGAACGCTCTCTAGGCAAAACATATTTTCTTCATATAATTTCAATCTGTTTGAAAGTTCTCTTTGGATCACATTTAAAAAACTGCGTACTTCAGCAGTTTTATTTTCGTTCAGACAGCGTTTTGAAATGTAGCTTATAACCGTTGATATAATAATATATATTTTAGAAATCGATACTGTTTTCTCACTGCTTATTTCTAGCGTAGCCTCATTGAAGATGCTCAATATATCAGGGGCTGTTTTCATAATATTCCATTCATCAGAAGAAAGAGTTGGTAGATTTTAGTTCAGGACACCTAAGTTGGCTAATAGTGGCTCTTTTATTTCTTGAATGCGCACAAGCATAGATTACGTAGAGTTCCACCTGGTAATAGCATCAAACTTTAATTTAAGCTCTACGTATTCCATTTGCCTCTGTTTTTGTTGTAATTTTGCCGTTATTTTGCTACCAAAATTTTTTCGGACGGTTTTCCGTCAGATCTCATTTTGCCGTATCTTCGAAACTATTCCGCTTTTTCCCAGACTTGTATGGAAATTTCGCCCAAAACAACTCAAAAAGGTCCCCAAATTCATGCTAGTGAAAACAAAAATATTTTGGAAAAATGAACGTTTTTGCCCAATTTCCCCTATCAAAAATTTTTTTGCCCTTGAAATATCACTATTGTACTCCCCAACCACTTCCAATCATCGAAAACGTCCTAAAGGCAGTTTTTGCCAAACTGTGGCCAAAAAACCCCTTACTCCCCTACAAAACCGAAATTTTTGTATCGCAGCAATAGGTCTTGGCCCACTATGTCCCAAACCACCTTAACCCCAAATTGGCCGATTTTGTCCGATTTCAACTACTTTTGCCCTAAAAACTTTTTGAAGAACGAAAATATTCGATACGAACCTGTTCCATATACCTGTTCTAGTGTATACGCTTCATCTCTAAAATCTACCTATGAAATGCACCGCCTAATAGCCAACATTTGGCTACTAAAATACTCGTGAACCAGAGCAAAATATACGCACGTAAACGCATACTGTGTGTTCACAAAATGTCGCCATCAATAATCGCACACGATCAGTATCCATCATTCGCACAGTTCTTCATTCAACGGAGTCGACTCTTTTATTCCTCACTCGCACAGTGTTTATTCAACGGGGTCGACTCTTTTATTCCTCACTCGCACAGTGTTGGCTCCGTGATTTCATTCATTCTTCATTCAACGGAGCGACTCTTTTCACTGTGCAATACGATAGTCGTATGCATATGTTCGTGTTCCGACGTTAGAATAGCATAGATTTCGCTTCAAGTACACACGGTAGTCTAATGAAGTATTGCCGTGTATATATGCATAAGCTTTATTTGGTCGGGTGGTTGTTTGAGTGGCTCCGCAATATCGCTATTACCACTAAAGTGAAGGTATGAAGTGTGCGGAGCTATTCTAAATGATGGCTCACATAGCTCTTTCAAAAGAGTCGAAGAGCTGAGTCGCTCAGAGTTGAAGAGTTGACTCACACAGCTCCTTCAAAAGAGTCGCTCTTTTTGATTGACTCGCTCATGAGCGACCCATCACTAATTCTAATGAACACAGGAAGATTCAAAAATTCAATATTCGGCCATTCAAATAAACCAATCAAAATCATATTATCAAATCGAGGCAAATTTAAAATCTACAAAGTATGAGAAAAGTAAATTAAATGTCACTACTTCCTTATATTGATGAAATTTTGCAAACGAATTGAGGAATTTAGCGTTTTAGCTTTCATCCCACGCGGTTTTTTACCAATATCACTTACAGTATCCAACCACCATCATCAGACACTGCAAAATTCAAGTTTTACCTCAAAATTTTCCTACCATCTTAATTTTATTGCTCCTTAGTTTACCGTACTTGCAAGGTTTATATTTTTTTAATGTTTTGATGATGTCTCGTACCTCGTTCTCAGCGGTATTCATAATGAGAATTTCTCAATTTTTTAATTTATTTCCGCCAAGGTTTTTAAAAAAGTGTAAATATTTTGCTCAAAATTACATGATTTCTTAGATTTATTGCGGTTACACCAATATATTTTGAGCGAAAGATCATCCTTACCAAGAAATTGGTCTTGGTTTGAACATCCCAAAACATTCGTTTCCAGATCTTTAAGACACATTCAAATTTTAAAGTTTGAATAAAATAAAAATCTTCTTTTGAGTGCATATTCTACCACACGTGCTTCAACCAGTTTTGGGGGCAAAACTGCTTTGATCTTACCGATGCATTTAAACCTGGAAAGGTTTTCAGTGCTACCACTTGCATGAGTTACAAGATTTAGGAAAGTGAAGCACTACAAAATTTTGAAAGCAGCATCTCCTGTAACATAAATAAAGAAAATGCTCAGCGTTTTCAACACTTTACTAGCATTGCAACTAAAAGTTTCCCACAATTGCCTCATGTCAAAATCAAATTACTCTATCAATCTCGATTTTATCCGGTTACTTCGTCGAAAGTTAAAGGGATAGAAATATGTTTGGGATCAACATGCGAAAAATTTAAATATTGATACCGTATTTTCATTTTAAATCTTCGCGATATGAATACTTAATATAACCATTTATTCATACCAAAATAGCAAAAACGCCTCACGCTAGCAACCCTTGGCTAGCATCAAAACCAAAAATATGTTACACCTCCCTCACATTGAAATCAACCTACTCTGCGAATTTCGTTGCGATTCGATGACTGCATTGGAGCAAATAGGGGTACAACGAAATTAAGGGCTACCACCAATATACAGTTTCAAAATTTCGAAATATCAATTTTTGTTGTTAATTGTCACGACAAGATGATTACCGTTTGAAAATTTTACGATAAAATCGCTTAAAAAAGATTTGGCAAAAAATACAAAACCAACAATAGCTGATAACCTTTTATTAGTTTTTCAACCAGATTCTTCCTGAATATTGCCTACAGTAAGTTTCATTTACCGTATGAACTTCGTTTTGATTTCTTGACTGTACTGGAAGCTAAAAAATCTTTTTTAACGCAGGAAATTTTCAAAATCCAAGACACCAAAATTACCATAGCTGGTAGCTTCAATGAATTTTTCAACCAAATTTCAACGACATGTGGCATAGAATAAGATTCAGCTACTGTGCGAATTTCAGGAAAATTCGGTCTCCGAATCAGAATTCATAGGGCAAAATGCTGTTTTTTTTAACTAACATTTTGCAAGACCTTTGCTTTGGTTTTATCTAAAAGATCCAACATTGTTGTTGTTTTCGATGCTACACTAGTAATAATTTGTGTATCTATGTCCAATAAGTGATACTGACTAATCGCATTAAAAAAAAAAAGAATAAGAGCTCCTACGTCCAAAGCCTACCGTTCTTAATTCTAGTCAAAGTAACATTTATACTTCTTCAAGGACCGTTTGAAATTCACTCCAAGTACTGTTAGAGCCGGTTTAGACGAGCGATGTTGTGCTTTGCCAGCACAGAGTTTGCTGGCCGATGGTGCTCGTTGCAAGTTTTCCCGAGCGATTTCTTGCTGTGCTAGCACACAGTTTTTTATATTCGTAGCAGCCTGCTTTCTACCAAAAAAATGTCTGTGCCTCAAATTTTTTCTAAGAAAATGACAGAAAAATCGCTGCCGTGCTCGATGGCCAACTATATCAGTCGTGCTCGCTGTTCCGTTCCGTCCTTCACTTCTCTTGCCTGAAAGCTCGTGCTGGATCCAGCAAAAACCCGGTCGTCTAAACCGGCTCTTAATAACTTACTGTTTTTTACGTTTCTTTCTTTTTACGTTTCGCTATCCAAACTAAACGTCTTGTGTATTACTTCACACTGGAGAACAATTTAATTTAAAAGCTTCATAGCTCAGTTATACTTTACTTTTACAAACCGTACTTCAAAACATGACCATTTTACGAAGATCATTTAGCTTCCCATCAGCTTAACTTACTTTAGCTTAAAGCATATTCCGAAACCGTTTATTTCACTACGGCTTGCTCTCAACGCCAAAGAGTCCCGAAAAAGAGTGAATCCACTTTGAAATCTCGTCGATTTTGAGCGATAAGACTAGAAAAAGCTTGAAACGTCCTTGTTTCTACAGGAAAACCGATTGCAAATTTTCTTCATTTTCCTAATTAGACAATGAAGAGATAAAATCATCGTAATTATCTGCACCAAAATTGCAACGAACTTTCAAGGATAATGTCGTCGGTCTTCGACCAGCTACCAATGCCAGCCGTACTACGGTGAAGTCCTTAAAATTTGAAATTGCTTACATATCCCGCTCGAGTATCGTGCACCACTTTACCAGAACGACAAAATTACTCTTGTGCTTGTGTTAACGTGTAGAACTGTTAAGTATAGCGAGAACGATGTACAATTTCGGAAAAGCATAGTACAGCCAGAATATTATGAAGCTCTGTAGATATAGATGTAACGTTTCGTAAAGGAATACATCCGGGTTTTGAAGTTTCTTCACAAGTTGATGAGCGATGAAAGTGACACCGCAAATTGAAATACAGAAGATGCAAAAAAGATGATGCCGTGCAAATATATTTATTTTATTTATATTTGTCTGATTAACGTTGCATTAAATAACAAAAATTAACTTATAGCTTGTACTTACTCGTATGTGTTACTAAAAAAATCTAAACATAAAACTAAATGCGAATATAATGACAGCTACTGTACTAGCTCAAAATTCAATGTGCATATTTTATGCATGTTCCCATTTGCCCCCATGTTGCAGCTTTCGAGATTGCTTGCTTTTCACTCAAATACGGTGCACGATATGCAAGTCCTAGCAAAACTCTAGTTTGGAACAGTTTCCGAAATTGTATTCTAATTGAATATGATAGCAGAACTGAGATAGCGTGGCTCATTTCCCAGATCCCAAATGACTCGCCCAGTGCGCTGTATCTTTTCCCACAAGCCAGATTCGATTTTTCAGTTCAAGCCACAAAATAAAGGAACACACCAGTCACTGAATGCGGTTCGTTTGCCCAACTCGTTCATGCTCATGTTGAGTACTCTACTTACGAATGGCGGCCATTGAGAGAATAGTTTCGGAGGCGAAGGGATTTTCTGTCTTTCATACTGCACTCGGATCGAGTGCACTGTATGTTGCGTCCTCTGTAGTATTACAAAAGGCACTTCAAAGGATTCATTTGAAGCAATTTCTTGCAATTTTGCAACGATTCGGCTGAGTGTACTTTAAATGTTCCTAATTAGGTGTCTACGGGGGATATTGTGCACTGGCTGGAAACACGAAATCAGACTGGAACTGATATGCGAAGAGATTGCGGTTACGTTTTCATGGTATCTTGAAATGGGCACTTTCCGACATCGAGATTAGAGATTTTCAAGAGAAATGAAAGCTGATTGCAGTGAAACCCAAGAAACGAAGAGATTTTAATTAAAAGGTCGTTAAGGTTGATATAAGTTTTAGTGCTTGTTTTATTGGCTGGTGTAGTTGACAGAAAGCCATATTTCTTCATCGAAAATCATTCACGAGTGGAACTAAAATTGAGTTCTCTTCTAAACTATAATATAACTAACATTGCAGAAAATAATCTTAAATTAATCTTAAATTAAATTTCGAAATAATCTAACCATTTCACGATTATTCTTATTACTCATTTGGGAGACAAATGATAATAAATTAATTTCTAATCCTATTCATGATCTGAATCAAGAAGTTGATGAAACGGTAATGAAAGTACCTCTTATTAAAATTATTAAAAATATTATTTTTGAAATATTGTTAAAAATGAAAAAGAAAAGGATTAAAACCTTTATAAATGGGGTATGAACCCATTAGCTTACTTAACTTAACTTTTTAAAATATATTATAGTGTATGAAGCACATAAGTTTTTGATACTTATAGAAATAGAAAAATGACAATATGAAAATACAATCCGATTAAAAGATCCCCAATAAAAACATCCTGTCACCTTCGACAAATGGCAAATCATATTTAAGCTGGATAGTAAGGGTCTACACAAATACTAGAACCGGATACGCATATCACACACATTTTCACCTGACATGCACTTTCTGCTTATTACCACCATTAATCCATTACCTTTTAATTTGTTCAATTTCCGGGTATCTTCTTCGGTTTGACCATGGGACGTTTGGTTAATGTAGCTTCAACTCTCCTTGCTGTATGTGCTTGTCATAGACTGAAATGAGCTCGCTGATCTACCTTAAACACAACATGCAGAACTTGATTAGGAGTGATTTCTCTTTCAGCACTGGCATATCATCTCGCAACACGAGAGAGTAATTTTAGAAGAGGAAAACCATAAATTTCCAATTATCAGGATAATACGTCTGTACAGGCGCAAAACAGGGCTACATTGCCATAAATAAATCCCAGACGACTGTTTCCTTCCACAAAGCAGATTTATGCTAATATCAAGGAATTATTTTTATCGCCCCGCCGAGAATGATTGTGAAGAAAATATCAACCGCAAACCTAGCGCCCAGCGTGGGGAAAGGCAGTGTAGTTTCATGTTTGAGTGTATGATAAATTGTCTTTATGATGTTTGTTTACGACCAGGTGAAGTGTTTGTATTCTCTTTTCATAACTCGGTTATATATTGTTTGTAGTTAACTAAAATAATTGAGGGATAATACTGTATGAAAATGAATAAGGGTTCGTTTGAATCATAACTTAATTAGAGCTTACATAATTTATTTTTAAATTGCTGTAGTTGTTCTAATCAATCACACAAATAATGATTTTATAACAAATAATAATGATTTTATAACAGGTTTATTTCAAGAAATGTAAGCCCATTTCCGTTTATATCTTAAAGCCTTTGCAACTCACTGGAATGCTGATCGAATCCCAATAAAGTTCACAGTAATGGCTCGAAATTCGAAAGGCAATTAACTAACTTGAATTGTCCGTGAACGCGACTCAATGTATCAGACCATACCTTTCCAACCGTCGGAAACCACCGTTCAGTTGAGCATTGTCCTTAATTTTTGTATGCTTATTTGGTAGAAAATACACTGGCTTGTCGGGTTTAGACTTTGCACCAGCAGCAGTGAAATTTGTAGCCTGTGCAGGACAAATATGAATTTTCGCTTGATTTTGGCTGTGGCGTCAAAGATTCATTTTCATAATGATGCTATTCACATAGGATTTGTTGCTAGATGCATGATATAGAGCTGTCATTGCAAATGTGCAGCCAAGTTGAAATTCTAATCGTTGTTTTATGTTTGGGTTATCATGAAATTTATCTTGAGAAAGAAGTAAGCGAACACGATTTTCTTTTTTGTAGTAACTCATGATAAAGTAATATTTTTATTAGAAGGATTTGAAACCCTTAAATCAAATTTAAACTTCCAATATATTTATATGACGAAATTTAATTAAAAATAGGGAAAAGCTAAAAAAAACTGTTTGCAGTTAAGAACATACATTCTGATTATTACTTTTGGGAAACTATTTGAAGCAGAAACATTCGAAAAAAGTACATTTTGACACCAGCTATGGTTGGGCGAATAAGAACATGTTTAAAAAATAGTCTACATGTGATTAACTGTATAATTGAAGATTGAATTCTAAATGTCCTTGAAATGTCATTACTGTTTTTTTTATTTTGTTATATTTGTAATTATTATGCATAATTTGTCTAGAATATAGGTATTAGAACACTTAGAATTTTAGTACCTGTTTTTGCCGATTATTAAACAATAGTCATAGTTTCTTTCTTTCTTTTTTGTTTCTTCTATTCAGGAATTAATTAAAGCTAGGTAGGATTAAGAAAAATTAAAGAGGGTCTCAAAATGTTTAAAGATAGTTTTTTTTGTCGAAGAAATTAATTCGAGTTGTTTGCTCAGGTCGAAAGGCAGAAGCTTTTGCGCGACTCTGTATTAAATCGTACGTTAATGATGAATCATGCGATAAGTAAGCGGGTCTGCCAGGTGTAAAAAATTTGCCAGCTTTGTTAGTCATGACAAAGTTCTTGTGGCGGTGGTGGGAATGAAAATTTCCGCACACATTGAATTTACGGCTGCAATTAGTGATTAGCTGCATGTCTAACTTAAACATCTGCAGTTTAGTATCGTTAATATCTATACTAAAATGGACAACAATCACATTAAGATTTGAGCCACATAGTTTAATAGTCCGAGTTTCCACAATTTTTGGGTTGATGACATCAGGATCTTGTAATGAATCCCTTTTTCGAATTAATCTGAACTCTTTAATGAAAATAGCTACTCTTCCTCCTACTGAATCATTTCTGTCAGTACATTATTGTATTAACGACTAGGTATTTTAGCCTTATCTTTAACCAACGATTCACTTAAAAAAATATATCAATATTATTACCCTCTGTTAAATGAAACGAGGTGTATCATAAATTTTGTTTCGTAATTCAATTTTAAAAGCAGATTCAGTCCCGGCAAAAATTGCAGTATACCACAATGGGACTGCACTGATCAGCTCTCAAACTAATCAGAAACGTAACAGAAACTTTAATCCGGGAAAAATTTAAATTTCAACTGAATACGGAAATTTAAATATATTTTGTCCCATAAAAAATTAGCTCCGTTTTGCGAAAACAATAAAATCCAGTATCACAAACGAAATAAGTTGCATATTTCGCAGTAATTTTAGAGAAACCCAGCTATAGTGATAAAGATTCTTTCACTTTTTCTGAAATCTACTTAGTAAAAGTGACTGAGTCGAATGTTCAATTATACCTTCTCATTTTTAAGAAAGGTTTCCAGAGCTGATTCATTATATATCATTTTTTAAAGTAAAATTGAAAAGCTTTTAAAGTTGCTCAAATTTAACAAGTAACTTGAAAATGATTTTTCCCATAAATTTGATTTTGTCTCCTCCATAATTATTGCAAAACACAAACCACTACAAAAAAACTAGAGCTTATTAAATCTATTTCTGGAGAAAACAATTTGTGAAATTATTGATCTTATTCTCTGCGGACCACGACTGATTTCATTCTTGCAAACACTATTTACTTTTTGAACTATTCAAGCCGGAATATTTTTCAGAGTGTCAGATAAATTTTCCAAAAAAAAAAGATTTGAGTCATTCATCAAAAAGATTGAAAAAATTAGCTTAAAGCTATTTACTCTTCTGACGAGTTTAGAAATGAAAAATATACTAGCAAAATTTTTTAAATATTTTTGAAAGCTTGCTTAATGTTGTTGATGGTTTCAAACAAAATTATTAACTAGTTACAGTAGCTACTAATCTTCGTAGAACTAATCACACCAGACTCGTACTCACATTGATAATGAGTTTGTGATTAAGCTCCCTACCAGTTTCAACCCCTAGACTCAGCACGGGTTGTCGTGGGAAAGTTCATTCCCGTTGAAAAAGATCTTCTGACAAAAATACGATTATAAAATAATATCGGTTTATCCATTTCATGCTTGAAAAACTTAACTTATAGAAGACACAATATATTCAGAAATTGATGTAATTTTTATTTCATTGTGAAGATTGATTCTTGCCAATATGGGTGAAACACAATATCATTCAAATGTCTTCCATGGGATTTCTTACAGGACTCAATCCTTTCGAGGTAGTCAATGACTTTTCGGTACATTTCGGGCAATATCTCGCCCATGCCTTCACGAATATTGGCATTCATTCCAGAGTTTGGGGGATTGTTCGCATAAACACAATTTTTCGCATATTCCCACAATAAATCGCAGGATCTTGGAGGCCATTCACTTCAGCTAATCACGAATTTACACGTGCTAAAAATTTGCCTATCAAAAGAGCTCGATTTGCTTGTGTTACGTGGTTTATAAAAATCATAATCTTTCATTTCCGTCTAAAAACAATCGGTCAACATACGACCATAGTTCTCAAAATTAACGGTGATGGCTCGTTCTTGATTGCTCTCAAAAAAATACGGCCAGATCACAACACCAGACCATAATGCCCACAACACAGTGACTTTTTCCTGATGTAATTACCCCTCTACGATCACTTGTGGATTTTCTGAGCCGAGAAATGAGCCGAGAAATCAGCGAGAAACGGGCCTCATGACTGAAGAGCATTTTTTTTTCACAAAATCAGCATCATCAGCTTGTTGTTCCAATACGCGCTGTTCAACTGTTAAACAATCAATTTCAAGCAAACCTTCAATTAAATTAATAGCAGCATGGTTAGCGTGTATCATTAACAAACGTCGGTATGCAGGGTTTTACTTTTTCGAGCACGAAATAGATAACCCAATATTTTTATAACATGATCAAAGATTAAATTTCTGTCAATCTTGGATGTTTGAAAAACGCAGGAATATACTTATTTTGAATTATTTTTCCTGTACATTTTTCGAAGCATCGGCTTAAGTTAGTTACTATGGCAATTTTTCTCTAATCTAAATTTTTCTCTTACCTTAATCTATGTCAATTTTTAATATCTCTGATTTTTTCGATTTTCACTTGTTAATTAATTGTTATTACTAATTTTCGAAGAAAAGTAGTATTAAACTCGTTTCGCCGAAAATTCATATTTCTTTATATATATATTATATATATATATATATATATATATATATATATATATATATATATATATATATATATATATATATATATATATATATCAGCAAAATGATTAAGGGAGATAATCTCTGGAGTGGCCGATCCGATTGAGCTGAAACTTTCGGAGAACGTAGATGTATATAGTAAGTAGGTCCGCGATTTGCTAAAATTTAGATATCCTAAACCTTTTGGCGGCGGCGAGCGTTTTAGTGAATTTTGAGGTACTCCTATATTTCCAAGCAGCGTGAATTTTTGTTCAAAAAAAGGATCGGAAATGAGCAATTATTATGTTCACAGCTTGCTTATGACAAAAAATTGGAAATTTTGAGCCGTGTGTGGGTGCAGCGTGCCTAAAAATAGGCAAGGATTTTTTTTCAAATTTTGATTTGTCATTACTTCTGACAAAAACATTGGATCATCGTGAAATTTGCAGAGCGTATTGATGTTAATTAAAGTTTAATACACATGGATTTCCAAGGTCGTGCGGGTAAGTCTGTAGCTGCGGCAGGCTCTTGAAAAAAAATCCTTCAAATCATTGAACCTCCTGAAATTTTTTTGATTTTTGACAAAAAATTCAAATCATTGATAAATTTTAACGTTTTTGCATCATGTCAAATTAAAATTTTGAAAATTCCGATTTGCACAAGAACGGCAACCCATCACTAAATTACCTCTATTTTCAGCACTCGAAAGTTCTGTTCACGAGAACTGACGACCGGATTATCCGATCATCATGAAATTCACAGACCATGTTGGTATCAACTAGGACCAGGTCTGATAGAAGTGATTTTGAAATCAGGCTAATTCTGTGGTAGTGGTGCCATATTGAAAAATCACTGAGAAAAAAAACAGCTTTTTGGCCTATAACTTCCGATTCAGCCATCAGATTTATATTAATATTTGAATCTTACTTAAGGTAATATTTGGTGAAAATTTGGCTGAAAAATTAGAATAGAGTTGCCAGCTATGGAGATTTTTGTCTGCTAAATCTTGCAAATTTGCTCAGCAAAATAAAGCTTTTTCCCCTATAACTTCCGGTGCAGTCATGATATCAAAATTAAGTTTGTGCAGTAAATAGATTTTGATGTGAGCCAAATGCCATAGAAATTTCGTACAAAAATCATGAAAGGGCTGCCAGCTATGACCATTTTTGTAATTTTTTGGAATTTCTTTACTGCGCGATTATGTCATTAGATTTGCAAATGGGAACGATCCTGCAATGAAAATTAACAGCAAATGTTAACGCTTTAAAAATTTGAAAAGTTTTGAGGGTGGTAACCCTAAACAATTTTTTACCCGTATAACTTCTAGCGCAGTGATTCAATCGAAACGAAATTTATTGGTTGGGTTTAGTTTAACGTGAAGCAGATTTGGTATATATTTTGCTTTGCTGCTTACACAGGCTAACCAGCTTTAGCCATTTTCGTAACTATTGCATCAACAGATGCTTCAAATTACATACACATATGCAAAACATTTGCAATAAAACTAAGAAACCAATTTTTCAATTTTCCGAGGTTTGAACATTTTTTGGATGGCAGCCTCAAACAACGTTAACCGCTAAAGCTTTTGACGAAATCCTCCGATGAGAACGAAATTCAAAGGATAAGTTGATTTGAGTATGAGCTTGTGAAGGTTAACTTATTGCTACTTCGTTGGGAAAATGTTGCCAGCACTGAACATTTTCATCATTTGTGTTATAGTTGAGATTTGTTGCTTTGGATAAGGAATGGTTGATATGATTTTACAAAAAAGTGTATTACGTCTTTCCACATTTTTTTGTCACTCAAAGAAAATTTCTTCGAAAATTAGTTTTCTAGCGGTTCAGGTGCGCTAGAGTTTTTAAATTATTATCAAGATTAGTCCAAATATGTTTTTGTTTCTGCTTGGCTGCCAGCAAATTTCACTGAATGTCTTTACGTCATACTAATAATTTTGTCTCACTTCAACAAAATCAAATATTTTCAACTCACTTTCTTCTACCATCCACACAAGCAATAAATTGAATTCATATCAAATCAAATGAATGATCTAAATGAACCATACTACCGTTATTCATCACCGTCACTAACAAAAATCACCTAAAGCAATATCCTTTCGTCAATCATCATTGACTTGACAACGTCGACAGTCAGCTCAACGATAGAATGGTATGTAGGAGTATAGTGTTCCTTGCCTTGCATTGCCTACTTGCAAGGTTTCACATATCAGTCGCATGTAAAATGCATACATACATGGCAAGAAAA
This sequence comes from Nemotelus nigrinus, assembly GCA_947369275.1. Classification (NCBI taxonomy): domain Eukaryota; kingdom Metazoa; phylum Arthropoda; class Insecta; order Diptera; family Stratiomyidae; genus Nemotelus; species Nemotelus nigrinus. The sequence goes on from OX376373.1 coordinate 168,762,954, forward strand.
ATGACACCTGCTGACTTCATTCTCTGAAAGTGGTGCCATATTTTTTTTTTTTTTTACGAACGATGCACCTATGCATGCACGTTTACGAAGACTCGCATGTCGTTTCGCTATGAACACATGAGATTTATACGATCGCATCATGTGCAGTGGAATACTATGCATTTTCATTCCGCCCCATAAAATGGATACTGAGTGGAGCAATAAAAGTTTTTCGTTTAGCTAAAGATGAAGTGTGTGTATGTATCTTTTTAGTTCATGAAATGCATAAATTTGCATGAATATGAGAGTTGAATGATGTGTCGAGATGATTTATGTAAATTTTCCTGCAATTTTCATTTTCCGTGAAAACTTTCCTGATTTATCCTAAATGAGCTAGCAAGTCTATTGAAATAATGTTTAATACATATTCATTGAACTTTGAGTAGTATTTTTATATACCAACAGACTTGCTTTCGACCCTTCTGTAGCCAATTATTGACTCTTCGTGTTCACGTACTTGTCGGGGATGATGTTCTTAATAAATAATTGCTTTCGATGTTATATCGATTTCGAAAGCATTTTTCCATCTGCAAAACTGTCTGCGAAAAAATCAGTCAAGTCTGTCTGGTTGTATTCGGGCACGACACGACAGGACACAGCATCATCAACAGACACTCAAATGCAGATGGAATGTAGTGTGACTCCGTAGATTGCACATTCCATTTACCACTTCAACGGAATTTCCTTCAATTCCTGTCGGTTATCGTCTTATGAAGAGACGTGACCGAAATAAGTGCCAAGACTTCCATTAAACTTGTTCTTGGACTCTTCGAAATGGGATGAAATGAAAGAGTTGTGAATAGGATTCGCCCGTACAAATGCTGCGTGCTTTTTCCGATGCCATTGCCAGGCCTGGCCCAGCCTTAGTATGCTTTTGATTTCTTTTTCGTTGATCAACTGCCAACAGTTTTTCAAGGCATCCGGTTGCGGACCGACTGCATTCAAGAGAGTGATGTCCCAGGATTAAGAATTTGGTGTTGGAGTACATGCCTTGCCGTAGTTCGTAGTTGTGTTGAAGTTGTAGGCACTTTTCGTGGAAATCTGTCGAGAGCAACGGAAGAGTCAAATAAGCTCGAAAATAAATATTAACTATTATTAATATTCGGCAGGAACTGGACAATTCTAGTCTTTATGGAGAAACTTTTCCAATTAAGGAAGAAAATTGAAATATAAAATAATGTGCCGTTTGTGAGAGGACTGCATTTTCCAGATCCGGCAAAAGCTTCAGAATAAATCTGATGAATTATGGGAAATTGGCTTTTGAATTAGTTTGAGAGATATCGTAATATAATTACTATAATGTTCTATCGAAAACAATTTTTAGAATTAGAGCAGGTCTGAGTAGTTCAGAAAATTTATTTAGATGCCAAAGACCAAATAGCAATGTTTGCTCAATTTGAGTCCAGATATTAAAGCATTTTTATCGTCGTAAAGACTTGAAACCAAACCAAAGCTTAACGTTTTTGCTCATCACAAGCAAAAAGGATGTTTTCACATTGTAAGGCATGCTGTGCATTTACGAATAGCCAACAAGCCCGCACTGCAGTAGATTCTTTTTTCACCTGATCCAAAACAAAGTAGAAAAGGTGCCGGACCGAGCTCAAACACTATGGTGGAATGTGGCCACCATAGTTTTTATGAATTTTGATCCATCAGTGTTAATCCAGACGGAGAGGATATTTACTAACATTTAAGGACAAGGAATTGCGGTCACACCAATTGAAAAGGGCACACCGATCATTCAGGGAAATATCACTGTCATAAGCTAGCCTGATGACTTGGAACAGTTTCATATCATCAGCATACAATAAACAAAAGGAATCGATAATTTAAGAAAGGTCAACAATAAAAATGAAGAAAAGTAATGGATTAAAGGATAGACCCTTGTGGAACACCAGAAGAAGGATAAAAGGGGGAAGAAGAAAGGTTGTTAATAGTAAATTGGCACTCACAATTACCGAAGTAGCACAAAAACCAAGAAAAAAGTAACCCGAAACAACCAAACTGTCCGAATTTATTCAGTAATATTCAATGGTTGACAGTATCAAAGGCTTTCGAAAAATGTGTGTACGATACGTCCACTTGATCCTGACAATCTAAGGAAAAAGCAACTTTGTTTGAGAAGAGGATCAGGTCAGTCAAAGAAGTTCGCGAACCTAAGGTGTTCCGGAGCTAGGGTGGGATGAATCCTGGGATACGTTCTAGAGAAGAAAATTTTTTAAGACGTTTTTTGATTGGAGACGAAAGAAACACCACCAGTTTTGAAAATTGGATAATTATTAGAAATTTGCCAGGTAGCAGGAAAAATGAACACCGAATGATAGGCTCAAACTGATCATGATAGAGAGGGGGATGTACAATGAAGAAGACTTAGACCACGCATAGAAATTAGGAATACAACCAGAAAGCTGAGGAATAAAAAGTGAAGAAAGAGGGGAAGGAAAATCAAGTGGATGCACAAAAGAGGAATAACTCTTAAGGGAGAAAGAAAAAAGATTTGCGAAAAACTCACAAACGTCTTGCAGAGATGAGGAGTTTAAGCCATTGAAAGTAACATGGTTCGGGATGCAAGTATTTTTTTTCCAAAGTCCGAGTGTATGACCAAAAAATTTTAGTATTGCAAGCAGAAATAAATGACTCAAAACTAGCGACTAGCAAAGGAATCACGAATTGCATGCTTCATTACAATTAGAGAACATAAGGTCGAGAATACGACCATTCAACACATGCGTAGTGATAAGCTGCAAAACGGAGTTAAGAAAAAGGAAGGACGAAAGTACTATGGAGAGCTGATTATTAAACCTGATACAAGACAGGACATAAATGGAAATTATGACAGAGTGATCCATGAATAGGTTCGCGTATGACAATCAATACATTTCCGCCATGCAATTTGTTAGAAATAGAACAATTTCGATCTACTCGAAATACCTTGTGCAAAGGAAGAACTTCACTGTTGTTAGTATCGTCTGAAAGCCAAGTTTTCGGGAGACTGATATTGTTATGTAGGGAGAATATAGATTGGAGCTTCGACCTCAAGCCACGTACATTTTGGCAATATAAAGAAATTTTACAATTCTTTGAGATTTGGTTCCAACAGTTGCTTTCTTTTTTTGTTGAAAATTCGAACGAGATGTTCTGATGAAAGATGTGTAATTCCAGTAATTTCTTGTTTTCAGCAGCTGTGGTAATTTTGAACGAGATTATCAATTTTCCAGCAATGTTGTCAGGAGTGAGTTTAGTGAAGTCCAGAAGGGCTAGTGCAAATCCAAGTATGTGTACAATGTAATTCTTGATGTTTTGTTGTGGTCGTGAAGTTGTGTTATCTGATGTTGAGTCTCTTGATGCACACCCGACCTGGCTCGTTGCAAAGAAATCAAATGTTCCAAAAATAGGCCAGTAGGCAAATGCAAAGGTTGAGTCACAGGCTGTCACGGACTTGGCAGCTGTTGCTGTGTACCAAGTGTTTGTTGCAGGACTTGCATAATACACAGTGATAAAGATGGAGATTGCTCAGATAAGCCAGTGCAGGTGCAGGCAGTAAAAGGCTAGCTGCTGTTGGTGAATAGTTGGTGTTGTGCTCGTTTCGCTGTTATCGTAAGGCTCTGCATCATGCTCTCTATACAAACGTTTGCAAATTCTTTTAGCTGGCTATTGCGATACCATTCTCTGATGAGATTTTCAATCAATTTTCAATTTGTGGCGATTGCCTCTATGTTTTCTATGGGGCTCATTTCAAGTGAGTTACCCGGTAAGGACAAAAGGCTGAAACAAATGTTCCTGATTTTCCAATCCGCACAAAAAGTGGCATTCCTGTTCCCATCACATTCTCCCACCCAAACCACTTCCGGAGATTTTGTTTCTCAATTTTCACTTTTACTCTGCTAACAACAAACTTAGAAACGCCCGAAAATTATGTAATTTGTCTTTGGGAATGTGTGGTTTTAGTCAGTAAAGTTTTTGTTCCCCTAAATTTTCTGTCGAGTGGTGTCTAAGGTCTTGACAATATGAGACATAAAATATTTTGAGGTTAGTGCAGCAAAATGAGAACCAAATTAAAATTGACCAATTACATTTAAATATAATAATTTAAAAAAAGCTTTACTCACACTTTGGTTACATACATTAGATAGAAAACACGTCCGAAAAATGATTCGTTATGACATTACATTCAACTGAAATAAACTTTAGCTGCAAAAAATATTTCTGTTTTATTTTTTCGAAATAATACCGTAATTGAACTCCACAACAATCGCGAAAATAATTTTAAAAAATATATTCATTTTATAGTGAAAATCCAATAAAAAATTTTGAATGGCGGTCAGTTTCGGTGAAATCGATACAATGAAGCAAATTTTACATTTTACAGCATGATCTTCCATTCATCTACGTAGCCTCAAAAATACTTATTATCAAGAAATACTTATTATCAAAATAGCAAAAATACCAATCCACAACAAATCTGTAACACTTACATACAAATTCCAAAAAAATTAAGTTATTTTACTTTAAAATCAATTAATTACATATGTTAGTTATAAGCAAGTAACTTCAAATATCAGCAGCCAGCTTTTATGCAAAAATTTTTTTGCTGCACCCAAATAAACCTGCATTAAATATAATATCGATTGCTGCTAATGAAATACATGAAATTACAGCTAACCCATCCAATTGTACGATAACTATTTTTTTTAAGCCTAGACAAGGTCAAAAACACCATTGAATCGTGGAATTCTTCGTGAAATGGCAAATTTTCGTATATCCAGTAAAACATGAAACGTTCCCTCTGAGAAATCTCCACGAAATTGAACACGATACACATCTTCCAAACAACGTAGACAAACTCCAACAAATCACTTGGCCTGTCATTGTTATTTTCAAATCATAAACATATTTAAAACTTTTTTTCCATACGCCTCCCTCAGCTGGCAACCTTTCTTATTTTTCACAGTTCGTAGTGCGAATCCTGGGAGCCTCCATTTTTCCCTTGTCCATATTTTTCATTGGAAACAAGTTTCCACCACAGGGGATCACTTCCTATTCGAAATACGTAATATGTTCATGTATAAGTGCATACGAATCGGAAGAACGAGCAAGGATCCGTACGAATAGGAACCATTCTATGGATAATTTTATTTGTTGTTCTTTGTTACGTTCACAACACCATTCAATTGAAACTTTTGCCGCGACAACAACGGTGACGACGGCGACGATGATGCCGGAAGCAAGGGTAAATTTTCGCATCTGCTTGGAGATGATGAGTGTCGTATGCGATTGATTTTTTTTTTTTTTTTTTTTGAAATGGTTCAATATACGTTTCTATTAATGTTACTCATGCATGCAGTACTGAATATAAATGAGGTGATTTTAAGTGATATGTAAGAAAGTTTTCGTTTGTTTCTAAAGAAAAGAAGTATCTTGGTTGATATGATGGAGCTTAAATACGTGTTTCTTCTACAAGATATTCAATTGGATTCTTGCGAATATAGTTTTTAATGTAGATGGGTCATGTTTATTTATTTATTTTGATGAAAGATGAACATATTTAAAAGGGTTTGACCATTAGCACATAAACAATGTCAGCATGCATTCAATATCATTGAATAAGCATAAAGATTCGAAACATATAGTAAATTTTAGTGTGTTATGTTCTATTGTACATTACTTTATTCTGAAGCTTTATCTAAAAAATACCTGCATGATATAAATAAGCAATATAATCGCAATTTTAGATTAGAGAAAATACAGTTTCAAACTAGCGTGTAGTTTTTTTCTCGATGATTTTAATAAATTGTAAAATTATTTTGCCAGTGGTGCCATCTTGAAAAATTATAAAGAAAAAAAAAACTGTTTTTTGCGCTATGAATTCCAATTCAATTACCAGATTTTCATGAAATTGACATATTAGCTGAACCTTAATCTAAGCCGTGTTTGGTAGAAATTTTGTAGAAAAATTCGGTTGGTGCTACCAGCTATGGTAATTTTGGTGTCTTGGGTTTTGAAAATTCGCACAGGAAAATAAAGCTTTTTGCCCCATAACTTTCAGTGCAGTTATGAAATCAAAACGAATTTCATATGATATATGGAACTTAATATAGGCATTATTTAGAAGGAATCTGGTATAAAAGCCATTATAGAATTAACAGCTATTGTTGATTTTGTATTTATTTGTAATATCTTTATTAAGCTATTTCATCGTAGAATTTTCAAACGGTAATGATCTTGTGGTGACAATAAACAAAAAATATTACAATAATTTTTCGAAAATTCGAAAACGTTTGTTGCTGTTAACACTTAATTTCTTTGTACCCCTATAACTTCCGATGCAGTCATCGCATCAAAACGAAATTCGCAGAGTAGGTTAATTTCAATGTGAGGCAGGTGTGATAAATTTTTGGCTTTGATGCCAGCAAAGGGCTGCCATCGCGAGGCATGTCTTGCTATTTTTGTATCGATAAATGCATATATTTAGTATTCATATCGCGAACATTAAGGCCAATGACACACTCGGTGGTTCCATTGAAGCGTTTAACGCTTCGGTTTGGCGCGTCGATTGACACGCACAGCGGTTTTCAGAAGCGTTTATCGAGTCGGTTCAGTTACAAATTACGTCGGAGTATCATATAGATGCTTGTGAAAAAATTATTCGTGTATACATGCATATCTATACATATGTACCTATATATGCATATATATGTATATATATGCATATGAATTTAGGGCAGTGATTCTAATACTAATTTTCTCTCAAAATCTGTAATTGCCTGCTTTTAGAAACTAAGTGCTCATAAATGTATAATTTTCCAATACTGTATCCTAGCCATTCTTCAAAAATCAATTTTCTTATCAGATTTTCATCAATGTATCCTGAAAATTCAGCTTGATCGGAGTTCGCAGCTATGAGAAAATCGAAAAACGCTCAAAAAACCGAGTCGGTGGGTCATTTCTCTCGTCTACCGAGTCGGCTCCGAAACCAAGAAGTGGTCCGCACCGCGGTGTGTGTCATCACAATGCTAAATGAATTTACGGCTAAACCGACTCGGTTTTCCTCTTGGGAAACGCCTCGCTGGAACCGCCGTGTTTGTCATTGGCCTAACCAATGAAAATAAGCTATCAATGTTTAAATTTTCTAACTTCTAGAAATTTTTCGCTCCCAATCATTTTTCGCTTTTTGATCCGAAACATCATTCTATCCCTGTAACTATCGACGAAATCAGTGGATGATATCGTAATTGATAGAGTTATTTGATTTTGACGTAAGGCAATTGTGGGAGACTTTTGCTTGCAGTGCTGGTAGAGTGTTGCAAGCACTTAGCATTTTCTTTGTTTATGTTATGTTACACCGTTTTTAAAGTTTTGCAATGTTTGGCTTTCCTAAATCTTGAAATTCCTGAAATCCTTTCCCCCTTATAAGTTTAAGTTCATTGTTAACATCAAAGTGATTTTGCACTCGAAACTAGTTGGAGTACGTTTGATAGAATATGCACTCAAAATCTGCACGATTCTTCTACTGTTCATCGAATATTAGTATTTCTAGCGGTTCAGGTGCGCTAAAGTTTTTGAAATCCGACATAGTTTCGTGAAAGAGCAAGAAGAAGCAATATCTGTGGCAAATATGATTTTTAGACCCGTACAAGGGTTGTCGTGGGATTGCTTTTAAATATGATTTTTCCTCTGACAATTTAGCTTTAAAGCCACCCTAGAAAATAATTCATCAAACTAAAATTGAAGTAATTGAAGAAATTTTAAAGGTAGTCCAATTTACCTTCATTTTGAGAACTCATATCATTCCACGGGGAAGTCTATCCTGCAAGAATATTTTATTCGATTTTGATTTCTCAGCAATATCTTATGGATGATTTTACTTTGAAGCTTAATTTGTTATTAAAGAGTGCACTCATTGCAAAATAATTTGTTTCGGATCAAATTCATATTCTGGAAAAATGTTAGTTTGCATTTCATTTTTTCTGCAATATGAATTTTTTACAGCTCATAATTATTTTATGATTCCATCCTTTAAGACTTGGCACATTGCGGGCTTTGATGGCGTCTTGTGCCTAATGGTTCACTGTATAATCGCACTTCAATGTACCATTAGATAAATTAGGCTCACAAGGTTGGTCAATTGAAAATGGATACCACGAGGAAAGCTTGATAATATTTCACTTAAATTAAGGATGACAACATGGTAAATTATAGCGCATGTACAAAACTATCTCGCTAACGCGCTGGTGACAACTCTGACAGTTTTGTTTCTTTTAAATATGGTAGTATCACTTTTTAAAATGATCAAAGCTGTTTATAAAAAACTGTTGCTCTAAATATTCTGGAAAATCTTGAAAAAATATAGCTATTAAGGAAAACTTGCGAAATTAACTCGGTTCAACGATCCATTTTGAATTTCTTTCTGGAGACACTGCTAATTGCATTATCAATTAAAACAAACTGGGAAAAAAAGTAATTGCTAGAGAAAAGTACAGTGGCGTGCACCGATGGAGGAAATTGGCTCCTCTGTTACGTAACTGCCCTAAAAAAAATTGCACCTTTGCTTCTTCAAAGTACTTCGGTGAAAACTAAGGAAATTGTGACTCGAATTATGGTAGTTGCTTTCTCTATTTCAACGTTCTATCAATGCCTGTAGTAATGTAAAGCGCTAATTTATGTATTTTCATTTAATATTCTTAATTTCGACTCGGCTGTGTCAACTCTCTCTTCTTTATGATATTAATGTCGGACAGCATCTATTACGAATATTCTTACCAAAAAGTTACAGGCCAACACATATACGAGGTGTGTGAGAAAAGTAATGAGACTGATTTTTCATTTACCAAAGTTTTTATTTTTTTCCAAACAATAATATTATCCCCTTCAAAGTAGTTCCCTTGGGCAGCTATACACTGGCGAAGTCGTTGTTCCCACTCTTGGTTGCAACGCTGGAAGTCTTCAGCTGGTATGGCTTTTAACTGGTCGGTCACTGTCTTTTGAATGTTCTCCAGAGTTTCGAAATGGCACCATGTTTCAATTTCGGGGAATAGAAAAGTTACAAAGACTAAAAACAGGTGAAAAGAGGGGTTGAGGAACAACATAAATGGCGTTTTGAGTTCAAAAATTTACTGGTTGAAATGGCTGTGTGACTTGGGGCGTGCTCATGATGAAACATCCACTTATCTGCAATGTCTGGTCTCACACGGATCACTCTTTTCATGAGCCTTTCAAAGACACTTTTAAAAAACAATTTTTTGACAGTTTGCCCTGGCTGAACCAATTCTTTGTGCACGATACCCTTACTATCAAAAAAACAAATCAGCATGGTCTTAATCTTTGATTTGCTCATTCGACATTTTTTTCTGCAGAGGAGATGACGGAGTGTTTCGCTTTACCGCTTTGTTTTTTACGTCAGTTTTTTTAGTTGAAGGTCTCTCTGAGCGAGGTTGATCTTTAACGTGTTCCAGGCCTTTCAAAAATGATTTGTGCCAGTGGAAAACTTGTGCTCATGATAAGCAATATTCCCCATAGGCCGGTTTCAACTTTCCAAAAGTCACACTCACAGATTCACCAAGTTTAACACCAACTTGATTGCACAACGTTGCTCTAAATTTCGAAACTCCGTTTTTGTAACACACAACAAAAACATAATTTCACTGATGGTGCTGTCAAAAATAAAGTGTTAGCCGTACGGAATTGAAACTCGGACTGAGAAATTGGAAGGAATAAACAAACCAGTCTAGCACAGACTGGTAGACACAACATTGCCAGATCCCCCGCATTGCTGCCGGTCTCATTACTTTTCTCACACACATCGTATATTTGGATTCGGGATCAAATTTTTATGCTACACTGTGATATTTGAACAGATTTTTCATTTAAGCAAAAAGTAGTTATGCTATCATTTATTTGAATTTAATCAACTAGAATTTACCTTAAAAAAATGAAAATATTTACCTTGCTAATAAAAAAAATATCATTGATTGGAGTTTTTCGCATACATGATAAATAACATAACAGAAATTATTGATGTATTCTTTAAAATGATAATACCCATGCTGGGCGCTAATATTTTCCAACTTTTTTAGCGGGCTTTACTGAGTTGATTACAGCAATGAATTCATGAGCAGCATGTTTTTGGTATTTCCAGTATATTGAGTGAGACAACTTTACATCACATGCATATTTGAATATGTCATTCTAAATCAAACATTTGTAAAATTCAACATTGATTTTGTGATTGGTATATTATTTTCAAATATAGCTTTATACTAGCAAATGATTTCAAAAAATATTTATTATAAAATATTAAATACTAAACAATAATGTTCATTTCTTAGTCAAATCGTCAAAAAGTGACATCACTCAAAAAACCGATCACGTACATTTCGAACAGTTTCATTATTAATTGGTGGAACAAGCTCCTAATTTATCAACTATTGTTAAATTTTAAGATAATCGGTATCGATTTGTCGTCTTATAGGCATCTAATTTAGAGATACATATTTAAATACGTGGCTTACGGTAGTTTCATCTATCAAACTCAACTAAGCAAAATAATATGAAAATGTTATACGTTTCTAAATTAATCTTATTATTTCTTGCACTAAAGCTGGAGTAACAATCAATGCAACACAACATTGTTGCACAACGAAACGAGCACACTTGAGAACGTATGATAGCAGTTACAATGATGCAATACAACTTTGCTGCGCAGCAAAGTTTGCTCATGGCTCAAACTTGGCATAGCAACAAAATTTTTGCAAATATTCAATTCCACCAGATCCTATAAACGTCCGGGAAATGGGAAATGTCATATGCAAATGAAAATCAAAATTCGTTTTTTTGTCTTATTTTTGCTTTGAAATTTTATTTTAAAGGATAAAATACTCACTGATATTACTTTCCGAGCCTTTAAAGGACCCATATTATCAAACAGCAATTTCGATAATATAGCCAGTGACAGATGAGAGTAAATGTTGTGTTGTATTGATTGTAACTCATTCCACCGACAAAGCATGGCGACAAATGTTGTTTTGCATTGATTGTAACTCCAACGTAAGAAGGTATATGATGGTCTTGGTTACAATCAGACTTGACACGATAAAGTAATATGACTGGTACGAAAAATTATACTTTTGTCTCGGTAAGGTAGAAATCTCTGGGCTTATGTAGAGTTTGTTTTGGGGTTTATGTATGAATAATAGCACTTAAGCTAATTATATGTAAATAAAAGCACCAATAACTTTTAAAGATTTTCAAAGATAATTTGCGTTATTCATGTTTCTAGATCCTCATAAAATTTTAAAAATGTTAGGCTATTAATTAGCTAGTTAGTTTCCAAAATCATCTTAATTAAATCATCAAAATCAAATTGGAATTGTTTTTGCGGGATGATTAAAATTGAACAACTTTTTATTATCATTAAAAATTTTAATCTACATTGAAAATTCTATTTTGACAAAGTGGTTTCGAAAGTATGCACTGCTTCTCATCAGACACCAGCACACAGTGCATACTTGACTGGCGTGACCACTTGCAGGTGGAAATCATTACATTTTTATTTATGCTAGTTGTGACAAATTTTAACATCTCCGACTTATATCCATGGATATAATTTGTGATCAAATTCAATTACCTTTACCATCAAAATCATCTTAATATTGCTGCCTTGTCACTATAGACCGGTTCACAATATAAAAAAACTTCATCCAAAAAATGAGCGTTTGAAATTTATACGCGATAGGTCAAAAGAAACATTAAGCTGGTCGACTTATAGAAGGCTATGTTAGAGGAAAAGTTAGCAGTTATAAATAGCCAATACTACCATGGAGTAGTAGTCAACAGGACAGGGAGCACATAAACGCCAGACGACGATTAATTATAAAGTACAGTGAAATAAATAAACACATGAACAAACGACACTACAGTTACCAGCAGTACTAACATATTTGCAGCACAGGAAGAAATTGTCCTCAGAATACGCAACGCACGATGAAACCCACAGAGCACGTGGCATACAGCTAAAATTGCCTATCTTCGAATTCTTCAAAAATTCTAATAATATAGAAATAATGATGAGATAACAACATGATACTTGCAACTAGTTCAGATGAATGTGCAACAAACAGGCAACCATCATAAAAAGGAATATGTCGGTGCGGAACCTAGCGGAGTGAAGCTCCGACGTGGATTACGTGAGCTACAATTGGGGTAATGAATTTCGCTAGCGTGAAAAAGTTTTCCTTCTCACATCCTTTAGATGATATCTGAAGGCAACTGATGTCCGTTCAAAACTAACTCCTTTGATACCAGCGAAGGATTTGAGAGCCCTCTTTTCAGATATCGGTCAAAACCTCTCAGACCTAAAAAAAAAAAAGGCCTGTAAAATTTCACCAGTTCCAATAAATTTTTAAAACTCAAACTTATTCCAACATTTTGAATGTATTGCTTGAAATTAAATAATTTATTGAAAAAAAATTCCATTGAATATGTTTTCATTTTGTCAAAAAACTGTACATGCTTATAGTTTAGTCTGAAATGAAAACAATTATCATCAAGTAATTGTTTTTTAAAAAAATGTTTAAAAATATTTCGTGGCCAAATATGGTAAGTATGGAGTTTTTAGCCATTCTAAAATCTTACATTTAATTTATCCAAAACTGAAAACAGAAAGGTTTTAATATCAAGCCATTATTCAATAAATATTGTCATAAATTTTATAGTAATTTAAAAATGATTAACTTATAAATTATTTCAAATGAGAGCTTTCCTTATATTTCAATTTTATACGCTGATATCTTTTAGCACTAGGTTTGGTAAGCATCGTTTTGTATCTTTTTCGATTTCTTAGTCACCGTTTTTGATCCTCGTTACTTCCTCACACTTGAAGAGATCTTTAAAATTACCGCATTTCTAGACAAAGAACAAACGTAAAACCTGCTGGACCAACGTCTAAGCTCTTTCCGTATTTATTGATCTAAAACAAGCTCGGAAATATTTTTCCTTAAAATTTTTCGTAACTTACCTACTTTATTAAATTTTTACAGCTCTACAAATTAAAAATCAAGTAGAAATTTCATTACGAGATTACATCTTTGATCAGCCTAATTACGCTTTCTCAAATTCAAATGTATCGAACAAATTAATTATAAATCATCAAAAACCCTCCTCAAAGTAATCTTATCCCATGCTACAATTAATCTCCAGATATAAAATCTTTAAATTCTAAACCATCTCTTTTATTAGTTCTTTTCAATAATCTTTCATGAAATATTTCAATAAAATCGATCTAATTGAATTACGCCCGCACAAACATATGAACATATTTAATCAAAAGTTTTCAAATTCCAGATTTTCTTTGAAGTTAATATATCTTCTCCTGTTGTAACCTTCATAAATAGTCTTTAATAATAACGAGAGAAATCCCACTGACGATAGCATGCCCTTCAGCTAAAGAATCTCATTCGGTCCGCACTCCACAATATCTGACCATGAGAAGTTTAAGATTCTCCCCTCAAATTCAAATCGCTGTAAATCAAAGTTTGTATATGAGCGAGGGAAAATAATTATTATGAAGGGAGAAACCGCATGAGAATTCTTCTCGAGATGAGTTTTCATAGAAAACAACAAAGATGGGAAGTGTGTGTGTTTTTAAAACTTCACTTGTTTGTGGTAAAAACAAAATATGAAAAGAAAATTTTTATTAAGGAGCAAAGATGATGAGAAGACGAAACATGTTAGCGCCCACGGTCAAAATTAATAATTTTCAATTAAAATGAGCAGGTCATTATGAAAGTGATTTCGACTTTACTTCAGAAGTCCGGTTGTAATTAGGAATATTTGCATTAGCTTGTTGCAAAAAGGTCGAATAAGAATTTCATCAAATGAAATCTAAGTGCGGCTTCATTGAGACATATACTTCAATTAGTAAAAATAGGGTCCATTTAAATTTTTTTCAAATGAAAGATTCAGTTGGGTGCAGGAGACAAATAGCTCATATTATAATCCAATTTCTTGCTATAAATACACTTGGTTGGTATGGTGAATCAAATGTTCTTTTGATGATGTCTTCATTTACCGAAAATGCTCAGAAACAATGAATCTCCAAAAGTTGAATTGAATTCTAAGCAGAAACGTGTTAGCATCTCCGATCATTTTAAATCGGACCAGAGACCTCGAGCTATTATTTCAAATACAAGCCTTGCTTTTTTCAACGTCATGCTCCGTGATTTAGCCCCGAGCCATTCCATGCATCAAGCCACATATTGACACTAGGGTACAGTTGTATTTTACTTTTCTGCTTACTTGCCAAGAACCTCAACAAAGCAATTTACTTCAGTAAACAAATTTTTATTGCATACACAGTCCAGCCCGTTTAATTTAAAAAATCCATTGAAAATTTCATCCACAACAACCAGCCAGATTTATGATAATCGATACAATCAACGACAGTGCATCTACCAAATAATAAACCAATCTCGCTATCACCATTTGAACGTCACCGAAATAACAAATCAGCCGCGATTGAACCGTTATTTCATCTACATACATATTCGGTGCATCACCGCAGACCGATGTCAAGTGCCTTTGATTTATTCGTTGCAATGCAAACGAGTCGTGTCATTTTCGCTCGTCCTCAGTGCGTGTAGTATCATATCAATTACTCACAGGATAACGGAGAGTGCTATCCTTTTGATGACACTAGTGATGAGAATGAGCATTTCCAAGCTGACTAGTGGACTTACAAAAAAAGTGCTTTGCACAATATCCACCCGAATTTTCAGGACTTTCGCTCTTTCAAGTTGAGTGTGGCCTGGGGACTGCCGGGATATATTCATCATTTTCACAAATTCAACATTAGAATTTCACTCGTGTTGTTCATATATCGAATCCTAGGATCTCGAGACCCTGCCAGTTGTGAGCATGGATGGAACGATCCCGTACTTCACAATTGTCACTGTCGGTTGTTACTGTCACTCAGTTTTGTGGTATCTATCATCGTATCTCAGGGAAATTCGGATTTTAGAGATTGATTGTCTTGACCAGGTGGCATAGTGGGCAGATGAGAGTGAAATTTGTTTTCATTGAGAAATGGATCCTACCTCTAAATTAAAGTATTATCATTTGCTACTTTTTCTCTTTTTTTCTGTATTCTGATAAGCGATTAACCTGCAGTCTCGTTTTGTGCTATGACTTAATTTTTATGGTTGAACGATAATTATTATTCAATTATCAAACATAAGTGAGCCTTTCTATGAGAGCCCATTTAGCACATGCATCAAAAACAAAGTAATTTTTGCTAGATGTTAAACCATTTTGAATATTACATTTATTTGCACTTTACAGAAATAATTGTCCAAATATATTTTAGCTAATAAATCAAAAATTACTATAAATTAAAATGTCCACTAATTTTCCCAGTTAAACCAGTAAAAAAAGTTACTGCCTTCATCAAACTATTCACAAAACCTAAAAATGAAGAGCATCTCCCAAATTGCTAGCTGGGACTACGTTCGTAACCCAAACAAAATGTCCGTAGTTTATGCTCCGATCCATGGAGTGGTGTTTTGGTTAGGATGTTCGCATTCAGAATATTGACATTGATTTACGACTGGAAAACGGAATCGGGTCAATGAGTGTAAAATATTTTCGAAATATCTTCAGATAAAGTTCCATTTCAAACGGATGTTGATGACGATGAGTAGTCGGAAATCTGTGGGTTTAGAGGTTAACATTTTCGCTCATTAATTTTCGAACTGAATTCAAAGATTTTTTCATTTTGTTGGAGTGGTTTTGATTTTGTATTTCCAGCAGAGATATGAAATACTGAAGATGTTACTTTGCATTTATTTTGAAGATCACAAAGGTAGACGAACGAGTCTGAATGTAGCAAAATATAAGGATACGCTGCAAATAAAAGCTTTGGATGCTATAAAATTCAAGGTATGTACATTTTAATCCCTACTACGTTTCGTTGACAATGGCTCCAGTTTTTTGAGTTGGAGTTTCAATATAATTGTATCAACGCTTATTTTAATGAATTTACATAACCACAGATAATGATAAAAAATATAAATAAAAATATATAAAAATATAAAAATATATAAAAATATATAACAAGTAGCTTATTAATTTAATAAATCGGCAGAAAAGGGGTGCATTCAACCGCATTTTGTCGCAAAGTCGATTTTATTTTTCAGGATAGCTATAAAAAAAGCAAAACACCAACCCACTAGTGATTTCTATGCGTATGTTCATTAAAAATATTACGTGGATCTATTCTTCAGAATTTTGCTTAAGTTTATTTTAGAAAAAAAGTAGAAAAAAATCAAGAACACAATTAAAAGAAATAATCAAAAATCATCAACTAATATTTTATGATAGTAAAATTATTCTTCAAAACCGGAAATACCGTACATCTTGCCCTGAGAAAGAGCATAGCATCAAAGACCATAATTTAATTACTTTTAACGCTATATACGTTATTGATTTCGTGGCTGTGATAAAAGAACACCAGACACCACAATGCACGATGAAAAATCCATAGAAGTTGGCGCTATGTATTGTAGTACTCAAAACTATGTATTATAGCTTCCAACGCAATTCATTTTAACCCCGAATGTAATGCATTATAGCCTTGATAAAAAATAAAGTAATATTTCAATTGTCGTAACATTAGACAATTTTGTTTTTCTGCCAATTGCAGATAATGTAAATTTCATTTTCGCATTTCTGAAAAATTATGTTTTAATTGGGACATTTCAAGCGGACAACGAAAAAAATTCGAGGCTATATATTTCGTTCACAGTGTGCATAATGGTACTTCTAGAGGATATGAACGTAAATCCACAATATTTTTTTTCTATGAGGTTTAGTTGCCGAGCTATGGGCTTTTGAATAATTGACGAAATTGATGAAAAGTTTTTTTGTTTTGATTCTGAGATTCAAAAAATTATCTAAAAAACATTAAATATGCTGAATGGTACAGAAAAATAGCTGTTCTTTTCAATTTTAAAATTAGATTGGAAAAATAAATTGTTTTCTCTGTAAAAAACCGGAATAGGACACTTCGATTCGTAGTTTGAATAATTTGGACCAGGCTAATTTTGTTATTTTTTATAACAAAATAAAGCTTGAAGTATACTTATTAAATGATACAAGTTTTTCAACACTGCATTTCTATTTCTAGTGGCGAGATATTTCATAAAGTCGCTTTTAATTACACCTTCGTTTAATGAATGAATAAAAGGAACGAATGGATGGGAATGTGTCAAAGAATGCTGCAAGTAAAATATGCACAATACCATTATGCACAATGTGAACGAAATCCAGAACCTCGCCTATTTTTCCATGTCCGTTTCACGTGAAATGCCCCTTTTTATTATTACCAATACATCCTGCACTGATCCGGATTCAAGCCAGTAGCCTTTTGTTTCAGAGTCGGTTCTCTACCCAAAACGCTATATGAACTTACTTCAATAATATGTGCAGAGCCTACTTCAATGCTATATCAGAGATTATCTTCATAGTAGTTGGGGCTATGTTAAATAGGACTTGAGGCTATGCTCCATAGCAGAAAAGCCCATAGAATATTGCAATTTATCTTTTCTCTATATTTTGTAGCTCATTGTACTATCAGCCAGTGCTGTGTTGGTTGTGAAATTATACTTCTGTGACCTTAAGTTCATAGCTCGTCGTACTACTTTTATGGCGTATATGAACATTAATGCTGGACTATTTTAAACAGATTTTTCAAATAGACTTCAAGTCTACGTCCTCTTCCTCAATAGCTTCATTTATTATGTATGTTTCCTTATTTCTGGGATAAAAATGTACTACCGTGAGGCGAAAAAATGTTCCTGACAACCAGAGAAGGAAAGGAATAGACTTCGGATAGAAGCTTACAGAAGAAAAAAAGTGAAAATGTTTACAGGTTTCAAGTCTGACACATGAAAATAACTTAACCGGCGAAATTCGAGTATCACGTCAACATACTACAGCGGACATACCGCCATTTGGAAATAGACTGCCAGAAATTTAATCGCTTATATTCTTAAAAGTGAGAAAGCTATGACGCCTGCGACGTTTAAGTTTATACAAAGCTAAAATTCAAAAAAGAAAGGAAATCAAGGCTTAAAAGGATCAAGATTTACTCCAGTTTTTCCATGTTACCCGTTCTTTATAAAAGGAACGTTTTACCCTCGTACCCTTTTTCGTTTTTGCCATTCGTACTCGTCATTCATACCAAACTCGGCTACTTTAAGGTCCACTTACTGCAGGGATTTTGTTTTGATTTTATAGCTGCACCGGAAGTTATAGAGCAAAAAGCTTTATTTTGCTGACCAAATTTTCAAAACTCAACAGCAAATATTAACATAGCTGGTAGCTGCAGCCTAATTTTTCAACTAAATTTGTACAAAATGGAGCCAAGTGTAAGGTGCAGCTAAAAAGTAAATTTTGTTAAAACTTGGTGGCTGAATCAGAATTTATTGGGCAAAAAACGACCTGTTTCCAAAGTGATTTTACAAGATGGCACCACTACAACAGGGATGCTTGTATTTCAAAATCGTGTCTTTCAGCCCTGCCCCTATTTAAGGTTACTACATTTAAGAAAAGTGAAAATCTTTCAGGAGGGTCGATGATTCGATGTTTTTTTTTCTGCCCGCATACCTATATTTGGTTTTTGTCATGCTTAATTTTAGTAAATATTAATACGCCCTGAATATTTTGCTGTGATATACATATTGATATTGTTATTGTCAGAAGTTATGAAACATTTAAATTTGAAAAAAATCCTTGCCTATTTTTAGGGACCCTACGGCCACATAGGGTTCAGAATTTCCAATTCTTTGCCATAAATTAGTACAAAACATTATCAGATTTCATTTCCAGTACTTGTTTTTACAAAAATTTCTTGATAAAGAAACATAGGGGTACATCAATTTTCACTGAAATACACACATCCACCAAAAAGTTAAAAATATCTTAACTTTAACTAGTTATAGATCTTTGCCTTACATACTTTTATTTTCTCCAAAAAAATATTTAGAATAATTTTCATTATGCATGTTTTAATTATACATATTTTAATTATAGCATAGGAACCGATAAAATACTGATTTTCAAAGAAATGTAGAGTAATGACGCAGGCTATAGCACGGGCTTCTTATTACAACGAATCTGTTAGAAAAATCGAATGGAAAAAGTTATTTTTCCAAAGCATTCAGAAGTATTCTGGAAGTAAAAATGTTTCCATAGAATGAAAGTATCCTTAAATTATAAATTATATTTACAAATTATATTATGATGCCAAGGTTTCGATGACGTGACTCAGTGAGCTCTAGATTCTAAAAGGTTTTGTTTGATTGTCTCGATTTACAAAAATGCAAGGCATCAAAATTTGAAGAAAGATAAGTGTAAAAAATATACTGGTAGGTACATGACGAGTTTAAAATTTTCTAGACTTCAATTTCACAGAAAGCTACAAAAATTGTATACAAATTCGTTTATAAATTTCAAGCTCAATCAGAATAAACCTAAAGCCCCTAGGCTCAATATACTCGTCCTTCGTATTATATAGCTTCTTTTTCCTTCCAAATATTTTTTCCTGTTGCTTGAGTAAATATGGAGAAAAAAATGAATAAAAATACATAAACTAATAAGCATCAATATAATCGATGGTAATACAAAAGTGAGAGGCTTCTTTTAATATGAATCTCATAATTTTAAATTTTATGATTGTAAAGTAAGAGGATACTTTCTAATACTTGTATAAAAATTTAAGCTGAAATGGAACAGTCGCATTTTAGCCTGTTTCACTTTAACCCACGTTGGGCGCCAAAATACATTAACGATGTTTGGTTTTATTTGTAGTATATATTGATAAATTATGAAGATTAAACATGTTGTTTTTTGTTGGTGCTCTTAGATATGAGCATGACTGGACGAATATTTCATAATTTCCTTTCCACGAAGTGGATATTCTTTGCTGAATTTCAATAAAACAAGCCAAATAAAAAATATAAAGCTAAGAAGCCAAATGAGCTGAACACTCTGACTTATGTGTAACATGAGTAACGTAGCTTAGTGTAAGCTAAATGGCAGTTGAAAACCAGAAGCTAATGACTTAAAACATTACAAACATTGCCAAATTAATGTATAAATTTAAAAAAATAAACAAATAAAAAAAACTTCAATGATTCTAGTTATGCGATGAAAAATGGTTGAGTGATCGAAGTTTTGGCAAAGGCTAAAATGAAGAACACCCACATTACATTTTCAACTTGAAATCAATTAATCTATTTACGAACATTCTCTTAAAAAAGTAAATAGCACCACTTTTTACCAAGCAAAAGTACTTCTCCTAAAAACACTCCGCACATCCGAGAATTTTATTTACATGCACTACATCTTATCTTGTTATCTCTCTGATATCTTATTTGTGCAACAGAAAAAATATAAACCCAAGCAGCTCAGACAGTAGCCAAGCAACATTTTAACGAAAAACATCCTTCGTAAGAGGTAAATAAACACAAATCTCTTCAAAGCACAACAAATCTGTGAAACACTCGTCGAATCCTTTCCCTCTTCTACCGACAACAAGTACATCTTTAAAGTGCTGTCGAGCAACGTTACTCGAGAGTTGGATACGCCTTTGCCTTGTCTAGGGCTAGGAAAATTCTAGCATCCTATTTTTCTGCTGAAGCTCGCTTCGGTGAAACATACAACCATTAAAAGGACAAACACCACGTTGTTATTACTAGCTGGCATTCCAACGATAACGGCACGCCTCGGCGTCATGTGGTCCATTGTCGAAATGAAAGGGTTGCGGTATTGTGTGAAATTTTATACATAACATCCTTATTGGCCACCCTCACGCCGTCACGTCGGCACTAGGTTTCCATTTCTAGTGGCGAGAATGTCTGAGATATTTCATAAAGTCGCTTTTAATTACACCTTCGCGTAATGAATGAATGAAAGGAATGAATGAATGGGAATGTGTCAAAAGAATGCAGCAAGTAAAAGTCACAGTTATGAAAGGGTGGTTTAGCTTCAAAATAGAGTCGTCCGAACAATCTCTTCGGCTTACAATCGTTGCGGAAGTATTCTCGAAAAATATTAAAATAAACATAGAGAAGGATGCTAATAAGATTATTTGCACTCCTTTCGTCATTGTTAGTAAATAACTCATTTTTGCAACATCTGCTTTGCATTCTAATCTGATCACAACACAATTACTTCAAACTGCAGACATACACGCATATGACGAGTACAAAAGACTGTGAAATTGACTGCATTCCATTTCATCATATTTTCTTTTGTTCAACTCATATGAACAATTGTTTACCGGGAAAATATTCACATTCTTTCATTTCATTGTGCAAATGAGAAAAAAGACTCATACCTTGCCATCGTATAGTGTATCATCTCGTCAGCTGTATGCAATCATGTTACGAGTACATTGCAACTGATGACTTTTTTTCGATTTCGAGAGAATGTTATTTTATTTGGTCTGTTGCAGTGAAAGTTTCAAAATGAAATAGCAATGGAGATGCATTGTTTTCAGAGTAAAAAACTTTTCGAAACACATATGTATCTACAAAACAAAGTTAAAATATGGCTTGATTTTAATGCAATATCGACTATATAAAAACACAGTAAAAATTACCTCTGATTTAATTTACGTAGATGCTTCCATCTTTTTGTGAAAATACTCAAATCTGGAAATCACAAGCCAGAAATATTTAAGTGAAGCCCGGAAATTTTGTCTTTTGAGTTTTATTGTCAATGCTTCTTGATACTTTATTAATGCAATAATACATTAGTAATTGTTCCCGAGAGATTTGATTTGAAAAATGTATCAGTTTTTGGCGTCATAATTTGTAATTTCAGTCTAGTTTTATACAACTATGATGTGGAGCTAGAGATTTAATTAAAGAAGCTTTGAGCTTAATATGCAAAATATTTTTTTTTGCTACCACAGCTAATTATGATACTTAAGAGCTCTTACAAGCAATTACTAATTATTAAACAAACTGCTACCTAGTTTCAGAGTTTACTTTTTATGCTTCATTTAGCTTTGTTACTCTTTTTTCGTAAAAACAAACCAATAATCAACCTGGACCACATGGTATTCTTTCTGATGTTCACGTATCATCTTAAGTGGGGACAAGCCCTTCGACTTCTTTTGCATCATCTACGTTAGCTGCGCAGACATTTTTTGCTCATGTACAGAGTATGCCTGGGCTATCTGGAGGGATATCAGAGTCTTAATCTTCGCTCCATGGCTTGGAAGTCCTGATATTACCGATGAAAGCATTTGCATCAATGTTCTCTCACAGCCTAAGTTGCCATTGAAGCTTAATTTGTATAATCTATTTTATAACATATGTACATGAAGCTTATACTGAACAACCTGAATCATCAACAGATCTCTTCATTTTGCATCACTGTTAGATCTTGAAACTCTGATCTACTGAAGAAAAATTCAGCCCCACTGGTGTTTATAAAAAGATTTTGAGAAAACCATATCTAGAAACATAAAAAGAAAAGTCGCATTTAGCACGTAGAACTGCCGTAAGGTATATTACCAGATCATTCAGTGGCTATAAAATTAAACTCAGGAGCTTAAACTTTCCACGACTGTCGCATTAGACTGAAAATATCTTCAATAATGGGATTTTACCAATATTTTCACCTACCTATCACTTATCTTGTAAGATCTCAAAACTCTGGCTTACAAGCTGATCTATGTAACGAAAACTACCATTGTGTGCTGACAAAGTGATTAAAAACGCAATGAGTGCTTATCATTGTCTTGTTGAAGCCTCTGTATGGTATTTTCATCAGAAGTCCTTCCGCTCCTTTATCCAATTTCTTAAAAATTCGCTCTGTATCCTTTCCGTGATGTATCTAAATGATTTATCTGCTTTCTTATCACAGAAAATCTGTGAGTTGCCAGCGCATTTCTTGTTTCTCCTACTTTCCAGCTAAGTTTATCTTTCGCTTAGAATATTTCCTCTTTTCACCTTAATAGTTTTTTCCGGTTGTCTCTGGTGAACCATTTAGAAGTCGGATAATTACTTCCAAACCTAGGCAGTAGCGCAAACTATGGACCCAATGGCTTACCGAATATCCTTGCAACTTCACCATCTTCATCCCAGTATGTTCCTTAATCTGCTTTTTTCAAACTTAGTATTTCTTCCAATACTTATCATCCTTCCTAGAAATCCTGTAATATATTTTCATCCTTAAAGCGAGAGATTTGTCCTGCCTATCCAATCATGGCCCCGTATTCCTTCTATCTAGCTTCAGTAAGTTTTTCGAAAGGGTTATTTTCAGTAGAGTATACCCAATAAATTAACCTTTTCTTTCTTCTGATATAAAGATAAGTCAACAGTATCCAAGTTACTATTGTTCACTGATACTGCTGTTTCCGCCACCGACCTTGCCAAAAACAATCGGATATATTCTATGCAAACTTTACTAACGCTTTCGGCTCTGTGAGCCATGTTATCCTCCTCTCCAATTTAACTTTCAACTTTCCAGCTCATTTTTTCATACCTTCGTGATCGTGCTTGTTTCGTAACGGTTAACTCTTGTTCGATTTTTCGCTTCTATCGTACTTCTGGTTTCCCTCAAGGCTCAATCTAAAGTCTTCTGCTTTTCCTCCTGTTTATAAACGATCTTCCATACGTTTTTTGCTTGAGTCATGATTGCTGCCAGATGCAAAACGACCTGTCTTCATTAGATAACAACTGCTCTGTTAATTGTATTAATCTTAATGTTGCTAAATGCTTTCAGATATCCTATACTTGTAAATTATCTTCAATTACGATTTTGAATTCCGTTCTTGGCTCATTCCTCAGTCCTGTTTGCTGATTTCAAGGGCCTTGGAGTTGTTTTTAATACGGAACTTAAATTTGTTATCCATATCTTGCATGTCACATCCAAGGCCATTTTTAGAGCGTTCTCGCCTTATTATAGTATTTCATCCTTATACGCCTCGAGTTTTGTTGTCGAATTTGACGTCCTCATTATTGTTACTTAATCAAATCTGTTGAGTCTGTATTAAAATTAATTAAATCTTAATTAAATCTGTTTTGCAAGATCTTCCTTTAACTTCAATAAACCGTTGGCGCTAACTTATACATATTTTTACTATCCCCATTTACGGTTGTAGACAACATAATTATCTAAATATTGGTTCACTTTCGTCTTCATTACATATTAGTATAATCAATTTGAGAACAGGTTTTGTACCTGACTATATAGATTCCTGAATTACTTCTTTGATTTTTATCCAACTTGATTTCTGTACAATCTTTTTCATTAATTGCTTTTTATATGTTTTTTGCTCCTTGTTCGTGATTATTTTCGAAGCTTTGAAGATTTTGCTATTTGAATTTATTAATTTAGATTTGTTCAGTCTCCAAGTAGATATGTATCTCTTGATGTAGGCAAAAATAAATAAATTAATTAAAAAATCGGAATCAAAAGCTGATTTGTAGGCTTTTCTCGCTAGGCCTGATTTCGGCAATTTCGAATATAATTGTTTTTAATGTTATTTATCAATTATTTTTCAGGAACAGGTTTATGTTTTTTGTATACTGTATTATTTTCTATAAGAAGGAGACTCCTTGACAGAGTTCCAAACTTGTTTGGGAATGTAATGTCTCTGGTTTCACGGGACTTTGATATCTAAAAACAAAACATACTTATACTATCTTAAATCCACATAACAGCTACGAACAACATGATTAGGTTGTTAGTTGATGAACGAGCTTGTTCGATGCTTTTTTTTCCACCGTTTTGAGCTCCTATTAATGTTTTAAATGCTTATTTAAAAAAAACCCGTATGTGAAATCCAGGAAGAAATTCAAGGAAACTGCTTTTGAATCATGTTGTTTCAATGAGCACCTGCCTTCTTTAGCTTCAATTCTATATTCTTTGATTTAGAAGAAAAGCTGAAATCACTGCATAAAAATTACTTTTAAATAAAATTATTTTGTTGTATAAAAACGATCTGAAAAATTGATTTTTAGAACTACAGACCATTATTTAAACAATCAGAAGATTCTGTAATATCAATCAATCTATAAATGATTTAGCGAATCATAAATGTTTACTGCGTTGTCACCTTTGAACTTTTGTCACTTGAAAAAAGCTCCCAAAAACCTAAAAAGAAAGTCATGCCTATTATCAATCAAACTGATGTTCTCAAGAACGTTATAAATCTTCAACGAAGTTTTGCTTTACATTTAATTTTATTTTTTGTTATATTTTTTTTTATATAGTTTTGTTTATTACTTACTTTTTACTCATTCTGGCATACACACTCGTTTTATTATCTTTTTAACCAGCTCCTTCAATCCCCATCTTCATTTCTCTTTCATATCAATTTGTGATAGTTTATATGGCTCGAGGACTATAAATGGATGTATTGATTGAACGAAAATTGGCTTTCTGGTGACCTCTAAACATAAAATTAAGGACCTGAGAGTATTTTAGACTTTTTATTACTTGTTCTTTTCCCAACAGTTTTTCAAATAATAATCTGAAGAAAATATTAATATTCTATGCACCTCTTAAACATCGTATCGGAAAAAAAATTAATACTAAAATAAATTTTCACATATTTTCCTCCAAAGATACTCGAGCTTGTTACAAAACCGCAATAACGGAATAAATGATTTTATAAACTATTTTTTCAATTCCACTTCTACATTCACATTTTGAAATAAATACGCTACACGAATGAACCTTTCACTTCCTGCCTTCATTCTTTATTTGGCGCAAACGGCTTGCATCAGTCGGTCGGTTTATCTCTGTTTTGTTTTATTGTCATCTTTAGTAGTTTTCCATCACTCAAAAAGAAAAACCAACAAGAAAAATTTAATTCAAATCAACAGGCAAATTAACTGAAAATTCTCGAGAACGTAGCGCAATAGCATGGCATTCATTCGAACAGAAAATTCTATAGGGTAAAGTTTTCTGGCCAAATAGGAAAATTAGATTTTCCATTTTGTCTCTGTTTATGTTTTCAGCAAACACGACAAGCAAGAGTTTTGTTGCAAAGTTATTCGCTAAATATATTATGATATTATTATTTCAGTTTATGTTTTTAGTGTCTTGCTGAAAGAGAACTCTGAGTAGACGAGAGAACTGGCTTCGGTGGTAGGATTGACTGAATAGCTGGTTCTTGTGTTCGACAAAGTTGGAAATGTTATAAGTTATGGTTTCGAGTGAAAAATAATTAACTAGCTAGACTGTCAACATTCTTTAATAATGAAAAGCGATTTTATGTTTGCTGGTAAATATTTGCAGTTAATTAGATCTCTAAGATGGATGAATGGTTGTGAGCAGGCAAACCGAATGTGTGGAGCTATGATGTGCGTTGTTGGGTTTTAGTTGTTGGTGAGTAAATTTACTATTTAAATATTTTTATAATTGTTGGAGTAGTTGTATGCAACTACCATACACAGTACGTATTTGAATGAATCAAACAAGATTAATTTCACAGAGTTTGAATCCCAGTAAAAATATATGTGATGTAAATGTACAATCCTAAATTGTTACGCTGCGTAACTTGTTGGTTTCAAAATATAATTTGGCGGCGTTTTGTTTTAATATTTATTGAGTTACGATTGGCGCTGTAAAAATATTTATAAAAAATCATAATGTTAATTATTTTAAAAAAAAGTTTCAAATTAGCAACATAATCGGTAAACAATGTATTTGGTACGCATTATTTACATTCAAGAGAAAATATTTGATGTCAATTTTTAAACAATTAATAAATAAATTAAGGCCCCCACTCACGAGCAGTCCATCAGTCCAAACGGCCTGAGGCCAGGCCATAATCTCACCGTGTGTGGGAGAACTTGGATGAACTCATGGACTGAAACAACCAATTTGGATTTCCAACCAATCCTAAGTTCATGGACTCAGGCCATCGGGCCATTTTTTGGCTCGACCGTGTGTGGGATAATAGTAGAGCGAATTTAGACAATCGATAAATTGAATTAATGGTGAGTGTTGAAGCCTCAGTCCAAACAACGTGGCAGTCTAGCTTTGCACGCTGACCTGTGACAAGCTCATTGACTGTTTCTGTGATTATTTAATTTAATCGAAAAATTCAGCATAATGGATAGTGGTGGCCATGATTTTGTTTTGGAAGTTATCGAATAATATAAGTCACATGAATGTATATTATATTACTTGACCCAAAGTCTGCCACAGCTTGCTAAGTACCGCAAAGTAGCGGTCAATCTTTTGTAGGGAGTGATAGTTTGCCTCATATTTGTATCCTTTTGTTTGATAAATGGGGTGACCTACTATAGCAGGATGTTATATGTCGTATCATCCATTCTTAAATAATTTTGCCAATCAGAAGGCTCAAGAGTGAATTCTTTTACCAAATTTTCCCATATGCTTCTGATCTATTATTAGATAAAAAATAATTTTTTCTCCAAGTTTATCTTTATTTTTCTCTAAATTAATGACAGAAAATGAAATGGACTGACTAGATCTAGGCTCTATCGTAAGTAGCGAGCTGAATTGGACTTAAACCAAACGGACTCAAGCCAAATGGACTCAGGCCATTTGGACTGCTCGTGAGTGGGCGCCTTTAGATTGACGCCGTTTTGAATTCGTCATAGCTGAGACATATAAGGGTTTTTGAAATTAACTCTATGTTGACTTATTCTGTCGCTGAATTATGAACGGGTAGGTATATTCTCCTTCTAAATAGCATTAGTTAAAACCAATTTTAAAAACTATTCCGTCATAGTCTTTCCGAAATGGAATCAATTTTTCATTTGGTTATATGTAAATGGAAAAGTATCCAAAAACATCTTCAATTTTTCTAAAACATCCATCGTGTTAGTCGTTTTAACTGTGAAACTCTTATTAATTTTAAAGTTTCATTCAAAATTCTCAGTCTCAAACTGATTCTTTCTCCAAAAATTCTACATAACAATCTACAGTCGTCTTTTACCAGCAAACATAGTTACTGTTTCTTATGTACTTGGAGATATTTTTTTGTCGAACTACTTTCCAGCCCATACATTTGGAGTAATCAATTACACTTGCATCACAAATATCAAAATGGGAATGAGCTTCACTTTGGTAATTTTTGGCGATTTGTTTGTTGCTTGCATTTAAATAAGTAGGTAACCAAAGACATTTGTTAGTGGAAATCATATAAGCGCTCTTCCAGGACGTAAGTAGGGTTGTAAATATTGCTACATTGGATGGTTAGAAATCTGTTCCGACTGACTAACCACAGGTCAGATGCAGTATAATCCTTGCAATGTTCTAACGATATGAGCCGATTTTCAAAAAACCCAAGTATTTGTTTTATGCCAAATATTCACATTTCGACTGTTTTGTATGTTTTCAATACCTTTATTCATTTATTTATTTATTTAAATCTATTTTAACAAACTTCTACCCAATTACAAAAATAGAAATATTAGATAAAGCAGATTTTAAAAAAGAAAAACAAATTAACAAATGAAAATAAATACATATTTGAAACTTTAACAAATTAAAGCAATATACAAGCTAACATGGAAGAAAGTGCAAAAACGGTCAAAATAATTTTAAAAAAAATTCAAGCATTATAAGGGGTTTTAAGAGTTCAATCTTATATTCCGACTTAAATTGAGAGAACGTTAGCGGAAAAGGACCAAGCTGAAGATCTTTGTGCTTCCTGGGGATACACACTTAAAATAAACTTCAGATCGCGCGAAGCGAAGAGAGAATATTAACTGGGAGATCGATTGACGTTACGTATACACAGTATATAACCAAGATCGGAGAGCATAAGGCAATGGAGTAGCTTGAAAAACAAGCACTCGTCAAGGAACACTCATCGGGAATCTAATGAAGGAGTTTGGAATAAGGAAAGACGATCATTATAATCACAGTAAGGGAAGTTGAATTTAAGCAACAGTGAGCGAAAAAAACCTGGAAGATCCGTGCAGAGTAAAGGAATATATTAATGATACGTAAAGGACATTTGATGACATTTGAATATGTTCAAAGTAAGTGAATTTTTAAAGCACCAGTCGCACAGAGTACAGAGATCGTTTTTGAGTTGGAGGCAGTCGTTGATAGATTCAATTATACTTTGAAAATCTTGAAGTCATCAGCAAACAAGAAACAGGGAGAACAAATAAAAGAAAGAAGATCATTTATATAGACTAGGAATAATAATGGACCTAGAATGGAGCCTTGAGCAACACCGGAAAGCGTAGAGAAAGGGGAAGAGGTGGAGGATTGCACAGATATAGCACAAAAACAATCAGAAACATAGGATGAAAACCAAGACAAAAGAAAACTCGACACCCCAAAACTTTGAAACTTTGCAAGAAGAATTATGTGATCAACAGAATCAACAGCTTTTGAGAAGTCGGTATAAACCACATTCACTTATTTCTGTTGGTCTAAGGTAGAAGTAACAAAGTTAGTAAAAGATATAAGATTAGAGGTGGGGGATCTACCTTTAACAAAACCATACTGTTCCGGAGCAAGGAAGGGATGGAGGAAAGGGAGCAGCCTGTTTCAAACCACTCTTTCAAAAACTTTTCCAAAACAAGGAAGGAGGGAAATTGGACGGTAGTTGGAAACACAGCTTGTGGATGGGGGAATTATAAGCAAATTTCCAACTGAAGGAGAAAGAGTCGGAGGAGAGGCTCAGGTTAAATATAATAGACAAAGGAACACATAAAGACAATGATACTGATTTGGCTAACAGGATAGGGATACCATCAGAACCACAACCGACATTGAAATCAAGACACTCGAGTAAAAATTCAATTTCAAGAGGAAAATAGGGAAGATGAAGCAATATGGGGAATTTAACAAAGCAAGATATGATAATGTTGAGAAAAGAAGGAACAAGAATATTTTGCGAAGAGTTCACAAATTTCACGTGGATTAGATGTAGTAGCGTTATCGAGGAACATGGAATCGGGGAAACGATGAGAAAAGGGTTTTTGATAATTAGAGCGGATAGAGGGCTCAATGCTGGAAAAGTAATCTGGGATAGCTTGATTGACGGCAGTTTTGGCAGAAGATCGTAGTCATCATGAGAACCTGTATGTCTAAATCTAGCTCGATCGGCATCCTTAGCTTTCAAGGCAGGCGCCACATCACTACGAAGCCAAGGAGCGTCATTTGACTTGCGACGACGTCTGGAAGGAGTGAAACGGGAGATAAAGTTGGATAGGGAGCCGTAGAATTTTATGACAAGCTCATTGACATTGGGGCCGCGAGAAAAGGAGAACCAGTTAACCGAGTTCATTTCAGTCATCATACTAACGAAGTTAGTTTTATGGAAGTCAAAGCGCATGGCTCAAGAAGAAGCTCTAAAGGTCTGAAGATCAACATGAAGTGCAACTGAGAGAGGAGGATGATGTAAGTCAGCTTGGATATAGGGGAAGGAGGTGGTATGAACACTGATATTATGAGAGGGAATATTAGATAGAACGAAGTCGAGTGTTTTGTTATTTATATTGGGAACACAGTTTAATTGGGAGAGTGAATACAAAGATAGAAAGGACGAGGCTATCAAGGAAATATTGCTGGATGGGATTATGGATGAAAAGTTATGATTCTATACCAGGTTCGGTAAGTTGAAATCACCACATATTAAAGATAAGGCAGAAAGAAAGCTAAGGTTGAGGTAGGTGGATAGCTCGTCAAAAAATTTACTATAAATCGCAACTGAAGAATTACAAGGAACATATACTGAAAAAACTATGCGAACTTTTGTGGTAGCAAGTGCAATGCACACAGCAATACATTTAATAGGAGGAGAAGGAGAGAAATCCACACAAAGTGTTCCTTGAAGAGACCCGTGAACTGCAACTGACACACCGCCGCTATCGCTTTTACCTAATGTAGCTCAATCACGATCACGGCGGAAGACTGTATGAAACAGGAACAGCTCGTTATCGTATATATCTACTGTTAGCCATGTTTTGATTAAAAAGACTATATGATCTGAAGAAAGAGTAGAGAAGAGATTCAGCGTGCTTAGCTTAGTCCTGGTAGTAAACATGAATTGGATTGATTTATACATTTATTTTTTTCCTTAAATTTTCTTGGTGAAATAGAGACAAATTTGCTGAAAGCATGTTTGCCAGTTTTCAATTACGAAGTACGGAGCTTCATTTAAATTGACAACTTGAATCCGATTTTCACAGTAGCACAAGAAAAAGTTATTTCAATTCCTTCTACGATTTTCTTTCTGTACGTATTTGCAGATACATAAATCACCATTCTTTAAGGAGTAACACCACAGTAACGGTTGAAAAATAAGTCTTTTTTTGACAATTTTTTCGGAAGCTTGGAACGGGAGTAGAAAAATTCCGTTAAAGGGCTTTATTGAACACACATTGAAATATGAGAAAAAAAAATTTTATTATCCTTTTCATACAAAATAAAGGCGATAGCGCCGATTTTCAAATAATCCTTTTTTTTTTATTAATAAACCGGCGAAAAGAATTAGCGCAAACTATGAGACCTGGAATAAAAAGGAAACAAAGTTCATTATTCACATATAATTAGCTACAGAATCACGTAGGCATTTTGTTTAAACTGGTTTTTGCAGAAATGGCGCACTTTTGAATTTTTTATAATTGTTTATAATTGTTTATAATTGTTTTTTAAAAAAATGTTTACATCCAATCATGCTGAAGATGCTCAAGATATTGCATTTACAAAGCTACAGAAAAATTTTGAGACTCATCGGAGCAATAGTTTTCGAGTTATGACTTCGCCCAACTCGAAGAAAGTAGTTTTGAGAAAAACGTGTTTAAAGTTTTATCTGCATTTAAATCATAAAAATGTTATATGTACCTTTAATCAGCGATGCCGGCACCATACATTTGGCCATCCTTGTTAATGCTCGCCTATATAAAAAAAAAAAGCTATAAAAAGCTATAGAAAAAATTGGATTTTTTGAACCGGTTACTGTGGTGTTACCCTTTAAGGAAAGAAAGCCTAAATATGCCGAAATAAAGTTTAATAAGAAACAAGCCTAACTAGACCTGATTCCACATCATATTTTCTATATGCTTGTGATTAAATGACGAGTGTAAAGTCCTGAAGTTCATTGTATGGTAATATAGCTGAGAATTCGAGTTACTTTTATTATTTCATTTTACGTATTTTTTATTTATTTTAATTCCTTATTCAGATTTTATACTATCAATATATTTACGAAAAAAAATATTAGATAGTGAGTCAACACAATGTGGTGTTTCTCAAAATATGCATTACCATCTGAAACTATAGTATTAATGACGATAATAACATATATGTATTAAATGTATAGAAAAACAGGAAATTTTTCATGGTGGTCCTTCTAAATCACAGAAAAATGAGACCCTGTGATTGTAGAAACTTTAAATTAATATCAAAGAATAAGTACACTGAACCTATAGCATAATCAGAATTTTAATCGGAAATATAGAGTTTTGGAGATTACTTTGTAAAATGTTCACTTAAACAACCTTCAAGAGTGTGTTCCAAGTATTGTCTATATCTTGCAAAGCGGCATGTACAGCCTGAAGCATATAGTAAAAATTAAAACAAATCAGGTGGAATACATTTAAGTACACCTGTTTTAGCTGACATTATACACGCAATAGTAAATTCTTTTTCGCAATCGTTTGTACTCATGGAATTCTCCAAGTATTGTGAATAGATGCAAATGAAAACATTGTGTAATTGCATTTTTTATTGATTATTGGTAAATTTTTTGAATCAGTGAAATATTCCCATGCAAATTCGGGAAAAAGGCTTACTTGTATATCTAGTTCATCTAAAATACTTTGACACTACTACTTACAGGACACTAAATTGCAAAATCCTAGAATTTCAGCTTTTTTATTTAATTTTACTAAACAAATGTTGATATTTAAAAAATTTAAAAATTTCCTTTGTTTGACTTTTATTTAACTTTTATTTTTAACTTTTCAAAATCATATGAACTTTTTTCGGTACGCACAAACCTAAATAATCTTTTTCAAAACAATAGTCACCATCTCGAATAACAACTGACCTGCCTGTTTTCCCACAAATGTGCAAACGAGCTCTGAAAATATTCGAGAATCACGCTTGGCCGAACCGGCCGAGATTACCAAAAATCCACAATATTGCAAACAAATGCTATTGTTAGGACACTGGTTCCTTTTGCCGGTGAAAATTAAAACATTCGGCTTCGTTGTTTGTTGCTATGAATGTTGTCTTTGTAAGCCGGCCAAATGGGTCGCCGATAGGTCACTCTGTTTGATGTACACTCGACCTGTAGCAAAAAGCGTTGCCGAGTGAGTACATGTTGAAGGAGTAAGTAAAGTGCCGGTACAGGCTCGGTGCAAGCTTTTTGACTCATGTTACCATATGAAACCAGTTGATGGTAATTAAAATGTACGAGATGACGACGACGGTGAGCCTTCGTGTATGTATTCATGTATGTATGTATGTTTGCTTTGTTTTTCATCTTTTGTTTACCATTAAAAGCACTTGCAAACGTCTAGCTCGAATGTGAAAACTGTTTGGATGTTTTCAGTGAACGCAATTCAATGGTAACATGTCTTATAGGCCATGCATCCTTGGTTGGTTTCCTGTTCTTCGATGTATAGTAACACTGGACAAGTAAATTCTTCTAAGTTTGCATGTGAGTCCATCAAAGCCCGAATTTCAAGGTGGATTTCAACATTTTGACTCTTCTTAAATACTTGTCTCATATATGCAAATATATTAAAAATGCATGTTTCAAACCAACAACATATTCATAGCCAAGGACCTTCAAATTACCATAAATGAATTCACCACACCTTGTTTTCAACGCTTCCCGGCAAACCGCCAAGTAATATTTTGATCCCATGTTCTACAGAGCTTTTAAGGCCGCTATACTATTCGGGGCGTATAGTAAAACTACGAATAGCAGCTATGCATCTATATTTGCAACAAAATCCGAAAACCAGATTTGATTTCGTAAACTGTAAAGAACGCTTGCAATTCGGATGAACAACATTCACCGGCAAGCTACAAATTAAACAGCAAATTGGCAACAGTATCTTCCTAGTTCCTATCGTGCGGGTACTTTTTGTCAAGGACTTGAAAATGTGTTTCGGGTTTTAATTAGTGCCGGGCTTTTAATTTCACTTTGAACTGCAAACGGAGGAAAAGGTTCAAGGACTATAGTTCGAGAGCGGCTTTGTCTACGTTGGATACTAAAAAAAAAATGAAATGGCAACGGCTACATGCGCTCCAATTGCAATGATAGAACATTTTTCAAGTATTTAGATGCGTTGTCTGGGGAAAGGTTGGTGTAGAATGGGTGAGAGCGATGCAATTTTATGCAAAATCTATGCAATTAAATTTTAAAGCACTGTTTAAAAGTTATTTGATCTGCAATTAAAATAAAAAAGAATTCTAAAATGGCCCTTTAATTTGACTTACTGTGAATAAGAAATTGTTTTATATGAATCAGAAAGCTAATGTATTAAGATCGCTGGTTTTTAAGTTGTAGTTTTTTTATCCGGCAGCGTATATAAGTGGAAACCAAATAAGAACATCTCTGCACATGTATATTATACTCGAACGGATATATTCGGATTTGACATAGTTTGACACATTTTTACATATATATGTGTATGTTTATTATTTATTTTATAGCCACTTAAGAGGTGAAATATCCATTTGATATTTATCAAGGAAGCTAAACTAGCCTTGCTCTATATAAAAATTAAACCGGTTCAAAAATCACTTCTTGCTCTGAGTCAAACACTCATACATGAGTTAAACGGTTACTGAAATACAAACATGACAAGGACTGTGGTGGGAAGTCTAAAGACATTAAAATATTTTAAAGGTATTAAAGTACGATTACAGTTAAGATCTCATACATCAATGAACATTCCTGAGCGTATTCTGTTCAGTTCAAATATATTCCCTCGACTCTTCCTTTCATTTTCACGTAATGTAAAATGTGAAGTTATTCATACTACACGGTTGAGTTCTTCTTTAGCAGACACAAAAGCCAGCTAACCACACTCCTTCACCGTTATTATTTTTTCTTACTTGTCTGTTCTTGCATAGTCACCTTTGGCTTCGTTTCATTTCACGCCATCTTTACTTTCACTTGGAGCAGCGGTAGCAGCTATAACGACATTCGAATTCATTTTCTTCCGATGGTATTTATTTTCATTCTTTACGGAAAACTCTTTCGTGTGGAAAAATTTAACAATCCAATGTTCTACGGAATATGTATGTACATACATATATTTTTCGGTTTGTATTGCGTATTCAATGTGATTCAATTCGAAATGACAACAGCTTACATCGAGGATTTCAAAAGAATTTTCGCAGTCGCGGCTGAGTTGATGTACCTATTGTTATTACTCGCAAGCTTGAATCGTAGTAACAGCTTTTACCATTCATTATTATTTTTTCCAGCATTGAAATTCGAAGATTTTCATTAAGTTGATGGAATTAAGCAGCTGCAACGATTTTTATTTGGGTATACATATATTGATATAGCTTTGAATGGGTGTACATGAATTTTTTTGGGATTTACATTAATAATTTAAGCATCTTAATAAAAATTATTCTCATACAACACCATCAATTTGAACCATACTGTATGAAAACCACGCTACAAGAAATCCGGATTTGGATTCAGATACAAACTAGATTAATTTGAGCCGCATTATATAGAAACAATACAGAAGTAAATAAATACGGATAAACATTAACTTAAATTTAAAGCTATGCTGTATCTAGTGATGGGCTCAAAAACGCCAAACAGTTTGAAAAAAACGTTTGGCAGCAAAAAACGAACGAACAGTTTTTCCAAATAGCGACAAACAGTTTTTTTAAAACGAAATTTTTTTTCTAAAACGAACAGCATTTCTAAAACGAACCATTTTCTAGAACAAATAGTATTTCTAAAACCAATTATTCCAACTATTCTACAACGAATAGTTTTTCTAAAGCCAATCGTTTTTCTAAAACGAATCGTTTTTTTAAAACGAACTGTTTTTTTCAAACGAATCGTTTTTCGTTTTTCTCCAACGAATCGTTTTTTTCAAACGAAACGTTTGTCGTTTTTTTAAAACGAACTGTTTTTTTCAAACGAAACGTTTGCCGTTTTTTTCAAACGAATCGTTTTTTCAAACGAGCTGTTTTTTTCAAACGAAACGTTTTTCGTTTTTCTCAAACGAATCGTTTTTTTAAAACGAACTGTTTTTTTCAAACGAAACGTTTGCCGTTTTTTTCAAACGAATCGTTTTTTTCAAACGAACTGTTTTTTTCAAACGAAACGTTTTTCGTTTTTTTAAAACGAACTGTTTTTTTCAAACGAAACGTTTGCCGTTTTTTTCAAACGAACTGTTTTTTTAGAACGAGTCGTTTTTCGTTTTTTAAAAACGAACTGTTTTTTTTTAAACGAATGGTTTTTCGTTTTTTTTTAAACGAATCGTTTTTCATCGTTGCGTACTTGCGAGCATTTTCGTACTTGCAAGTATTTTATTTAATATTCAAAAAGTTTTTAGGGCAAAAGGAACTGAAATCGGACAAAATCGGCCAATTTTGGGTTAGAGTGGTTTGGGACATAACGGGCCAAGACCTATTGCTGTGATACAAAAATTTCGGTTTTGTAGGGGAGTAAGGGGTTTTTTAGCCATAGTTTGGCAAAAACTAACTTTACGGCGCTTTCGATGATTGAAAGTGTTCGGGGAGTACAATAGTGATATTTTAAGGGCAAACAATTTTTTTATAGGGGAATTTGGGCAAAAACGTCAATTTTTTCCAAAAAAAATTTTGTTTGGCCTAGCATGAATTCAGGGACCATTCTGAGTTGTTTCCGGCAAATATTCCATACAAGTCTGGGGAAAAACGGCCTAGTTTCGAAGATACGGCAAAATGAAATCCTCCGGAAAAACTAAAAGTAGCACTAAAAGTGCCAAGGAGGATAAGGTTGGGATCCTATTTGGATCACCAGTTGACGTCTCTGGCTGTGCCGAGGCCCTCCTCGTTACTGGAGGTCTCCACGAGAGTGTCTCCAACCCTACCGGGGTTGTAAAATTAACGAAACCGCGGGAGGTAAGGTGCCCTTTGGTCTCATGTCCAGCCTTACGGAAGAGGTTGGCCCCCTAGTGGGTGCATGTTTAATAAACGAAAAATTTTTTTTATCATTTCTTAATAAAATTTTCGGCAAACTTCATGCTCCAGTGAGGTGAAGTGGAAATCCGACTGTTTTAGATTAGCCAGGAAAAGTTTGGTATCAGAGATTGCTCAATGAAAAGTCATATAGATGACAACAGGATTAGTTGGTCCTATTTTAGTAATTTTTTTTACTTTGGAAATTTGAACGAATACAGGAGGTGTTTTCTACATATAATAAAAAGAAAAACAAATTAAATTGATTGAATTTGATTGTTTTCCTTTAGATGGCCCCTAGATTGGAGAAAGACTTGTCAAATAAATGACCGACCATTGGAAAGTTACGGACAAGCTGCACAGACTAATGACTCGGTATTCTTTGAAGGTAATCTTGCACCATCACCATTCTAGCTTGGAAACGTTGTATCTCAAGGGTGGAGGAGGGCATATTAATCCATTTCATTACATTACTGCAAATCGTATGCATTGTATGTATACATGTACATACTTCAAATAGGTATTTGGAACAGGTATTTTTTCGTACTCGTACTAGTTATACCTAGTATGTGAAAATCCTAGTACGACCAAACTCTAATTGTCGTACAGCATAAAATTTGTTTCTCTCGTTAGTTCAAACTGTTTTTTTCAAACAGTTTTAAAAAACAGTTGTTTTTGAAAAAAAAAACAGTTCGTTTTCGTTTTTTGAAAACAACAGAAACGCCCATCACTTGCTGTATCCATTTATTCATCATTCTTCCATTTATTTTTTGATTCTGCTTTTGTGTATTACTTTGAATCACCCCTCTTTCGATTACTGAGTCAAGTTACTTTTCAATGCAGTGCATAGTTACTTGCTTTGTTTTTTGAGTTATTCTTTTGTAATTAGGCTCTAGACTGTATACATGTATATTGAAATAAATAAGTAAAAAGAGTTTATAAATAAGACTTCAATGTTAAATCACTAAAACGAGATACACACATATAGTTACATGCTTTGAATCACTTTAATTGAATTTATGAGTGCAATTAAATAACTTGTACAGAGAGAAATTTCAACCAAAAAACTGTTATTTAATAAAATCAAGAAAAAGAGAAATCTGGCATTGAATGTTTTTTTAAAATTATACTCTCTTTCAAGGCTTTGCTCTTATTCTTTTAATGGACTTAATTTCTACTTCACTTTTTCAAGTCTCGTCAAACTGCTACCTATGTTCCAGGGAAAAATGTTAATTGAGTGCATCGGATTTTTCTTATATATTTTCTACCTGTATTAGTTCTTATACATTTTGATGGTTTTTATCTACAAATACTTCACCACATGAACGCGAATCAATGTTGAATATTTATGTAACTGGGAGTGAAAGTTCCTTGTTTAACCTAATTATGCTACTGCCTAGGGTTGCCAACTCTCCCGGAATTCCGGGATTCTCCCGGAAAAATACAGTTCACTTAAAAAATCTCCCGGCTCCCGGAATGCAGTTAATTTCTCCCGGAAATTTAACGAAAATTGCCTTCACGGAATTTTTATATTTTTATTTTCATTTTATGCTCGCTTTTATATGTTTGTAAATAATACAATATTAGGCGTGTTTTTTTGCTCCTCTATCCAGTAGAGAATAGGATATATGCATTGGAAACAACAACAATCCTGTCCCAGTGAATTCACTAGTACATAAATTCTATTCCTCATTTGTAGTTCACGTGTTGAAATGTAGAATGTGCTGATGGAAAAAAGAAAAGCTCATGAGAAGTTATTTTTTTTCTGTGAGGTGGCTTGGGTTTTTCATAGTTATGTTGAATGTTTTGGTAGTTAGGAAATTAGAAAAAGCACTCATAATGTATAGAAAGCTAAAAGAAATAATTTTCTGTTAGTTCTTTTTCTATTTTCTATCGATTGTGGTAGTGTATATTCGTTATTTTCTTTCTTTATTTTCAGCTGTTGTGTGGTACCACAGCAAATGCAGCAACCTATGTCAGTCTTAGCGAAAGCACTGTTGTTTTATACTAGATCGTTGTTTTTGTGGCATAGTTCTATTCTGCTCTGTACCGGAGCAAAAAAACGCACCTATTAATGATTGAAAATCGTAAATTGCACTAGATTTGTACAATTCATTAAATAAAAGATCTGAGTGCTTCTCTATATAAGCCAATAAATGAGGATAAATTGTACGACGATTACTGTTTGCTGCGAGAAGTGCATGACCTTGCCGCAAGTAAAACAAAGAGGGAAGACTTGGTTGGGTTAATTTTTTTGAAAAATGTAAAGAAAAATCGGGCAAAGAAATAAGAAACTTGTTACATTCGCTCTATCGATCCCTATCTGCAAATGTTGCCGCTTATCGTGTTTTCAGCGTAGTAAACGAACTGTGGTCATTAGATATATAATACCAGTTCTGGCGCACTTAAGAGGAGCAAAACGCATAACGTAAGCGATGATCTTTGAACTAATAAACAGCTCAACTGGGCTTTTAGCTTAACAGGGTTTTTTATCAGTTCAACTATTCTATTTATCAGCCGAACTGTGCTGTCAGCTCAACAAGGTTCTTTATTAGTTCAAGATCATCGCTTACGTCATGCGTGGAATGCGCGTTCCGATAATGCAGGCACCATGTCCTTATTGCTCCTCTTTGCTTCTCTTATTTACTCTTCTTCGCTGTTGTTTTCTTTATTTACTGTTCTTTTCTTAGTGCGCCAGAACTGGTATTATAAATCTACTGAGTTGAAAAAATCGCAATCGGCTTAATGAAACACATGTAAAATCAGAAATTCAGTTATGCACAAATTTTAATTACACATGTAAAGAATTCTATAGCTTTATCCTTGCAAATCAAAAAACATTACAAGCAACTAGTGGTGTAAAGAAATATCATTTTAAATAAATAAAATTGTTTTTCACTTATATTTTTCTTTTCCTCCCGGATTTCCGATCCACTGAGTTGGCAACCCTACTACTGCCCCGTCTTTCTTAAAACAAAACGGTCGATTGGTTCATTTATTTAAGAAAAACTCTAGCGCACCTGAACCGCTAGAAACACTAATGTTCGAAGAACAGTAGAAGAATCGTGCAGATTTTGAGTGCATATTCTACCACACTAGCTGCTTATTACAGCCAAACTAATTCAAACGCCAGGTTTTACTTTGGTCTTATAACTCATATGGTGGAAAGGTTTCAGATATTACCAGTGGCATGAATTTCAAAGTTTATGAGAGCAACACTTGTTAATTATATTCGCTCTCAGTTGCTTATTTCACAAAAATTTTCAAAGCAGCATCTCGTAAAACATCAATGAAGAAAATGCTCAGTGCCTGCAGCACTGTAACTGAAGTTGGTGTTTGGGGCTGCGATCCGAAACATTTGCAGAACTTTGGGAATTGAAACATTGGTTATTTATTTTCATTGTAAATGTTTCCGGTATGAATACTAACTGTAAGCATTTATTGATGCATAAGTAGCACAACCGACTCGTGCTGGCAACCTTTCGCCAGTATCAAAGCCAAGAATATATCAAATCTGCTTCACGTTGTTTAATTACATTCGAAGTTATAGGAGTATAAAGAATTTTAGGGTTACCTGCAGCAAGTTTTTTCAAATAATCGAAAACTTAATATTTCCTGTTTATTGTCACTACAATATCATTACCATTTGAAAATTCTACGATAAAACCGCTTAGTAAAGATATTGCAATTAAACACAAAACCAACAATAGCTGGCAACCATATCGTGGCTTTTCAACAAAATTTGGCCTGAATAATGTCTATAATAGGTTCCATTAATTGTATGAAATTCGTATTGATTTCATGACTGCACTGGAAGTTATAGGTCAAAAAGTTTTTTTTTTCCTGAGCGAATTTTCAAAACCAAAGACACAAAAATTACCATAGTTGGCAGCACCAATCGAATTTTTCAACCAAATTTCTATCAAACAGAGTTTAGAGTAAGGTTCAGCTATTGTGTCAATTTCATGAAAATCGGGTTACTTATTCACATTTCATAGGGCAAAAAGCAGTTTTTTTTCTTTGTTATTTTTTAAGATGGCACCACTGGCACAGAGTTGCCCACAATTCTAAATCGCTTCTATCAAACCTGGTCCTACTTAAGTCCAATGCATTCTGTAAATTTCAGTTGTATCTGATTATTGGTTCGTGAGTTCCCGTGAACAGCAGTTTTTGATGCTAAAAATATAGGTTAACTGGGAAAGGGTTACCGTTCTTGTCCGACATGAAATTTCCAAAGTTTTACTTTGAACGTGTAGATAAAGCATAAGATTTGTATACAGATTGGTTTTATTGTAAGAAACGGACATTTTTTGAGGATATTCGATGGTTTGAATGTTTTCACTTCCAAATTTTCATTTTTTCAAATTTAAGACACCAAAATTATCATAGCTGGCAGCTCCATCCGAATTATTTAATCAAATTTCTACTACACGTGGCTTGAAAAAAGTTCCAGGTACTGTGTGAGTTTTGTCAAAATCGAACGATTCAATCAGAATTTATAGGGCTAAAAGCAGTTATCTTTGTTAGTGATTTTTCAAGATGGCACCACTGGCACAGAATCACCCGCATTTCAAAGTTACTTCTATGAGACCTGGCCCTATTTAAGACCATTACATTCTGTAAATTCCAAATAATTCTGCTCATCGGATCGTGAGTTTCCGTGAACAGAAATTTTTGATGCTAAAAATATAGGTAAATTGGGCAAGGGTTACCAGGCGTGCCCGTAATACCATAACTTTTTTTATTTTTTGATTATGTAAACAAAGCACAAAATTT
Source organism: Nemotelus nigrinus (assembly GCA_947369275.1). Classification (NCBI taxonomy): domain Eukaryota; kingdom Metazoa; phylum Arthropoda; class Insecta; order Diptera; family Stratiomyidae; genus Nemotelus; species Nemotelus nigrinus. Next base: position 168,804,936 of record OX376373.1, read on the forward strand.
ACATATAAATGGCTTTGTTTTGAATAAGCGGCATTTTTTCAAGAGAGACGATGATTTGGAGGTTTTCACTTTCAGTGCCTGCCCTTGCTACAGAGTTGCTAGCACGCTCATTAAAAGCTACACAAATCTACAACTAAATAATACCAATATGTTCTGAAAATTTCGTAATGATTGAATAGCTCCGTCAAAAGTTATCGCAATTTAAATATTTTCAAATTTTCCCGTTCTCTTTTTAGGCACCCAGCGCACACATAGGGTTAAAAAATTCCAAAACATTATCCGATTCACATGTAAAACACGTTCGAAATTTATTTCGTCAACTTTATTTATGCGAAAATTATTTGTGTACGGAATAATAGGTATACTAAAAATATCATTAAAATGGCTGCCGGCGCCAAAGGGTTAACAATAATTGACATTTAGTGAGATCTGGACCTATTCTGCATATACACCAATGTATCCTGAAAGTTTCAGCTCAATCGGATGGCGGGCTCCTGAGATTATCTCACTGAAATTTTTTGATGATATATATATATATATATATATATATATATATATATATATATATATATATATATATATATATATATATATATATATATATATATATATATATATATATATATATATATATATATATATATATATGGAAATATGAATTTTTGGCCGAATCGATTTTAATACTAATGTTCTTCGAACATTAGTAAAAATAGGTATATAAGTGTAAAAAAACTTAATTTTTCAGAAAACACTTGAAAGTTAGAAATATTTTTTGATGCAACTCTTGAGAATTCGTTGCTTTAAACCAATTATTTTAATATAAATTTTTAATTGAAACAAGCATAAAAAAATGCGCATAGTGTAAGAATTAAAGCAACAAATAAGCTGGGAGAGGAGGCAGCCGAAGCAGAGAGTACACTGTATGAGGCAGAAGCTAACTAAATTTTATTTGCCTTTTATGCTCAAGTTTATTTTTTAGACTTTTGCTCATATGCGAATTATGCGATGGGAGAAATATGCGGAGGACTTTTTTATAAACAAAACTTTGTTCATTTTGCTGTGATTATTCACTAGGCTTGGCATATTCCCGTATTAAAGAAGTATTTTGCGTTATGTCCACAATTTCAATAACGATGAAAGTTATAGTTACAGTCCTTAGATTCTGATACTCTGTTTGGTTTACAGTTATGAAGAAATCTACTGTTTGAAAAGTGATTTGCTTTGAATTTTTTCAGAAAAATAAAAATTAATTTTCGCATGCCTAATGGAGCAGGTTTTTCATTTTCATCGGAGGTTGGTTGAACATCTTTATAATCTGCAAACTATCCATTAGCAACTAAAACATCCTCATCAAATATAGCACTTAGATTCTGCAAGCGAATCGCAAAAATAATCGTAAGTAATTGTCCACGGAGTAAAACGATTTCATCCTGAGCCTAAGCAATGGTATATTAATGGCATTCATTTGTAGAGGTGAACTCTGTTAAGGGGCATTTCACGTGAAGCGGACAACAAAAAATAGTCGAAGTTTTGGATTTCGTTCATATTGTGCATAATGGTTATTCTAGAAGATATGAACGTGGATAGACAATTATTTTTCCTGTGAGGTTTTTTAGTTACCTAGTCAGAGGCTTCTGAATAATTGACGAAATTGATGAAATGTTTTTTGAAAGCCGATTCTGAGATTCAAAAAAAAAACTAAAAAGCATCAAACACACTGATTCGTATAAAAAATTAGCTGTTCTTTTTCATATTAAAATTTACAATAGTATAGTTAAATTTACAATAGTATAATACAAAACTTAAACGTTATAAAATTTAGGTTTTGTCCTCAAGAGGTATATATTTTCATTTAAACCTAGATACATAACGTGAGTCAAAACGACTCATGCAAGAAATATATTTTGAGTGTAATTAGTATAACGCACTTTAAATTTTGTTTAATTTTAAGGAAAATATAAATAAAACAAATTAAAAGATTTTGTTTTCATTTCTTAGATTAATATTAAAGCATAATAGCATTGACTAAATCAAAACATCAAATCATTGTAGCGCAATCAGGCAGAAATCATGTGTGAGTCATATTGACTTCATGTTATGCTGTGAGATGTATCAAATAACGTTATGTATCTAGGGTTAAACCTCTTTCTTGTTTTTGGCGTTATGCAAGCCTAGGTTTAACGACTTTGTTAAGCTCTAATCTTCATATATACCTATGAACACAGTTAAAAATCATCTCACAGTAAATCATTCTTAAAACAGTTCTTAAAAACTTTCACGCTTAGAAACCAAAAGAAAGTTTGATTTTCGTAGAAGAGCAAAAGAAATGGCTAAATTATTCTTCATATTGAATATGGTTGAAATGTTTACTACATCTATTTTTGGTGCGTCACGCCAGACACATGCATGTGAATATTAAATGAAAGCATTTCACAATGTACAAGAGGTCTAATTTTCGGCGGCGTTATTTGCATTGGAAGCTATAGAGGAGATTTTGAAAAAAAAAATGGAAATACGTTTAAAAGTTAAACAGTTCCTGCTTGTTTCCGTTCTAAGTTTTTTGCGATAAGGAAATTTAAGGCTAGAATCACCGAAAGCAATAACGATGAAATTATTGGCGCTAGTAAACTTTCCTAAGACTAGCACCAAAAGCATAGTTAAACGGCTTCACTTTGAAAACAACTTATTCTGTGTTTTTATATTGATCCGATGACTGGATCGAAAGAGTAACGGAAAAGTCGAAATTCAGGATATATGACCTTTGGTACTTACATCTAGCGTCAAGTGCGTATCATATAAAAATTTATTCAAAGAATCTCCTGGGCACGAAAATGAGGAGCAAAATCTTACGCTGGCAACTATTTGTCAGTGCCACAAACGAATTTTTGTCGAACTTGCTCCATGTTGAAATCAACACAGCCTCTGACATTTTTGGAAGGATTGGATTCACTCAACCTTTTTGTCGACATATGTATATATATATATATATATATATATATATATATATATATATATATATATATATATATAAAGTGCCGAGAAACAGTGATACAAAAACCAACATTTGAAAGAAGTTCTTACTTACATTCTTTCTATTGGTAAAACTAATGAAAAAAGGAGCTGTTGCCTTTTAATTTATATATTTATTTGTTAATTTTACCGTCATAAAAAAATAACAAAAAAAACATTAAAACTAAATCAATCAATCCGTCTACTGAAAAACACTGATACTAAAATTGAGCCTAAGAAGTTGGTGTTTAAATTAAAAGTTTTAAGGATATACATATTCGGATTTCTTTACTATTTCTGACTGCTTGTAGTCTTCCTGGCAGAGAAGAAACTAAGATTTTGTCATTATGTTCTGGTGTTATTGCGTCACTTCTCTTTATCTTGGTTCATATATACTATACCTAAGCATGTTCAATTGAAGTGATGATTTAAGGGATAAATTTAAACAATGTTCGATATTATAAAACACCCAAATTCAAATTCAGTGGGGAGTATGCATATTACAATTTCTGTTTACTGCGCTGAAGATTTTCATTCGAAATGTTGATATTCACTTTGTGTATTTTGTATTTTTTCAATAATAGTAAACTTTCACACCCCATTAGTACTCATGTTTCTCTAAATAAAATCTATTTTGTGTCCGGTTCTATACATGGCTTTCTACACACCCACTTGCGTTTACCACGAGTAACAATACTGAATTTGCCCTCATCTGAAGCTTAAATACTTTTCCACAATTCCAAACCTTTACTTAAATGCTCTCTGCAGAGACTGAACCTTTTTTCGTGGTTAAATTCACTGACAAAACTGTGTTAAGTGGAACAAAAATTGTGTTATCCCCATTTTTTAATAGTATCGCACTACATGGACCCTGACATCTTTTGACAATAAAGAGATAAAATAGGAGTCCTTTTATTTACTGTTTAACTATTCGACTGTTAGGTAGTATCAATTGCTTTTTACGACCAGATTGCTTTAAATATTCTTAGCTTTTCTTGTTGCGGTAGTTATCAATGACTCTTCACACGGTTGAAATGGACCTTGATGATTTGTGTGATTTCTTTATATAGTACGAACTGAAAATATAACTCCAAAATTATCCTTTTCCCCTTAAAATCGTTTCTTTTTACCTCCTGGAAATTGAAACCAAAATCAAATTGATGCAAAGCTTTATCAGCACTTCAGTAAGTATTTTTGCTCATAAATATTGTCTTCTGATTAGTACACAATCACCGATTTGACATAAGTTCATTATTCCACATTTGCCTATGCACGTTCTAATGATTTAATTGCACTAAGTAGAAGCAACTTTTGCTTCATTTTTTATATCAGGACTAATGTTTTTTGGGAAAAATAAATGTAATACTAATTTTCTTCTAAAATCAATAACAAGTCGTTGCGACAGCACCAATAGGTGCCTAATTGAATAAATTCACGCAAACACGCAACAACCAATCCTATTCTCGGTTTTGGACATTATGACCGACCATTGTTATACCATGTATTTATGCATCGCAAAAATTTTAATGGCCGAATTTGGAAAATGCATGCCGCGTTATTTAGAAACCGTGTCAAATTGGCGAAATGTGTGATGGCAACAACAACAAAAATTTGAAACTTGTCTGTTTCCCATGATAATAACTATAACACGTTCGTTCGTCGTAGACCAGAAAAATTGAAGTATTTCTCTGGTCGATTGCTGTTCGTCTTCCTGAGAATGCTGATGAAGTCTGTGTTTTCAAATAGCGCTTCATATCTAGTCACATTTCGTGCAATGCATCTCGATTTATTGAATGTTTAGAAAAAATATAATGAATTATAGCTGTAATTATGAAAAATCCATTTTGCTTCCTCAATTTTTTAAAGCAATTTGAAGCTCCTGCCATAAAATCATGGTTTGTGGTAGCTACTCTCCGATGAAAGACATAAATTCAACAATGTCTGTCTTCACGTGATAGTGCCAAGCATCCATGAACTCTAATGACAAAACAGTTTTCCGTATTCAGTATCGGTTCCGACAACGACCGTCCGCGCCCAACCTTGTAACATTTCGTTCCTTCGTACTACTGTTCCAGCCCCTATTCTTCGTAACATTCACGGGGCCATTATGCCGATGCGGTTTCAACACCTTTCTGGATCAAAAACACGGAAAACGTTCATACGACTGCACGGTCAGTCCGCAGAGGCTTCAGCAGATCTAGAGACAATATTGTCTTCGTCGGAAATGCGATTAAGGTGACATATTGCTGTGATCTATCGCCGAAGAGGATTCGAAATTGTTCGGTATTTCTTATCCTATATCCAGAATGGCTACTCCTTTCCTGCTGAACCGAGAATAAGAGGAAATACACTCTGTACTGTATGATGATAGTCGCATGCAGTTCGATTTGTTAGTTTATGGAGAAAGATTATTTTCAAGGATTTGTCGCAATAGAGTGTCGTGTTCGACCATATCAATCGAGTAATGGGATTTAACTGATAGAAGATTTAAGTTGAGTATTTTTTCACGATTTCAAGAGCGTTTTTTTTATATGTGGATGAAACATTTCTTTTAAGGAATAATATTAATTATAATGTTGTTTTCGTTTTTTTTATTTTACTGCTTTTAGTTCGTGTAAAATCAGAGACCATTTCTCTCTACTAGCATGAATTTCTAAAACAAAATCAAAGCATCGACTTCAAGTGATGGCAACTATTGCGATAAAATAGAATTTTTGGATCGTTTTCCGACCAAACAGACTAAATCAATGTGAAAGTGAATAACAATTCAAGAATGTACATTGCATCAGACGGTCACATGTTCCGGCACACTCGCATTCCGAACGCATCGAAACCGAATGATCTAGTGCAACTACTTCATTATCCCATTTCCAACTCACAAATGGCTTTTTATTGCCCAAGCGGTTGCTAATGTACTCCATCTATTCGGGCACTGTCCCGTGCAACATATATGGGCTTAATCGACCAACGGTGACAAATTTTCAAACTTCGGACCAAAAATGCAGGGAGAGAGTGCACATTTGCAGACTATTCAACGCAAATAAATCTGAGTCTAATCCAATCTAATAGTAAAGTTCAGTTAATAAGAGGACTAATCAGATTGAAATTTACTTCACCAGCTGTTATTGGGTGCTAGAATAGATTCTACATTCACCTTTGAAATTCTAACTGATGCGGAATCATTTCTAATTTAATCAATTCAGAGAAAATGCGCTTGCAGTTTGTTGTGACATCTAAAGTGCTCTATTTACCTCTAACTAAAACAAGATAGGGCTGTGCATATAAAAGTTGAAAGTTTAAGCTACAGGCTATTGATGTGCTATTAATTTTATTTCATTTAATTTGTGTGGAATTAATTATGGTTTGTGTTATGAATAGGATTTTTGATTTGAAGCAAGTATATGAACATTACTATCAGCTGTTTGTTTTTTTGTCTGAATCAAAAATAACGGACATCACCAACAATCTTAATTGAGAATATCAGAACGTTTTACAGATGCATTAATATTTTCTTTATATGGCGACTGCTTGGAAATTCAGTGTGCAACATTTAATTTGTGCAATAAAAACATGCAAAAGCTTAGGCAGATAATGTATATATAGAAAGATAATTTTATAGGATTTACAGATATAATAGAAAAAGCAATAATAAGTGATATAAGCAACATTCAAATACTAAAACTTATAATAATAATAGAAATTTTAATCATTACATTGTACATATATAACTTAACTAAAGAGGTATTTAACATAAAAGAATTTATACTTAGCGGCTATCCTATTTTAGCCTGCTGGCTCTTATTGGATTTTTACTTTAATTGTTTTTCATCATTCATTTATTTTTCGATTTTCACTTATTAACTATTACCCAGGTAGTACAACACCTGGGGTTGACTTAGCAATATAGTATACAATACAATTAGCTTAGCCTACTTAGACCTAAACTTAACCTAGGTCTTAACTATCCTCTTGGATTCGTCGGAAGACCAACATAATTGAACAGCATGTCCATGAGCCATCGCTGTCCTGCTATTTCCGCTGGACGCATAAATGGCTCATTAGAGCCACTCATACGTCCGATACCCCGGATCAGTCCGTTTTCATGTCCGTCTGTCTGTGCGTCCTTGTCGTCAGTTCTACAACCCGGTCCCTAAGCGGCCCAAGACCTGTCTCCTCATATAGGAGAGAGTTCCTCGGCCACTTTTTAGTTACCGGGTTATAAAACCTGCCAGTACAGAAACGCAGAATTCTTCGTTCGAACATCTCCGCTTCTGCTATGGCTGATTTGGAACAGGTAATCCAGGATGGGGATGCGTATGTCAGGATTGGCCGAATGAGTGTTTTGTAGCAAATGGATTTAGCCTTTGTCGTCATGCCCATCTTTTTGGCGAAAAGATGTCTGATGCGCTGAAATGCGGACCTTGCTACTTTTATTCTTTGTCGAACATAGGGGTTAAATTTCAAGAATTCATGCATATCTACTCCAAGGTAGCGCAATGTAGGACTAGGAGTAATTCTGGAAGTTCCGAACAAGACAGCGACTTTTTTGGCCTTATTGCGGATGGTTTGGGATCCCTGATATTTGGAAGGGTTCCTGAATACAGTCAGCTGTGTTTTGCAACTATTTAGCTTGATGCCCCATTCATCAAAATAAAATTTAAGGTTGACCAAGTAATCTTCAAGGCTCTTTGCAGCTTTGAGCGGGTCGACGCGAATAAGAGCGTGTTATCTGCATATTGTAGGACTTTAACTTGAGGATTGTCCGCTGGAAGAGGGAGGTCAGCAGTGAAAATGATGTATAAAACAGGTCCAGTGACAGAACCTTGTGGCACTCCTGATGTCACAGGTCCCCGAGGTGAATTTGCTCCATTAACGCTAACATAAAATTGTCTGTTGCTAAGGAAGCTTGCGGCGAGTCGTATTACTATTTCTGAAAATCCCAACTTGATCAACTTGTATAGAAGACCTTCGTGCCATACACTATCGAAGGCCTTCTCGATATCCAAGGCACAAACAACCGTCGAAGTGTGTCGCTCATTTAGGTGTGACACAATCTGATCGTGCAAGTACGAGATAGCTTGCTGGGTCCCATGCTTACGCCTAACGCCAAATTGATATTCTGGTGTAATATTAGCGAGCTCACAGTAGGTGGAAATCATTTCCAACCAAATCTTCTCAAAGAGCTTTCCCAAATTAGGAAGCAGTGAGATCGGGAGGAAATAGCTGGCCTCATTATTTTTGCCTTATTTGTGAATGGGAACAATCTTAGCAATTTTCCATGTGTCGGGAAAGTAACCGTTGTTCAAGGCATTATTGAAAATTATGGAAAGTAATCTGAGCATAGACGTGGGGGACCTTTGCATCAAATTCGTGGACAACTTCGTTTACCTGGGTAGCAACCTATCGAGTGACCCCAACGAAACTGACGAAATCAAGCTACGGATACAACTAGCAAATAAGACCTTCTTCTCGGTCCTCCCCATTATGAAATCGAAATATGTGCACAGAAAAACTAAGCTCCGCGTTTATAAAACTATCATAAGACCTGTGCTGTGCTATGGCTGCGAAACATGGACCCTGACCCAAGCCTCCGAAAATATGATCGACACCTTCGAACGGAAAGTTCTACGGCGGATTTTCGGCGCTATCCGCGACCGAGATTGATGGCGCATCCGGTACAACCAATGAGTTGTACGTACTCTATGATGAACTGGAAGAAGAAATTGTGAAATTACAACGGTTACAGTGGGCGGGGCACGTGCAACGCATGAATGACGACCGCATGCCAAAACGTGTCATGAACGCACGACGAGTCGATGGAGCGAGGCCAAGAGGAAGACCCAGAGCTCGTTGGGAGAGCTCAGTGTATGCGGACGCCGAACAACTATTGGGGTTCCAAGATTGGAGGACGCGGTCACGTGACTGAGGCAATTGGAGGAGCTCGATCCAGGCGGCCAAGGCCCTAGGTCGGGCTGTTGTGCCACGTTGATGATGAATCTGAGTATAGAGATTGGAAGATGTTTAACAATAAAGCTGGACACCCCATCATGCCCCGATGACTTTTTACTTTTTATACCACCTAACAAGTGCACCAAGTATTCACTATTGACAAAGTGAAATTGGTCACTTGAGAGTTGCTGATCATCCGATGGGTTTTCGGATGAAAATGTGACCAGCGGCTCGTTGTGACTATTGAGAAACGAATTAACTTCCTTGAGTACATTTTGGCTATTAGAAGCAGAGAAGTTGGGCGGAACACCATTTAATTGCGATTGAAATGTTTCTGCGAACAGTTTGTCCTACAGATCAGGGTTGCACACAGAAACATTGCCAGTCGTTACTGCTATCTCCCGGTTGATGTTTTTACCAGAAAGCCGATTAATTTCCTTATACATGTCGGGGCCTGGCCGAATGGCAGCAAGCCACTGTGCAAGGCACCCACTGCGAAATTTACCAATCATTTCAGCAATAAGCTTGCTGGGACAGTTAATATTCGAAAGGAGTGACCTGTACAGCGGGTGATCCCTCCCATGTCTATGAAAAATCCACTTCAACCTGCAACGCCAAACATGCCTCACCTTCATGTGCTTAACAATATCCGGCGGTAGTTCGTGACCCTGATACTTATCAAGTTTAATCAAAGTGGAATTTCTGTCAACAGTAGAACTTATGATGTTGTTGACGCTAGCCAACAGGGTATCAACTTGACAGTTTGACAAATTTTCGGTCTCGCAATTATGAAGATTCCCTATCAATATATCGATGTCGCGTTGAAAAGTACTCCAATCGCTGTTTTTGAAAGATCTTACAGTTTTTGGGGGTCTCTTCATGAGGCTGAAATAGGAGCGGAACTGAGTTTTTAGCCTCACAGTAAAGTGATCAGACACACCGGCTTGGGTCCACCAGTGTGGGCGATCAATACTGCTGAGCCGATCGTCTGACAGAACACCCTACCATTTCCGTTGATAACAGAATCTCCCCACTGAGGGTGTCTCGAATTCAAATCACCATCGATAAGCGAGTATTTAAATTGAGAAACTAGCGAGTTGATTGCTCCGAAATCATGTAAATGATTTGATTTTGATGAACTGCATCGAACATATAGAGAAGCTATTAAGATGTGTCTATGGTCTGAGCTTTTTATCACAGCAGCAGCAGAGGAACAACATTTCAGATCAGTCACCTGTAAGAGTTCCATGTCCAAATTACTCCTAACTAATAGAGCACTGCCACCGTTTTGGTTTTCGAAGACGGTTTTGTATCCTTGAAAGCCAACTCTATGATGATTTGACAGTTCCGTCTCTGTTATAAGTACCAAATCCGTACCCAGCACATCAATTAGATGTTGAGCAGACACTATTTGAGCCATCGAGATGAGCAAAGCGCTGTTGAATGTGGCCACCTCAACCATTTTACTTGGAAAGGGCTGCCAGTAGTTTGACTATGACTAACAGCCTCTCAGCATCAGTTCCAGCCGCCAATATTTGTCTGGTAAAATCATTTATCAGCCCAAGATTGACATTAGTCAGTGCTGACCCCGAAGAGGTAGAATCTCGCGAAGCCGCATAGCGGCTTCGCTGCCTGTGCGCAAGAAACACCACTTCTTTTGTAGTTCGCAACGCTCTGCGTTACAAACTGCTGACGATCCCTTCTGGCCTGATCTCGACGAATATTTTTCGCCTCAATCCTGGCCACCATATTTTTATAGGCCGGGCAACCACGGTAGTTGGCTGGATGGCCTTTCTCACGACAATTGACGTACTCAGGCTGTACGTCGGTTACTTTTGGACATTCGCCACGTGTGTGACTCTCCAGCCACTTCACGCAGCGATGGACGATTGTGCAATTGCTTGCCACATGTCCGAAGTTTTGGCAGTTGTAACACTGCAACCTCTCCTTTTTTCTTACTTTTTCCCATACCACTTTTTGCCAGAGAATGGACTGTATTTTAAATACAGCAGCCAGCTCCTGGGAAGGCTCGAATTGCGCTAGAAAAAGCCCGGACTGAGGTCTTAAGTTTTCAGTCCCAACAGATTTCCTCAGTTCCCGGCCCTTGCGGGTGAGAAAATGTGTTATGGACTTTAACTTCAGAACAGTGTATTGCGCCACTAGCTCATTGTGTATTTCCACTGGTTCGATGCCCCTATGCAGGCCACGGATAACAAGGGATCTAACTTTTTCTGAGACTGCAGTGTATGTAGTCGCGAATTGACCACTGCTTTTAATATGATCGAAAACTTTCTTATGGTCTTCTAATGAGGAACATACGATGAGTGATTTATCACTCGAAATATTCTTAATAAGAGGTACAATGCCTTGCACCTTCATCTCACTGATGAATTTAGGAATATTCATCTTATAAGCCGTGATAGGAGGGATTTTTATTTTTTTTTTTTGAGTCGGATAGTGTTGGTTTTAGTCCGAGTTAGGTCTTCGTTAATCTTATTAGAAAAATTTACCTGCTCCGTTGACTGTCGCTTGTTCTTGCGGTTTATAACCAGGTTAATATCCTGGTCAGCGTGGTCGGCGCGCGAATACTTTGGGTCCATATCGCCCACTGCAGAATTCAGCGACGGCTCATTGACATCTGTTACCATGCTGGTAATTGATGTCCTCCTCTTCGTTTAGGTGATGTCCGGTTTCTTCGGGCCTGAATTTGGCCCTGCGGGTTGTTTTCCTTTGCACGGCATAGTTGTGCTTTCCATAAGCGATACCGTTTGAGGTCAAACAGCTCTTTACGGAGCGTCTGATTTTCTTTCTCGAGAGCACTGATTTTATTCGCAGTTTGAGCGGACACAAGAAAATTTGGCTCGTCGACATCCGAAATTTCGGCGGAGTCCGCAGACTTTTTCTTCTTGCGTTTTCTCCCCATTGGGGCTTTATTTTTTTTTAACAACAACGTTCACTTCTTGTTTATTAACTTGGCGTTCGTACTTAAGGGGTTATATCCACTTGCGAGGCAGAAAAAACGCGTTTTTTTGTGAATTTTTTCCAAAGAGGCATTTTATTTTATACATTAATGGAAAAAATGTACTTAAACAGAATTTAATGTACTTTAACAATCAGCGGTTTATTTAAAAAAATATTGGATCCCCTAGCTCCTGTAGATGATCTGCGGAGAGACCTCCAAAAAAAAGTGCTTGGCGGTGAGCAAGATATCTCTGGTCCAAATTATCTGAAAACCAAAAACCAAAAATATTTAGTTTTGTAATAAATAAATACAGGTAATGATCGAAGGTCTAGTCAAAATTTTGATTTTTGACAAAATGGCGGCTGTTCAAAAAAAAAATTCAGTTTTTCATGAAAATTTTTCACTTCAAAGTGGCTTAAAAAATCGAAATTATTGTCCAAACCCTTATTTCTTCGATCATTACCTGAAAAATATATCTGAGTAAGTCGTGTGAAAATTTCAAACCGATCGGTTTAGCGGTTTCGGAGAAATTTTCCTCACCGACTCTGAAAACACGGTTTTGAGATAAACGCGTTTAAAGTTTCGGGAACGATTTACACTAAATTAAAAATTTTTTCTTTCAACTTACATCGTGTCATCTATTCCAGCACCATAAGAGAAACCCTCTGCTTCGTCATTTGCCTCCAAAATGTTTAGTTGTTGTTGTCTACGAGCCATTCTCCCCTCGCGCGTCGACCCTTGCGCTCTTGCGTCCGAAATTGAGATGCGCTCTGCGTCCTCTTTACTCACGTAGGAATGAGCATTGGGTCCAAGTGATAATCCCATAGCACTCATATAATAAAGAAGAGATGTTTTACCTTCATTAAAGACCCCGGCTGCAATGTTTGCAGCTATTTCCACAATTTTAGAGCCAGCTGGAATAATTTTTGGAGTTATTTTCCATATCAGCTGATTATAACTTTCATTATTGTTCTGGGTAAAACCACCAACGCATCGTTCCAATAATTTTTTGTTACTTAGATCTTCGTAAATTGGAAAAATAGCTGTTGCAACATCAGGTGGTAAGGCCTCATAATCATGTTTATAGCTGGGCAAAGTTCCCACGGCTCGCGCTTTTTGCCACGAACACCACGAGTTTTCTCCTATAGGACAATTATCATGCTGAGGGTTTTTATCTGTAGAGCAGTTATGGAAATAAGATGCCCAAATAGCTTTATACATACTGTCAATAGAATCACAGTGTCTCCTAATCGCTAAACCATAGTAAACAGTTAATTTATCAATAAGTTTCCCAGTCAATTTACCTTTGCCACCAAGTAACTTTTTTTTTTTTCCATTCTTATCTTTCATTTCTACTACTGTATTATTTACTATGTCTCTTAGCCGTTTGCACATTCTTTTTTGAATATGCCCAATACATTCTTTCTTCGTTACTTCTGTCTCACCATAAGGAGCAGCCTTCAAAATCCCCGAATAAGTTTTAGAGTCACCATCACCGATGTAGTTTCTAAAACGAACTTGATACTTTTCCAATGAACGTTTGAACATGGTAATAACAGCATCAACTTCCATTTTTCCTGATGACCCATCGTGGTTAGCTGAGCATACGTCTTTGTGCTCTTTCCACCATTCCTGATATTCAGCAGTATCCTTGTGAGATTTCCAAGGCTCGCATTGCTTACAGTAAGAGCTTTTAACTAAAAGATCAATTATTTTTCCACTGTAGTATCCAATTAGAGATGTAACTCCAAATAGAGAAGTAAATCCCCTCTTTTTCCAAGTTCCATCTCCCGAGACTGTTAAATCACTTTTATGTTCATCACCCTGCTGTTCAGACGTGGCATTCATTTCCTCAACACAAGCTTTTTTTAAAAGTTTATCTGTGACTACTGACACACATTCGTGGATATTTTTAACGATCATATCATATGAAGTTTGGAGCAAAAAAGCTGGCATGTCCATTAGCCCACAAAATTGAGTAGCACCTTTCAAACCTAACCCAAGGGTTCTCATAACAAATATAAATCGTCGATTTATTTCATACGAGTGTTTGACAAAGTTACAAGAGTTTACACTACGAGGACTACATTTATCACATAAGATAACAATTTTAAAACCAAGTCCACGTTCTGATGCTGTTTCAAATTTTACTGGCTCACGGCAAGTTTTACACAATACATACTCACTAATAGCCGTAAACACAGTTATAAAATTTAAAATTCTATATTCAACTGACGTATCGCGAGTTACATATATTTCCTCTTGCGCTTTAAATTTTTTTGCTGAGGCGCTGAAACTGCTCTCATCATATTCCACGGTTTTCGGATTAAACACGTTCTTCCGTTTATTTCTTCGAGACAACTGTTCATTGGAAGTTCTACGATTTTCTCTGCTAATTTTACGAGGCATTTTTTACTTTAATTAATTAAACTATACACACTGAGAAATACACAAACTGAGCACAAACACAACTTTTCCACGTGGAAGATCACTTCCAACTGATGAGTTCACATATTTTTAACTTAAAATTCCTCAACATAGGTTTCAGGTATAAACTAGACCTTTTGTATTATTATCTTAGGGTCCCAAACACAATATAAGTCGAGAACAAAAGGATAGAAGCTACCAGAAACAGCTGCTACTCCGGCTCGTGCTCCGCCTACGTTCGAACGCTCGGAGACGTTCTTACTAATACGCTCATATCTCCGAAACTAATTGTCGGATCGATTTGAAATTTTCTGAGAATATTTTTGAATATATGGACATTCAAAAAATGAAAATCACAAGTAGATATAACCCCTTAAACGTTTTTCCACTAATATTGGTAAACAATTTCAATTATACCCGTGAATATACTTTGCAGTCACAATATGTCACACTTGTATATATAAGTGGGTTACTGATATCAGCACTTACTAACTGCCGGTGGAATATGACTATTCACACGGCGGGAACTGATCATATTTTGTACTGAATACTAAAACTTAAATCCGGTTAGTTGTAACCACCGAGACAGGTGTTCAATGATATATTTAAACATTTGAAAGATACGAAATATATATTCTACTACATTCATTCAACTGCATGATTTTATCTGCAATCTAATTATATCTGACACACAAAATCCTTGGTGAGATGCAGTATCATAGTTTTATGAAGTACATCAATCTTGCAAAAGAGAAATCGGATCTGCTTTCAATTGACCAAAGTAAACACCTTAAATATAAGATCCTATTATGACTTCTTGATTTTGTAAAACTCTTGATTTTGTAAAAGAGGTTCAAAATTTTGTGAATGAAACATTAACATTTGTGCCCATACATTTCATGGTTATTGCTTTGAATTGAGTCATTGGCCCGTTTAGTCACTATAGTCAAAACTATCAATCCTTTGGTATTGGCAGGTTAAAATTTTCAAAGCTATTTTGCTAGGTATACTATATGCGCACAACGTGGGTTGATGTGTAATATATCAAATATGAAAAGAAATGGTTTTTTCCTGCATCAGCTATTACCTGACTGCACAAACAAAGGCTGATCTAAAAACTCTGTTTCAAACAAATGCTAAGGAAAATTAAGTGTTTCGATAATGACAAATTTTTGCTAAATTTTTATTTGAATTTATTTTGAAATCTTATGTTGACATTACTGTTCTTTTTAGCCCCGTATGTGTTTTTTCTTTTTTCTAGAAAAAAGATTCAATTAATAGAACTTTGAGCTCCTGGAAAAAATTGGAGCTTGTGTAGAAGAAATTGAATTTGTCTACAAGCATAAGATTTGAATTCTTTCACAAATTTTAATTTTTGTAAAATTTTCATTGGGTGGTATTCAGAAGCCAAATAATCACTTGGACTCACCAGAAAATGAATTTGGTATATTAAAATTTTTATCTAATTCTTAACCTATGAGCTTGGAGAAATATGAACGCAACGTAGTTAAAAATCATTTTTAAATGTCCAAATATGATATATTCATTGCTAGATATCCATCTAAATCACGCCGCCTCTTCTTAAACGTTCCAACCAACTATGCGAGTATCTTGAAAGCTATTTCATAATATAAATTTCACTCTTTAATAAATATATTATTCAAACCAAAAAATTTACTGACCACTCTTTCTCAAAAGCTATATCTTGAAATAGCTTTAAACAACCCTCCTTTCTAACTCATCATTGCTTTTCCTTCGTTCGAGTGGTCTGATATTACATACAGTAGTATCCAAATGAAACACTGAATCTGTTTCGGTGTCTTCATTCGGCTTCAGATTTTACTCCATTCGAATAAGCGTTTTCGTGAATATTTTATAAGAACTCAAAAGACAGGCACAGTGGTGAAGCACGGAATAAGTTCAAAATTTGTAAGGTTAATGTTTTATTTATTCCATTTTTTCGGGGCTGACGGAGTTGCTGACGACAAAGTCAAAGTAAAATGAAAAGACTGAAAAGCTTTTATGATGTCGTTTGCTGGAAATCTGGTAAAACTGCTGTCTTAGGGCAAGATGGATAAAGTTGGAACAATTCAAGACTTGGTTTATTTGAATTTATTTCGTTGTTTTTTCAATTATAAAGTGTGTTGTATTTACTATTGAGTACGATTAACTCTGATTTTTTTTCCAATTTCCAATCAAATTTAACATGTGTTGTATTTACTATTGAGTACGATTAACTCTGATTTTTTTTCCAATTTCCAATCAAATTTAACATTCCAATCAAATTTAACATTAACATTAACAAATTTAGCATTTGAGTGCATCGACAAGAAATTTTTCAACTCAAAATAAACTGATTGAACTTCGAATTCCTCTACGCTCTTTCGAAATCTCATACATTTTCATATTAAAAACAGCCTCGACATCGCCTTGAAGTCATCGTTAGTGACGTGAAGTATTTCCGCTTCTCTACGTTATTTGTATGTTAGACACCTTGATAGTAGTCAAGTAGCGAGATTCCTTGAAACGAGCCTTTTGAATGCTAATAACCGGCTTAGAAGGTCAAAATCATAGAAATCTTGTCAATGCTGAAAAGATTTTGAATTTTAAGTGGCCCACTTTTTTTTAGGCTGCTATCGTACTTTGACACAAACAAAACAGCATTAAGACTCCAAGAAGACGATTGAAAATTCGAAAAGAAACCAAGCAAGTTTGGTTTGATGCAGAAAATTCGATGACATAGTACGGAAAATGCTCATTTGAATATGTCAGATACAGGAGCGTTGAAAAGTGGCATATAGACTAGAGCGACAATTTAATAGGAATTAAATTGTTGCTTGATTTTCATGAATATGTACAAGCTAGGTCAGTCATAGCTATTCTTTCGGCAATTTGTGGGAAAAGGTAAAATAATGAAAGAAAAATTAGTTACATTTAGAAAAGAAAAATTAATTACATTTATACTCAGCGTCCTTAAATAATATTAGTAAAAAGAAATATTATTTACGGGCTTTGAATGGAGCAAAAATAATTCGGCTATTATATAAAATGTATAAATATTTCACATGCATAAAAAAATATAGTAGATCAACAAAAAAATAACAATTTGGCTTTAGAAGAATAAAAACTAATAGATTTCAATTCACAAAAGGACACTCTTGCATGTCCAAACATACTTCGGGCCCCTGTTCGGTAAATTTCCGCTATGAACCTTTTATTCATCAATTGATCTTTTTCAGTAAATTAGAGTCCTATGGCTGGTCTATTTGAGTAATACAAGTTGAGCCATAAGTCATTTAAATTTCACTGTTTTAAATAGACTCTGATCCGTTTTAGATCTGCGTACATCATTATTTTTTTGTTATATTTTGGAGTAAGATCCATCAGATCTGATCTTCTTAAATAACTGCTTTTAACGGATACTGACCTAATGGTTCACTCCGAAGTAGTTAGGAAGTACTAATCACATCATCCTTAAATTTTGTTCATGCCAGTGTTTATATATAAATCTCAATTCGACTAGAAAAACAGCCTAGTAGCCTTGCTCTTATGCCGTACATTGAGGCTCATGCAATACAATTTGGCGTTGTACAAAATAAACAATAGAAAACACCATAAAGGTTATTGATTCGTGGTCATGGTTCCCTTCTTGTCTATAAATCAGCATAGACAACGTATATCGGCTCTAAAGCTTATCAAAGACGAGAAACTCGATCGTTCTGCGGAATAAGCCTCCGAAAGCAGAATCATGTACACAAAGGGCCCAGAACTGCAAAACATACTGACTAACATGCCTGCTTATATGTTTACATTCACCTTTCAATCATCAACAGATTTGTTTACCTAAAAATAAGCCATTCCACAGCATTCACAAAAAGAAATAAAGAAAATGGCGAGCATATGCCCATATTTAGTGGTATAGAATTACTCATCCAGTTGGGCAAAAACTACGTCAAAAAAAAAACAGATCTTAAGCTAGATCAAATACTAGAAACAGCCAATAGAACACATTGAAAGTTTAGCGAGCTGATAGCATCTCATGACAGATCCGAAGTGAAACATAAAAGAAAAATTCCTTTAAATAGTGAAAGTAGTGTTGATGATAATAGATAATAAATTAATGTAGAAATCTGAAGTATTACACGCTATAGTGCTTTGACTTTAGACTGAAAGCGTTAAATGAACTAAGATAGTTTTTTAATTTTAACTTTCTTTAAAATCAAATGTGTTGAAATGAACGCCAAAACATGCAATATTGGTGTCAGAAGGGGACTCTTAAGAAAGTAAACCGCAGCGAAGTGAGAGTGGAAACAATCAAACAAAAGTTAAAGATGTGGACTAAAAAAGAAAAGCTGTGGGGCAAAAATGTAAAAACAGTATAGTCAATACAGTGGAAAAATTCCTTGAAAATTATTCTGCAGTTAAAATTAATGAGATGATTAGGATAACAAGATTAAGAAATGAGAATTGCTTCTACGTAAGGTTGAAATTTAAAATCAATAGCCCGCTTAGCCAATGCGGTGACATCTATACGACTGGATCCTGAAACATTTGGTCCTGAAATGCTAAGTTCCCAGAGATTAATAGTGATGCAAGAGGTCAAGACAACACAAATGAAGACATCAGGGATGCATTGATGGAAATGCTGAAGCTTATTCAGAAAAATATAGATATAAAACATAAATGGAAATTTAAGCCCAAAGCTTATCAATCAGGTTTTTTAAGAGAGTATAAACAATACAGATGGAGAAGTAGAAGCAGTAATGGAAGAAGTCACGAAAATTAAGGAAAGCCTACAACGAAACAAAATAATGTTAACCAGCACACTTGTCTCAACTTTAACTGCCACAAGCACAGCATCAAGAAATATAACTGGTCCTTTATTTGATGGACGAACGACTTGGAACATTTTCAAAACCCAGCTTTAAGCTGCCACGCAAAACAACAGCTGAAACGAAAAATGGTAGCCCTGTTTCTGTCAGAACCAGTCCAGCAGCCGAGTACCTCTAAACAGTTCTAGTTGAGCTCCACTTGAGCTTCGCAGCATTGATCACATTACTAGATATGCGATACAGAAACGACCATCTGAAGTAGATCTACGGATTGAAATTTTGTAGTCAAACATAAAAACCGGGACAAACTCTGCAGAAAATTCGCCAGGAAATTGAAAGGCTAGCACAAAAGGTCTACCCAGCATACAATTCAAACTATCAGAATGATATGGCAACAGAAGCTTTCATAAGCACTTTGCACAATCAAGAGCTCCAACGAGGATTTTGACCAGCCTAAGAGCGGACTTTGAAAGACGCCTTGGTATATTGCTTGAATTTCAAAGTAGCCAAAAGTGTCACTCATAGCACAACCATACATCCGGAGATAACCTCGGGAATAAATGTCTTTAAACGCGCCCAAGATGCTGGAGTTACGGTGAACAAGAACATTTACAACGAGAGTGCTAGCATCAAAGAACGCTGAGTTATAAATAAGTCATCTTGTACAGCCAGAAAAAAGCCAGGATCAGTTGGTATAGATTCCGAATGTAGGAAGTGTGCGAAAACAAGACATTTTAGCCCAAACCACCATAAGAAATATGAAGCAGGGCATTGCAAAAGATACGCTGCATGATGCAAGTAGAGCGATGCAGGAATCCACGAGAATGAGAGGGCGGAGCTCACTGGATTGCCGATGCTTTGTTTTGTCAACTATCTCCAACAAAAAGTAAACTTTGCACCTTTTTGAAGAAAAGGAGCCAAAAGTTGATGTGCGATTACATATAATAAAAACTACTGAAAGATGGTCACAGGGGACAATCCAAAACAGTCAGCTAACCGAGAACAAAGTAATACCATTGTCGATATAGAAGCAGTGTACCAAACGCCGCAAATGAAACGATATACCGCCGACTTGAACTACTATTGAGCACAGTGGAACTCTCTTCAGGCTGAAGATGGAATGCTGGAAAGGTGACGAGGAACGGCAAATGTTACATCATATAAATTGGTAATTATTCTTCGGAAAAACCGAGTCGAACAAATACTAAAAGAGATACACGAAGGAACGTCGAGAGGCCTTATGAGATTAAACAAGACCACAGGCGAGATTTGTGAACAATATTTCGGCTCTATATTTGAAAAGACACAGAGGCTTGGTGCCAGAAGTGTATGATCTACGCTTCTGCCAAATGTCCAAAGCAAAGAGCTGAGGAACTGCAGAACTCTCATTACCAAATTCCGGAATTTGAGTTAAGAAATGTAAGTACTCTAGTTGTGGTGTATCACTTCAGTAAATTGCCAGAAGTAAACACCATTCCAAATTAAGAGGCACTTACAGTTACGAAAAAGATTGTTTTGCATTAAATCCAAAACACCTCGTAAACGACATTCGGACCACGGTCGAAATTTTGAATCGCAAGTTTTTTGTTTTTTTTTTTTGTTTTTGTATTCCTAACAATGACTAGGAATGTAAAAAAACAAAAACTATGCCCTTTCAACTAAGGCACTTTAAGCGACAAAGCAAATGCTTGACATCATTTTGGGACTGCCTGGAAAACAAATACTCTGGACATAAAAACGAACGGTGAGGTAGCAGTGTGGTGGAAGAAATCCACACAAAAACTGCTGGCAATAGGCTCAACAAGCTCTCAAAGATAGTCTACGCGCAAGCTACAGGAGGAATGAAATATGAAGATCCTTCTATAATTTCAACCGTTTTACCTTTGGATTAAAGGAGCGCATAATAGGTTATATGCTATGAAAACCTATTTTACAAATATTGAACGAAAGTAAACTTCGAGGAAAAGTGCACGGTCACAAAAACACCAAAGATCAAATAAAGTAGTGTCCTACCCCTCTCATAAATGTGCTGTATGAGTGGTTTAAAGGTAGGCGGTGGAGTCAGAGCAGGGATTCAAGTGGATAGGAATCAAGTGCAAAATGCATTTCCCCTTCCCTAAGAAAGCCACATTTAACTAAGCAGAACCATCTGTTATACTTAAGATCACGTATACAATATTTATAACAAACACTAAAAAGGTTAGCGTTAAGGTCCTATCTGACACCCAAGTGGTTCTCAACACTAGCAACAGTGATCAATCAAACTTAGCTATACTACAAGAAGCGAGAGAAGCCCTAAATAAAATATTTACATAGCGCAGCTTTGAGCTGATACGGGTCCATGGTCTTGAGGGAAACCAAGGAAACGTGGCCAAAGAAAGGACTGCCATTCACTAATACCAGTTCGTACTGAGGCTTTTCGAAGGCTGATGTGGACAGGAAAATTCTAATATCCACTAGCATAAAAACCGAAAGCTATTGTAGATCGAAAAATGAAGCGTGATATACCATCAATACCAGTGTATTTGCTAACGTCAATCCATAACATGGTATCTTTTTCATAATCCATAGTATAGACAATTTCAAAATGCTCACACAAGTCTTCATACGCGGTTAGACCATCAGCAATCATGCTTTGGTCAAAATATTGGGAAAAACAGTATATTAGCAGCTAGATTAAGCCTCAAAGCAGAAAAGTGTGAATTTTTGAAATATGTTAATATTATATTGTTGAAGAGCTTTGGGAGAGCGAATATGTTTAGTTTTTTTATTTGATGCAAAAAATCAATAATTCTTGTCCTGTAAGACGATTAATTTACAAACTTTATTTCCCTGAGATGAACTACATACTACTTTTCAAATCGATACCAATCATGGGATTTTCGCTCATTTTCACATCATGTTGTAAAATATTTCCGAGATGTACTTTTAATGTACTCAGATTTAGATCATCGTAGGCATGCAGCCTAAAATTTTGAAAAAAATTCAGCGCAACCGAATATTTGATATAGATGTATATAGGCAGGAAAATGCACATAAATATCCTAATTGATCTGTGAAAAAAAAGTCGAAACAGACGCAACACCTAAAAACTCTTAAGTTTTCGTTGTGTTTTGGTAGCCGTGTAGCATAAACATTCCGTCGGAGCACATGTCAAACAATACTCTCCGCACGAAAAATAATATTAAATTTAATTATACTAGTCTTACTGCAAGTAATCGTTCAAACATAATTGTAATTATAAAGAATTCAAAGAGCTTCTGAGTTGTTCTAGTTTTGAACCTAATACTCTACCCACGTTCGGCGCTCTAGCATACATGCTCAAAACCTACTTCCATTGCAGTATACAGTAGTCATTTGTGATCAAATTATGTATTACGTCAACAAAACCTGCGAAATTAGTTTCTTAGTGACCCAAAGTAGTTTCAATGATAAATCGAAGACTTATTTTACTTTTTCTTCCAAATCAATACTCCCAATATAATCCATCAATGCAGTTCTGTTTCGAAATACAACTTTTTATTTGAAAACCTGAATTTGTAAAATCTGAATACCTTTTAAATTGAGATTTCCCAAACATAGCTCCTTTTAAGTTCAAGGTGAATTTAATGATCCCAAGCCATTTGGCTTCTTTTTTTTAATAAATGATCATTTACCAGCACAAGTTTGTCACAAAATTTATGTGGGAAAAATTTTCTGAATTCTTCAATACCTATAAAAAAAAATGCAATATTTTACTCTCATCATTTCTCTCCAAACTTCATACTTAGTATGGTACCAGACAAATCCGCCACCTACCGAGCCGCACGTTACACTTTTGAAACCCTAACACTCAACTTTTGCAATGCTAACCCTTCCAAGGCTTCATTCAATAAAACCCTTCAAATCATCCACTCGAAATTTCCTACTCATCATAAGTACAGCAAGCGATGGAGAGAGAGAAAAAGTTTTGTTTCTTTGCCGTCAACACTCTTCAGAGTTTCTAATTAGTTTGACTCGAAGCGAAACTGAAAGTACTTGAAGCGCACAAAATTTCACTTCAACGAGCCCCTGAAACAATGAAAGGAAACAATGTTTGATCAACAAACACTTGAAAGTTTCACAGTCGGGACGTATTACAAGGAAAAAAGGTATATTCTTGAGAGATTTGTTCGGACGGTAAAGAAGAGAATGACAAGCATGTATGTGTACATACGAGTATGTACGCTAAGTGTGAGGTGGAATTGAATGCAAAAATATATCAGATTTTTCAAGGTTTCAGTTCTCGTTCATATGAAACCTGAAGGGAAGCTGAAGAGGATCTGGTTTCAGTGTTTTGTATGCAGCAATGAATTATTTTTACAGTTTTGTGAATGATTTAAGAAAATGTCCAGCTGGAAAAATATACATTTCAAGAATTATTTTGTTTTAATTTTTGAATATTTTCAGTTTTATATCGTTTGTCGTTTATCCACATAAGATTTGCCAATATTTCACTACCCACAAAATAACTTTAAAGCCACCCAATAACCAACTACATAATGCAACAATAGCTCTTATCAAACATCGCAACAACTTTCGACAACAGTGGCAAAGAATTCACTGCCCACGGTTGAAAAACCATTTGAAAGAACTTTGCAATCAAATCCGCTTGACTTTTCTCGGAATTCATAAGAAACGATGGAACAATATGCTAGCAACTTAGGAAAGAAGATCACGCAAAATGTGGCAACTTCTCAAACTTTTGAAAAATAAAACTACCTATCTTCCTCCACTACAGCTTGGTAATGGCACAGTAGTATATTTTGAAAAACAAAAGGCCAATTTTTTAGCGGCCAAATTTCATGATTCCCACACATTCACGCTTCATCCAGCAAATCATGATTCTAGCCAGGCAGTTGATAGTGAAATTTCCAAGCTATCTCGCTCTTCCACTGACTTCCAACTGCGTTCAGTCTGTAAACCGTCCGAAATTTGGCCAATCCTATAAACTCTGAAAATGAAGTATTCTTCTAGTGACGACGGTTTACCAAACATTATTCTTAAAAATTTTGCCAAGAAAGCGCTTCATCTTCAATATTTACCTGAAACACGGGTATTTTCCATCTGCGTGGAAAAATGCGTACGTTGTCCCAATTTTAAAACCTGGAAAAAATTTAAAACCTCCTCGGAGCTATCGTCCTATCAGTTTATCACCTATATTAAGCAAAATTTTCGAAAAAGGTCATGTTTTCAAGGATTTAGCAGCATCTCCAAGCGTTGTCAATCATTTTTTACTTTGAATTCGGCTTTCGACCTGAATTTTCCATTAAAAATCAACTGTATAGGATAGTTAAGCATGTGCGCAAACGATCTAAAACATCTTCGTGTTCACCTGGATAAGAAACTCACCTTTCATTCACTCACCTTTCACTCACATCGAGGCGACTAAATCGGAAATCATGAAAAGTATCTTGTACGCTTATCGTCTTATTAATAGAAAACCATAGGTGTCAACAGTTAATAAATTGTTAATCTATAAGAGCGCCATGCAGCGTATCATTCTCTAAGGTTGCTCTGTGTGGAACAGCTGCGCAAATTCCCACAACAGAAAATTGAAGATTTTACAAAATAAATGCTTAAAAATTATTCTTAATAAACTTGTTTATTTTCTTACATATGCGCTACACTATGCGCTACACGTTAGATTTAAGTTAGATTTCAGTAGCAGCTCAATATCTCCACCGAAAATTTCTCAATAGGTGCAATGGTTCCAACAACCCTCTGATTGCTTCCTTATCATCAAACTGACTATAGTTCCGAAACTTATAGCTTGCGGCTAGTACCTATGTGTAAGCCAGGCAATAAGTTTAGATTAAGTTTTCTTTTATCAAGCTAGGTTAGTATAGCTCATTATTAGGTTTTAAGATATTGTTTCCTAAGATTCTATAACAGTACAGTCAATTAAACATTACATAAGACTTATAAGTTATCCCCTACTTAGGGGTAAAGGCTTACCTAAGCTCTAAAGTTAAGATATTAAACTTCACACTATTATTTGAACACAATAAAGTTACATTATTATTATTATTGTTATTATTATTATTATTTAAAAAAAAAAATATTGCCTCAAAATAAACTCAATCCAAATATCTTACTAGGCTAGTAGGATATTTAACATGATCAAACCTAAAATGTTCATCCAAAATATAAAAAAAAATGGTTTATTTCGTTTGATAGCAGTCATCAATTATTTAAAATATTGTAGCTAAATATTGAAAATAAAAATATTAAAACTAAAGCTATTGAAAGTTATAGAACAATAGATGAAATTTTAAATATTACTTCATCTACTTTAAGAGGCCTAAATGTTTCAAGTAAATATTCCTATGTTCAGTCTTCAATTTCCATGTGGGATTTGTGCTCATATTCACATTCTACAGCCGCAACCAAAGCTCCCTCAAACTCGAATGAAAACAAACGCCATGGAGAAAGGGATCATGTATGCATCAAATGCAAATCCGAAGGTAGGAAAAAAATGTTGCTCAAGCTCTCAAACGAGAACTGACGAGTGAGTTGCATACGAAACAACTGCCTAAGGACTCGACTATGTTAATTATTGCAATTCCGCTCTTTGCACGCACCATATCAAGTGGTTTGTCCTATTGAACTCGACTGCCAACGCCAGGTACAATTGTTCGGTTTTTGTGTAGCGTTTCTATTGATTCTATGGAATTGAGATTTGAATCGAATATTTTGAAAGGCACTTTCATTTTGGATGCATTTACTATGCAGCACAAATTAAATTGGTTTCAATGGTTGGTAAAAAAACGGGCTAGATTTTGAGAAAAAAAACTATTGTTTAACACAATTTCATTTATGTTGCTATAAGCTGTATATGATTTTCCATACACTCAATGCTTGGAAAGCTTATTATTTCACAGAACTGATTAATACATTTTACTATTAAATAATTTGCTTTGATTTTAAATTAAAAATTGAAACCAAACGGTATTACCATTCTTAAAAACCAATGCTGCCCCCAACAAGTATTATGTTGACTTGTAACTTCATTGAAAGCTCACTTAATACTTTTACTACTTAAGGGGAGGTTCTTCCAGATTTTTTCTTACAAATCGATTTTATTTTGTTTTACATAAAGTGAAAGCTACATAAGTGTAAAATATGTGTGCAAAAGGATATTCCGATATGGAACGCGCGCTGGGGAACGCTCAGGTATAGCTTATTCATCGCGTGGCCCCAGATGGCTTTCTATGTATCGGAACTAATTACGATCTGTACTATCGCATAATTGTTCGTGTTGGAATACACTTTAGGTGGCAGCACATGCGAAAAATAACCGATGCGTCAGAAAATTGCATATCCTTAACGACGAATATCGCCCGCTGCTCGAAACGCCCGCCTCGCGCAATGTCTGCCGGAGCAGGGCAACCAGGAGCGGTTTGAAGTCGAGGAAGGATTCCTATACGGCACAGGAATAGCCGACTTAGATCCTAATGTGAGTATAATGGAGCAAATTGACGACTACGAAAATCTTCATATAGATATTTTGGTCTAAATTGGCACATGTAAGTTTTTTTGATCCGCCAGATTGAATCCGCCATCTTGCATTTTGCTAATTTGACTTCAGATTCGTAATCAGCGATCCCAAAACCTTATAGCCATTGTCACTGGTCGTGATAACTGAACAAATAAGAAAGTTATCCCAAGGCAAACTTGTTAAAAAACTTTAAGGGGGTAGTACCTGTTAGAATGTTAAAAAACAGCCTAATTTCTAATACTTTTTTCACCTCCTATATTTTGTATGCATTTTAAAAAATTTTAAAATTAAAAAGAATTATAATTTGCATGGATAAAACACACATTTTGAAGATTGCAAATAACATATTCCATTATTTTTTCCATTTTTCTACTTATTTATAGAGGGCACCAAAGTTGACGTCTCGAAAAATGCCTCGTCTTACTGTGGACAGATAATCTCAGGAATGAAGAATCTGAAACAAAAAACGAAAGCGCATTTCAAAGAGGAAAGTTTCTTACGTGGTAATCTACCAAAATATTTTTAAAAAAATTATGGAAAAAAATGGCGGTTGTTTGAAAATATTTTTAGAAAAATCGTTCACTTTGTTTCGCTTGCCAAATTTTTTCGGACTAACCTTTGGCCTAAGTTGTGATAGATTACCACACAAGATACTTGAATAAAGTAGTGCAGTAAATTTGATTTTAATCGGTTCGGCCAATCCGGAGAATAAGTGTCCGCAGTTTGAAAAAAACATAATTTCGAGAAAAACGCGTTTTAAGTTTTTTTTCCATTTATTTATTGAACATTATTTAAAAAATATGTTTTATCACCTACAATTGCTCAGTCTGCAATCTCTGGACTATACGTAAGTATTTTTGCGTCCACATAAGCTAGATACTTTTGCAGTTGGGCAGTTTTTTTTGGCCAAACGCGCTTCCTTTGCCACTTTTTCTGCCTGACTTATGCGCACTTTCGCAGTAATTAAGAGCACTGGGTCTGCCGTAAACTGCTGCAACTTATTTATTTTTGGGAACATCTTAATAACAGTTTGAGACGTGATTTCTGTGATTTTTGAAAAATGCAAAAAACAAAAAACTGATTTTTTCAAAATTATAACCGGTACTACCCCCTTAAACGCGTTTTTCTCGAAACGATATTTTTCATCATAGCTTCAAGCACAGATGTCGACCTATTGATATACTTTTTTGTACGTCCTATACCTAAAATGAGCATGAAAAAATTTCAATTCATTATTGTTAAGCGAGGTCAAAATGAAAAAGAACCGGGTTAGAAGTTGCACTTTTTTTTAAATGTGCATAATTTGTTTAATTTTTTGTCCCAATTCATTCTCATTAGGTATAAGACATAGATATTTCCATAAATTTTAATGACTTTGAGCAATGACTGATATCAGCTTACTACGAGAGGCTGCAGACTTGAAGTTACCGGACGATGTGCTGCGTTCAGAGACAGACGAGAGGCGCTATTTTGGAGCCACCACATTGAATTTCATCGTAATAAAGTTTGAACGATTTAAAAATGATCAACAAATAGAATAATCGAAACCAGAACTTCGTATGTTTTTTCATTATTCCTAGAAAAATTCTCAAACTTTGCCTTATTTTCGACCGAATCTGAAAGAACCTTTCCTTAAAAAGATAAGCATCCTCTCTAAATTGCAATGTGTACAGATCAGTGGCATTTATTTGGCTGTTCGGTGATATGTCCGTTTTAAGATAATTTATTTAGTTTACATTATTATTAAGAGTTTGCATAACTTAGAACTAGTATAACAAAATCCAGTAATCTTCATTGTCGTCTACTCTTTACATTCGCAGAATTTCAGAATTTCAGAATTATCACATTATTTCAGAATTTTTTAATTTTTAGTTCAATCAAGGAAAATAAGAGAGTACCATAGTTGGTCAAAGTTTTTTCTTGGTAATTCAAAAATAAAATCCCAACACTTTAGCGTGTATGTGAATTGTCAAAGGAATTTTTTCAAAAAGATATTGGTGTCATTTTGATGGCTGCTGTCATATATGAAAAAAATTATCTTGGTTAGTATCTTGGTTAAATGAATTATAAGATATTACCAACGAAATCTAATCAGTTAAAAAAAATTTAAACTTCAAATTTTTGCTGCCACAAAAATCGTAACTTTTTACGTTTCTACTAAATTGTTTCAAGGCCTGTTAACTGCAATATTTCAAAACACAATTTTGCATAGTAGCACTACTTCGGCGAAAAGTAAAACAATAAAATTAAATTATTTTTATTAAATAGCTTGAAAATCTAATCTTTTCGCAAAGTAATGAAATTATTTTTGGGCTTATGTCAGTTTATTAAATACTTTCACCCAAGTGCATTGTAAATAAAATAAAGTGATTTACTTTGTCATCAAAAACAATTCATTTTATTTCACGGTTTTCATCAGCACACAGGTCACTCAATGTAGAATCTGTTTAAAAAAAAAATCCTGTAAAATTCAATGCTGTAAAAAGCGGTAAGACGAATAGGTGGCTAACATGTGGTATATGAAAATATGCACGTACCGTATATATTCGGTCTGATGGAAGATTAATCATAACCTCCTGCGCTTAACAATCATTACTAAACGAAGGATTGGCCAAAAATTTACCACAAACCTCTACCAATACTTGGTTGTCTCTCGAAATCTCCCTCTCTACCTCTAACGGTAGACCCTCAAACAAACTTGCAGGAAAGCTCTCTCGAATCATGGAGGCGCTTGATATGGCTTTGTCGAAGAGGGCTTGTGCAACCAAAAGGTGAATGGGGTTCCTCATTAAAAGTGGCATATCCAGTAAAACGGCACTGCTCTCAATGGTTCTAAAAGCCAATAAGAAAGACCCGGACCCAAAACTGCCAGTCCAAAGGACGGTCCAAGAGGAAAAAGCGCACGTATGAGGCACGAAAACATCTGAAGCATCATCATCCCAGTTAAAGACAGTGGCAGGCATCCTATAGCAGAGCTGTACAGGGCGCTAATATTTAGATCTTATGTAGATCTTACTAGAAGATTCGTTGCAAAGATAGATCAACGCCAAGATGCATAAAAGTGGAACCCTAAAAATAGATCGATGCAAAACATCCAATTTGAGGGCCACGCTACGAACCCTTGATTCCCAACCCCAAAACACTTGCTCGCTGTTTGCTGGAATCAGCCAGCATGGCAACGGTCAAGATCGTGGCGTTCGTAGAATGCCAAAGCAAGGACTTTAATATCAAGCCCTAGAAACCATTGGTCTGGGAGAATACAGGCAAGGGTTGTCTGACCTGTTTGAAGGGAATGGCAACATAAGTTTCTGGGTTTGGGCTTCATCGTTAAATATAACCATTAGTATAAAGAGCAATGGAGCTGATATGTAGGAAACACCAGGTCACAAAGTTTTCCATGCGACTAAAGACATAGGTTGAGGTGTCTACTAGTGAACCTGCATCATACTGAAGCTGCTTCCACTGAAGTAAGCAATTGGTTTGCTTCTGGCACCTACAGCATTGCATAAAAGCAAAACTAAAACTGGGCCGCAGGTGAAGAAAACCCGAGGGTGTTGACAGTGATTAACCCAGACGTTAACATTCTTCTAATTCCAGAATACACAAGCGGATACACAATGGTGATCCAAAATGATGTCTCCATAAAAGAAGGGAGCAACTACTTTTCTGGGGATGAAGACCAAGTTTTAAATAACAATAACAAGGGTCTGGTATTCCACTATAGACGAGATAGCAAAATGGTAATAATTAGATGTAGTGCCAAAAAATATCCCATGGCATGAGGCATCAGAAATGCTAACGCAACAGCTGAATCACTCTTAGAATTCCTCCGCACCAGTAAGTTAGCTGTAGACTATTAAGGAGTTTCCTGGCAGCTAACAGGTAAGAGGTATAAGATCTCACGTTGGTTTCAATCAGTGGAGTGCACTTAGTGACGAGGTGAAATGTATTTGCAGGGGTTTGCTCTATGGTCATAGAAGCATAACTCTCGAACTAGGAAAACCTAGCCATTCATGCAACTGAAGTACACGGACTGGGGAAGATATAGAAATTCCCTTAAAGTAGGATTTCATTGCTTGCATCCTGATTTAACTACAAAGATGGATCTAGAGCTAACCAGAATAATCCTCCAGTCTTCCTCCAAAAGAACTAGTGCTCCCAAAACGAGTGCGACATGGTGACCTAAAATTCACGCTTCATAAGCGCATAAATTGTTAAATAAATTCATTTGCCAGCAAAGTTTGAGCTATTGTTTACAGAAAAATGAAACGTGAAACTTAAATTTATTATGTAACGAGGCGACTTATTTATTTATTGCACTCATTTATTGAGCTTACTATTTAATTTGCTATTTAAAAACTTTTTTTTAAATGATAGTTTAACAAGTTTGTAATTTTCAAATCAAAAGTTGCTAAAATCGCTAAACTTCTCGTACGGAGACTGGCCTAAAAAAACGATGTTCAAGCTATGCTGGTAGATTACAATTATTTATATCATGACTTGTGATTTTGAGCTGTGATTTTTGATTTCTTGCTTTTAATTTACCCCTTTTCAGTTTGCATTATCTTTAAGTTAGCTATTTACATTTACTTAGCCTGGAATTTTTCCAAAAAAAAAACAGCCTTGGATGGACGAGACAAGACAATGATCATTTATACATTAATGATAATTACCTAGTACGTGTGTCATGATGAAGTACCACTATATGCTCATTAATATCATCATTAATGAGTTTTTCAATGATCATTAGAAGGTGGATGCTCATAAGCTCTCTCACGTCACACCATCTGACGGGAGGAGTATGATATATCTTGGAATATTTGGAAAAGGTAGAACTTTCAGCTGTCAAAATGGCAAAAGATATCCCGTTGCCATGGATTTCGCACTGATATGAAATTCTCGTTAACGAATGTCATTGAAATAGCCGTGTATCGCCATGATAATTATGTTTGATAATTAGCGTTCAATGATGATAACGTTAATGAGCATTACACTGCACCGTCTGTCCATGGTTTAGTAATTTAATAGTATATTTCCAGTAGGTACTGTAGCATAACTTAAGCAAGTGCTACAGCACTGGTTATTAAAAATCTATTAAAACTATATATTATTCTATCAAGAATATAAATACAGTTATTAAGAATATAAACATGCAGAACATAGCATTGGCGATGAAAGGACTCAAATCAAATTGGCAAATTTGGTGTAGGTGCACAGACTTGGTAGCAGACAAAACCAAACTTGTTTTGAACAGACTCAAAGTAAGCTGACTATTGTTTTGGACAAGTCATGCCAGATGAAAGCCTTCCGTGCGATGTGAAAGTTAAATTCTTCATTTTCTAGGAAGTATGTGACATACTATCTAAAAAAAAAAATTCAAAAAGCTTACACAAATTTAAATTTATTTCCAAGCAAAAAACTAAGATAGGTTTAATAAAAATCATTGCCCTGAAGAAATAGAGTCATTGCAAAAAGTCCGCTTACATCTCCTCCGTTAGTGGAATCTTCTATCAGATTTTCCTTCCTATTGTTATTACTAAACGCATTTACGCACGCAAATAAAACCCTGAATGACCACGATCTTACACATTTGATATACAAGATAAAATTAGTTCTTGGAAAATATATGTAGGTTCAGCTAATTTAACTTATTTAACTTAACTATTAATCCATAAATTCAAGCGAGAAAAATTGGCGTACCTGGCCATTTGGCCAGATTTTGTTTTAAAAATTTAACGGTTAAAATTTAACCCTAGAATGGTACCCATAAGTAATTTTTACTCACATGCGGTCTATATTTCGTCGCGCATCAGCCAGTTGGCCACTCTGACTGCCATGAGGCTAGAAGCTATATAATCTTTTATAATACAATTGTTGCCTTCTTTTTAGTAAAAACATGTACCTAAAATCATCCAAAAATTTACCGTACCATTCCAGAGTTAATGGAATTCAGATCAGTTTAGTTATTTATATCGTTAGTTGTGCA
This sequence comes from Nemotelus nigrinus, assembly GCA_947369275.1. Lineage (NCBI taxonomy): Eukaryota > Metazoa > Arthropoda > Insecta > Diptera > Stratiomyidae > Nemotelus > Nemotelus nigrinus. Next base: position 168,837,620 of record OX376373.1, read on the forward strand.
CTTTTTAATGTTTTATAGTTTATACTTTAGAAGAAATTTAGATAGTGATATGTAAATTTTAAGCAGCGGCTTAATATCTTTTGATATGCGAAAATTAATAATAAAACTGCCAAAAGAAAAATTGATTAAATCATTGATAAGCCACATTGACTCTTCAGAAAGTACTGAAAAATTTTGAGTTGTCAAAAAATACCGCATCCAAGTATCAATCGGGAATTCTGAAACTAATACCAGAGCAAAAATAAACATTTATACCAGTAGAAGTAAAATCTAATCCGAGAAAAATACCTCCGAGATGGGAAGCAACTTATAACATTTGGCAATCGATTTCAAATAAAAGTTATCCGACAAAAAATTCTCAAGTTATTTTTCGCTATTTTCATTTAAGTAAAAAAGTATCTCCGATCGCAGCAGCCACAAATATAGCCCGAATTCCAGAAGTTATCAAATAAGAACTTCATTTCAGTCACAAAAAATCTACAAATCTTCCAGATTCTCCGCTCCCTTGATAATAATTTCCGGTGCCGGCTGTGTCATCTGTATCTTTGCCAGTTGCTTGCGCTTCTCATGCCTCATCTTTAAATTTGATATCAATCGAACGGTACAAAAATACAAAAGTTCAACAAGACTCAATGTCGAGACACCCATAAACAAGCCCAGCAGACCGCCACAATTGGCAAGGAAATCGGTCGTGCCATAAAGCTCGGATCGCTTCGATGTCATGAATTGATTCTCTTTGAAGAATATTGACAATTGGCCTATTTGCAGTCTGCGAAATTCAACGAGACAGAGCAAAACAAAATTAAAAACAACAACAAGAGCTCAGTTTTCTTGTTTCAAAATGTATCAGATAGTTTACCTGGTATAATTATCCGATTCAGTTATACCAGCCGCTTGGAAAAGTTTGTTGAAGTTGACGTCGGCTTGCGAGATTTCAGCCTCATAACCTATCGATGTACAAGCTGGCAGACAGTTGCACTGCGTTTTGCTACGATAGTTGAATTCCAACATTTCTAAGCTCTTTAGGAATTCTTGCTCAAGTGTTAAGTCCACGGCTCGGCTGTAGCACTCGATTCTGGCAGAACCACAGATAGGTGTTGTTTCGTTTCCTTAAAGAGGTGCATGGTGTTATTGTAAAGCTTGTCGCACACTATTCCGTCACGACACGAACGACAAAAATGTCGTACGACAATCGGTAGACCAACGCACACTATACCGAACCGACCGACACATCACTTTGTGAAAAGTGCTCAGAAAATGCACTATGTTTAAAGCAATGGAAAATGTGTATTGTTAAAAATAAAAAAAATACTAAAACTGAAATTAATTGTAATTTCTTCCCATCTATTTGTCTAATTTTGTGTGTTGTCGTTAATTTTTTGAGCTTATTTCATACAATTCTTTCTACAGGGTGGCGTAAAAGTTTCTGTTCTTTGATATGAAAAATCAACCCCAATAAATTAACAGGAAAAAGCTATCTTTCCAAATTTCCCTCTTCTTTTTTTCTTAAACCTACATAGCTTTAATTAATTCAGCGATGTTTAAGAGTGGGTAAAAATAAGTACCAAAATTCAAAGAAGATTAATATATCCAACTTTTTTTAAAACTTGAAAAACTTTAGAATTCTTCAGCGGATCGAACTGATAATAACGGTAAACAGTCAACTTTATATGAAAGTTTCAGAAAACGAATTTTAGACTGTTGAAAAGGAGAGAAGGCATAATTCATACTAATTATATATTATGTTGCTCCAAGTGTGTTAAATGTTGTACAGGAAATACTAAGGACAGAAATTTTTGCGCCACCCAGTAGTTTCTGGCCAAAATTTTGCATCCATTACCAATTCGATATTTTATTCAATATCAAACTGGCTAACGACCACTGATGCTTATCATGAATTGTTCAGAAAATGTATTATGATTAATACAATGGAAAGTGTGTAATGTGAAACATATAAAGAAGAAAAAATTTTCTTAGCAAATTCTTCTCATATATTTTCCTTCTTTTGTGATTTATTGTAATTTTCATACAGCTCTTTCTATTTTCTGATCAAAAAAATTTACTTCATCCATTTCCAATTCGTAAATTTTTTTTTAAATATAAAACTGCCGAACGACAACTGATGCTTATCATAAAATCTATGACGCTATATGAAAGCCCGCACACTTAACCGACACGACACGCTACAACGATGTACATCATTTGTCGGATTGGATTGATTTCGAACATCCCAAACGACAAAATTTTTTTACTGTCCTGTCGTGTCGTGACGTGTTGGTCAAGTGTGCGGGCGTTCATACAATTACATACAATTTATTCTCACAGATTTTTGTCGTGTCGTGCTGTGACGTGTCGTGTTGGAATAGTGTGCGATATGCTTAAGTCGGCAAAATTTTTATTTGCAGTGTGAGATTGGATGTTTAAAACGTCACAATGTATTAAGTAGGTATTGAGAATTTTCAGCATATTTTATTTTACTTACTTGGCATAGAAAATTTGACACATCCACAATAATCTAATGTGTAGTTGGCAAGACATTCAAGCTCACAGTTTGCTTGGGTATAAAGTCGAAAATAACGAAGATACCGTTCCGTTTGGAAGTAGCACTGTCTTCTAAAATGGAAATTAAGATGTTGAGTACTATTCCCAAAAAAAATTATTAATTAATTTCCAAAAATTTACCTGTCGGGCGAATAGTGTTTGAGTCCATCAGAAGTTGTGATAATATTTGGTTTAATGGATAAGAGTACTTCTTGTCCAAATGGCACACGAAAGTATTGTTTTGACACTTGTGGCATTTCACCCGGTGTTGTTAGAACAACCTAAAATGAAAGGCAAGGCAAAAAAGAAGGCATTGGTTTTAATGGCACCACTTCAATTTGTAGACTTTCAGTTTGTAACTAAAACTATTTAAGTTAAAAACGCAAACATAATTAACCAACTTTAATTATACTAAGGATATAGAATCATTCTTTTCAAATCATTCGTTTCAGTTTTAAATTTTACTACTACTTTTTTACTACTACTGAAAATTTACTGCGCCATTAGCAAAAACTGTCTCCTATATTTCATGCTTTATTTATTCACGAGAAAAACTCTTCTGAGAACTGAATAGCTTTCCCCTGATTATTTACATATCTTCATATTTCACTATGTTATTGCCGTAACCATAGCATAAGAACTAATAAAAAGCACTGAAAGTACGTGATTGATTGATGGAAGAGATTAGCAGGGAGTGAAGGATTTACCATCAGCTGGCACGTAAGAAGAATCAAAACCAAAATAAGTTCACTTTATCACATGCGAAAGTGAAAAAAGCATACTGTCAAACGACAGGTGAGAATGTATATATCCGTGTTAGCTGAGAGGTGAGAGTGTGTTGGCGTGCGTATAATCCCATCAAGAAACAGTAGCCCAGCAAACACAGCACTACTTTTAAAGTGCTGCAGAAGTCGTGAGTAATCCCGTGAATGCTTTTAATGCTAGAGATAGCATTTTACCCCAAAATTCACCTATTTACTTCATATTACCCGCGTACGTGTAATATGTTTTGTTTCATGCTTGATCGTTTCCATCCCACAAATAGGAAAAAGACAAACGATAGGAATACAAAGAGTGCAAAAGCACTGCTATACTACTGTTGAAGTGGTGAAACAGCAGCACGTAAAATGTACTGCTGTACTACTGCCTTAGAAGCAGTATAACAGGACATTGATATGGCTTGCCAGCTATAATGTCACCAATAGTAGGTCTGTTCCCGTACCACGATTAATTACGATTAATCGCGATTAATTGCAATGAAGCTGTTCCCGTACTCCGTTTTACTGAAAACTGAAAATTTCCCCTCTTTCAGTAATTTCTGTAGGGTCTGAGCTACTGAAAAATATTGAAAAGTGTCAAACGGAGTAAATATTTTCAAATGTGCACGGCAAGCAACATATTTTTGGCGTAATGTTGCTATGAAGGTCCAATATTTTTGTGGCGATAATTTATTACCGCTTAGGATGACTTTATAATCACTATTGTTCTCCCAAAAACCGAAAACTGACACTTTCGGTTGTAAATTTTCAGTAAATGCAATGAGAGCGTTCCCGTACTTTTCATGAAATTCCCCACCACATGATTCAGGAAAATTAAGTATAACTAAGTTACTGAAAGTACGGGAACAGACCTAGTATATTCGCATAACTTTGCATTCATGTCATCACATTTGCATTACTTTGTATTCATGTCATCTTTAATTAGAGCAAAAAAAACTATTTTAATTATATATTTCAAAATATTTCATGTATCACTTGCGAACTATGACTGACGCTTGACGTATGGGCAAATCGATTAGATTATTGGGAAAAGATTTGAATTGTACCATCTGGTCACCAGTTTGGCAGTAGTGCAGCAGTACTTTATATTCATTGTAAATAGGGAACCGTAAATATATAAGAGATCCATCAACGTGTCGGAAAACTACAACAACTAGACAGCCTATTCCCCGACCACTTTCAATCATCGAAAGCGCTGTAAAGGCAGTTTTTACAAAACTATGGCCAAAAAACCCCTTACTCCCCTACAAAACCGAAATGTTTGTATCACAGCAATAGGTTTTGGCCTGTTATGTCTCAAACCTCTCTAACCCAAAATTGCCGATTTCAGCTACTTTTGCTCTAAAAGCCTTTTGAATATTTGAATAAAAAACTAAAAACATTTAGATTTACATGAAGGTCACGTTTGTGCCATATTTCCATTTTAAATTATATATATTGTGATCGGATGTGCTTTCTAGTCAAAATTGAATTACTTCTTGTCATTCTTGCTAGAGATGAAAATGTTTTTTGCATGAATATTCATTTTTGTGCTGATGCAAATAATGCAAGAGCAATAATATTGTTTCTTGATTAGCCACCTCATTCAACGTATTTTCTATTAACATAAAAAGGTTAACTATAGTATAATAAATACCATTTAGAAAAGTTAATTTGCAGACAAACACAGCCATCAAATCTAAAATTCCCACAAATTCCCCAAAAAAGATATATTTGAAACCAAACTGAATATCGTTTAAAACTACAAATTAAATTTTCACAACCAAAACACTTGCTAATTTAATTTCAATCAATCGGTTTGCCGACCAACGTAACATAAAACATCTACACGTGAAATATATATGTATAAACGACTCGTATAGATCATTTAGCATCATAATATGCACGCAGCATTTCTAAATAGTAGCCCAAGTTAATTTCAAAGTTTGCTTGTGCTACTTTTAATCGTTCGTTCACATCGGGTTTCATCGTTTGAACAATTTTCTTCACCTAAATGGCGTCAATTCATATGGTTGATCAAACTTAATGCCCCTACACGCTATCAAGCTTTCCCCGCCTATGAACAAAAGCAATAAATACAAATGGCCATCGGGCGATTTGACACATGTTTTATTTTCGTGTTTTCATCAATCAGCCTCTGGACACGGACGGTATAACTTTCCACCATTAGCCCCTTCAATCCTCTTGCGCACAAAGCATGTTAAAGTTGCCTTTCCGCCATTTCGACCTAATTGTCAAATTGGAGGGGAACTACTTGGATTTGACCAGATTTGACAATGAGTAGCTAAAAAATTACTTCCATCCCCTTCAATGTAAATCTTATGGGCATGTCCACTCCATTCCTACTACCTCACTGTCATCAATTAAAAGTGTAAATGTTTAGATTAGTCAATAAACAGTGCGAAAGTAAAAAGTGTTTTGCACCAACTACTCATAGGATTTCGCCCTAGAATGTGTAATGTAAGTACAAATTCAATTTGAACCAATGCATCAATTTAGTATAGAAAGCTTTCGACTCGTGGAAAGAAATGGTTGCTAAATGTGTGCAAGCAACATTCTCGACCTCCCCTTACAAAGTAATATCAAATTTCATTCAGAAAATTTGATTAATTTTGAAATTTGTGCCCCATGTGACACATATTTTATTTTCCCCGCTATTCCAACTAACCCGTAAATTGGCCATGTTGACAACAATAGAAATGCATGGAAATGTATGTTAACATAGAGAGTCTACAGCGCAGATGGGTATAGTGTGCGGCATTGAGGGGAAAGCTTTTTTGCAAAATATTCGACCTTCATAGCAAAATTACGCAAAAAATACGTTGCTTGCCACGCAAATTCGAAAATATTCACTCGCGCCACATCGTTTCAGTATTTTTCAGTAGCTCAGACCCTACTAAAATTTCATCGTACTTACTGAAAGAGGAGAAATTTTCAGTTTTCAGTAAAACGGAGTACGGGAACGGCTTCATTGCAATTAATCGCGATTAATCGCAATCAATCGTAGTACGGGAACAGACCTAATGTGTAGAAAGTTAAAAAAAAAAGTATTTTTCTGTTAGTCCTTTCTCTATTTTCTATCGATTGTGTTAGTGTATATTCGTTATTTTCTCCATTTATTTTCAGCTGTTGTGTGCTACCACAGCAAATACAGCAACTTATGTCAGTCTTAGCGAATGCACTGTTGTTTTATACTAGATCGTTGTTTTTGCCGCATAGTTATATTCTGTTCTGTATCGGAGCAAAAAAACACGCCTAGTATTTAAGCTACGGCATAGCATAAGATAATGTAAGATATAAGATATGTATACATAGCTCGGAAAGTACGTGAATTGCAATACAATTTGCAATATATCAATATTTCCCCACTGATTGCGAGAAGTAGATAGCAATATCCAAGTCCAAGTTGAAAAAAGACAGAAAGTAGCCCGCCAAGCAACGCTGCTACGATCATATACGTTTCTCATTCCCACTAGGCAACATACATGTGCTTTGCCAAAGAGGCTATTTTAATGAATAGCAATTTATGCAATATTGATTTTTTGAAAACCTTTTTTGAGCTTAAAAATGATAAGTGATAAGATAGTTAACGCGGAATATTACTTTCGATGCCATTTGGCTAGTAAAAAGAATATCTCTGACACTTTTATGCAATGCACTACCCACAATTTCGTTTGTTGTCAGCGAATGTTCGCTGCGCTTACTGTTTCTTGATGGGATTATACGCACGCCTTCACACCCTCACCTATCAGCTACCACGGATACATACATTCTTACCTGTCGTTTAACAGTATGCTTTTCTCACTTTCGCATGTGATAAAGTGAACTGATTTTGGTTTTGTTTCTTGTTACGTGCCTAATCCTTCACTCCCTGCCAATCTCTTCCATCAGGCAAATATCGCATAATACCGTTCTTTCCACGCTATTTATCAGTTCTTATGCTATGGTTATTGCGATGACAGTTAGTCACAGTAGGTATGTCACCAAATGAAATGAGCAAAAATAATTGTTTCACTGTAATTGGTATCCATTATCGTCAATTACCTTGAAACCTTGCACCGGGCCCCGACACATAGGATCATAGTCAGATTCCATCCCCTTGACCCGGACAAATAGTCCAAATCGTTTTCCCGCCCCCAATACCCGTTTTGGAAACGTTTCGGTATCAGCATCTAATGAATAGCCATCTTCAAGATTCCAAATGGATTTCTTATTGTAATTTACGTCGTGAATGCTGAAATACACAATAGATGTTCATGTACTGGACAGTTGACTTATAATTTTGATTTAATGGACAGTGAAAATTGATATAAATTGGTAAAGTTAATTAATATGAATAAAAATGAACCTTTCATTTCGATAAATTTCACTTGCTTGCATTCCATTGAATGTATAGCAGATACCCTCCTCCGTGATAACTTTTTCAAACATATATCGACACCTGATCTTATAGTTTCGCCACTTGCAATGCTCGAAAATTTCCTTTAATTCAATAGCTGTTTCTTCCAAAGCTCTAATTATTGTGCTGTTAACGATTTTTTGTCCATATTCGTATTCAGACATAAAAGTAGCCATTTCATTTATGTCACAAACTTGTGACATCGCTTCCATATGAAATGCTCTAGAAAAAAGTCAAACAATTTAATACAATTATAATAAAGATATTTATAATAGAAATGAAAATAAGCAAAATAAAAATATAAAGGATAGAAATATATGTAAATGAGTGAAAGAAGTCAAAAATCAAATCTTCTTCTTTATTGAGTTGCTATTTGCTATGCTATTTGTCTGCGGTATATATTTCACAAAACAAGAAAATAAAAACTAAATTCGGTTGCATCGAAATATAAATGACGTACTCGTTTATTCTATTATTTTTTACACATTTACCATAAACGGTTTTTGGTTATATTTGCAATTGCTCGAAATGTTTGTTCTATCGACTTTATTTTCAAATATATGTATTTTATTCGCATTCAATAAACTTTTAAATATTGCTTTAACAGCTTATAAAATTTGAAACAAAAGTTTTAAAAATTTTTAGACAAACATTGTTTAAACGGACAAAATAAATGGATTATTACTCGTATATACGTGGTTTTTCCATAAAAACTTAAAAAGTTTTTATTTAAATAAAACGCAGAAAAGTGGAAAAAAAATTATTTTTACTTCTGCAACTATTCTTTGGAGCCAATTTTTTACTACTCCAAGCAGCTTAATGGATTTTAAAAAAAATCCAAAATTTTATCATATGCATATTTGAAAAACGTTTGAAATTAATTTCGCTTACAGGTTTTTTGATAATTTATTTGTTGATAGAATCAAATTTCACAAGAATGACCGCGAGCGTCAAAAATTAAACGATAACTAACATTAGATGAAACGTGGACCTATTCTATATGTATACCAAAGCATCACGAAAACCGTTCGAGCAATGTCACGAGACTATTTCACCTTGTTTTGCAATCCAGTAAAAGAGACAGTTCTTTGCCTTGCTCGGATTTAACATAGTTTTGAAGGACGTTATTATTTTTCGTTGGAGATTTTTTTAAATATAAAACTACCTTACGAACTTGCTTTATTCTTGCGCTGGTGTCATAATCTTTTGTCAGATCTAGCGTGTCTTGCAGGCGATTCAGGACCGTCCAAATCTTCGTGGTCGTCGTCCAGACTAACTGCTGTTTCATCAACACTATAATCTGGAATGATCTTCCTATCATAGAGAACATCGCAAGCTGCCAAGTGAATACTACGTGCCACACAATTATGTTGCTTTGCATCAACTAGTTTGCCTACTCGTTTGGCCCATCAGTTACAATGGTAACAATGTCTTTTCCTAGAGAAAAATCAAACTCTGCAAGATGCTCTTTTAATATATCTAGGCAGTTTGTAGCTGTCGTTGACAACGTTACTCGTTCCAAGCGCCAGTAAGAGTTTTCTGAGTGGATGTTAATATTTATAAAGCACCTATTTACAGTCGAAGTCCGTTCATAAAACGTCAAACTGAACCGTTCACCTGATATTCTAGCCTGTCCTATCTAACTTTTTATTATTTCCTTTATCCTGCTTGCATAGCACACAACCTTGTTTTTGATTGTTGTTGAGGAAATCTGTGCACGCATTCTCTAGTATTAGTTTCTTCCAATCATACGAAGTAACGAATACACTAAATGCGAAACAGTCAATATTTATTTATTTACAAACCCCTTTGTATTATCTTGTTAACTGTTGCACCGTTTTTTTTGTTCTATTCTTTACGCATCTTGATGTGAGCTTGCATGTCAATTGCTTTCTCGTGCATATGGATTCTATTTGCACTTTTTGAGTCCTGCCGTAATTTGATTGCCGATTATGCTTGACTCCCGGCCCCGGAATTCCGGTTAATTTCAGATCCCAAAAATCCGGAGATTAGAAACCAACAATCCCGGTATTTTCGGGATCAGAAATTGATTGGAACCCCATATTTCGGAATCCAGTGATTGGACTCTCTATCTACGAGCCATGATTTCTCTGGTAAGTATGGAGTTAAACCTGTCCTGCTCACCTGCACTAAGCTTGTAAACGGATAAGAAACTTCTGAATGGCTATGATGCAGGTTTGTAAATTTATCTCACAAAAAGCCAGATTTTTATATGTATAACTTTTTTTTTTCAAAAGGATGTCGAAAAACCTTCATATTTATCTTGCAAAAGATGCAGTATTATGTGAGATTCTACTCACTAAAAAACATTACCCGCTGACCACGGGAATCCGAGTCGGAGCCGCTTTGGCAGTACTGCGACTCGGCTGTGTCTCTAGCACCTATCACATCAGGAGCCCCCACGACTATTTTTGTTCTGTCAGGAGGAGTGCGTTAGGCAGCCCTCTTCTCTTTTCTGCCCCAACACCGTCTTTGCATATAGTGAGACACGTACTCAAGCGTCTTCTGAATGCAGCATCGTCTCGACAATTATCGACGTCTTCTGAAGCGCAGGCACTTGAAAAAAGTATGCAATGCATCATCAATTTCTTTAATGCAGTATTTGCAACATTTTTTTCTGACTTTCCTCATTCTATGAAGGTATTTCTTAAAGTTACCATGGCCTGAAGGAAATTGGCACTGGCAGAAATGTATTTCACCATGGTCACGACTTAGCCAAAGTTTTGTGACGCGAATCAGCCTAGTCGTCTATGCTCCCGTTGTGTTCGCAGCCCAGCGTTCCTCCCAAAATTCAAGCAATCGCGCTCGTACTTAAGCGGCTGCTACCTCTCTTCCCACTGCTGAGCTATTCAGAAAGATCTCCCTGCGCTCGTTCGCCAATAAATCGACTGGGATTGGCACTGCTTTGACCAAGACGGCGTTACTTGATACCGTACGGTAGCTGCTGGCGTTTTGAGCACCCCTCTGTGTTGAACGATTGCCATTTTAGGTCGATACTTTGCAAATTATAAGGCAGTGGCCTATATCTCCGCACCATGCAGCAGCGTTGAATGAGCCACCGTCATACGCAGTTTGCGTTTAATCGCACTAGGACCACGAAAGTTTGAGATCTCCAACTGGAGGCCATAGTTTTTAATCCACTTTCAATGAGCAAGGTGGGGGTTTCTCGACGTAATGACAGCTGCTACATCAGCCTAGCCTACCAAGAGCACATCTTCTGGCATTTTAAGGCGCAGGAACCCGTCGTAAGCAGCATTCTAAAGATCTGGCCCGAATATGAATACATGTTTGTGCTGCTCCGGCAGTAATATTTTTCCGGATATTCCCTACTTCATCTTATATATAAGGATAGTCTCGAACCCTGGCTAACAAGTATTCCCGTGCTTGAAAATTCTGCTCAATTGCGTCTAATCTCGCTGAATTAAAGGCGTTTCGGACATCCAGCGTCACTAGAAACACGATCGATCTGGCCTGGTGGCATGCAGCCTCGGCGCGCTCTACTGCGCCGAATACTTCGTAAATGTCACTTATTGTTGAGTGGCCACTACGGAACCCATGCTGATTTTTCGAACAGCCATCGACCCTTCGTATTGCTGCCTGTAGTCATGGCTTCAATAGGCCTTCCAAGAGTTTCCCCGCCGTAACAAGCATACAGAGAGGTTTGTGTGTAGATGATCTGGAAGAGTCTCCCTTTCCTTTCGGAATGAAAGCAAGACGTGCCTCTGCTATCTTTTTGGTCTGCCAATAAGCCTGTTGCTTCCCAGGCGGCTGTCTCCGACGTGGCACTGAGAAGTCGCACAATCGCTTGATTTCCCTCATAGTAATGTTCACCAGTGTATTGACCCTTGCCTTATCTGCCGCTAGCCCTACTCGATCAGCACTGCCCTCGTCAGTAGCTCTTAATTTTATAACTACTCGGAAGCCTAAAATGAACTTTCTCTGACTCCAGAATATCTAGGTATAACAACTAAACAAATAAACTGTTGGTAGTGCCTTTAACCAGGAATATTTTAGTAATTTTCATCATAAGACACTTCCCTTAAGATCGCTTATGTATAGTAAAGTAAACATATTTCCGGATTTTTCCGGATTTTCAAGAAACAAAAAAAAGTTAATACAGTTTTCAAACAAATTGGCTACAGAAAAGTGTGTGAACAACCATTAGGTCAGCCTTAAATCAAAAACATTTGCCGAGTGATTAAAATATATTCGAGACAACTTTTCTTTGAATCACAAATGTTTGTAAGAAAACCGTTAAACATTCCTGCAAATATGAAAGCCCTAATACATCCCGGGCGATTTATTTAATTCAATAAATTTTATTTTATATAAAAGACCGACAATTTTAACTTTTTACTGCCACTCTCAAATATCTCATTGTATCTTAAAGTAAATGAATTAATGCAAAGAATATCTATGCACCTAAATAAATTAAATCTAAAACTTCATCAAGATTTTCGATTTTTAATGATATCCGAAATATTTCACAAAGAAAGAGGGCAGGACATTCATTTCAATATGAGAGCTTGAAAAATTGTGACCATGAAAAACGTAAACCACTTTTGATACGGAGGTAATCACAAAATTGCGAATTCAATGCTTTCGCAAAGAAATTTTAAAATATTCTTGAAAAAGGATAAGCACCAAACATTCTAATACCAGCTAATAATTTTCTGAGCGAAAGAAATAAAATAAATTTTCATAATAAAAAACTAATAAATTAAATTATAAAGTAAAACAAAACTAATGAATTTAAGGAAAAATTAGTGTTTATGCTACCAACTGAAATAACAAAAAATTTAAAAAGTGAAAATAATTATAAAAACATCAGTTGGTTATCAAATCATCCGTAACAATATCATCTAATGTATTCTAAAATAACATTTTTTAATAATACATTTTTTTAAAATATTCTTTTATAACTATATGAACATTGCTTGCGAAATCTTTTCGATACTACGGAAAAACAAAATTTCGAATTTATATATTTAAACCGATACAATGGCATACTTTTATTGTTCAAGTGTTTATGGTAAATACTCAAATACCATTTCCTGGATCATTCGTCTTTTCAAAAAAATTTAGCTCAAAAATATTCTAAATCCAATTTATTTATACCTTGAATTTTGTAATAATTCATAAAATTCATACTTACTGTTCTTCACTAGTTTCATTCAGTCTACCATCGGCTATCATCCAGAGCATATCAGTGAAGTTGAACACGCTTTGTTTAGCTTTAGTTTCTGGGCAGATTGTTACAGATGGAAACGGTATCTGCCATATTGGCGTCGATTTCTCCGCAAAACTCACAATGACTGGGCTCTGATCCCACTTCACCCAGACATTGTGTGTGAGTCTGGCAGAAGCATATATCGATAGAAGAAAAACTGCTGCCCAGAATAATCTGAATGGGGATTGATTGAAACGGTAAGTAAAACGTATCGTCTATTTTCAAAGAGAGTAATTAAGTGTTTAGAGCAAAGTACTAGGGTAATATTGATAGGGTAAGTGCTTTAAATTAATTTTAACTATTTGCACCAGTGAACCAGAAAAATACAATTTCAAAAAAACATTAAAACTTTCTTTAGCACTTTTTGTTTTAAAGTTTTTTTTTCAGCTTAGCAGGCTAGCGAATAGATATTACTCTAATTCAAATCTATCAAACATCTTCCCTACGCTACAAACAATTCACCACACCACTTACTTTTCAAGAATCGGTCGTTTTTCACCAAGATATCGCAATCCATGAATCGTACTGTAATTGAAATATTCCGAGATTATTCCACATGCAGCTTGAGATGCATTCCCGTATTTAATTTTCTTTCGATTATCCAATTCCGACGCTGCATCACTGGGAGCAACCGAACCATTATCCATAAACGTATGCATCATTTTATTGTACATGGAAACTGATCTCCTAAAATTATATATATTTTTTTAAATTGCAGCAACGAAATGTTTTTAATAGAATGTAGTTGACGACTTACCACGTATTTCACGGAAAGTTATCAGTCATTTGCTTTGAATCTTTTCACAGCACAACCTTCTTCATTCACTTTTGAGCCAAATCGAATTGAAATGATTTCCGAGTCCTAACGGTTTCCAGAAAACTACCCTAGGAGAACGATATGAATGTACTACCGGTAAACGACTTTCATTCATTGTTACAATTCAGCACCGACCAAGCAGTGCTGCCATATTAGGGATTTTAATCCTAGATTTAGGGATATTTTAAAAACTTCAGTGGACAAACAGGGAAAATATTCAGGGTTTTGTTTAGGGCATTCTGAAATTTGATAATCCATTTTTCCGGAACGGATGTTTCTACAAATAATAATCTCGAAATATGTCATGTCTATCTTGTTCTGATACAAGAAAATGCAAAATACAAATTATCAATCTTCAATCATTCCAATAAGCGGACATTGGTAATGCTGTTTCAAAATTGATATTTCTGCCTTACCGATTGACGAAAGAGGCCGCGATTGCCGTACCCTCTGCCTATAGTCCAGGGAAATTTAACATGGTGCTTCGGAAAAATTAGGGGAAAGCTGAATTTTGGTGTGAACCTTGGTACTGGCGTGTTGAACAAAATGTCAAAAGTCCCCATCTATAATTGCAACTAATTTAGTCTTATAATTTATTTTCTTTTTATATTCTTGTCCAATAATTTCTTCTTAAAGGTTATTGATTTGTGATCATGGTTCCCTTCTTGTCTATAAAACCGCATAGACAACATATATCGTCTCTAAGGCTTATCAAAGCCGAGAATAATTGATACGGAAAACTCGATCGTTTTGGCGGAATTAGCTTCCGAAAGCAGAATCAAAATGGAATTGTTTTTGCCGGATGATTAAAATTGAAAAATTTAATTGAAATTTTTTTTTTTCAAAGTGGTTTCGAAAGTATGCATTGATTCTCATCAGACACCAGCTCACAGTGCATACTTGACTGATCTGACCTCTTGCAGCTGCATACTTTAGAAACCACTTTGTCAAAAAAATGGTAAATAAAATTTTTCAATTTTAATCATCCCGGAAAAACAATTCCACTTTAATTTCTTCTTATTTGGTCATGGTAGTTAATTATAAAATTAGCTAAAAACGAATTGAAATTTAATCAGCATAACGGCTGTTACGATAATATAATATAAATACATTATTCTTTTTAGTTGTTTACATATAAATTACAAAATATTATTGCTTTTCAATGAAACAAGTGATAAGTAATAATATAGATTGGTTCAAACTGCTGAATCGTTTCGAAAGTATGCTCTTAATAAACATAATTCGTCAAAAGTTTCAAAATGTGAACTAGACCTGATTTTACTGCACATATATCCAGCTGCTGAAAAATATATTTCAGGTTCTTCAATTTTTGGCAGGATATCAAGCATGTAATCATACGCCAGTATGATTACATGCTTGATAAAACGATATTATTTTTAGTATTAAGTTCTGGGTTGTTCGCTCATGTCGTAATGACGAAACTTTTCTAATTCTCAAAATGGGTTGAATTTTATCAATCGCGAAATCTCGGGAATTCCGATCAAGAATTCGGGATCCCGAAATTGTCCGAAATGTGTCGGGATCCCGAAATCTCGGAATTGCATGCCCTATCCGGGACCATTTTTTTCTGAATGAAAGCTTAACGCACCCAGGAAAAAATTAGTCCTGAAAGATAAGCATGAGTGGGGAAAAGTTTCACCATACCTTAAAAAAGTTTGCTTCATATGACGGCAATCTCACACATATTAACATTTACTTTTAAATAAGCTGGTTTTTGAGAATGCCGAAAAATTTCCCGGATATGACGTCACTACGGATACTTAGGGCAATTTTAGGGATAAGTAGGAATTGTCTATGGGTAAGCCATAGCGCTTGTCTGGCAGTACTGCGACCAAGTCGTTTCATTAAATAAAGTGAATAGTGTTTTGGGACTTGCGAGGAGCGTAGTAGTCAGTCAGCCTCACAGTTATTTATCTCGTGGGATACCTTCGGTGGAAATGTTCTATGTATTATTCTAAAAAGTCAAGTGCATTTATATGGTAATTTTATGCAAATAAGATTATATGTATAATTCGACGATAACTCCCATTCCCGAATACTTCGTTACAACTGTCCACCTTTCTAATAACATTTTAATTTTGCAGCCAGTAACTGGAATAAATATGCGGCAAATAGGCGAATATGTGCTTGTTTCAACTCGAACGCATATTGAATCCTCGTAAGTGTAATTGGGATTGACGTATGTCGCAGGAGTTAACGTGTGGTAGGTTCGTCACCTCATGAAGATTTATGGAAAGGACAAGGTTTGGATTGTCGGAATTTTTCTAATTTATTCAACAATCCGAAATGTACCTGGGCATTGATAGAAATAGAAAAGTTCATTGCACCTTTAGAAGAAAAGAATGTTTGCCTTAACCTCTGAAACGTAGTTCAAGCTTTATTCCTACAAAATATTTGGAGTGTGACTTGCGAATTCAAATTAAAAAAAAATATTTAATAAAGTTAAAATTATTAAATAAATTAAATAAATAAATATTGTACATGCGAATAATCATTTTTTTTTTCAGAGTAAGTGTATGTACTTTTTTCCTCAAAGCTTATTTTTTAAGTCAAAATATTGTAGAGCAAGTAGCGTTGAAATTTTAGCTTAAGAACACTAATGTGAGGCAAGTACTCTTGTGATACTTATGATAACTTGTGTTAATTTGTTTATTATATCCAAGCACATAGACATTTTCTGAAACGTTTTTTTTTTTAATATTTACGGTTGACTTATATGTATCCAACTTTCGAAAAATAGAACCTTTTGATCACACCAGAGCAATATGAAAAAAATTGAAAAAAGATATGAAAATCCCACAAAATAACAGCGTACAGCGACTTATCTGTGCAGTTTAATATGCGCAAACTGTACGAATACCATGATGCAGCGATTGTGGAAACCTCAGTTTGATTAAATTCATAGACCGAGAAGATTGTACTGCGAGATATGTTTTTCACTTCAGCATTTTTTACTGACTAAAAAATAAAAATGTTATAGATCTTAGTGGGCCAGAGCAATAAGCCTTCTTTGAATAGAAAATAATTTTTGCATGTAAAATTTGATTGAAGATAGGCCCCAGAAAATTTGCGCGATTATTACCGAATCATAGCGTAGATACATGAATCTTGTCTGTGCCGGCCTCCCAATTTGAGCGATTATTCAACTTTTTTCAGTTCATTATTGCAATAATTTTGGTATGAATACATTTAATATAATATATTATTATAACATTCATAATATTTTTTTCGGTCCGAATAACCTTTCAATTTTATTTTCGATAGACACGAAAATGATTTTATAAGTCAATTAAATCCGAAATAAGTCAATTAAATACGAACTTTAGCTGCCTTGCATCAACATTTCTTCTGCTGCTTTTTTTTTTTGAATATTGGACATTTTCCGGAAAGATACTTTTCAACTTTTTGTATAGATTCCTGCCTCATTTTCGCAAGCGTCTTCTTGAGTGGCTGACTCATATTGTTAACGGCAATTCAAAGAACCTCATTTATTTCTGCCATATGATGCATTATATTTATTTTCTCTTTATATATCACAAAAGACTACTTAAGAAATTGCCTTCTTAATACTAAAACTACTACTTGAAAGATCCGCTTCTTAAATTTTTACCCTTGTGCACCGAATCTAATGTCGGCTTGGGCTGGATGCAATTTCGCGCACCTTATCTTCCTTATTTACTTTCACATGCCACTTCAAACCTCTGTAGTTTGTAGCTGAACTTTAGAGTAGAGTATATTGAAACTACGGCTTGAAAGTTTTAAAACGTAATTGAATTTTCGCACAAACTAATTTCTTGTAGATTTGTAAAAGTTCTTATTATAATATATCACAGGCAATAAACGAGGCTAAGCTTTCGTAAATCTTTTGAACCAGCATGAAGCACTTGTTGATCTCCTTCTTTCATAAAATTTCATGAAAAGTGGCTCATCAGTGTTTTTATTATTCTCGTTCATTTTGATCAAGGAGTTTTGTGAGTTTTTTAATTCATATATACATGTAACTTGACCTCAGTTTTTTCACCAATCAAACTCCACCACAAGGTTGTCTCTCGACTTCTACTATCATTAAGAGACGCAAAACGCTGAACCGATCAATCTTTTCGTCTTTTCAAATCCATCAACTCCAACCATCTAAGGTGAGGGTTGAAGAAAACATACGACTCCCAGAACCACTTTAATAAACGGTTGGATATCAATGACTCCCTATTTTCGCCAGCCAGCCGTTAGGTTCCAGTTTCTTTCGACACGTTGTTGCTGAAACTGGCTCTAAATTCAGATGAGCGAAAATGCCGCTTCTTAGACATCTCGCACACAAATCTCAGTGTGTTAGCAAGAATCGAAAAATTGGAAGGTCGTCAAACCCAACAGAGATTTTATTCTTTTTTCAAAGATATAACTTTTGTTGTTTGCTATATCATCGCTGACCATAAAAAATTACACATGTAGATATCAAGTATCCAAAACACGATTTTGAAATTGTTTTGGCTCTAGGCTTTCAATTTGATATTTGGCTTTGGCTAGCAGGGCCAGTGAATAATCTACTTTCTTTATAAACACTGAGCCACAACGAGAAAATAAAATATTCTTGCATGTTCGTTTGATCCCCTCAATCACTTTTGCAATAAACTCATCGTGCATATCAATTCGAATAAATACTATCATTCACAATATAAATAGCTCTGGCCTGTGCGAGTTACTAATTTGGAAGTACAGTGCGAACGTTCTATAAACGTTATTATAAGCGACTATAAACACATAGAAATATAAGCAGTATTTTTTTTTAAAGAATTGTTATAAATGTGATCAAATATCACTTTGAAACAGTTTGTACATATTTTAAATCACTAAAAAACACAAAAGAATCTGAACAACGTAAAACCAATCTACGCAAATATATCCAAACAAAACGTTTTAACTAAACTAGACTGATATTTAAAAAAAAAAATTCACAACTCCTTATAAATGTTGTAATTATTTAGTGAATAAACTAAGCTATGAAAAACAGTTTTCAAAAGATTATTCAAGATTATGAAAAATTGTCACCAAATCAATAAAATAACTAAAACAATAACTGCAAAGAAAAGGTGTTTTCGTATATCAGCCATTGTCCAATTACTTCATGTGTGTGTGCAGTTTTTAAGAATCTATTCAACAATGTGTGCACTCGGTCATCAAAAAATGCGGACAAATCTCAAGCTATCCACTGCTCTCCACATTTCATCACCATAACAACTACAACTATTGACGAACTCATACTCCGATTTCAAAATTTCCTTTCCAGTCCTAGCGTACTTGGAGATATCATATTGACTACCTCAAATTCTCAAAGATCCGATCAGCCGTCAAAACTGCCGTCAAACAAGCAATGCGTGATTGCTTTAGAAGTATGGTATTCTCTAATCATTCTAACCAGCACAAGCCCTTTTGGTCTTAAGTGCACATCCTGAAAAATTCCCACCGATTTCCCGATTCTCTGTTCCTTAATTATGCCATTGCTTCTAATCGACCGGCGATTTGTAATCTTTTTTCCGAGTAAAATCCAATTGCGTCTTATGAATAAGCTTATTCTCCTTTATCATCTAAATCTGTCATTCATACCAACTCCCTAGAAATTGAGTCTTTAATTAAATGCCTTGATTTTAATTTCAGTATTCTGATTCTGATGACATCGCGATCCAACCCGACAAATCACTTTTGTCATCCCTATGTGATCCTTTGTTTATTATTTTCAACGTAAGTTTTGCCTCGTGCCCCTTTTTGTCCTTCTGGAAGTCTGTTCATATTTCTACGATCCAATCCCGTGTTTCAAGTTGTATTCATATGGCTTAATATCATCTTATTTCCCCTCCTTTCTTGCCTACATAAAGTACTTGAAAGACTTGTTTGCAATATTTTGCTATCCTTTATTTCATCTCTTTCTTATTCTTGAGCAACATGGATTTAAATAAGGCAGATTGTCCACCACTAATATCTTAACCTCGACTAACTTGGCAGCTTCGTTCTTAGGCCAACTAAAGTGAGTTGATGAGCTATACACCGATTTCAAAAACCATTCTCGTACAGTTTGAAGGTTATGAGTATCTGACCTTCCTTTGACCTGGTTAACATCCTATGTTTCTGGTCGTAGCTATGTTGTATCTGTGAGCTCTTGAGTCTCTTCTCTATACTGCCCCTTTCCCAGTATACCTCAAGGCTCGATACTAAGTCCTTTATTATTTCTGGTATTTATCAATGATATCCCTTCCTTTATCCATTCTCCATACCTTTTATTTGCTAATCACTTTTGAGATTATCAGAGGAATTGATGGTTGTCCCCAGTTATACGATGATTATTATGCTATGAGTGAGTGACGCATAATTAACTTTCTTACTCTGAATGTGTCTAAATGTCATCAAATATCTTATACTTTCAAAATGTCTCGTGTAATATTTTCCCATTCATTATCCGGACTGCGTCTTATAGTTTTCGGCAATTCTAAGGACCATTTTTTACTCAAAATTTTAATTTGATAAGCACATTCCATACATTTCTACCAAAGCCTTATGTTTATTCGGTTTCGTCCTCATATTTTTGTTTAATTTTGCTAATACCACAACTTTCCTTCAATTGTTTTTTTTATTATTTCTTTGTAGCATCGTTGAATACTATTGTCAAATCTGGTCTAATACTTAAACTATTTAAATGATGCGGTAGAATGCGTCAAGCTTAGATTCAAACCGCCATTGTTATTTATATTTTGTGGGTCAAAAATTTAAATTTTATGATTCATTTACTGGCATTTCGCTTTTTTTCTAACTCATTCTGGTTTTCTAATTATAAAAATAGAAATAAATATATATAAAAAAATCTGTTCAAATGGAAATAATAAAAATATATAAATAAATAAATAACCTGTAGTGCACCTGAACCGCTAGAAATACAAATATTCGATGAACAATAGAAAAATCGTACAGATTTTGAGTGCATATTTAATTTGGATTAATATAGGGTTACCAGTCGTGAAAGTTTTAGTTACCAGTAGCAAAAGTTTTCAAATATTCGAAAACTTAATATTAAAAGATTATTAACGTTTTAAAATTTTACGATAAAATGGCTTGATAAAAATATTGCAAATTTATACAAAATCAGCAAAAGCTGGAAACCCTATCATGATTTTTTAACCAGATTCTTTCTGAATAATACCTATAATAAGTTCCATTTGTCATATGCAATTCGTTTTGATTTCATGACTGCACTGGAAGTTAAAGGGAAAAAAGCTTTATTTTCCTGAGCGAATTTTCAAAATCCGAGACACCAAAATAACCAACCGAATTTTTTAACCAAATTTCTACCAAATACGGCATATAGTAAGGTTCAGCTACTGTGTCAATTTCATGCAAATGTGTTAACTGAATTAAAATTCATAGGGCGAAAACCAGTTTTTTTTATTATAATTTTTAAAGATGGCACCACTGGTACAGAGCTGCCCGCATTCCCAAATCGCTTCTGTCAGACTTGGTCCTACTATAAACCAAAACATTCTGAGAATTTCAACTGTATCTGATGATTGGGTCGTAAGTTCTCGTCAACAGAAGTTTTTGATGCTTAAAATATAGGTAAATTGGAGGCGGATTACCGTTATTGTCCGATGTGAAAATTCAAAACTTTTGCTTTGATTGTATAAACAAAGCATAAGTTTTCTATATGAGTTTGTTTTCACTGTAAAAGACGAAATTTTTTTTAGGAGAGTCGATAGTTTGAAGGTTTTCACTTTCAATGACTGCCGTAGCTGCAGGGCTGCCAGCACGTTCACAAAAAAACTAAATAAGTATACATATTAGTAACATCAATGTGTTCTTTACGTTTCATAATGATCTGATAATCTGGTCAAAAGTTATCGCCAGTTCAAAAATGCTCAAATTTTCCCAATCTCATTATAGGCACCTAGCGCACATATAGGGATAAAAATTTCAAAAATATTATGATATTCGCATTGCTCACGATATTTTTCTTTCACACACTTATGATTACCATCAATTTGATTCTAAAAATAGATCCGCATTTTAACTTTCAATAACTCATCACTTACATGAAAACAAAAAAAAATATCCTGGCGAGTCCATATCCTCAATCATATCAACATCCTTTCTTCAATTGATTAAAGGTGATAAGATTGATTGCATATGAATTTCATTCTGATTTCATGACTGTACTGAAAGTTATAGGGCAAAAAGCTTTATTTTTCTGAACGAACTTTCAAAATCCAAGACACCAAAATTGCCATAGCTGGCAGCTCCCACCTGATTTTTTAACCAAATTTTAAAGTAAGGTTCAGCAACTGTGTGAATCTCATGAAAATCTGGTGATTGAATCAGAATTCATAAGGCAAAACGCAGTTTTTTTTTCTTAGTGATTTTTTTAGATGGCACCACTGGCACAGAGTTGCCCACATTTCAAAATCGCTTCTATTAACCCTGTTCCTGCCTACAACCAATAAATTCTGTGAATTTCAGATGCACCTGGTTATGGGATCGTGAGTTCTGGTGAACAGAAGTTTCTGATGCTTAAAACATTGGTAAGTTGGATGAGGGCTATCGTTCTTGTCCGATATGGAATTTCAAAAATCTAGCTTGGGTTATACAGACAAAGCATAAGATTTATACGTGAGTTGCTTATTTTTTAAAAAAAATTTTTTTTAGGAGAGTCTTTGATTTGAAGGCTTTCACTTCACTTTCACACTGCAGAGCTGCCAACAGTTCATTAAAAAATAGCCAAATCTACAAATTAAAAACATCAATATGTCCTATAAGTTTCATTATGATTTGATAGCCATGTCAAAAGTTATTGCAAATTAAAAAATTTCTTATTTTCCCAATCTTATTTTACGCACCTAGCGAACACATAGGATTAAACACTTCCAACACATTAACATATTATCATTTAAAAAACGTTCGAAATTCATTTCGGCAACTTAATTTTTGCGAGAAATTTTTGTTGACAGAATACTAGGTATATTTAAAGTATCATTAAAATGGCCACCGGCGCCAAAGGGTTAAAGATAATTAACATAACAGTGGTTCAACCGGAGTCCGGTCCTCGATCAACTGTTTTTCCATCTGTTTCCATCGCGAGCCGATGTCATCCACTTGGGCACCCCTAAACTCCGAGCGTCCTGGTCAACGCCGGAAAACTGAAACACCTGCCGCAAAGGCTGATGTTTGCAAATTTGCCTCGATCGCGAAGGGTGCATATTCTTTCGTTGATACCGTTAAAGCTGATGATGGTAGACTTTATTTTCTGGCTGACGAGGAAGCCTACCCCGAGCACATGGTCTTTTGGATGACAGCTGTATTATAAGCCATATTCTTTCTTTTGTAAAACACCATTCCTGGCCACCTGATCTCGTGTATTGCTGTTATATCAGTCCTATATTGAGACAGACTTTACAGTCTTATATTAGATCCGGTTTTTTTCGCAATAACTATGAAGAGCTGGTTAGGCTAGGTATAGTGAATCCAATCCCGGGATCCGAATCCCGGGATCCCGGGATCCCGAACAGTTTTTAGCCACTAAAACCCCGAATCTCAATTAGGATTGATGGTTTATAGTCCCGGGATTATAAATCATCAATCCAAGGATTATAAAACATCAATCCCGGGATTTCAGAGACTAAAAACTGTTCGGGATCCCGGGATCCCGGGATTCTAATCCCAGGATTGGATTCCCTAGCTAGGTAGCATTGCCTCAGCTGTAGATGTTTTCAATGCTGCCTAATATAACCAGTTCTTGATCGAGACGTAAAAAAACCACTCTCTTTTGCACTGGAAGGCTGAGTAATATCATTAGATGGAATAAAATAAAATCACTATATCTGTAAATAAGTGTAAGCATAAAATGTAATGAATATACAATATAAGAGGCAACCAACGTATGAATTTATTTGAAAATAAATATTCATCTTCTATCGTCCACAAAAATATATATGCGAGCAATCAAAGATTACGCTTTGTAATTTTTTTATCAGCAAAACAGTGCGTATGACAAAAAACTACAGTTATTTAATTTCAACACTCCGAAAAATTATCATCAGCTTTGTTCAGTTTGATTCTATGTAAAGCAGCATATAGCTGCGATATTGATGAAACGCTATTTATTTTAATTTAACGTTATGGCACAGCTTCGGTTTTTTGGCTCCAATATACTTATGAAATGGGAAGCAACTGATATCTTATTCGTTCAATATCAAATAAACATTCGACGATCGATTTCAAGTAAAAATTATTCGACAAAAATTCTCAAGTTAATTTTCGCTGTTTTCATTTAAGTAAAAAAGTATCTCCGATCGCAGCGGCCACAAATATAGCCGGAATTCCAGAAGTTATCAAATAAGAACTTCATTTGAGTCACAAAAAATCTACAAATCTTTCGGATTCTCCACTCCCTTGATAATAATTTCCGGTGCCGGCTGTGCCATCTGTATCTTAGCCAGTTGCTTGCGCTTCTCATGTCTCATCTTTAAATTCGATATCAATCGAACGGTACAAAAATACAAAAGTTCAACAAGACTCAAAGTCGAGACGCCCATAAACAAGCCCAGCAGACCGCCACAACTGGCGAGAAAATCGGTCGTGCCATAAAGTTCGGATCGCTTCGATGTAAGGAATTGATTCTCTTTGAAGAATATTACTAATTGGCCCATTTGCAGTCTGCGAAATTCAACGAGACAGAACAAAGCAAAATCAAAAACAACAACAAGAGCTCAGTTTTCTTGTTTGCAAAATGTATCAGGGGTGTGTTCAATGTGCATGCTTATAGCTGCTTCAAAAACATTGCATAACATCACTTTAGCAAGTGCCAAAATTTGAAGTAGCTAGGTGAAGCAGCTATGGATATTGGACAGCCAAGAGCTGCTACGAAGGTCAGCAAATTCAAAAATACTTTTTCAATTTTTTTTTTAATTTTGATATATGTGTTTTCGTGGATTAGTTCAATACTTCCATTGGACTTTGGAAATTGTATTAAATTTAGGAGTTTTCAACGTACAGCTGCAGAAATCATTAAAACTTTCCTAACATATTTAAAACGTATCACTTATTTCCGGCTTTTGACGCCATATATGTGAAAAAAAGTAAAAAATAATCGTTAAAAATTGGATGGCCCATGAATCAGTGCACCCGGCCTTTTGTTCTTCATGATCGCCTGCTAAAAACTCAAGATGAGCTGCACTGTGTGAAAGCCGACTTAACTCGAGTTGAGTTGAAGTGTTTAAAAGCCCGTATTTAATTTATGCTGTCACTATTTTCAAATTTATTCCTCATCTCCTGTGTTACATAAGCGGAAAAAACTTCTTTTCATTTCAATTTCCAATTAAAAATGGCGTTTGAACTGCATATCAGCTGTATACGCACGACCATTTTGCCTTAGCTACTTTCTTGCTATCCTCCAGACTGCGAACAGCAAATAGCTGCTACTTTAGCAGCTATTCCGGAGTCTTGGATACTCAAATAGCAAGCATCAGAAAGTAGCTATTTCGTGACATTGGACAGCCAGAGCTGCTAAATTAACAGCTAATAGCAGCTATAGCATGCACATTGAACGCAAACCAGATAGTTTACCCGGGATCCGATCCAGTTATACGAGCCGCCTGGTAAAGTTTCCGGAAGTGGAAGTCAGCTTGCGAGATTTCAGCCTCGTAAGCTATCGATGTACAAGCTGGCAGACAGTTGCACTGCGTTTTGCCACGATAGTTAAGTTCCGGCGTTTCTAAGCCCAGTAGGAATTCTTGCTCAAGTGTTAAGTCCACAGCTCGGTTGTAGCATTCGATGCTGGCAGCTCCGCAGATAGGTGTTGTTTCGTTTCCTTAAAGAAGTACATGGTGTTATTGTAAATCAGCAAGATTGTTATTTGCAGTGTGAGATTGGATGTTTGAAACGTCACCATGCATTAAGTAGATATAGGTAGATATTGAGAATTTTCAGCATATTTTACGTCATATTTTTACTTACTTGGCATAGAAAATTTGACACATCCACACTCTTTTAGTGTGTAGTTGGCAAGACATTCAAGCTCACAGTTTGCTTGGGTATAAACTCGAAAATAACGAAGATACCGTTCTGTTTGGAAGTAGCACTGTCTTCTAAAATGGAAATTAAGATGTTGAATACTATTCCCTAAAAAACATTATTTATTAATTTCCATAAATTTACCTGTCGGGCGAATAGTATTTGAGTCCATCAGAAGTTGTGATAATATTTGGTTTAATGGATAAGAGTACTTCTTGTCCAAGTGGCACACGAAAGTATTGTCTTGACACTTGTGGTATTTCACCCGGTGTTGTTAGAAGAATCTAAAATGAAAGGCAAGGAGCCAATTTTCAAAAGGGAAGACATTGTTTTTAATGGCACCACTTCAATTTGTAGACTTTCAGTTTGAAACTAAAACTAATTAAGTTTGTAGCCCAAACATATTTAACCAACTTGAATAATGCTGAGAATATGAAACCCTTTATTATACGAAAATATAACATTTTATTTTTTTTATTCATTTAAAGTGGAGTATTTTAATACAATATAAACTCAAATTCAAGACTACTACATAAAATTAACTGCGCCGTTAGCAAAAACTGTCTCCTATATTTCATGCTTTATTTATTCACGAGAAAAAAATCGTACGCCACACGCCATGCAACTCTTCTGAGAACTGAATAGCTTTCACCTGATTATTTACATACCTTCCCATTTCACTGTGCTATTGCCGTAGCCATAGCATAAGAACTAATAAATAGCACTGAAAGTACGTGATTGATTGATGGAAGAGATTGGCAAGAAGTGAAGGATCTACCATCAGCTGGCACGTAAGAAGAACCAAAAGCATATTGTCAAACGACAGGTGAGAATGGATATGTATGTGTTAGCTGATAGGCGAGAGTGTATTGGCGTGCGTATGTATAAGCCCATCAAGAAACAGTAAGCGCAGCGAACATTCACTGGCAACGACCGAAATTCTCTGTATTGGGCTGCATAAAGTGTGGGAGATATTCCTTCTACTCGCCAAATGGTATACAGAAAATGTTTTAAGAAAATCAATATTGCATAAATCGCCATTCGTTAAAATAGTCTCTTTGGCACAGCACATGTATATTGCCTAGTGGGAATGAGAAACGTATCTGATCGTAGCAGCGTTGCTTGGCGGAGTACTTTCTGTCTTTTTTCAACTTAGCCTTGGATATTGCTATCTACTTCTCGCAATCAGTGGGAAAATATTGCAAACTGTATCGCAATTCACGTACATTCCGAGCTATATATAGTTCTTAAGCTATGTCCTTTTCTTATCCAATTTATTTAAAAAGCTGCAAAACTGAACTTTTAAATAAATCTACCTTAAATTAATTTACCAAACGTAATTCAAACGCAATTCTGTGACTTCGTTTGGTCTAAAAAAACATAATCACCAGCATGTTTGATAATGGAAAAAAATGCTTGTGTCATAAATTTGAAAATTAAAGCATGATATAAGTCTGTGATAGTAATCTTTTCAACTTACCGTTAATATACTCGCAAAGTGCAGACACGAAAGTGAAGAAGTGAACTTTATAAGCAAATTGCTGTCTGTGAACCAAAAAGGAGAAGTCAAACTGAAAATTGCAACTGAAGGTAGTACAGTAGTACGGCAACTAAAAACGGAGTACAAATACTCCGATCGGAGTACAACGACAGCACTATATCAGATACGTTTCTCATTCCCACTAGTCAATATACATGTGCTTTGCCAAAGAGGCTATTTTAATGAATGCCAATTTATGCAATATTGATTTTTTGAAAACCTATTTTGAGTATAAAAATGGTAAGTGATAAGATAGTTAACGCGGAATACTACTTTCGATGCCATTTGGCTAGTAAAAGGAATATCTTCGACACTCTTATGCAATGCACTACCCACAATTTCGTTTGTTTTCAGCGAATGTTCGCTGCGCTTACTGTTTCTTGATGGGGTTATACGCATGCCAGCACATCCTCACCTATCAGCTAGCACGGATACATACATTCTCACCTGTCGTTTGAGATTATGCTTTTCTTACTTTTGCATATGTTAAAGTGAACTTATTTTGGGCAAATATCGCACAATACCGTTCTTTCCATGCTATTTATTAGTTCTTATGCTATGGTTATTGCGATGACAGTTGCGCGATAGGTATGTCGCATACCAAATGAACTGAACAAAAATAATTGTTTCACAGTAATTGGTATCCATTATCGTCAATTACCTTGAAACCTTGCACCGGGCCCCGACACAAATGATCATAGTCAGACTCCATCCCTTTGACCCCGACTAATAGGCCAGATCGTTCTCCCGCCCCCAATACCCGTTTTGGGATCAGAACCATCAGAATAGCCATCTTCAAGATTCCAATTGGATTTCTTATCGTAATTTACGGCGAAGATGTAGTCATCGTGAATGCTGAAATGCACAATAGATGTTCATGTACTGGACAATTGACTTATAATTTTCATTTAATGAACAGTGAAAATTGATCTAAATTGGTTAAGTTAATTAAGATGAATAAAAATGAACCTTTCATTCCGATAAGTTTCACTTGCATCGATTCCATTGAATGTATAGCAGATACCCTCCTCCGTGATAACTTTTTGCAACATATTTTCACACGAGTCCTAAACGTTTCGCCATTTGCAACCTCCTAAAATTTCCTCTAATTTAATTGCTGTTTCTTCCAAAGCTCTAATTATTGTGCTGTTGACAATTTTTTGTCCAAATTTGAATGCGGACATAAAATGAGCCATGTAATTTATGTTACAAACTTGTGACATCGCTTCCATATGAAATGCTCTAGAAAAAAGTCAAACAATTTAATACAATTATAATAAAGATATTTATAATAGATATGAAAATAAGCAAAATAAAAATATAAAGGATAGAAATATATATAAATGAGTGAAAGAAGTGAAAAATCAAATTTTCTTATTTAGGTCAAGAGAAATTTATTGTCTGCGATATGCATATATTTCACAAAACAAGAAAATAAAAACTAAATTCGGTTGGATCGAAATATAAATGACGTACTCATTTACACATTTACCATAAACGGTTTTTGGTTATATTTGCAATTGATCGAAATTTTTATTCTATCGACTTTATTTTCAAATATATTTTATTCGCATTCAATAAGCTTTTCATTATTGCTTTAACAGCTTTTAAAATTTGAAACAAAAGTTCTTAAAATTTTTAGTCAAACATTGTTTTCACGGACAAAACTAATGGATTATTACTCGTATATACGTGGTTTTTCCATAAAAACTTAGAAAGTTTTCATTTAAATAAAACATAGAATAGTTAAAAAAAAATATTTTTATTTAATCAACTATTCTTTGGAGCCAATTTTTTACTACTCCAAGCAGGCAGCCAGCTCATAAATAGAGTGAAAAAATTCCAAAACGGTGTCATATGCATAGTTGAAAAACGTTTGAAATTCATTTCGCTTACAGGTTTTTTGATAATTTATTTGTTGATAGAATTAAATTTCACAAGAATAACCGCGACCGTCAAAAATTAAACGATAACTAACATTAGGTGAAACGTGGACCTATTCTATATGTATACCAAAGCAACACGAAAACCGTTCATGCATTGTCACGAGACTATTTCACCTTGTTTTGCAATCCAGTAAAAGAGACAGTTCTTTGCCTTGCTCGGATTTTATTATTTTTCGTTGGAGATTTTTTTTAAATATAAAACTACCTTACGAACTTGCTTTATGCACGCACTGGTGTCATAATCGTTTGTCAGGTCTAGCGTGTCTTGCAGGCTAACAGCTGTTTCATCAACTCTCTAATCTGGAATGGACCTCCTTTCATAAAGAACATCGCAAGCTGCCAAGTGAATGCTACGCGCCAAACAAATATGTTGCTCTGCATCAACTAGTTTGCCTACTCGTTTGGCCCATCAGTACCATCGTACCATCAGTACAGGCAGTTTGCAGCTTTCGTTGACATCCTCACTCGCTCCAAGCTCCAGTAAAAATTTACTGAATGGATGGTAATATTTATAAAGCGCCTATTTGCAGTCGAAGTTCATTCATATAACGTCAAACTGAACCGTTCACCTGATATTCTAGCCTGTCCTATCTAACTTTTTATTATTTCCTTTATCCTGCTTGCATAGCACACAACCTTGTTTTTGATAGTTGTTGAGGAAATCTGTGCACGCAATCGCTAGTATTAATTTCCTCAAATCATGCGAAGTAACGAATACACTAAATGCCAAACAGTCCATGCTTATTTATTTACAAACCCCTTTGTATTATCTTGTTAGCTTTTGCATCTTTTTTTTGTTCTACTCTTTAGGCCTCTTGATGTGAGCCTGCATGTCAATTGCTTTCTCGTGCATATGGATTGTATTTGCACTTTTCGAGTCCTGCCGTAATTTGATTGCCGATTATGCTTGACTCCCGGCCCGGAATCCCGGCTACTTTCAGATCCCGAAAATCCCGGGATTAGAAACCTTCAATCTCGGTATTTTCGGGATCAGAATTTGATCGGGACCCCAGGATTCGGGATTCAGTGATTGGACTCTCTACTTACGAGCCATAATTTCTCTGGTAAGTATGGGGTTAAATCTGTCTTGCTCACCTGCACTAAGCTTGTAAACGGATAATAACATTCTGAATGGCTTTGATGCAGATTTGTAAATTTATCTCACAAAAGGCCAGATTTTGATATTTATAATTTTTTTAAAACGGGTGTTGAAAAACCTTCATAGGTACCCTGTAAAAAATGCAAGATTATGTGAGATTCTACTCACTAAAAAATATCACCCGCTGACCACGGCAATCCGACTCGGAGCCGTACTTTGGCAGTACTGCGACTCGGCTGTGTCTCTAGCACCTATCACATCAGGAGCCCCCACGACTATTTTTGTTCTGTCAGGAGGAGTCCGTTAGGCAACCCTCTTCTCTTTTCTGCCCCAACACCGTCTTTGCATATACTGAGACACGTACTCAAGCGTTTTCTGAATGCAGCATCGACTCAACAATTGAAGCACAGGCATTTGAAAATGGTATGCAATGCATCATCAATTTCTTTAATGCAGTATTTGCAGCATTTTGTTCTGACTTTCCTCATTCTATGAAGGTATTTCTTATGGGCCATTTAGGTTAGCGTCCATGCGTCCACGCGTCCATGCGATCTAGCGTGTTTTGCTTACACGAGTCAATTTGATTTTGTTTATATAGGCGGACCTAAAGCGAAGGAGGTGGAGTATGCTGATTCATAGATTCAATAGATTTTATAATGATTTCTTTCGCTCAGCGGCATGTGTGGATGATTCGTTGATGATCATTTAAATATATGTTTTGTGGATGATTATTTTAT
Organism: Nemotelus nigrinus; assembly: GCA_947369275.1. Taxonomy (NCBI): domain Eukaryota; kingdom Metazoa; phylum Arthropoda; class Insecta; order Diptera; family Stratiomyidae; genus Nemotelus; species Nemotelus nigrinus. The sequence goes on from OX376373.1 coordinate 168,868,792, forward strand.
TATATGATGATGTGGATAATATTTTTTTTGCATCTTTACGTGCAGGACTATTACGAAAAAAATTTGAATGCATACGAATATCTAGACACAAACAATTTTATATGAAGGTAAATATAGTCATATGGATAAATATATACAATTGTCTGCTACAAATTTATTTGTTTGGAAGGAAGAAAAAAAATGGGGAAAAATTGAGGAATGGAAATTAGTAATGTTTTAAAATTGATCACGACGATGTTTTCAAATATTAATAATTAATATTCAAATAATAATTCAAATAATATGAAAATAAAAAAAACCATCGTTGCAAGCGTGTAATATCCATCCTCTTATCAATCCATCCATCCACTTATCATCTCGAAATGACAAAGAGCGAAAGTAAAAAAGAGCCAGTGAGATAGTAGAAATGGAGTGGACATGCCCATAAGATTTACATTGAAGGGGATGGTAGTAATTTTTTGTCTACTCATTGTCAAATCGGCTCAAATCCAAGTAGTTCCCCTCCAATTTGACAATGAGAGCGAAATGGCGTAAAGGCAGCTTTAACATGCTTTGTGCGCGAGAGGATTGAAGGGGCTAATGGTGGAAAGTTCTACCGTCCGTGTCCAGGGGCTGGCCCCGCCTTCAAAAAACTGGATTTGAGTTGACTTGACTCATTTAATCTAAAAACGCATGGACGCGTGGACGCATGGACGCCAATCTAAATGGCCCATTAAAGTTACCATGGCCTGAAGGAAATTGGCACAGTCAGAAATGTATTTCACCGTGGTCACGACTAATGCCTAGTACTATACTCTTCGCGAAACGAATTCAACGGTCGAATCCCATACAAAAAGAGCTTTTGAATTCGTCAGTAAAGCTTTTTTTGTATGGGATTTGACCGTTGAATTCGTTTCGCGAAGAGTATAGTACTAGGCATAAGCCAAAGTTTTGTAACTCGAATCAGCCTATTCGTCTATGCTCCCGTTGTGTTCGCAGCCCAGCGTTCCTCCCAAAGCTCAAGCGTTCGGGCTCGTGCTTAAACGGCTGTTACCTCTCTCCCCACTTCTAAGCTATTCAGAAAGATTTCCCTGCGCTCGTTTGCCAATAAATCGACTCGGATTGCCACTGTTATGATCAACACGGCGTTACCTGATACCGTACAGGCGTTTCGTAGCACCCCTCTGCGTTGAACGCTTGCCATTCTAGCTCGATACGTTACAAATTTTAAGGCGGTGGTCCATATATCCACACCATGAACCAGAGTTGAATGATCCACCGTCATACGCAGTTTGCGTCCCAAAGGGAATCGCCGTAAGGTATTCTGGCGTAATGCATGAATCAAACAATGCTAGCAATGCGAATTTCCTATTTCCAAAGCTATTTTCCAGCAATTATAAGATATACTCGTATACATGACTTGGAGCATGGAAAATGCTGCAAGGGAGAAAGCTCATATGTTATAAGTCCAAGACTGGCCAATGAAATTCACTCGCAGAAACAAGGGGATAAGAACCTGCGAGCATACATCGGTTATGGGTAGTCTGCTATATAAAGCGGAAAGATGAAAATTTCGGAGCATTTCAAATCATCACGCACGGGTAAGTAAAATGTGTGAAGACAGCAGTATGAAGACCTAGTAGCAAAGAGCATGCGCTATTGGAATTCCCAATGAGCGTCACAATCACTCAGCATGCAAAAACCACACATGCAGAGATACGATCGGCCGCCGGCCAAAGCTTTAATTTATATTGAGGCGTATAAATGCGAGAATACGATGTCATACTTTTCAAAAAGCTCTTATACATAAAGCTGTAGAGCTAAAAGCATGAGTTTCCCTTTGTATAAATCTTCCCAGCCTAGGACATGTAATGTTAAAAAGAAACAACACTTAATGATCCGGTAATGCTTACACGCATTACGCGAAATGCTTACCCAATATATCCGTAAGCATTATTTTTCCCGTTGGGGTTTAGTTGCACTGGGACCACGAAAGTTCGACATGAGTCTCCTTAGCGAAATTATGGTCACCAAAAACCGTATCGCATGCTTTCTTGATGTGCTCCCCATATGTCAGCTTAGAGTCAACAGTCATTCCGAGATACTTTTTGGTCTCGACTACTTCGAATCCGACTGTCATGGGCAGTGAGGTAGTAGAAATGGAGTGGACATGCCCATAAGATTTACCTTGAAGGGGATGGTAGTAATTTTTTGTCTGCTCATTGTCAAATCGGGTCAAATCCAAGTAGTTCCCCTCCAATTTGACAATGAGAGCGAAATGGCGTAAAGGCAGCTTTAACATGCTTTGTGCGCGAAAGAATTGAAAGGGCTAATGTTGGAAAGTTATACCGTCCGTGTCCAGGGGCTGGTCATGGGTATGACGATTCATATCGTTCTTTTCGTGACAATAGTATCGTCTACAGCGGACGTTTAGTCCGCGGACTAAACACCAAATTCCACCTAAATTTTTTAGTCCACGTGCTGTAGACACTCGTGGACCGACCTAAATTTAGGTCGGTCCACGATTTCAAGCGACCTGACCTAAATATAGGTCGTGGACTATAATCGTTGTAAACACACGCGACCTAAACATTGATTTTTGTGCGACTATTAATAATGTATGTATGTTGAATATAAGCTCATAACATTCCCCTTTGACACAAAATCATTGAAATAAACATGTTTGAGAGACAAATGAAACGATAAATACAGTGCATGAAGGAAAATTAAACTAAATGACAGCTGTCATATACGGACGAGGACTAAATTCCACCTAAGCAAATTTTAGGTCGGGTTCGTTGTAAACACCTGAGGACTAAGTTCATTTAGTCCGCGCTTTAGGTCAGGTCACTTTTGGTCCGACTGGTGTAAACCGGTACAATGAGCGTTTTTACAGCGATTCCCAATTCGGGATTGGGAATATACCGTAATTCGTGAGCTTTCGCCCGATTTCCATGTATGTGTGCGCAGACTATGTACGTGCACGGAAGCTCTTCAGGAGCTTGATTTGCGAATACCGGTTTTGTACGAAGCGTTCATATATATGTGTGCCGGATCAAATTATATGGCTACACGAAGATCGGATTAAAACCGGTTTGAAATCCCGATCTCGAGTAACCATAGAAATTTGAGCGGCGATCTGGTTTACAAACACATAGATTGTGATTTGTTTTCAATAGGGCGTGTCCAAAAGGGAAATTTCTAATATCGTGGCTTCTAGCGGCCGCTGTTCACTTCGTCGAACAGTTTGGTGGCCATCCACCAAACAGCATGCATCGGAATGCAATATCATTCCGAAAATGCATCTGAGCGGAATGCCACGTGCGCTGTATCTGAGCGTTGAATACTCTTAAGGATTTATTTTAAGTGTAGGGTGAAGAAATTCTGCTGCTGATGAATACTTCACGTGTAGGATATATAACTTTTAGTATGAGCGGGTCAAATTGTTTCGCAATTTGCCACAATTTAAAATTCTGTGGACTATTTTAATTGGTGAACGAGATCTTGAAATCGCTATGAATTTTAAGAAACGGAGCATGACCAATTTTCAACGGCATTCTGAAAATCAAGAACTGTCAAAATATTGCCAGGCAGATGGCCAAGCAAATGGCATACCATATTGCCTACCATATATGGCATGCCATCAAATATTGCATACCATAGGCCGCCTCCATTAGCAACTTGAAATGTTATGCCATGGGAAATTGCTAATGGAGGCGGCCTGTAACAATTAATTAATGGGCTAGAAAACATGCAGTTTTAGCTAGTATATATCACCTATATGTACACTTTTATGAATTATTAGCGATAGTTTTAACGATTTTAAATATATAAGCTTTTGCGATTTGAAAATGAGTTAAAGTTATTTACGCATGGTAGAGTAAATTTGAAAGACTGGAAGAATGAAGCAATATAGGCTGCTAAAGTTGAACATAAAACATCATAACATTAGAACACTTTTCAGCACAGACAAATTGTTCGGAATACCGCGACCAGCAAACTAGGGAAAAAATCTTGGTAATGTTGCCTGTTAATGAGTTGCATGGGCCATAGGGTATGCATTATTATTATATGGCATGCACATGGCATGCATTATTATTATATGTCGCTAATCGTAAGGAAAATTATTGTTGCTGATATATTTGCGAACAGGCTCAGTTTCGTATAAAGGATATGTCTGTAGATTGTCGAGAAACTATCGTTTTTAGGAAACATTTTCTAAATTGCTTGCTGGGTACTTTATGCTACCGTTAGCAGGGCCCGCACTTCATGGACAAAATTTGAAGTAGAAGTTGAAAATAAATTGAAGTAAATTTGAAGTAGAAATAAATGAAATAGATGAACGATTGGGGTCACTTAATGTAAAGCATTAATTTATTTTTCATATAAACTAGGTAAACATAATTTTGACGATAACGGAAAAAATATTTAGTAAAACAACGTCAAAAACTACAATTAAAAGTTATTTAAACAATAAATTAAGGCATAATATAACTTTTATACACAAAGCATAATGATGTTTGCAGTCTTGACCATTTCTTTCCCAAACTGTATTATTTTTCAGTTAAGCCTAGCGTAAGTGACTTGCAGTAAGTTGTTCGTTGCATTGAAACACCATTAGACTAGAAAAGTGTTGCTGTTCGGTGCAGGAAAAAAAAATTTGAAAAAGAAAAACAAACTCTCTCTGATTCGATTTGAAGCGAACATGGACTAGAATTCGAAGAAACTGTGAAGTGAAGTAGCTATTATTTTCAAAATAGAAATTAAGTAAACCTACTTCAAATTTAGTAAAGTGTAAACCCTGGGCGTGAGTACATAAACGATTTGCTATTATGGTTATGTAAATTTATTGAAATGATTAGACTGTTGTTGTCGTTTGACAATAAAAACCGGTATGCACAATTTGAACAAAATCCAGAGACACGACTTTTTTTCGCTGTCCGCTTCACGTGAAATGCCCCTTATTTTAAATTAGTAAAATGTGCTGTCGTGGTTCTTCTAAATATATTTTCTCTCATAAATGTAATTAGAAATTAAATCAAACACTCGCTCTGCCCTGATTTCCATAAACTTTCTTTCAAAATGTTGCTCAATTTTGCGTTAGTAATACTCGAAAATTACATACTCTACTGCAGGAGTGGGCAAACCTAATACTGGTATGATCGACATTAATTTTTTTAATTTATGCGCGATCAACTTCGAAAAATGGGTTAAATTAAAAACAAATAAACATTAAATTAAGGTGTTTATTGATATTAATATATTAAATACATTGTATTACTACTTTTGCAATGTACTTTATTAATAAATATTTTGAATTAATTTTTGATGTATATGAGTGACTCTCCATTTCATCAAAAAGTATTGTAGAGTTAGGCTTGCAAGCACTGAAGCACAATGCTAGATTTGATGAAATACCCTCGTTATCGAATTCTCTAAAACGAAATGAAATAAATTCAAAAATCGGTTGAAGGTTATTGAGATTTGCAAATCGTCTCTTGAATTCTTGTTTAAAATTTTCCAGTTCAGGACAAAACATTTCAATATTACATGCACCAGTAGGTTAGGTTGTACCAGTTGGCACAAGGCCACACATGGACCTATTGGTACATATTGCTACGAGATAAATGCGGCAGGAGAAAAAAAATCAGTCCAAGCAGCCATCGAAGGCCCCGGACTCTTTCGCGAACTGATGAATGTCTTTCAGCTTTCAGCTAGATTCACTAGTAAGTTTAATATGTTTTTCAAAATATGGAAAATATTTAAAAATTTTGCCTATTTAATTGTGAAGCAAAAGGTTTTAATTTTACTTAAAAAACATTTACCGAACTCAACAAGTCAACAATGCTTTCTTTTTTCTTGTAATTGTAAATTTAGCAAGTTGTAACGGCCCATAAAATCCGTAAGAAATGCTAATACCTTTACCCATACTGGATCTTCCAATTGTTCATGTTTTTCTCCCAATGTGTCCAAAAATGCAATAATTTCAGGCAAAAGATTTAGAAATCTTTGCAAAAACGTTCCTGTGCTAAGCCATCTAAAGTTTAGTACTGTTTTCGATTTCACGTTAAATTTTCATGCAAATTTTGACGTGAAATTTATTTCGGCGAAAATTTAGCTTGAAAATAACAAGAGTTGTACTCACTTTTAAGCGTGAAAAATTGCTTGGAACATGCTTTCGCTTTGAAAATGCAAATAGCTCCAATCATTTCACGCTAATTTAGTAGGTGCAGTTCATTTTTTAGGCTAGTACTGAGTTAATCGTGAAGCTAAATTTTGACATGTCTCCATTATCTGGTCATTCTTTCGAGCAAAAATTTTGAAAATGCAGAAAAGTGGGGACACTTATCATTTCTGACGGGTATGATGTCATGAATTTTAATTTTTGAACGATTTTATTATTGAAAAGACATTTACACAATTCAATTTTAAAAATTCAAACACCAAATGTCACTATTAAGCTCGAAAGAATGAACCACACAAACTACATTGCCGTGAAAATATTTTTATTTTATTTTATCTAAAATTGAGATTAACCTTTGTTACGCTGTGTGTGAAAATTTACTATCTCGGTAGCAGGGAGACGAATGCAAATGCAGGCAAGGTGTATAGAACAGAGAGGTTTAAGGAAATGAAACAACCGTATACGTATACGAGATTTAATGAAGCAGTTTTACTAAAATGATATAAATCTATAAATTGCACAAATCGAGAGCATAGCTATCTCGTTGGCTTCTCCGCCACCAAGGCTCTGCGAGCTTTTATGTGAACTGAAACTGCGTGGACTGTCCGATTGGATCTACCAAGGCCCATTCCAAAATGTACTGAATAAATCGTCAACTAAATTTTTAGTTCACATTTTAAATTAACCTAGTAAATTATTAAAAATGTCTGTGATCGACTGTCGAACTGTTTGCGATCGACCGGTCGATCGCGATCGACCGTTTTCCCACCCCTGCTCTACTGCATCATTCTGCTAAATTTTAAATACTTATCTTTTGTGGAAGTATGCTAAAATCAATATTCAAAAATGACCTCTGTTCTTGATCTCCTGCTAAAATTGTGTGCTGTACGGTTATACAGCTAACTTAAAAAAAACGAAAATATTTGTTTATTTGCAGTACAAATCAAAACATAAATCATCGAATATCTCGAAAGTGCTAAAATGTGCTTAGAACATGAATGCGATTCACGGCCGCGGTGCCGCCAAATGCCTAAACCACATAACCATCATCTCAAATGGTTCATGTAACGTTGATGCATGAAGTGGTGACGTCGCTATTCACCAGACACGCACCAACTAACTGAACAGCACTCGCCAGAAGCATCAATAAAACAAATTTCCCTGTTTCCACGCGCTTCAACGAAGTAAACGGTGAATTTCAGAAGCCGCCACATTGGAATTCCCTTACATGAATATGCTTCTATGAAGTGAACTGCACTCGCCAGAAGCCGACATATTAGAATTGTGCCCGTTTGTACACGCTCCTGCGAAATGAACAGCGTTTTTCAGAAGTCGCCATGTAAAGAATTTCCCTGTATGGAAACGCCCTTACGAAATGAGCACCAATCAGCAGAAGCCGCTAGGGGAAATCTTCTGCACGAGCATGCTCGCACGATGTGAATAGGATAAGTCAGAATCTGCCATATTGGAAATCTGACTACACGGACGTGCTGACACGAAGCAAGCAGCCTTGGTCAGAAGCCGCCATATCGGAAAGCTGCGTCCATGCACATGCTCGAACGAAGTGAACAGTAGTAGTCAGATGCCGCCATAATGAAAATCTACGTGTACGTATACAGAATTATCGTGTACACACAAATACAATAACACGCAGAGAAAGCTCACGAATTACGGTATATAGGCCGTTCACACTCGACTCTAAATCAAGTAGATTTAGAAGCTGTCAAAGTTAATCAGGTAAGCGTTCACACTACCCGAAGTGATTTAGAATGAGGAGATTTAGAGAGCGAACTGTCATTCGAATTTGTGTGTACAATTTTTTTTTCATGAAAGTTGTTCAAAATGGTGCAGAAACATGCAAGAGCATTTTCTTTTCATTTTGTACAACTCACATTTTCCTTTTTTGTCCAATTTTTGCTATTTTTGAACGAAATTCGAATGACATTTCATTCAAATCTACTCTCGCTCTCACGGATGGAATTCGCCGCGCTCTGAGAAAAATTCGCCGGGGACAAAATTCACAATAGTACCTGATTTGTACTTGATTAACTTAAATCTACTTGATTAACTCGGTCAGAAACCGAAAAAAATGTATGGGTAATCAGGTAGATTTAAGTTGATTTAGCTCTAAAGCGATCAGCTGATCGAAATCGCCTGATTTAGAGCCGAGTGTGAACGGGCTAATATTCCCAATCCCGAATTGGGAAACGCTGTAAAAACGCTCAATGACAATCTCAGTTTTCGAGGTCGCCAACTGGAGGCCATGGTTTTTAATCCACTTTCACTGAGCAAGGTGGGGGTTTCTAGGCGTAATGACAGCTGCTACATCAGCCTAACCTACCAACAGCACATCTGCTGGCATTTCAAGGCACAAGAACCCGTTGTACACATCATTCCAAAGATCTGGCCCGAATATGGATACACGTTTGCGCTGCTCCGGCAGAAATATTTTTCCGGATATTCCCTACTTCGTCTTATGTATAAGGATAGTCTCGAATCCTGGCTAACGAGTATTCCCGTGCTTAAAAATTCTGAATTCTCGCTGAATTAAAGGCGTTTCGGACATGCAGCGTCACTAGAAACACGATCGCTCTGGCCTGGTGGCATGCAGCCTCGACGCGCTCTACTGCGCCGAATACTTCATAGATGTCACTTATTGTTGAGTGGCCACTACGGAACCCATGCTGATTTTTCGAACAGCCATCGGCCCTTTGTTTTTGCTGCTTGTAGTCAGGGCTTCAATAGGCCTTCCAGGAGTTTCTCCGCCGTATCAAGCATACAGAGAGGTTTGGGTGTAAATGATCTGCAAGAGTCTCCCTTTACTTTCGGAATGAAAGCAAGACATGCCTCTTTCCAGCGTGATGGGAAGACGCTGCTATCTCTTCGGTCTGCCAATAAACCTGTTGCTTCCCAGGCGGCTGTCTCCAACGTGGCACCGAGAAGTTGCAAAATCGCCTGATTTCCCTCACACTGGGGCTCGACTAGCAATTTACCCTGCCATATCCGATGGTAGCGACTGTCAAATTTATGGTATGCCATCTGTGCGTGGGCAATTTCATGGCATGCAATTTTATTTCGAAAATGCCTCTGAGCGGGAAAGACGTGCGCTGTATCCGAGTGTCAAATGCTCTTAAGGAGTTATTTGAAGTCCAGAACGAAGAAATTCTGCTAATTATGAAAACTTCACGTATAAGATAAATTACTTTTTGGGTAAGCGGGTGAAATTTCAGACGAAAATGTAACTATTATATGATTTGTTGGGGTATGAAGGAGAATGCGATAAAAGTCATTTGAAAAATCCGCCAATCATCAACAGGGAGTCTCATATATTTACTCATCGTTCAAAATTGAATTTATTTTTTTTTTCAATAAAATAAATAAAATAGCATCAAAATTCGATTTTTTCGCAATTTCCCACCATTTCATATTCTGTAGACTACTTTCATTGCTCAACGAGATCTAAAAATCCCTTTGAATTCAGAATCCCTACATTTTCTTATAAGATATAAAGCATTTGCACGGTTCAGCGCCATTTTGAAATCAAGAACTGCCAAAATATTGCCAGGCAGATTGCCAAGCCAATTGCATACCATATTGCCTACCATTTGTGACAGACCATAAAATATTGCATACCATAGGCTGCCTCCACTGGCAATTTCAAATGTTATGCCATGGGAAATTGCTAGTAGAGGCAGCCTGTCATGGTAATGTTTTCCAGCGTATTGGCCTTTGCCTTATCGTCCGCTAGCCCTACTCGATCAGCGCTGCCCTTGTCAGTAAAGCTATCGCCGAGCTAGAGCTCGGTAGCTCTTATTTTTACAACTACATGGAAGCCAAAAATGAACTTTCTCTGACTCCAGAATAAATAGGTAAAACAACTAAGCGAATAGACTGTTATTAGTACGATTAATCAAAAATATTTTAGTAATTTTCATCATAAGACATTTCCCTTAAAATCGCTTCTGTATAGTAAAGTAAACATATTTCCGGATTTTTCAGATGATTAGTTCAAAAAATATTAATAATGTAAGTGCTCTGTTTTATTTTTTCTTTGTATTTTTCCAGCACTTAAGAGCAGGTGTCTTTAAAAACAAGAAAATACAGAAACAAACAAAACAAGATAATAGTTTTCAAACAGATTGGCTACGGAAAAGTGTGTGAGCTACCATTAGTGTGATTAAAATATATTTGAGATTAAAATATATTCGAGACAACTTTTCTTTGAATCACAAATTTTTGAAATGAAACCGGTAAACATTCCTGCACATATGAATGCCAATTTATTTAATTTATTTAATTCAATTTAATTCAATATATTTTATTTTATGTAAAAGACCGACAACTTTCTAGTGCTTTAACTTTTTACTGTCACTCTTAAATATCTCATTGCATCTTAAAATAAATGACTTGATGCCAAGAATATCTATGCATCTCACACAACGAAAAAGCCTAGGACATTCATTTCAATATGAGTGCTTGAAAAATTGTGACCGTAGATAATGTAAATCCTTTTTTAAACTGAACTAATCACAAAATAGCAAATTCAATGCTTCAATGCAAAATATTCCTGAAAAAGAACAAGCACCAAATATTATAATACCAGCTAATAATTTTCTGAACCAACGAAATAAGATAAATGTTAATAATAAATTATTAATTAAATAAATTATGAAGTAAAATAAAACTAATAAATAACAAAACTAAAAAGAAAAATTAATTTTCATGCTGCTAATTGAAATAACACAAAACTTAAATAGAGAAAATACCTATAATAAAATCATTTGGTGATAAAATCGTCCCTAACGAAATCATCTGTATTCCAAAATCATCAAATATATTCCAAAATAATATTTTTTAATATTCAATATTTTATTATGTCTATATTAACAATGCAATAAAATGAGCGGAATCTTTTCGGTATCACGGAAAAATAAAATTTCGAATTTATTTATTTAAATCGATACAATGACATACTATTATATTTTAAATGTTTTTGGTAGATATTGAAATATAATTTCCTGGATCATTCTTCTTTTCAAAAAATTTTAACTCAAAAATGATTAAAATCCTATTTATTTATACTTTTCATTTTGTAATAATTCATAAAATCGTACTTACTGTTCTTTACTAATCTCACTCAGTCTACGTTCGGCTATCATCCAGAACATATTAGTGAAGTTGAACACGCTTTGTTTAGCTTTAGTTTCTGGACAGATTGTTACAGATGGAAACGGTATCTGCCATATTGGCGTCGATTTCTCCGCAAAACTCACAATGACTGGGTTCTGATCCCACTTCACCCAGATGTTGTGTGTGAGTCTGGCACAAGCATATATCGATAGAAGAAAAACTGCGGCCCAGAATAATCTGAATGATTGATTGAAACGTTCAGTAAAACTTATCGTCAATTTTCAAAGAGAGAGTAATTAAGTGTTAAGAGCATAGTGCTAGGGTAAAATTAATAGGGTAAGTGCTTTAAATTAATTTTAACCATTTGCACCAGTGAACCAGTAAAATACAATTTAAAAAAAAACATTAAAACTTTCTTTAACACTTTTTGTTTTAAAGTTTTTTTTCAGTTTAGCAGGCTAGCGAATAGATATTACTCTCATTCAAATCTACCAAACATCTTCCCTACGCTACAAACAATTCACCACACCACTTACTTTTCAAGAATCGGTCGTTTTTCACCAAGATATCGAAATCCATGAATCGTACTGTAATTGAAATATTCCGAGATTATTCCACATGCAGCTTGAGCTGCATTCTCGTATTTAATTTTCTTTCGATTATCCAATTCCGACGCTGCATCACTGGGAGCAACCGAACCATTATCCATGAACGCATGCATCGTTTTATTGTACATAGAAACTGATCTCCTAAAATTTTATATATTTTTTAAATTGCAGCAACGAAATGTTTTTAATAGAATGTAGTTTACGACTTACCACGTATTTCACGGAAAGTTATCAGTCATTTGCTTTGAATCTTTTCACAGCACAAGATGCTAAATTCACTTTTGAGCCAAATCGAATTTAAATGTTTTCCGAGTCCTACTGGTTTTCAGAAAACTATCCTAGCTGAACTCGCGAACGATATGAATGTACTACCGGTAAACGACTTTCATTCATTGTAACAATTCAGCACCGACCAAGCAGTGCTGCCATATTAGGGAATTTAATCCTAGATTTAGGGATAAAATATTCAGGGTTTTGTTTAGGGCATTCTGAAATTTGATAATCCATTTTTCCGGAACGGATGTTTCTACAAATAATAATCTCGAAATATGTCATGTCTATCTTGTTCTGATACAAGAAAATGCAAAGTACAAATTATCAATCTTCAATCATTCCAATAAGTATGGTCCAATTAGTAATGCTGTTTCAAAATTGATATTTCTGCCTTACCGATTGACGAAAGAGGCCGCGATTGCCGTACCCTCTACCTATAGTCCAGAGAAATTTAAAATGGTGCTTCGGAAAAATTAGGGGAAAGCTGAATTTTGGTGTGAACTTTGGTACTGGAATGTTGAACAAAATGTCAAAAGTCCCCATCGATCTATAATTGCAACTAATTTAGTCTTATAATTTATTTTCTTTTTATATACTTATCCAATAATTTCTTCTTAAAGGTTATTGATTTGTGATCATGGTTCCCTTCTTGTCTATAAATCCGCATAGACATCGTATATCGTCTCTAAAGCTGATCAAAGCCGAGAATAATTGATACGGCAAACTCGATCGTTTTTGCGGAATTAGCTTCCGAAAGCAGAATCAAAATGGAATTGTTTTTGCCGGATGATTAAAATTGAAAAATGTTATTGAACATTTTTTTTTTTTTAAAGTGGTTTCGGTATGCACTGATTCTCATCAGACACCAGCTCACAGTGCATACTTGACTGATGTGACCACTTGCAGTTGGAAATCATTAATTTTTATTTACGCTAGTTGTGACAAATTTTAACATCTCCGACTTATATCCATCGAAATAATTTACTTGTAAACGTTATTTTATTGTGATCATGGTTCCCTTCTTGTCTATAAATCAGCATAGACAACGTATATTATTGCTTTTCAATGAAACAAGTGATAAGTAATATCGAATGGCTCAAACTGCTGAATCGTTTCGAAAGTATGCTCTTAAAAAACATAATTTGTCAAGAGTTTCAAAATGTAAACTAGACCTGATTTTACTGAACATATATCCAGCTGCTAAAAAAGATATTTCAGGTTCTTCACTTTTTGGTTGGATATTAAGCATGTAATCATACGCCAGTTGTAATAATGAGCCCTAAACGCCTCCGTTTTCATAAAACGATATATCTTTTAGTATTTAGTTCTGCGTTGTTCGCTCATGTCGTAATGACGAAACTTTCTAATTCTCAAAATGGATTGAATTTTATCAATCCCGAAATTTCGGAAATCCCGATCAAAAATTTGAAAGATAAGGATGAATGAGGAAAAGTTTCACCATAGCTTAAAAAAGTTTGCTTCATATAACGGCAATCTTACACATATTAACATTTACTTTTAAATAAGCTGGTTTTTGAAAATGCCAAAAAATTTCCCGGATATGACGTCACTACGGCTACTTAGGGCAATTTTAGGGATCAATAGGAATTGTCTATGGGTAAGCCATAGCGCTTGTCTGGCAGTACTGCGACCAAGTCGTTTCATTAAATAAAGTGAATAGTGTTTTGGGACTTGCGAGGAGCGTAGTAGTCAGTCAGCCTCACAGTTAATTATCTCGTGGGATACCTTCGGAGGAAATGTTCTATGCATTATTCTAAAAAGTCAAGTGCATTTGTATGGTAATTTTATGCAAATAAGATGATATGCATAGTTCGACGATAATTCCCATTCCCGAATACTTCATTACAACTGTCCACCCTTCTAATAAAATTTTAATTTTGCAGCCAGTAACTGGAATAAATATACGGCAAATAGGCGAATATGTGCTTGTTTCAACTCGAACGCATATTGAATCCTCGTAAGTGCTATTGAGATTGACGTATGTTGCAGGAGTTAACGTGTGGTAGGTTCGTCACCTCATGAAGATTTATGGAAAGGACAAGGTTTGGATGGTCGGAATTTTTCTAATTTATTCAACAATCCGAAATGCACCTGGGCATTGAAAGAAATAGAAAAGTTCATTGCACCTTTAGAAGAAAAGAATGTTTGCCTTGATATCTGAAACGTAGTTCAAGCTTTATTCTCACAAAATATTTGGAGTGTGACTTGCGAATTGAAATTAAAAAAAATATTTAATAAAGCTAAAATTACTAAATAAATTGAATAATAAATGTTGTACATGCGAATTATCATTTTTTTTTTTCAGAGTAAGTGTATGTACTTTTTTTCTCAAAGCTTATTGATTTAAGTCAAAATATTGTAGAGCAAGTAGCGTTGAAATTTTAGCTTAAGAACACTAATGTGAGGCAAGTACTCGTGTGATACTTATGATAACATGTGTTAATTTGTTTATGCACCGGAATAAATTCTGACAGTAACTTAATTTATTAAACTTTTATCTCCTCTAGTGATATTTTTAGAAATAATACTATATCCAATGCATATCCAATATATATTTATTTATTAATTGATTTTTTAATTGGTTTGGTGGTTGATATTAAGAACGCACCGACAAATGTGATCGTACGTCTCCAGGAAAGTATCCAACCACATAGAAATTTTCTGAAACGTTTCCTTTTTAATATTTACGGTTTAATTCTATGTATGCAACTTTCGAAAAGTAGAGCCTTGTGATCACACCAGAGCAATATGAAAAAATATGAAAAAAGATATAAAAATCCCACAAAATAACAGCGTACAGCGCTTTATCTGTGCAGTCTAATATGCGCAAACTGCGCGAATACCATGATACTGCGGTTGTGGAAACCTCAGTTTAATTAAATCCAAAAACCAAGTAGACTGTCCTGCGAGAGATGTTTTTCACTTCAGCACTTTTTACAGACTAAAAAATAAAAATTTTGTAGATCTTTAAGGGGCAGAGCTATAAGCCATCTTTGAATAGAAAATAATTTTTGCATGTAAATTTTATTGTAGATTTACGAAAGGCCTCAGAATATTTGCGTGATTATTACTGAATCATAGCATAAATACATGAATCTTGTCTGTGCTGGCCTCCCAATTTTAGCATTTGTTCAACTTTTTTGAATTCATTACTGTACTAATTTTGCTATGAATTGATTTAATATAATATAGCATAATAATATTCATAATATTTTTTAAACTGAATTTTCATTTGTGCCTGTTTCAACACAGAACCAAACGCATACTGAAAACTCTAATAAAATAACAGTACGCCAAACATGCCGCCATTGTTTCATACAAAAAGATATTTTTATAATAACCTTTCAATTTTATTTTCCATAGACACGAATATGATTTTATAAGTCAATCAAGTCCGAAATAAAACTTTTTGAATAATTTTGTGCATCCAACATTTTTAGCTTCGAGTCTAATAAGAGGCCATAGTCCACCTAAATTCACCATTAACGAAGACACGAAATACATTTGATTGTTTTTCTTCCGCATGCTTATGAATATTTCTCGAAAACAAATTGATATATAGGAACATAAAAAACGATTTTGAAAATTTGTTAGGCAATATTGCACAGTTTTTACATATTAATATAGTATAAACGTAATAAATACTCCAATTTCTACTTTGCTCTCCAATGCTACGATTAGCAATAACAAAATTAAGATAGACCTTAAAATTAAAAAAAAATTAATGGAACACAATAAATAAACAAAAAAACCCTAGCACATCAGAAACGCTAGAAACACTAATGTTCTAACAACAGTAAAGAATTTGTGCAGATTTTGAGTGTGTATTCTACCACTAGCTACTTAAGGACACTCTAAGTAATAATAGACCCTAAGACAATTTAATTTCGATGACTTCATCGAAAGTTACAGCGATAGAAAGGTGACCAAAAAATGACCAGACCTTAGAAAATTTTAGCATTTTTAGGGTTTACAGCGGTTGGATCAAATGTGACCTGACCTATAGCGCGGACTAAGTGAATTTAGTCCTTAGGTGTTTAAAGTGAACTGACCTAAAATTTAGTCAGGTCGAATTTAGTCGTCGTTTGTACGTGACAGCTGTCATTTAGTTCAATTTTAGTTCATACACTGTAATGATCTTTTCATATTTAACTGATTTTGAGTCCAACGAGAGGGTTGCGAGCTTAAATTCGACGTACATATGTATATTATTAGTAGTATGTATATTATTAGTAATCAAAGCTTAGGTCGGGTGTGTTTACAGCGATATAGTCCACGACCTATTTGAGGTCAGGTCACTTGAAATCGTGTACTGACCTATCACTTGGGTCTGCTGTAAACGCTATCATTGTTTACTTATTTTCATTGCAAATGTTTATGAAAGCACTTATTGATTCGAAAATAACAAAATCGCTTCCTAATGTCAACTCTTTGCTACCACCGAGGCCAAAAATATGTAACATTTGCCCCACGTTGAAGTCAACCTACTCTGTGAATTTGGTATTGATTCAATGACAGCATTGGAAGTTATAGGGATACAAAGAAATTTAGGGCTACCATTCGCAAAAGTTTTCGTTTTTCCTAGATCCTAGTATTTGGTGTTTCTTTTCACTATAAGATCACTACGATTTGAAAATTTTATGATAAAATCGATTACTAAACATATGCAAAAAAAAAATTTAAAAGCAACCATAGCTGGCAGCCCTATGATTTGTTCCAACTCGATTTTTGCTGAGTATTGTCCACAGCAAGTTCAGTTTGCCATATGAATTTTGCTATGATTCCATGACTGCAGTTGAAACTATAGAGCAAAGAAATTTATTTTCCTGAGTGAATTTTCAAAATTTAAAACAATAAAATTGCCATAGCTGGCAGCTCGAACCGAATTTTTCAACCAAATTTCTATCAAACGTGGTTCAGAGTAAAACTTGGTGACTGAATCAGAATTTATAGGGCCAAAAGCAGTTATTTTTCTAAGTCACTTTTCAAGATGGCACCACTGGCATAAAATAACCCGAATTTCAAAATCGCTTCTATCAAACCTAGTGCTACTTAAGGCCAATACATTTTGTAATTTTCAATTGTATCTGATTGTTGGGTCGTGAGTTCCCGTGAACAGAAGTTTGTGATGCTACAAAATATAGGTTAATTGGAGAAGAGTTACCAGTCGTGCCCGTTGTAGAATTTCAAATGTTGTACTTTGACTATGTAGACAAAGCAAAAGATATATATATATATATATATATATATATATATATATATATATATATATATATATATATATATATATATACACGAGTTGCTATTTTTCTAGAAATATACACTAATGTATTATGAAAATTTCAGTTCAATCGAATGGCGTGTTCCCGAGAAATAGTCACTGAATGTTTTTGATGATATACATATATATATTTATATATATATATATATATATATATATATATATATATATATATATATATATATATATATATATATATATATATATATATATATATATATATATACATATATATATATATATATATATATATATATATATATATATATATATATATATATATATATATATATATATATATAGTAAGTTTAGAGTTTTGTAAGTTTTGTCTTGGGCCCCTTTTCGTCCTACTGGAAGTCTGCTCTTATTTCTACGATCCAATCCAGTGTTTCAAGTTGTACTCGTGTGTCTTAATATCGTCCTATTTCCCCTCTCTTGTTGCCTCAATAAAGTACAAGTAATTGAAAGACTTGTTTACAATATTTTGCTATCCTTTATTTCTGCTCTTTCTTATTCTTCAGCAACATAGGTTTAAACAAGGTGGATTGTCCACCACTATCCTTTTGACTTCCACTAACTTGGCAGCTTCGTTATTAGGTCAACAGAAGTGAGTTTAAGAGCTATACATCGATTTCAAACCAGCTTGCGACTCTTTTAAATACAAGGTTTTCTTCGTACAGTTTGAATGGGTATCTGACCTTCCCTTGTCCTGGTTTCTATCCTGTGTTTCTGGTCGTACCTATGTTGTATCTTTGAGTTTTTGAGCCTCTTCCCTATACTGCCCCTATTATTTCTTGTATATATCAATGATATCCCTTCCTCTATTCATTCTCCATACCTTCTATTTGCTAATGACTTTCAGATGATCAGAGAAACTGATGGTCATCACCAGTTATAGTATGATTATTGTGCCATGATTGAGTGACGCATAATTAACTTTCTTACTGTGAATGTGTCTAAATGTCATCAAATTTCTTATACTTTCAAAATGTCTCGTGTAATGTTTTCCCATTAATTATCCGGATTGTGTCTTATAGTTTTAAATTTTAATTTGATAAACACATTCGATACATTACTACCAAAGCCTCATGTTTATTCGGTTACGTCCTCATATTTTTCTTTAATTTGGC
The DNA here is from genome assembly GCA_947369275.1 of Nemotelus nigrinus. Lineage (NCBI taxonomy): Eukaryota > Metazoa > Arthropoda > Insecta > Diptera > Stratiomyidae > Nemotelus > Nemotelus nigrinus. Next base: position 168,887,398 of record OX376373.1, read on the forward strand.
TAATACCACTACTTCTTTTTTATTTTTTCTTTGTAGCATCATTGAATACTATTGTCAAATCTGGTCTAATACTTCGACTATTTAAATGATGCTGTAAAATGCGTTAAGATTATTACCGTTTAAAAATTTTACGATGAAATGGCTTAATAAAGATATTGCAAATTAGTACAAAATCAGCAATAGCTGGCAACCCTACAATTATTTTTTAACCAGATTCTTTCTGAATAATGCCTATAATAAGTTCCATTTATCATATGAAATTCGTTTTGATTTCATGACTGCACTGGAAGCAATCATAAACAATGATATATCGATTCTCTGCTCGAATATATATTTTCACACACAATTGTTCACGACATTCGTCTTTCACACACTTATGACTACCATCAATTCGATTCTAAAAACAGGTCCGCATTTTAACTACAAGACCGAGAATTCTTTATTCATCTCTCAATAACTCATCACTTACATGAAAACACAAAAAATGTCCTAGCGAGAAAGTTTTTTTGTCCATATCCTCAACGATATCAACATCCTTTCTTCAATTGATTAAAGGTGATAAGATTGATTGTACATGAATTTCATTCTGATTTCATGACTGTACTGGCAAGTAGGGCAAAAAACTTTATTTTTTTAAACGAATTTTCAAAATCCAAGACACCGAAATCGCCATAGCTGGCAGCTCCCACCCGATTTTTTAACCAAATTTTAGGTTCAGCAACTGTGTGAATTTCTTGAAAATCTGGTGACTGAATCCGAATTCGTAAGGCAAAACGCAGTTTTTTTTTCTTAGTGATTTTTCTAGATGGCACCACTGGCACAGAGTTGCCCTTATTTCAAAATCGCTTCTATTAACCCTGTTCCTACCTAAAAGCAATAAATTCTGTGAATTTCAGATGCATCTGGTTATGGGATCGTGAGTTCTTGTAAACAGAAGTTTCTGATGCTTAACACATTGGTAAGATGGATGAGGGCTACCGCTCTTGTCCGATATGGAATTTCAAAAATTTAGCTTGGGCTATACAGTCAAAGCATAAAATTTATATGTGAGTTGCTTATTTTAAAAAAAAAATTTTTTAGGAGAGTCTTTGATTTGAAGACTTTCACTTTAAGGGGACATTCGCCTTTGAAATTTTCACAAAATCGATTTTGAGATTTTTACATAATTCGATTCTATATACGTTCAAAATTTGCCTCCTAAAATTTCATCAAGAAATTCGTAATAGAAAAAAAGTTACAGCTAAGGTAAAAAAAAGATTTCGACTTTTTATTCAATAAAATTATGGTAAGAAAAACTTTAAACGCGTTTTTCTCGAAACTACCTTTTTCAAACTGGTAGGACATTTTTCTCCGAATCTACTCGACCGATTTTAAAAAACCAAAAAGCATTCGATTACTCATTGAAAATAGTAAACAATAAGCCTCTAAAAGTTTAAAAAAATACTCCCCCCTTTTTTTTACGGGGATGACTTACCCCCAAAAAATGCCTTTTTTTCGCATTTTTCAGAAATATACATACAAAAACTTCAAAATATGAAAAAGTATGAGTTTTAGAGGCTTATTGTATAGTTTTGAGTCTCAAGAATAGAAACCATTTTGAATTTTTAAAAAATCTGTTACATGAGGTCCACAATATGTCCTACCGTTTGAAAAGTAACTTTTGGATGACGCCCTCTACAGCAGGCAAAGGAAACTAAAAACTTTTATATTCTTTAAAGACTGTTTAACAATGTCCAAAAGAATTTTTGTCAATAAATATAATAGTTTGCTCATAATAACATTTTTAAAAAGTGTTTTTTTTTCAATTTCAAAGGCGAATGTCCCCTTAAAGCCTGCCATAGCTGCAAATAGCCAAATCTACAAATTAAAAACATCAATATGCCCTAAAAGTTTCATTATGATTTGATAGCCATGTCAAAAGTTATTGCAATTTAAAAATTTTCTAATTTTCCCAATCTTATTTTACGCACCTAGCGCACACATAGGATTAAAAACTTCAAACACAATAACGTATTCTCATTTAAAAAACGTTCGAAATTCATTTCGGCAACTTAATTTTTGCGATAAATTTTTGTTGGCAGAATACTAGGTATATTTAAAGTATCATTAAAATGGCCACCGGCGCCAAAGGGTTAAAGATAATTAACATAACGGTGGTACAACCGGGGTCCGGTCCCCCGTCAACTGTTTTTCCATCGGTTTCCATCGCGAGCCAATGTCATCCACTTGGGCACCACTAAACTCCGAGCGTCCTGGTCAACGCCGGAAAGCCGTAACACCTGCCGCAAAGGTTGATGTTTGCAAATTTGCCTCGATCGCGAAGGGTGCATAGTCTTTCGTTGATACCGTTAAAGTTGATGCTGGTAGACTTCATTTTTTGGCTGACGAGGAAGCGTACCACGAGCACATGGTCTTTTGGATGACAGCTGTAGTATAAGCCATATTCTTTCTTTTGTAAAACACCATTCCCTGGCCACCTGATCTCGTGTATTGCTATTATATCAGTCCTATATTGAGACAGACTTTACAGTCTTATATTAGATCCGGGTTTTTTCGCAATAACTATGAAGAGCTGGTTAGGCTAGGTAGCATTGAAAACAACTACAATCCTGCCTCAGTTGTAGATGTTTTCAATGCTGCCTAATATAACCAGTTCTTGATCGAGACGTAAAAGAACTACTCTCTTTTGCACTGGAAGGCTGAGTAATATCATCAGATGGAATAAAATAAAATCACTATATCTGTAAATAAGTGTAAGCATAAAATGTAATGAATATAAAATATAAGAGACAACCAACGTATGAATTTATTTAAAAATAAATATTCATCTTCTATCGTCCACAAAAATATATATGCGAGCAATCAAAGATTACGCTTTGTAAATTTTTTATCAGCAAAACAGTGCATATGACAAAAAACTACAGTTATTTAATTCCAACACTCCGAAAAATTATCATCAGCTTTGTACGGTTTGATTCTATGTAAAGCAGCATATAGCTGCGATATTGATGAAACGCTATTTATTTTAATTTAACTTTATGGCACAGCTTCGGTTCTTTGGCTCCAATATACTTATGAAATGGGAAGCAACTGATATCTTATTTGTTCAATATTAAATAAACATTCGACGATCGATTTCAAGTAAAAATTATTCGACAAAAATTCTCAAGTTAATTTACGCTGTTTTCATTTAAGTAAAAAAGTTTCTCCGATCGCAGCGGCCACAAATATAGCCGGAATTCCAGAAGTTGTAAAATAAGAACTTCATTTGTGTCACAAAAAATCTACAAATCTTTCGGATTCTCCACTCCCTTGATAATAATTTCCGGTGCCGGCTGTGTCATCTGTATCTTAGCCAGTTGCTTGCGCTTCTCATGTCTCATCTTTAAATTCGATATCAATCGAACGGTACAGAAATACAAAAGTTCAACAAGACTCAAAGTCGAGACGCCCATAAACAAGCCCAGCAGACCGCCACAACTGGCAAGGAAATCGGTCGTGCCATAAAGTTCGGATCGCTTCGATGTAAGGAATTGATTCTCTTTGAAGAATATTGACAATCGGCCCATTTGCATTCTGCGAAATTCAACGAGACAGAACAAAACAAAATCAAAAACAACAGCAAGAGCTTAGTTTTCTTGTTTGCAAAATGTATCAGATAGTTTACCCGGGATATTTATCCAATTCAGTTTCACGATACGCCTGGTAAAGTTTCCGGAAGTGGAAGTCAGCTTGCGAGATTTCAGCCTCGTAAGCTATCGATGTACAAGCTGGCAGACAGTTGCACTGCGTTTCGCCACGATAGTTGAGTGCCGACGTTTGCAAGCCCTGTTTGAATTCTTTCGCAAGTAAATTGTCCTCGGCTTTGTTGTAGCAATCGATGCTGGCAGAACCGCAGATAGGTGTTGTTTCGTTTCCTTAAAGAAGTACATGGTGTTATTGTAAGTCGGCAAGATTGTTATTTGCAGTGTGAGATTGGATGTTTAAAACGTCACCATGCATTAAGTAGATATTGAGAATTTTCAGCATATTTAACGTCAAATTTTTACTTACTCGGCATAGAAAATTTGACACATCCACACTCTTTTAGTGTGTAGTTGGCAAGACATTCAAGCTCACAGTTAGCTTGGGTATAAACTCGAAAATAACGAAGATACCGTTCTGTTTGGAAGTAGCACTGTCTTCTAAAATGGAAATTAAGAGGTTGAATACTATTCCCTAAAAAAAGAATATAAATTAAATTCCATAAATTTACCTGTCGGGCGAATAGTATTTGAGTCCATCAGAAGTTGTGATAATATTTGGTTTAATGGATATGAGTACTTCTTGTCCAAATGGCACACGAAAGTATTGTCTTGACACTTGTGGTATCTCACCCGGTGTTGTTAGAAGAATCTAAAATAAAAGATAAGGAGCCAATTTTCACAAAAGTATAAATTGGTTTTAATGGCACCACTTCAATTTGTAGGCTTTCAGTAACTAAAACAATTTAAGTTCGAAACCCAAACATATTTTATCAGAATATGAAACCCATTTATTATAAAAAAAAATATAACCTTTTACTTTTTTTATTCAGTTAAAGTTGAGCATTTGAATACAATATCAACTCAAAGTCAAGACTACTACATAAAATTTACTGCGCCATTAGCAAAAACTGTCTCCTATATTTCATGCTTTATTTATTCACGAGGAAAAAAAATCGTACGCCACACGCCATACAACTCTCCTGAGAACTGAATAACTTTCCCCTGATTATTTACATATCTTCACATTTCACTATGTTATTGCGATGACAGTTGGGCGATAGGTGTGTCGCACACCAAATGAAATGAACAAAAATAATTGTTTCACTGTAATTGGTATCCATTATTGTCAATTACCTTGAAACCTTGCACCGGGCCCCGACATATATGATCATAGTCAGACTCCATCCCCTTGACCAGGACAAATAGTCCAGCTCGTGCTCCCGCCCCCAATACCCGTTCTGGAAACGTTTCGGTATCAGCATCTGCTGAGTAACCATCTTCAAGATTCCAATTGGATTTCTTATCGTAATTTACGGCGAAGATGTAGTCATCGTGAATGCTGAAATGCACAATAGATGTTCATGTACTGGACAGTTGACTTATAATTTTGATTTAATGGACAGTGCAAATTGATCTAAATTGGTAAAGTTAATTAAGATGAATAAAAATGAACCTTTCATTCCGATAAGTTTCACTTGCATCGATTCCATTGAATGTATAGCAGATACCCTCCTCCGTGATAACTTTTTGAAACATATTTTCACACAAATCCATAACGTTTCGCCACTTGCAACCTCGGAACGTTTCATTAAATTCAATTGCTGTTTCTTCCAAAGCTCTAATTATTGTGCTGTTAACGATTTTATGTCCATATGCCATATCAGCCATTAAATGTAGGTCACAAACTTGTGATATCGCTTCCATATGAAATGCTCTAGAAAAATGTCAAACAATTTAATATAATTATAATAAAAATATATATATAAAAGATATGAAAATAAACAAAATAAAAATATAAAGGATAGAAATATATATAATTGAGTGAAAGCTGTGAAAAACCAAATTTTCTTCTATAGGTCAATAGAAATTTATTGAGTTGTTATTTGCTATGCTTTTTGTCTGCGATATATTTCACTACACAAGAAAATGAAAACTAAATTCGATTGCATGGAAATATAAATGACGTACTCATTTATTCTATTATTTTTTACACATTTACCATAAACGGTTTTTGGTTATGTTTGCAATTGCTCGAAATTTTTATTGTATCGACTCTATTTTCATAATTTATTATCATTCAATAAACTTGCAGCTATTCGTTGGAGCCAATTTCTTATTACTCCAAGCAGCAGCTAGCTCATAAATAGAGTAAAGAAATCTCCAAAACATTATCATGTGCATACTTGAAAAACGTTTGAAATTCATTTCCCTTACAGGTTTTTTTATGATTTATTTGTTGGTAGAATTAAATTTCTCAAAAACGACAGCGGGCATTAAAAAGTTAACCATAACTAACATTAGGTGAAACGTGGATCTATTTTATATGTTTACCAAAACATTGCAATAATATCAGCTAAATCGAATAATGCGTTCGCGAGAAACGGTGGTTAGGATACAAAAACGTAACAAAATGAATTCTAATAAACAAGAAAATGTCACATTTAAATCAAGTCGACGAAGACGTTTTGAATTTAAGAGGAGTCAATGCATAAATAGATTTTTATTGTGCACAACAATATTTTCAATTATACAGTCTATGTTTTTTACTGTTCTTCAAAAAGTCTTTGTAGAAAAATACATTTTACTACGTTTGCAATAAATCTATACCTGAAGATCTCATCTTCAACCCTGAATACTCTTAAATTTCTTCAAATAAATGCGCAGTCTAAAATTACAGATCAATAAATTTTTTTCTCATCAAGATGACAACCCTAACTTGATAGCCCTTGTTAACATTGCTTTCTATGACGTCTCTTTACTTACTTTACTTATATAAATACATTTATATAAATACATTTATTTCCGACCTGTCTGACGTCCTAGCAAACATGCCTCATTTACTTTATGCAGACGATCTCAAACTTTGTCAGACCATTGAATCCAAATTGGATGCCCTCTTTCTCCAATCCAAGCTTGATTCACTTGATCGTTGGTGTCATATAAGCAAGTTCTCTCTCTCAACATTGATAAATGCCAGGCCATTAGTTTTTGCAGAAAATGCACGGTCACACACAATACGTACTTCCTCGGTAATAACATGCTAGCTCAAGTTGATAACATTGCTGACCACGCTGTTTTCTTAGATGAAAAACTCCGCCTCATCTTACACTTTGATAAAATACTTTCTCGTACAAACAAACAGTAAGGTTTCATCAAAAAACGTGCCAAAGAATTTCGTAGCCTGTGGGTCACAAGATCTTCATACACTTCACTTGACCTTCCTTTTCTTGAATACCTTGCATTAGCTGGAATCTCACTTTTGAAACCCACAGTGACAGACTCGACTCAATACAAAAGTAATTTTAACTTTTCACCTCGAGAGAACTGTATAACCCTTGTGATTTCATCATTAAAACTTATTGATACAAGCTTCCAGAAGAATGGTGATATCAGCCTGCTTCACATTTGACGTCATTAGAGGCACTATTAATGTAGAATACCTGAATAGTAGAATTTTGATAAACATCCCTGTAAAGAACACCAGGTCCAATCGTTTTTTTAAAGAATATCCACATTCGACGACATATAGTATGTAGCTAAGGAGCCAACAAATAGATGCAGCAGAATATTCAACAGCATATGTAATTTATATTTCCCTACGATCTCCAAATCATCCTTCAAATCCTCTCTCTTGTATGCCATCCGTACCCCCTAACCTTAAGCTATAAACTATATAACAATGTTCTTTGATTGATTGTTATTTATTTATCACTTATTTAATTTGTTTGTTACTTATTTGACTTGTTTTTTTTTACTTTTTACTTTACTTTACTTTTCTATTTTTATTTGATATTTTATATGTGATTTTGTAACTTGTTTGGTGAATAAAATTATTATTATTATCTCGTAGCATTTTAATATAGATGCTCCGGCAGTAATATTTTTCCAGATATTTTCCTGCTTTGTTTCATACGTAAGGTGAAAGTTCTTTAGATAGTCTCGAACCATGGATAAAAAATAGTCATATACCTTAAACTGCCGCTCAAGTATCTCCAAAATATTTACCCATCCCACTGAATTAAAGGCTTTTCGGACATACAACGTCACTAGCATCGGCGCGCTCTACTGTGCCGATTACTTTGCAGATGTCACTTATTGTTGAGGGGCCACTACGGAACACATACCTATTTTTAGTATTACTGCCTATGTCGTGGTTTCAATAGGCCTTCCAGGAGTTTCCCCGCCGTATCAAACATGTGTGTAGATAGTCTGCTAGAGTCTCCTTTTGACTTCGGAATTAAAGGAAGCCATGCCTCTTTCCAGCGTAATGGGAAGACACCCGTCAACATACATTTGCAGCAACGCTGCCGGTTGGTCCTCTACCATAGCTTTCCGCACTTCCGCAGGAATGCTGTCGGTTCCAGGGGCCTTTCGATTTGTAATTTTGACACCTGCACTGCGAAGTTCCTCCAGAATGAACAAAGGAATATCTTCCTTACGGACCATAACAGGTTTTTCTAATCTCAAGTGATGCGCTGGAAAGCGCGAGTCCACGATGTATTTCAGGGTATCCGCCTCTAATAGTGGGAGGTGGATAAGCCGGTCCTCCAGATTTGGCCAGCCCATTTGACCAAGTCTACCCGAAACTAGTTTGTATTCCCGCCCCCATGGGTCCCGATTCACTTCATCGCAAAGCACTTGCCACATTTGTTTTTCCTAGCCTGGATAGCCTTCCCCAGATCTTTTTTTCGCTCTTTTGCATGTTCTGCGGCAGCTAGGAATACTTCTACTCTACCGATAGATTGCTGACAGTGCTGCCATTTTAGCATTTTGAATGCTAGATCATCAATTGCTAATGAATGCTAGAAAATCAATTGTTTTGTTAAGGCTTAAAATGCAAGCAATCCGACACTAATACTTTTTCTTCGCTTAAAATTAAATAATTGTTGCTGTTTTGATTGCGAGATTCCAAACGATGTTTTGAAAAATATTGATAGAAATGAGCTTTACACAAGAGAAGAAGATTTAGATATAACTGATATGACTGTATTAGATACAGAATCATTTTGAGATGTAAATTGTAAATTTCTAATTTGTTTTTGTTACACATACGAGGGTTGATCAATAAGTAATGATAATGAATATAAACCAAGGTGGTTACACTTAAAAGATATATTTATTTTTCAACATAGTCTTCTAGCAAGTTTACACATTTAGTCCAGAGGTAGAAGCCACTGAGAGCTAGATCTGGCAAATAGGGTGGGTGTTCAAGCAGTTCAAATCCTGTTTCTTTAATTATATCCATCGCAACTGCAACCTTGTGAGCCGGTGCGTTATTTTGAAGAAGCAGAGCTCCGGCTCGCTGTTTGCCGTGTCTTTTCTCCTTCATTACCTCTCACAATCTTCTTATTTGGTCAGCTTAGTAAGAGCCTGATATAGTGGCTTCCTTTTCCAAATATTCTACCATAATAATTTCTTCAGCGTCCTAAAAAACTGATGCCATAACCTTTCCTGCCGAACTTGACTCTTTGAATTTCTTCGGCGTCGATGAAGAGGGTCGCTTCCAGGTCATCGATTGCATTTTGGTTTCTGGATCAAAATGGTGGATCCAGGTTTTGTCCATAATCACGAAATATGGCAAAAAATTCTCCTGATCTGCCTGGAACATTTTGAGATTCATCCTTGAAGTGTCGATTCGTCTCTTGGTAGCTCTTATTTCTATAACTACTCGGAAGCCAGAAAATGAACTTTCTCTGACTCCAGAATATATAATAATAAAGCGAATAGACTGTTTGTAGTACATTTAACCTTCTGGCAACCAGGAATATTTTAGTAATTTTTATCATAAGTAATGTATTCCGAAATAATATTTTTTAATAATCAATATTTTTTAATATCTATATTAACATTGCAATAAAATGAGTGAAATCTTTTCGGTACCGTAGAATAATTTCGAATTATTTTATTCAAACCGATACAATGACATACTATAATATTTTAAGGGTTTTTGGTAGATATTGAAATAACATTTCCTGGATCACTATTCTTTTCAAAAAATTTTAACTCAAAAATGATTTAAATTCAATTTATTTATACTTTTGAATTTGTAATAATTCATAAAATCGTACTTACTGTTCTTCACTAGTCTCATTCAGTCTACCTTCGGCTATCATCCAGAACATATCAGTGAAGTTGAACAAGCCTTGTCTAGCTTTAGTTTCTGGACAGATTGTTACAGATGGAAACGGTATCTGCCATACTGGCGTCGATTTCTCCGCAAAACTCACAATGACTGGATTCTGATCCCACTTCACCCATATGTTGTGTGTGAGTCTGGCACAAGCATATATCGATAGAAGAAAAACTGCGGCCCAGAATAATCTGAATGGGGATTGATTGAAACGTTTAGTAAAACTTATCGTCTATTTTCAAAGAGAGAGAAATTTAGTGTTAAAAGCATAGTATGCAGTGTTTAGGGTAAGTACTTTAAATTAATTTGAACTATTTGAACCAGTGAACTAGCAAAATACAATTTCTCAATAATATTAAAACTTTCTTTAACACTATTTGTTTTAAGTTTTTTTCCAACTTAGCAGACTAGCGAATACACATTACACTCATTCAAATCTCCCCAACATTTTCCCTACGCCACAAACAATTCACCGCACCACTTACTTTTCAAGAATCGGTCGTTTTTCACCAAGATATCGCAATCCATGAATCGTACTGTAATTGAAATATTCCGAGATTATTCCCCATGCAGCTTGAGCTGCATTCCCGTATTTAATTTTCTTTCGGTTATCCAATTCCGACGCTGCATCACTGGGAGCAACCGAACCATTATCCATGAAAGCATGCATCGTTTTATTGTACATGGAAACTGATCTCCTAAAATTATATATATTTTTTAAATTGCAGCAACGAAATATTTTTTATAGAATACAGTTTACAACTTACCACGCATTTCGCGGAAAGTTATCAGTCATTTGCTTTGAATCTATTCACAGCACAACCTTCTTAATTCACTTTTGAACCAAATCAAATTTAAATTATTTACGAGTTCTACTGGTTTTCAGGAAACTATCCTAGCTGAACTCGCGAACGATATGAATGTACTACGGACAAACGACTTTCATTCATTGTTACAATCCAGCACCGGCCAAGTCGTTTCATTAAATAAAGTGAATAGTGTTTTGGGACTTTCGAGAAGCGTAGTAGTCAGTCAGCCTCACAGTTAATTATCTCGTGGGATACCTTCGGAGGAAATGTTCTATGTATTATTGTAAAAGTCAAGTGCGTTTATATGGTAATTTTATGCAAATAAGATGATATGTATAATTCGACGATAATTCCCAGTCGCGAATGTTTCATTTCAACTGTCCGCCCCTCTAATAAAGTATTAATTTTGCAGCCAGTAACTGGAATAAATATACGGCAAATAGGTGAATATGTGCTTGTATCAACTCGAACGCATATTGAATCCTCGTAAGTGTAATTGGGATTGACGTATGTCGCAGGAGTTATGATGTGGTAGGTTCGTCACCTCATCAAGATTTATGGAAAGGACAAGGTGTGGATGGTTGGAATTTTTCTAATTTATTCAACAATCCGAAATGTACCTTGGCATTGAAAGAAATAAAGAAGTTCAGTGTACTTTCAGAAGAAAATAATGTTTGCCTTGACCTCTGAAACATAGTTCAAGTTTTATTCCTACTAAATATTTGGAGTGCGATTTGCGAATTGGAATTAAAAAATATTAAATAAAGTTAAAATTATTAGATAAGTTGAAAAAATAAGTAAATGAACCTCATGCGAATTATCATTTTTTCCTTTCAGAGCAAGTCTATGTTCTTTTTCCTCAAATGTTATTGATTTAAGTCAAAATATTATGGTGCAAGTAGCGTTGAAATTTGAACTTAATAACGCTAATGTAATGCAAGTACCCTTGAGACACTTTGGATGACTTGTGTTAATTTGTTTACTCACCGGAATAAATTCGGACAGTAACTTAATTTACTAAGTTTTTATCGTGTCTAGTGATATTTTTAGAAATGATACTATATCCAATGCATATCCAATATATTATTATTTATTAATTGATTTTTTTTTATTTGGTTGGTGATTGACATTAAGAAGTCACCAACAAGTGTTACTGTGCATTACCAGAAAGTATCTTAGCATAAAAAAAATACCAAAACGTTTTTTTATATGTACGGTTTACTTCTATATATTTAACTTTCGAATAATCATCATCATCGATGGCGCGACAGCGCAAGACGGGCCTTGGCCTCCAGTAACGTCCGCCTCCAATCGTCTCGATCCTGCGACCTGGTTCTCCAATTATTGAACCCCAGTATTGACCAGCTGTCTGCGTCTATCGTGTCTTACCAACGTTTCCTCGGCTTACCAGCTGGAGGCTTCCCTTGTGCTCTATCTTTCAACGTTCTTTTGCCGTGCCCGGCCCATTGTAATTTTCGTAATTTAATGCATTTAGATACAGGTGGGTCGTCATATATATGGTACAAATCATTGTTGTATCGCATTCTCCACTCTGTCCCTTCTTGTATGGGGCCAAAAATTCGTCGTAGCATTTTGCACTCGAATACGTCCACAGCCTTTTCGGAGTCCGTAGTCAAAGTCCAGGCTTCGCTTCCATAGAAAAGCACAGGTTTAATGAGTGTTTTGTATATGCGAAGCTTATTATTCCTGTGCACGTTCGTAGACTTGATTATGAGGAGTATGGAATAGTACGCCTTGTTTGCTGCATTTATTCGTCGTAAAATTTCGTCCTTTTTACTGCCTGATTTATCAAGGTGGACTCCTAAGTAGATGAAGTTATCTACATTCTCGACGTTGTTGTCTCCTAAGGTCAAGTTTTGTCTGATTGACGCCATTTTTCTTGTTTGGTTCATTAGTTTGGTTTTATCTTCGTTGACCCGTAGATTTATTTTCTCAGCTTCTGACTCCAAACTTAAGAAAGCTTCCTTTGCTTCTCGTATGGTCCGTGCCATAATGTTGACATCATCGACGAATGCTACTATTTGCGTGGACTTGAAGAGTAGTGTGGTATTTTTCTGATGACGTGTTCCAGAGCAAGGTTGAATAACATCGGGGCAAGTCCATCTCCTTGCTTTAAGCCTGAGTTAGTGTGAAAGCTGTTGGTTAGGTCACTGTTGACTTTGAAATGAGATTCGGCGTTCATCATTGTCGCCTTGGTCATGCGGACGAGCTTTGTTGGAATTCCCAAGTCAAGCATGATTCGGTAAAGTGTATTTCTGTCTACACTATCATATGCTTGCTTGAAATCTACGAAGTCCTGGTGCACGTCGATATTATACTCCCAGCATTTTTCAAGCACCTGTTTGACTCAGAATATTTGATCTTTCGTAGATCGTCCGGACCTGAAGCCACTTTGATACTCTCCTATGATGAATCATAGAAGGGCTTCATATTGCGTTCAATAATTTTGGACAACACTTTATAGGACAAGCATGATAAAGTGATGCCTCTGTAGTTTTCGCAACGTAATTTGTCTCCTTTTTTTGTAAATGGGGCATATAATACTTTTTCGCCAATCATTTGGCAACTGTTCTGCTGCCCAAATTTTTAGTATTAATTGGTGGAGAATGCTGCAAAGAAGAGTTCCACCATTTCTGAGTAATTCGGGAGGTATTCCATCTATTGCAGGAACTTTATTTATTCGAAGGTTACATATGGCTGCCTGAACTTCTTCGAATGCTGGTGGAGAGATGTAAATGTTCTGCTCTGCTTCTGGGATATTTGGATCTGCTGAGTTTAGCAGCTGTTTCAAATACCGTGCCCATCTTTCTTTAATCTCGACCGAGTTACTAATGATGGATGCACTCTTATCCTTACAAACGCTCGTTCGCGGTTTGTATCCCGCGCGTAGCTGTTTGATTGAGAAATACGCAGCTCGTAGATCGTTAAAGGTTATGTTTTCGTTCAGTTTCTGGATCTTGTCGTTGGTAAGTTGCTGTTTCTTTCGGTGACATATTTTTTTTACCTGTCGCCGGAGGATGTTATAGTTTTCGGTTTTAGCCCGTGTTGGTCGTTGGATTAGAACCGTTTAATTACACCAGAGCTACAATCACGAGAAAAAATATAAAACGCCCATCAAATATAGTGCGTACACCGACTTATCTGTGCAGTCCAATATGCGCAAACTGTGCAGAACTCCATGCTGCGGCTACACGGTGTTAGTGAGCTTGTGCAAACCTCATTTTGATTAAATTCATCGACAGAGAAGGTTGTCCTCCGATCGTGAGTTATGGACGAAGATAGGATTTTCACTTGAAGTTATGTTTTTCATTTTTTACTGACTAAAATCTAAAAATATAGATCTTAGTGGGACAATAAGCTTAAATAGCGTTGTTGAATAACAAATAATTTTCGCATGTAAATTTAATTGAAGTTTTACGAAAGGGCCCGACGATTTGCGTGATTATTATTAGATCGTAGCGTAAGTACATGAACCTTGTCTGTACCGGGCCCCAACTTCAGCTATTACTCAACGTTTTCCTGAACATTGCGGTATTAACTTTGCACTGAATTGGTTTTCATATTACTGAATCTCTATTTGTGCCTATTTCAACCTACACAACACTATGAAACCAAAACCCAGATTAGAAACTCTAAAAAACGCAGTAGACCGAACATGATTTCTTTAGTTTTGCTATCATTCCTTCATATGAAAAATTATTTTTATGGCCGTGGGAATATCATTTTAACCTTATTTTCTATAGACACGGAAATGAGTTTTTAAGTCAATAACGTCCGAAATAAAACTTTCTGAATAATTTCCTACATCCGACATTTTTAGCTTCGTGTAAAATAAAGAACCATAGTCAACCGAAATTCTCTTGTAATGAAAACACGAAACATTTTTGATTCTTTCGGATGCTTGTGAATATCTCTCAGAAACAAATTGATGTATGTTACAAGAGAATTAAAAACTTTTTCTAAATTTTGTTATGCGTAATTACACAGTTTTTGTGTTTTAATATTGTATACACGTAATATATATACACGTAAAAATAGTCCTGTTTCTGCTATATTTTCCAACGCTGGGATTAGTAATGCCAAGATTCAGTCATGCCTTCAAATAAAAAAAATTATAAAAATGAATAAGTCAGATTGTGCAAACCAACTCTCTGACAGTGCTGCATTTACGCAAGCCGCGCCTTTGAGGCCTCTGTAAACGCTTAAACTTGGTACGAGTAAACTTGGCTCGACTAAAAACACGCAACTTGAACACGTTTCTTGTCAAAATCTGTGAAGTTAATATCTCATTTAGCTGGCAAGTGATAAGTTGATAAGGTTTAAGGTTTAGTGAATGTTTAGAGAATGAAGAAAAAATATTGTTGAAATATAAAAGGAAAAGACTATGGGCGAAAGAATGGTTGAAAGATAGGTCTAAATATACTGATATAAAATTATTGATGGAACTAAAAAGTTCGGCTCTTGATGATTTTAAAAATTTCCTCCGCGCGGAAAATAAAACTTATGAGAGTTAATTCGAAATCGAAACACCTTTAATAATTTAATAAAATACTTTAATTGGCAACGCTATTTTACTGCATGCAAGACTATCTTCAACTTTACGATTCCTAGCTTTGGGGCGAAATTATGAGGATCTTAAAGTTTTAACAAGAATTTCATCCTGATGCTTGAGTGATTTTGCTATTGAAACTTGCTGGGCGATAGTGAAAGCATGAAAAAATTGTATAAAGGTACTAAACTGTGCTATTTTATACTACTTTAGTTACATCAAATATACTTTACAGCTTTGTTTCCTCAGATGGCAAAAATTAAAGATGATTGGATGCAGTTGCCGAGAGATTTCGAAAACGCTAGATTTTGCCCCGCTGCATCGGTGTGATGGGTAGGGACACGTAAACATCCGTAAACTACCAGAAACGAGCTACAATTATTTCAAATACAAAAAAAAAGTCGGCATGGTGCTATTTGCTATCGTTTATGCATCAGTTCATTACAGTCGAAGCCGTAGCAAACCAACGAATTTCTGATGCTGGGTTCCGGCAAATTCAAACATTTTTGAAAAAATTACGGAAAATTGCTTGTAATCCGTCTGCGAAATAAGTAAACCGATGCACTTGTTTTTTTCCGGCGATGGCGGCTTTTCTTTACAAGAAGACTTAATGAAACCTTTTAATAGAGGCAATTATTCAGACGAAGAGGCAATTTTCATTTACAGACTATCACAAGCTCACAGAGTTGTCGAAAAAGATTTCGTGATTTTGTCGTCTCGCTTTAGAGTCTTGATAAATACAATAAATTTACATTCTGATAAAGCGAAAGTCATTGTCTTAGCGTGTTACTATTTGCATAATTTTTTAAGGCAACAGAATCCGGTGTAGTATTTACAAGCAGCAAGTATTGAAAATAAAATAATTCAGTCAGGATCCTGGCGATTGAATACCTCAAAGATAACAAGTGTGAATCCCACTCAAGCAAGAAACTCATCGATGAACGCAAAAAATATAAGTCGACGCTTTTGATGATATTTCAACAGTGTTGGGACAGTGCCATGGCAAAATTTGCATTTTTTGCAAGTTTTGTGACTTTATCATACATTTTAATTATATGTTTATTGACCTAAACTAATCTAATTAATATGAATATATTTAAGACATGAATTATACATTACGAATATTGAACAAAAACAATAAATCATTAACGCTGAACCGATTAATCTCTACGTTTTTTCAAATCCAATCAATAGACGATTGAATATCAATGGCTCCCTATTTTCAAAGATGTAACTTTTGTGTTTGCTATATAATCGTTGACCATAAAAAATTACACATGTAGATAACAGGAATCCAAAACACGGTTTTGAAATTGTTTTGACTCTAGGCTTTCACTTTGATATTTGGCTTTGCCTAGCAGGGTCAGTAATTAATCTACTTTCTTTATAAACATGTGCGCTGAGGGAAAACGAGAAAAAAAAATATTCCTCCATGTTCATTTGATCCTCTGAATAACTTTTGCAGTAAACTCATCGTGCATATCGATTTGAATAAAAGCTTTCGTTCAAACTTTAAATAACCCTGGCCAGTACGAATAGGTCACCTAATTTAATTTCACCTCGAAATCAAACTAATTTGAAAGTACAGTGCGAACGTTCTACAAACGTTATTATAAGAGACTATAAACACATAGAAATATAAGCTGTATGTTATTAAAAAATAGTCATAAATGAGATCAAATATCCTTTTGAAATAGTTTTTACATATTCTAAATACAAACAAGCTATGCATGATTGCTTAAGAAGCATGTTATTCTCTATACATTCTAACCAGCACAAGTTCTTTTGGTCTTATGTGCACATCCTGGAAAATTCCCACCGTTTCCCCGACTCTCTGTTCCTTAATGATGTCATTGGTTCTAGTCGCCCCGCGATATGTAATCTTTTTCCCGAGTTATATCCGATTCCGTCTTATGAATTACCTTATTCTCCTTTGACATCTACCTCTGTCATTCATACCAGCTTCCTAAAAATTGAATCTTTAATCAAATGTCTCGATGTTAATGTCGGTATTGGTTCTGATGGCATCGCGAACCTACTCGACAACTAGCTTTCGTCGTCCCTGTGTGATCCTTTGTTTATTATTTTCAACTTAAATTTTTTCTCGGGCTCCTTTTCGTCGTACTGGAAGTCTGCTCATATTTCTACGATCCAATCCAGTGTTTCAAGTTGTACTCGTATGTCTTAATATCGTCCTATTCTCCTCCCTTCTTGCTTCAATAAAGTACGAGTACTTGAAAGACTTGTTTACAATATTTTGCTCTTGAGTAAAATGAGTTTAAAAAAGGCAGATTTTCCACCACTAACCTTTTAACCGCCGCTAACTTGTTTGCTTTTTTCTTAGACCAACAGAAGTGAGCTGATGAGCTATATACCGATTTAAAAAAGGTTTGCGACTCTTTTAACTACAAGGCTTTTCACCTAGCTATGTTGTATCTGTGAGCTCTTGAGCCTCTTCCCTATACTGCCCTTTCCCGGTATTTTTCAAGGTTCGATACTAAGTCCTTTGATATTTCTGGTATTTATTAATGGTCTCCCTTCCTTTATCCATTCTCCATACCTTATATTTGCTAATCACTTTCACATGTTCAGAGGAACTGGTGGTTGTCGCCAGTTGGTGCTATGATGGTGCTATGAGTGAGTGACGCATAATTAACTTCCTTACTCTGAACGTGTCTATATTTCATCAAACGTCTTATACTTTCAAAATATCTCGTGTTATGTTTTCCTATTCATTATTCGGATTGTATCTTACAGTTTTCGGCAATTTTAAGGATCATTTTTGACTCAAAATTTTAATTTTGTAAACACATTCCAAACTTTACCATCAAAGCCACATATTTATTCGGTTTCGTCCTCATATTTCTCTTAAATTTAGCTAATACCACTACTTTCCTTCATCTGTTTTTTTTTTATTTTTGTGTAGCATCCTTGAAAACTGTTGTTTAATCTGGTCTAATACTTTAACTATTTAAATGATACTGTAGAGTGCGTCAAGTTAAGATTCAAACGCTCATTGCTATCTATATTTTGAAGGATCAAACATTTAAATTTTATGGTTTATTTATTGGCTTTTTTTCTTTTTTGCTAACTCATTCTGGTTTCGTAATTATAATAAATAGAAATGAAAATATCAAAAAAAAAATCTGTTAAAATGGAAATAATAAAAATAAATAAAAATAGTTTTCATGATTGGATTTAGTCATCAGGAATCATTTGCGATACATCGATAAATGAAAACTTAATTGGTTTAGTAAATGTAGGATTATTGATTTGAGTCCATTGGTACACTTCGAGCTTATCTTAAAAATGAAAAAAATTATTAAATGAATGAAAAAAAAATCAAAAAAAGCGCTTATGATTATAATAATAAGCAATTATAGATCAATTCTTTGCTCGAATATATATTATCACTTTTATCCCAAATCAGATCATTTTCAACTATAGGAGACAAGCAATTGCTCACGACATTCTTCTTTCACACACTTATGACTACCATCAATTTCATTCTAAAAATAGGTCCGCATTTTAACTAAAAGACTGACAATCCTTTATTCATCTCTCAATAAGTCATCACTTACATGAAAACACAAAAAGTGTCCTGGCGAGAAAGTTTTTTTGTCCATGTTCCCAACCATATCAACATCCTTTCTTCAATTGATTAAAGGTGACAAGATTGATTGTATGTGTCATTGTCAGTTACGTTTTCTGAATTCCAAATCAAGCTCTAGGCATGCCAGGTATGAAGAAGAAAAAGGTCTTTGAACTCTATGAACTCCTTTTTCGCATTTTGCCATGTTCTCACCGGTAAAGATGGTTCAGGTTTCGGTCGTATCTGTTTTACGTAGTTGCCGAGATAATTTTATCACTATTCGGTATTCTCATTTTGGAAGCTGTGCAAAATTCGATATCGTTTCTTGGAATTCTGCTACTACTCAATGTCGAGCCATGCGTGCATGCTTTTCAACAATGTGACATCTCTAAGTATTTATTTCAGGCAATATTTGAAGTGAGCTTATATTTCCAGAAAAATCATGAGGAAAAAATACCACGCTGGGCGCTTTATGATAAGTACTCGCAAAAACTGTAAAATTCTAGTTTTTTAATTTTTTTTTCCTTACTACAATCACAAATTTAAAATATTTGATATTACTTTAGCTCATTTTACTGTTTTAACCAAATTTCAATTCTTAGTAACGTCAAAATGCTACATTCAGCTCAATTCTATCTTCAGACCTTCTTATACGTTACTTTAACCACAAGCACGATAGGAAATCATTCAAATTCAGTTCACATCAGCTTCTGTCAGTTTTCTGACAAGGCCTTCAAATCATGGCATTCTTGTTGCCTTTGGGGGTGAAGAATATAATCTATGATTCTGATAGATTCTGGATGAGGATGTACGAAATACAATATGCGAAGAGCGAATGTCAGTCAGCTCTCCTCGTGCCACGTTTCAGTTAAACATTTGAACATGTTGTCAGCGTTTGCGGGGACACACACATACTAATTGAATTGCATACAATGTCTCCAGGTGAACAATAAGAGTGCCAAGGTGTGGGCAGAGGTGAGAGTTCAACGTGAAACGCTTTTAAAATATGTGTGACTCTATTGATTGCGAGGACGTAACAATCACAAGACTCGTTAAATTGTAATTATGGAGTTGGTTGAGATCGTGATTAGAATGAACAATATGATAATTGCAGAGTCAAGCGAAGTTACACAGCGTGGTTATTCTGAACAGTTATCGGAAATTCCTATTTAATAAAAGTTGTCAATAAAACTCTCTAATTTAATTAAAAGCATGTTATTAGAATAATCTATTTATAAGCATTACCAAAAATATTGCTGGACATATTGTTTGCGTAACATTAACAATGAAATTGCACATTTCAAAAATATCTACAAGCTCGTAGATCCCTTCCGATTGGATTGATTTCACGGCCACATGCAAGCTCAATCAGAATATTTTCAAAAAATGCAAATGCAGCATAGCTCCACAAAATTGTATGAATTTAAAATCATCGGCTGAATTCTGCTTGCATATTATGGATTCATAGCCCGAAAAAATCCAGCCTGCAACAACAACATTCATTTACGTTTTCCATCAGCATAACCCTGACAAGCTCGTCCATTACATGAGCTATTCGTTAAAGGAATTTCTTCGTTTGTCAATCGCTCATGCGGAAAATTTGTTTGCCCGTGGTTGTGTTTGAATTGCATCCACAAAAAGTTATTTTCGCTTAACCGCTCTAAAATAAAAATGAATAATTGAAGCTGATTTGGTTGAAGCTGACGGTCAGATAAACAAAAAAAAGCAGCCAAAACAGAAATAGCAACAATAACTTAAGAATTTCTATATTTTTTACAGCTTGTTAGTTGTTTTTTCATTGTTTTGTTTGAACGGACAAGATTTATACTACAAATGTTTTTGTTGAGTACTTTTCCGTTACTCTTGCTTTTGATTCCCTGCTCTTGTGTTTTTTTTTGGCATTCGAAAACGAAAAGCATTCGTGAGTTTCCGGTTTGTGATCATCGAGAAAAGAATTAATTGAAAAACTTTTTCCATTTGCATTTTTTCAACGATATTCATATTCATCAGATATTCTCGTCGTGATTCTATCCATGCTGACACGTTTTCGGTAAATGATAAAATGAAATCGTGCCCAATTAGCTTTTTTCAATTGAAATTGGTATCTTGAAGCTTTCGAGAGATTTTCAAAGTTTGGTTTAGTGTTGAATAATGAACGTATGAGTTGAAAAATAAATGTTTTAAGGAGGCAATAATTTGAAACTTTTGGGAAAATGTTTTGGGAAAATTTAATCCAAAGACCAATTTTTCTCTTAAAGCATAGTACTGACTTCGATTTCACGTGAAATTTTCATACAAAATTTCACGTGAAATCTGTTTCGGCGAAAATTTAGCTTGAAAATAAGCAAGAGTTGTACTAAATTCTTAGCATGAAAAGTTGCTTTGAAGTTGCTTTCGCGTTGAAAACGTAGATGGCACTGAAACATGTCTCCAATCATTTCACGCCAATTTAGTTTGTGCAGTTCATTCTTTCGAGCGAAAAAGTGACATTTGGTGTTTCAATTTGAAAATGGAGCAGGGCATATGTCTGTCCGATAAGAAAATCGATCGAAAAGTGAAATTCTTGACATTTTATCCGTCAGAAATGAGCATTGTCTATGCTTTTCTGAAAGCTTCTCTTTTCGTGAAGCTAAATTTTGACATGTCTCCATATCTGGTGATTCTTTCGAGCGAAAATTTTGGCAGTGGAGAAAAGCAGAGACACTGCTCATTTCTGACGGATAAAATGTCAAGAATTTCACTTTTCGATAGATTTTCTTATTGGAAAGACATTTGCACTGCTCCATTTTCAAATTAAAACACCGAACGTCACTTTTTAGCTCGAAAAAATGAACTGCACAAACTAAATTGGTGTAAAATGATTGGAGACATGTGTCAATGCCATCTATATTTTCAAAGCGAAAGCAACTTCGAAGCAACTTTTCATGCTAAGAACAGAGTACAACTCTTGCTTATTTTCAAGCTAAATTTTCGCCAATTTCACGTGAAATTTTGTATGAAAATTTCACGTGAAATCGAACACAGTACTATGCTTTAGATGCTACAAATGTGGTAGCTTTTTTTGGTTCACATCGGCTCAAAAATTGGTTCCCATTAGAACAAATAAAAATGACTGCAAGGTCAAAGTCCCGTTTCA
Organism: Nemotelus nigrinus; assembly: GCA_947369275.1. Taxonomy (NCBI): domain Eukaryota; kingdom Metazoa; phylum Arthropoda; class Insecta; order Diptera; family Stratiomyidae; genus Nemotelus; species Nemotelus nigrinus. The sequence continues at coordinate 168,909,381 of OX376373.1, forward strand.
TCAAACTCATTGTTTGCAAGGAAGAAATAGGTTTACTCGTGTCTCTGAATATATTAGATGTCTAAAACTTAGGTCCCATATGTAAAGAGTACGGAAACAAAGAGTGCTGGCCGAAAAGAATTTCACTAGAGGTTCCGTAAATAGGCTTTGTGAGAGATAAAAAGAGATCACACTCAAAGTTTATTCCCTGCATTTAAGAGTGGCAAATGATAAAAAGTAAACATGGCCTTCAAATATGAGAAAGATAATAAGAGAAAAATTCTCACAATGCTACTGAAGGAGCTGACAAAAGGAAAGGATACCACAAAAGAGAGTGCCGTAGAGTAAATTTTTTGCTGCCAAAGAAACAACATTTCCAACAGAAGACTTGGTAGTAGACATCAAAGCAGCGGTAAAAAACCTTGCCAAAGTGCGGGGATTATGATGAGCTAAGGAAAGATATTTTGCCAGACTCTATTAAACGAGTGGAAAAAATCTTGAAAGAGTACAAATGGACTATGGGACAGGTCAATAAACTACGGTTCTTAGATCTGACGTTGCCAAGAACTTGGTACCTCCCAAAGATACACTAAGAAAGAAGCAGGCTAAGGGAAATTGTGCCCTCTACAAACGCTCCAACAGAAAGAATCGCAAAGTGGATTAAAAAAAGCAGGGCAGGGTCACTAATTCTGATTCAGTTACCAGATTTTCATGAAATTGACGCAGTATCTGAACCTTACTCTAAGCCGTGTTTGGTAGAAATTTTGTTGAAAAATTCGATTGATGCTGCCAGCTATGGTAATTTTTGTGTGTCTTATATTAATAATATATTATTCAAATTTTTATTCTACCAGGACCTTGCATTCATTTTCAAAGCAGTCTTTCATTGCAAGTAGCATTAACTGGATTTGTATCAATTCTTTCAACATGCGTCAAACAACCGTTTGATTCGAGCTTTAGTCAAATGAACTTAAATATTAAACTGCTGGTCATCTGTTCCATTGTCTCAGTTAGTTCGTAGTTAGTCCTAAATTGAAGTTTTATTTTATTGGAAACCAGCCAAACAAACATTTTTGACGGTTTTCTATTACATGCTCATTGTAATTGCGGTATAATTCATTCAGCTAAGCCTCAGATTATTAAATTTGTTTGGGATTGTAAGAACCTAGGTTCGATTTACCTACCAAAAATATTTTGTACAATTTGTTCTATTTGTAGTAAAACTATTTCAAGAAAGCAAATACAAATAATCATACTGTGAAATTCAATAACACCATCAATAAACCCTTTACTCACATTTATTATCTAAATATTTAATGAACATCAAAAGATATCGGACGGATTAGTATTTTTAAGCCTTCAAACATTTAATTTAAATAGCCTTCACATGATTTTACTTTTAATCACCTACTTAATTTCAACCTTTGTTACGATTTCTCACTTCCGAACTTGCTAAATACTCAGACAAAAAACCGAATGAAGCTCCAGGAAAAAAAGCCTTTCCTAGAATGCTAAGGAAAAATTATAATTAAAGGCTGTTATCTGCTTTTTTCGGCTGCCTTAATTAGCTTAAACTTCCACATTATGTTCTTTCTTTTCCGTTTTCTGTTTGCTCGCGTACCTACATTTTGCGTCGCCTCTAATTTCAAACAAGCACCAAACGAAGCATAAGATTACAGAGACCCGAGAATCCCCTGATTGTCATTTGGTGTTCCTCTCTTCCTCTGTTTTTTTCGCAAAAAATTAGATCTGAATTTTTTTCGATTTACTTTTTTGTGTGAGACAGTTTGAAATATTCTCGACCCAAAACGCAAGGAAACGAAGAAATAAAATCCGAAATTACGTCAAGGATGGAAATTCTTCATCCGGCGTGTGACTGATGCTGTCACAAGGAATAAATTTTCAGGATGGTAAGCTCATCCGCTCGGCCATCAATTCTAATCCATCACATTAGCGTGTGCCTAGCTGTGAGCGCGCTTATTAGATTGACTCAGTGTAAATGAACCGCTCCGGAAGCATGGCAATTACAATAAATCCTGCAAGCCATTTAATTAGCAAAAAGAAGACTGATGCCTTTATTTTTGGTTAGTGAATAAACTCATTCGTAATAGTAGCATGCTAACATACATGTGAAAGTAAAGAAAAAATAATTTTTCCAGGGTTGTCTTAATTGTGTCTTGAAAGGCTTTGAAACGACATCATTTACATCCGTTTTTTCGACATCGATAATTTGGATACATTTTTCGCTGTTAGGTAAAATATATTAGCACTTTTTAATTTAAATCATGCTGAAATACTCATCTTATTAGGGGTATTTCGGATCAGCCCCTCAATTAAATTTGTTTGTTTACTCCCGATTATTTAAATCCACGCAAAAACGCCTCTTAACAAAAAGTTTGCGTTTCATTCATCAAGTGACAATACGATGAGATTAATTTGAAACTGATCGATTGCAAATATTTTAAATCGCTCTCCCTAATTTATCTAATAAATCCACGTTCTGCTTGGCAACCCGTTACTCAAATCAAATCGACGTCAATTTTCTCGGAAAGTGGATTAACTAGGTGCCCCAAATCGAGAAGAAGAAATACAAGGCATTCACTCCGACTTTGTAGAAGAAAACCATCAATGTGAATCTCATTAATGACCGAATGAATTTCCCGTTCGAGAGGATGACAGGAGGCCGTGAAACACGAATTACACTCTTTCATAGTATAGTAAATCGGCTGGCGGTTAAACCCTTCAATCGAAAGCTGCTACACTTTTGCTGGAAGATTATTCAAGGGAAAAACTTTAACTCAACGCATAACGGAATTTAACCCTGTAGATCCAAAATAGGGGTGTTTGTGTAAGCAAAAAACGGGTTTGTTGCATTTAATTAGTTTTTCCCTTTCAAGACGCCATTGAAGATATTTCGAAATTCCCAAATCAGAATGTAAGTATCTTTGAAGGGGTTCTTAATAGAATAGTGTGATGGATAGAAAAGTCTGGGAATGTCTTAGCATGATGAAAAAAATTCGAAACAAAAAGTAAGCTTTAATCGTCATCATTTTATTCTTCGTACACTGAAAAAAGACATAGCGCCAAGAAGAGATTAATTTGAAGCTGATCGATTGCAAATATTTTAAATCGCTCTCCCTAATTTATCTAATAAATCCACGTTCTGCTTGGCAACCCGTTACTCAAATCAAATCTACGTCAATTTTCTCGGAAAGTGGATTAACTAGGTGCCCCAAATCGAGAAGAAGAATCCCATAGTTTATAGACTTCTCGCGCCATGTACATAGTCGATTTTGGGATTGTGATAAAATATAGCGCCACACGCCATAGCTCATGGTGATAAATAGATAGGAGCAGACGCTATGCTTATAGCCCTCCACGGCATGTAATAAAGTCCTCCACGCCATGTACTATAGTCCTCCACGCCATGTACTATAGCCCTCCACGCCATGTACTATAGCCCTCCACGCCATCTACTATAGTCTATAGTCCTCCACGCCATGTACTATAGTACTATAGTAGTAGTAGTAGTAGTAGTAGTAGTAGTAGTAGTAGTAAAATAGAAGCTCGAATCGATATGACAACCGAAGCCATATTACATGGCTCATGGTACTATGTAATATAGCGTGTAGGGCCATAATTTCTGCGCCATGTAATTATGGCGCTTGGAGCCATACTGCATAGCTCAGGGAACTATGTGCATAGCGTGTGGGACCATTAATGTTGCGCCATGTTACATAGGACCACGCGCTATGTAGATTCTGACGTTATGGCACTTGAAGCCATATTGCATGGCTCAGAGTACTATGTAAATAGCGTATGGGGCCATAAATAATGCGCTATGTTACATAGCTCTGGGCGCATTCATATTCAACAGTTCACATAGTAGAAATACAAAGCATCTATAATTTTTCAGATTTTAGCTATATAAAACCGTTTGCCTACTTCATTATTTTTTTTCATTTGCAAACTCTCTTATTTAATTATCAAAAATTATTTGAAGTCTAAAGCTGCGTCAAAAACTTTTGTTTAACCTGGTCACTGGCAATCTTTAAGGTTTTCAAGGCTTTTGCATTTTTACTTTATCCTATAACTAGGTCAGTAATTTGAGCTCATGGCAAAATAACATGGAAAACTGTGTTAGATGATACGATTTAAGTTTTGGGTCTAGCCAAAATTACCCTTAAAATGATGCTTTTTTCAGCCATGTCAGCTTTTTGAGGGGCTCTATCACCAGCTCTTATTAGCCGCTGAACAAACTGTATACTGTGTGAATTTTTTTCTTCAAAAATATTACTATTTAAAATGAGTTCCTTAAATATTTTCCCAAAAGACTATGTATGAATAAAAATTTCTCCATAGTTGGTGATATGCAAGCATATCTTTTCATTGCGAAAATTCTTAATTAAATTTCATATGATATCATTGAAATGACACTTATATCGCCCTTTTTAGTAAACAGCCAAAATAGATTACAACGACATTTTTGCCAGAGATATAAAAAATGATATTCTTACTATACACATACTTTTTTTCAAATCTGAACTTTCTTCAACATCGTATAGAAATTCTTTGCAGAGTCTTAAGATATAGTACACTAAAGTATTTAAAACTTTGTGAAAGATGTAAACAGCGGAGCAAACTGAAAATTGTCCACACAGTTTTTTATATTTTTCGTCAACACTGTTATTTAGGTAGATTATCGATACTGATATTAACAGCAAAGAGAAAACTTTGAACTTCATTACATTTACATTTGAGAATAAATCAGAAATTTTAATATATTTGCATTGAAATGGCATTGGTATACTGATTAGACATAAACGATTCGATATTACAATTATTATAATTCACTAAATCTACTCGTAAATAAATATCAAAATAAATATCAAAATTAAATAGTAAACAAAAGCAAGCAAATTTATTGGGAACCCATGATTTTCAAGAATGTTTCTTGTTTATCTTTGATATTTGTGAAATTCAAGAAATTTCTAAGCCGAAATTTTTTCTCAAGACAATTCATAAGCCCCTCTAGTGTGCGTATTCTCATTTGAAGTCCTACAAGTAAAAAATTTAATGTTACTTGCAACAAATCAACGCATTCTCTGAGCTCTAAGAGTGAACTTATCATAGCTAGGTCTACGTAAATAGATATTTATCCTGGAGAAGGATACATCGTCAGCTTCTGCTATACGCAGCTGCATCATTCTTCCATACATGCATACATATGTACCTATTCTAGTCGAAAGCTTGAAGGTATAAATATTAAAACTGGTTGCACTCATTTATTTGAACTTTTCATTTAGATATTAAAAAGTTACTGTGCTGTCAGTAAGAGCCTCCTTTATGCGCTCGTCAGCAGGTAAGAGGCGTACAAGATACTTTTGCTGCATCCAGGAAACTCGAGAGAGCGCCTACAAACTATTCAAAGGTGACGAGAATTATGAATGTGCATACAAACGAAAACTTTTTACGTGAGATGATGGAGTGGATAGTGTTTGTATACGTGCATATATGGTTTTGATTCTCGAATGAATGCCACAACGTTTTGAGACGAACGAATAATGACTTTTATGCAAAATTTTCTGTCAAAGCGAGACGATTTGAAAAGTTTGTGGTTGATACTTATGTGAAATTAGGGAAACAGGATTTATGTGTAAATGACGGTAATGTTAAGATAGAATCGAGTTTTTTATCGAGTTTTTTTAGTGATCTTGGCTTTGTTGAGAAATGAATTTAATAGAGCTGAAGAGTGAAGATGTTGGATATGATGCTCATGAATATATTTGCGTACTCCATTATTAATAATTAGTACTTCCAAGTACTTGGCAGTATATCACAAATGGATTGCCATCTTGGTTCTTACCAGCAGACTCTAACCTGTCAAAATATATGCAGTTTTCAAATGTAAAACAGTTGAAAATGAAGATATAATATCACGAGTATAAAATACCACAATCGACTGAAAATGTAAAAGCAACTAATAGGCAATTGCCTCTTCGAACTTTCTACATATTATTAGGGCTTTTTCTGATTTTTTAACTACAAAAACATTCAACGCAGCTTTGACAACATATAGCCACCTCATGACAATAAAAGGTGTAATTACTCATGAACTACTCGGGAACAAGAGCGCGAGTAGTTGGTGGTAGCCAGAAGTGCTTGCAAGTACTAATTAATAATAATAAAACATGGGAATTTACTGTTTCAGCTTATTTAAAGCAGACTGTAGCTTATATCTAATTTTGTTTATTTTTGGTGACAAAAGTATAATTATTTAATTAATAATATGCAATTTCAGATTGGACCTAACTTAAATGGTGTTACTTTTATTTATTTTCAAGCACTTTTGCTGAAAGCTATTCACCCCTGGCCTTATTTACAAACCAAAACTTAACAGCTTTCTGGAAAAATACAACATCTAATGTTATGGCAGAAACGCATTAAATTGAGGAAGATATAGAAAAGAAAAATTATTTCTAGTAAAATATCTGGCTTTGCAGTGGCGTGATGAAATGTGCAAGTGATTTTACTCCAGGTGGTGACTCCAAAGTTAAAGCCCCCGGCAAGTTCCGCTTCAGGTTCCATATTAGATAAATTTACCATGTTTCCCGCATGCGGAGATTAAAGCTCAGAGCTCGTGTCTGATGGTATATAGGCACACTATAGATAAACATAAGCAATGAACTCCTCGATGTTGTCGTGCAAAAAAGTCACCAGCTTATTTGTGAATTAATAAATCCGCCTTATCAAACGTACAGTTGTCAAAACTTCACCACCACGTGTGGAGAACTCTGACTTTTAACAATAGAAAGAGAGAGAGAGAGTTTGAACGTCCTATTTTTTTGAATCCCAAGAAGAACTAATCTAGGGCAAACCAGTACTATATTTGATGTTTAGCATCGGCTACACTTTTGTTTCCCGACCTGAAGCAGCTCAATCTGAAGCATCTTCAGAAATCTACGCAGCTGCAACATTCTGTTAGAGGCAATTTTTAGCTTACGACTTGGTAAATAGTTTCGAGCCATGATGTGCGTCAGGCTACACGTAGCCAATGTGGGTTTGGCTAGGAAAATTCAAATGACCGAATTTAAAAGCAACAAAAATACCAAGCTTTGTAAGCCTAAATGAAAAAGAGACATTTGAAAGCTGTTTTTACGTACCTCAGCCACGGTTCCTTTAATATCACACTTGTCCTGGACACTAAATGGCATATGCAGTGATCTATGCATATTTATAAAACCAGCCCGCTTACGATGATCATCCAGTTTCGGAGCTGCGAGCTCAGTACATTCAAGTTTACGGTTATTTAATTTCTTTCATGGACCACTGCAAGCTATCACTATTGTGTATAGGAGCAATGGTGATGGCTGAGTGTGGCTTTGAAAGTGGTTTTCCTCAACATCATGCGCAACCGAAAAATCAGGATTGGCCCGTCTAGTGGCCCAATGTGATTAGAATAATTCAATAATTCAGTTAGCTTAGAACAAATTACGTATCCGATGAATATCGTATGTACGTTGAATTTTTCTTTAATTAGCTGGCATATGTGAAGATTTGTTTTAAACTGACGAGTCGCCATCTGATGATTTCGATAAAATTCAAGTAGATTTAGATGCCACAATTGACAAGCAAAAAACTGTTGAGTGAAAAACGTAGAGTCGAAAAAGAAAACAACGTTCTTCACTGTGGTAGAAACAAGGTTACGGAGGCACCAATTTAAAAGTAAAAATGTACCTCTGAAAATAGAGGTTGATATGAAACTAATAAAATAAAAAACAAAACTCTAGCGCACCTAAACCGCTAGGAATACTAATATTTGATGGACAGTAGAAGAATCCTGCAGATTTTGAGTGCATATTCTACCACACGTGTTTCAACCTGTTTCGAGTACAAAATCACTTTGATCTTAACAATGCATTGAAGCTCATTAGATGGAATGGATTTGAGGAGTTTCAAGATTTAGGAAAGCCAAATACCGCAAAACTTTGAAAGCAGCATAGCATAAACAACGAAAATGCTTAGAGCCTGCAACACTTTACCAGCACTGCAACTAAAAGCCTCCCACAATGGCCTCACGTTAAAATCAAATAACTCTATCGATTTCCATTTTATCCGATGACTTGGTCGAAAGTTACAGGGATGGAAAGATGTTTGGGGCCAAAAAACGAAAGATGTTTGAAACCGAAAAATTTCCAGAACTTAGAAAATTTAAACATTGGGAACTTATTTTCATTGTAAATGTTCGCGATATGAATACATAATGTAAGCATTTATTTATACGAAAATAGCAAAAAATAAACGCCTCGCGCTGGCAATTTTTGGTGGCATCAAAGCCAATTGATATATCACATTAAAATCAACCTACTCTGCGAATTTCGTTTTGATCCGATGATTGCATTGGAAGTTATAGGGGTACAAAGAAATTTTGGGTTAACTGGCGCAAAAGTTTTCAAATTTTCGAAAACTTAATATTTGTTGTTTATTGTCACCACGAGATAAAATTTTACAGTAGAATTGCTTAGTAAAGATATTGCAAATAAATACAAAATCAACAATAGCTGGCAACCCTATTATGTTTTTTTTACCAAATTCCTTGTGAATAATGCCTGTAATAAGTTCCATATATCATATGAAATTCGTTTTGATTTCATGACTGCACTGGAAGTAATACGCAAAAAAGCTTTATTTTCCTGAGTGAGTTTTCAAAACCCAAGACACCAAAATTACAAACCGAATTTCGCCACCAGATTTCTACCAAACACGGCTTAGAGTAAGGTTCAGCTACTGTGTGAATTTCATAAAAATCTGGTAACTGAATCAGAATTCATAGGGCAAAGAGCAGGTTTTTTTTTCTTTATAATTTTTCAAGATGGAACCACTGGCACAGACTTGCCCGCATTTCCAAATTGCTTCTATCAGACCTGGTTCTACTGTATACCAATACATTCTGTGAATTTTATTTGTATCTGATAATTGGGTCGTGAGTTCTCGTGAACAGAAGTTTTTGATGCTTAAAATATAGGTAAATTGAACGAGGGTCACCTTTCTTGTGCGGTGTGAAAATTCAAAAAATTTGCTTTGATTGTATAGACAAAGCATAAGATTTTTATATGAGCTGATTTTCACTGTAAAAGACGAAAAATTTTTAGGAGAGTCTATAGTCTGGAGGTTTTCACTTTCAATGCCTGACGTAGCTGCAGGGTTGACAGCACTTTCATAAGTCTACAACTTACTACTATCAAAAGTTATCGCAATTCCAAAATTTTCAAATTTTCCCAATCACATTTTAGGCGCCTAGGGTTAAACATAGGGTTAAAAATTTAAAAATTTCAATAAAATTATCATATTCACATTTGAACACGCCCAAAATTTGTTCCATAAACTTTACTTTTGCGAAGGTTATTTGTTGACAGAAAGATAGGTATATTGAAAATATCCCTTAAAAATATCCCTTAAATGGCCGCCGGCGCCAAAGGGTTAAAGATATATCTATATATATATATATATATATATATATATATATATATATATATATATATATATATATATATATATATATATATATATATATATATATATATATATATATATATATATATATATATATATATATATATATATATATATATATATATATATATATACAAATATGAATTATTGGCCAAAGTGATTTTAATTCTAACGTTCTTCTTCAAACACTAGCAACGAATATGAAAGCGTACGAAGAATCGAGCAAAGTTTTGAACACAGCAAGATGAAAAATTAAAGTTCGATAGTACAAATAACAAATTAGACATTCACACAAGTATGAATTAAATTTTTGAATTTCACTTAAAAAAACAAAAATAAAAGAGTTTAACAACGAGACGACCGCTCACTACGGAGTCAAATATGTGCTTAAAGAACTCTTTAACTTAGAGCTTCAAGAATACTTGAGTTCGCTTACCCAACGGGAAAAGTAATTTGTATAATCAGTAAGTTTTCCGCGTAATGCGTGGAAGCATTACCGATCCATATTCTGTTAATTTATTTTTAACATTGCATATCCTAGGCTGGCAAGCTTTACAGCTTTATAAAAAGAACTTTTTAGCATTCTTGCATTCCCGCCATTTAGGAAGAATGCAAATTGAAGCTTTGGCCTGGGGCCGATCGCACCGCTGCATGACCCGGAATGTGTGAATATTGCATACTGCGACGCTCATTGGAAATTCCAATAGCGTATTTTCGCAGGTACTAGGGGGAATCGGTGCTCTAGTTTTAAACATTTTTCTTACCTGGGATGATTAGAAGTGCTCCGAAATTTTCATCTTTCCGTTTTATATAGCACACTACCCATAGCCGATGTATGATCGCAATTTCTTTTCCCCTTATTTTTGCGAGTGATGCTCATAGGTAGATGAAGACCTTTTTGGAAAATCGTTTTGAAGCAGGTTGCATATGCGTTGCTCAGAATGTTTGTTTCATGAATTCTTCCAGAATTAATAACAGCGGTTCACGTAGTGTAATATTGCTAACCGCATTCTCACTAGAATTATCATTCTTATATCTGTATGTATGTTAATAGAACTTTCAAAAATACATAATTACTGTGGTAAATTTACGATTCTATACAATAGTACAGGTCTGTTTGAATAGACTTATAATAATTGCCAAACTACAAATGTTGCTAAAAATGACTTCAAAATAACAACTATTTCACATTCATATCAAAAAATGTTCACAGAATTTGACAATGCTATAATTTAAGAAGAATGATTGTATTCTGCAAGCAAACAAACTGGATATTAATACATCACGCAATGCCTGAAAGTATTCAAATCATCAAACACATAGGAATACGAAAGAAAAGGAACAAGAGAGAACAAAGAACCGCAGATGGGGGCTAAAGGTATACTATATTTCCGTGAAAACATTCAAAAACATATTTACCTTGATGTTATATACCAAATATAATTTAAAATTTTCTGAAAAACTGAGGTGAAAAATCGAAACATCACAGTGAAATGACAATTTTCAGCAAATTTGACCTCGCTTTTTGTAGTCCACAGTAAATGAACCTGGAACCCACACTGGGCGCGAAAAATTTCTAAGACGGATTTATGATTTATAATACCATTGATACAACGAAACTATTTTGAAAACAATATTTGCAACATGAAAACTTTGTGTCCTACAAACATCTGCAGGCTCTTCAATAGATAAAAAATAATAAAGCAACGTAGTCATAGATTTAAAAAACACATTAAGCGTCCAAGATATGGTGGAATTAAAGTTTATGCGTACAAAAAAAACTCATTTTGGAATGAAAATGTCTAAAGTACATTTATTTAGACACCAAAACAAACGGATTTGTTATTTTTTTGGAAATCGACAACTCTACACCTCAAAATGTCACGTATCACAAATTCAATATATTTTCTTATTATCTTTCCTGTTTTTTGAATAACATTTTATTTAAAATGACACTCAAATGCAGCCACGCAAAATGAATTCTTAACAATTCAATTCAAAAACGACATTTCATTGCAATTCTCAACAATTAAGCCTTGTATTACTTCAACTTTTTATCTTATTTGAAAAATCTGCATTTTACTTCACAATGAAAAGAGTAAATCTCATTTCATAATGAAATGAAATTGCATTCAAGACAAACAAATTTTCTTTGTCCAGTTGTATATTTTTTTGAATTCCTTCGTAAATGAAATTATCTCTCTGAGACTACAAGGAAGCTATTCTACGAGCAAGAAACGAATTATATTAATAATAGGTCTTTTTTCGATTTGCTCCCACGATAATTCTTTTGAAAGATGAAGAAATGCAGTATACGATATGCTTTTTCAAATTGAGTTGAGTATTTAAAAAGGTTTTTTTCAGACTGAACTATTTTGGGCGAATTTTTGTTTGACAACTAATAACATGAGCGCAGTAAATAAGCTTCTTAAATTGAATTTCAAGTCATCAAAATGAGTTTATCGCTAATATAAGCTCAGACTACGAGCTATCATGTATTACATCGTCCCGAAGAGAGAGCTTACTTTTTGCTTTCAACATAGAGGAAATGAATCCTTTTTCGCAAAAAAGGACTCAATGAATTTATCTTTCAAAAAAAAACGTCTATTGAAGGAAACTCATAAAAGAAGTATTACTCAATGACAGACTTCCTTCGTTCCAAAGACAAACAATCGAGACTCAAGAGCAATAGCAGCGTCAGTAGCAGAACTAACATCCGTTCCAAGTCTCATCCGGTGTCCGTTCGTTCCCAAAATGAATGAAACCGTTCAAATGGTACACGAAGTGTTTGTTCACACATGATACGAGACTTGGATGATGACGCGATGACTGAAGACTGTTGGGAAACAGCAGGGTGTATGCAAATCTGTCGCACTAAAAATTCAGATCACATTTCGTTGTCGCATCCTAACTGCCAACTCGCTAAAAAGGACCAACGATAAATGGACACTGGCATAAGAACGGTTTCCCGCATCGAAAGACGAGCATGACTCGTATCTGTGTATTTGCTTCCGCTTGTCACTTCTTTGTATTTGGCTGGGTAGAACTAAAACATTTTCTAGCAAATAGAGGATGGAAATTATTTGGTTGCCTTGGCCGGGGTGTGACAGTAGTATTTGTGAGTGCCGTGTGATTTTTTTACTAGTTTCCCTAAATCTAAAATTCAAATCAGCGAACCCAATCCTTTTCTTTGCTTTGCAGTTGTCTCCATTCATTTTGCCAACTGGATTTTGCAGCTTTCAAGGTAGAGCTGTCCGACGGGTAGAGCGTGGAGCAAAACTGCACAGAAAATACTCGTATATTTTTGAAATTCACGTAGCGTTGGGTTCTGTTAAGTAAATACGAACGGAAAATTTGATAACAGTGGAATGAATGAAGATTAATATTGTCCGCATGCAAAGAAAAGTGGCTTGATTAAGTAATTGTTTTATATTGCATATGATTGTTGAAGTTTTGTACTTGATATTTCAGAAATGGCCAATTAAATATTCTCTGATTGTTCTCTTAAAGAAAATGTTTTTTGGATATTAGAAGTCATTTGGTAGTCACAGAAGTATAAATAGCAGGTTTGTAAGAGAATGTCTAAGTCAGCTAGCAAAATGGAACACTAAAGCCGTTGATTTTTCAAGAAATTCAGTGAATTTAACTCCTGAATAATATTATCTCCAAACTCTTGCCAAAGCATTAGGCGACCTATATCCCTTCCCATGTGATGGCGAACGATCAAAAAACAGCTTGGCAATAGTGTGGATCTACCGTAAGATCTTTTTGACCAATACTCATGTAAAAGAGCTACTAAACTCAGGAACTTTCTAAATCATTGTTAAAAATCACTAAACGCTACGGCAACGGCTAGTTGAGCTGTGGATTGGTGTTTAAGCTGCGTGTATTTCAGCTTGCTCTGCAAATTTATGCAGCACTATTATAGTATTTTCAGAGATACGTCCATATGTCTAAAGAGGTTTTTAGACAAGTGTCTATGGGTAAGGATGTAGGAGTAGTTCTATTGTATTTAAAGAACTCTACGATTGTTATTACCCCATTTTTTATTTAAAGTTTTATTGACTATGATATTAATTGTAAACGTATTCACCGGGGAATTATGCCTATTTTCTACAGCAACTGACAGTCGAAGCGAAAGTTTTTCAAAACTCTATGGCTGCTACGTTTTCTCTGACGGAAACTAGTATTCCTCAGAAGGGTTGCCCCACGTCCTTGCGTCCATGCGTTTTTAGATTCCACGAGTTAAGTCAACTCAAATCCAGTTTTTTGAAGGCGGGACTAAAACGAAAGTGCTCTGATACGTTGATACCATAGACTTTTTTACTTTTCTTTCGCTCTTCGCCATTTGTAGATGATTAGTGGATGGTTTACCATACGTATGTTGATGTGCATGATAGTTTTAATATATGTTGATGTGGATGATTATTTTAATATTATTTAAGGAAAACCCTAACAAAGGGACACCGTTTTTTACTCATTTTTACTAACAGCTTAGTCCAAAGCTAACTTCACATTCTCTTCATTTAAAAACCGCCTTATGTTACGAAAACCACACTAAAGTAAGTGATCTCATTGCTTTACACGTACCATGCACAAAATTCTCAATATAATCAACAATTGAACAATGGTTAGTGATATTTCGCACATGCAAAAATAATTGTGGCGCACGGAAAATTTGAGCGCAAATAATTTTCGCTTCCCTTCAAGTATTAATTTTGGGCTATTTGGAAGTTTTTTCTTAAGTTTATTTTGCTGCAAGAAAAATAAATATATAATTTTATGCCCACTTTTAAAAATTACCGGAAACTTCTTTTGGCGTTGCATATGAAAAAACTGAGGCTGAGTATAAACAGTCCAGAAAGTGGGAGAAACTGAAACAAGTCCCAATGATTTATGTATCAAAACCTTTAACAGAACAAGTACGAAAAGCTGTCAATCTATAAAGAAGATTTGTCCAAAGAGTCATTTTTCTCAAGATGCTTGGAAGCGAAAATTCAAAACAACGATGAGTCAGTCAAGTCGCTCTTGGGAATTTATGCACGAAACACCTTCATTCTAGTTAACAAAAAATATCGAAAATTCTCGACTTTTAGTTGTGATGAACAATTTTGAAGACATTAAGTACGTTATAGCTACAGCTCTACAATTTTCATGGAATCTTTTTGATTTCGAATGCCGGAATTTAGTCGGCTATCAACCTACTTATTTTGTCATACATGCATCTTTCGAATATTTTAAAGTCGAATACGATCTTTGAATTAGCACCAAAAACTTAGCTAATCGTGCAAATGTTAATGATAATATTTCGAAAACTAAAAGAATATGTTTTGGTTCATTGTTTGTTATGAACATTCATGCAAAAGTGGGGAAAAATACAACTATCACAAGATGCGGCTGCCTTAATCATTTAAAAAATTAAGAAGAGGACCAGCAAAATAGTTTTAAATAAATTTAAAAAAAAGTCTGGTAAAAAAAATAGATAAACAGGGCTATAACCAACAAGAAAATCAACAGTATTTTAATCATATTTTAGAAAAATTGATCTGTTTTTACTTGTCAGGGAGATTTTATTTGTATTTGCAAAACTTTCAAAATTTAATTCCTGGGTAAGTTAAATAGTTTTCATTCTGATGGTTTATTTGATGCGGTAGTGAGAATGTATCATCGGTTCTACCCTTAATTGAATAAGCATTAATTCATTTATTGTTAACTATAATTTATTTGAGATTTTCATGCAAGTTTTTATTTTTATTAAAAAAAATAATTTACTTGGTGAATATTTAAAGAATGAAGCAAGGACTCTGGATAATAGTGATGAGTTTTTTTTTTAATTTTTCACCAGTGTTTTTAAACAGTGGACAGTGTAATTACAGCACTTTACGATTCACAGCTCAAAAGTGAAGATCAAATATGGCAGAGCTAAAAGACAACAATCAGAAATATTTCTAATGACTTATAAGTTGTAAACTGAAGATCATAATGCAACTTGGAAATTGTATTGAATTGAATTGAAACTTTTAAATCTGAAATTAATTCCTACTGCCTTCGGAGTGAGTCAGGTTTTTAAATTAAATTTCGTAAGCATTTTTATTTATGATTGAATATCGACAGAATCTTATGCAAACAAACTAAAGGGAACTTATAAATTGTTTCAATTTCTGCTTTGTTCCTAATTTATTTCAAAAAGTTGAAAATGTCCGTTCTATAAAAGCAATAGAAAATAGAGAACCCTTGATTTGTATGTTCATCAAAAGCATTTTCAACATACGAAACGACGATCCAGAAATTTGCTGTACCATTTCAAATTTTTTATGAAAAAAGATCTAACTAAATATTCTTTTAACGATTGGCCGACCCAATATTTCCGCTCAAACGCCGAGAATTCATAGCGATTTCTGGAGTCATTGCTGCTGCTGAAACGGAAATCTCTAAGAAATCAACCTCTTATTTAAACATTTAATTTCCCTGAACATCGATTTGAATATCCACGCATATTTTTACTTTAAATGATTGGGTTCTTTTTTCTGCAAATGCCTAAGTTCCCCTGAATATTGAGTTCGTCCCCGTATAGCATTACTGGAATTATGGTTCACGTAAAAGAACGCCAAACATGCTCAAAAAACTCTTATTTTAGAGGACCAATCCCCCCCCACCCCAAAAACACTAATACACAGCAAAGAACAAACAAAAAAATGACCGCAACTCTCATTTTGAAACAGGAGCAGATGTTGCTCCAAAATTGTGTCAGTATTTTTATAATTTAGCTTAAAATACCCCATAACCCAAAAACTCAATGATTTTGTTGGCTGTTTTCGCGGGGTTTTCACTCATCTTCTTGTGCAAGAAAATGAGCTTAGGCTGTTGGCTTTAATGGAACTAATTGTGGTGTTTTCATATATGTTTTGTAAATAAATGATAAGTAATTTTTTTTAATAGCTGTGAAATATAACACGAAAAATAAAGCTTGGGTCCTATTTTTTTTTAATACACTTAAAACTATGCAATTTTTCCATTTGGTAATAAATATTGTTGATTCAATTGAATACTGACGACACAAGTCATAATTTGAAGCTGTATTTGCAGTATTTTTGCATGCGTATAAACCGCACTTCGCTCTTTATCAAAAGGATTAATTTCAAAAATGCGTTTCGTTGGTCCCTGTAAAATGTACTTAAAAATGTGTTATGTTATAAAAACATAACACATGCATGTAAAGCATTCACTCAGTCACAATTTATTTTTAAAAATAATTGAATACTTTCGACCTTTCAACTATAAGCTTGATTGCACTTATCACAACAATTCTTCACATAAACTTCCAACCTTCCTAATCCAATGCAAACAAATTTATCCCTTCCTTGTCTCTAAGCCAACGTGCAACATTTTTACTTCCCAGCATCAGCAAATAATGTCATCCGGTAGAGGAAATCACCTTTGTCAGGACTTTCATCCATCCCTCTACAAATTTATATTTTCTTTTCTCCCCAAGACCATCGTTCATTCGATACCTTTACTTCCTAAATGCTACCAGATTCCCGTTAAGCACATCTTTAACCGCACCTGTAATAAGACCCAACTTGCATGTTTCAGGATATGCAAAGCACAAAATACCGATAGAGAGAAGACAGTGAGTTCTATCAAAAGTATTTTTCCCTGTTTCGCCACCACCCTTATTCTCTTCCTTGTAGCTTACGGTGGTGGCTACAAGTTCACAGTTTTAACACGTTGCCAAAGTCTTGGCTGTCTCCCGGTTAGGATAGGGCGGTATCGATTTTCGTAATCGCTAGTCGAGACGTTAATGCAAAATTAAAGACCTTCGGAAAAGGTTAAGCACAAGGAGTTGCATCGTGTCTTACTGATGCGTTTGCAGGGCGGGAAGCGTTTGTAGTTTATCTGATAAGGTGCGCGTTATTTTGCGGTGTATTTGCTTGCGGTAATGGAGTTTGAAACCGAACTTGAAGGGAGATTGCGAAAAAGATGTTATTCGGTATTATTAACGAAGGTCTATTTCAAAGGGATTTCCATGGAGAAAGCTTTAACGTTGTGATGGTAGTTTAGGTACTAAGAAATACCAAAAGCTGATACGTGTGCATGAAGGTAGGAAATAGGGTTTAGGAAGTTGAAACTGCTTCATGCTTGGTGATGCCATGAGTGCTGTTAATTTAAAATGAAAACTTTATTTTGAACATATTTGACACGTACACACGTCGATTATCGGCAGTTCAGAGAGTTTACCCATCATCGATATCAAATATCAAATATTCACGATACTTCTTGATGACTTTATTATGTTTTCTATACATAAAACTCATAAAATATAACCAACTTCTTGTATCTATACATATATTCTCCAAAACGTCTAAGAAATTATAGTTAACAGTAGTCTGCAGCGCAGAATGCGTAACTACTGTGACAATGAACCCAGCAGGCCTGCTCGTATCTCTAAATTAACAATGAGAGCCTACAAACCCATTTATCGAGCGCACTAGACAGTTAAGTGTAATTTATAGTATATGATACGCAGAAGGCAGTCCGTTGATAAGCGAACTCCACTCTTCCCTGCTAAATACATATCACATATGCCTATATAAAGAAAATCGCATACCGAAATTACAAGTGGTTCAAGTAACCTGTGGTAGCCTCTTCGACAGAATGCTTTGCCTCGTTTCCGTACAAGTGCTTTTGATTGTGGCTGTCGCTCAGATCGTTCAAGCAAATCAAGTTATTAACATTCAGAACCGTTACTCCGTTAACGATGTAGAAGAACTGGATCGATCGTCTTTAAGTTTCCCTGGGACGAAGTGGTGCGGGCCCGGTAACACTGCCAGCGGTTTCGATGATTTGGGAAAATTCATGGAGACGGATAAGTGCTGCCGGGCACACGACAACTGTGATAATATAGCCAGCGGAGAAACAAAATACGGACTAACGAATAATGACCCATTTACGGTGTAATTTATTTGAACGATTTTCTTGCTTATGCTGTTTTATTTCACCCTCCGACTAATGTGCTTTTATAGATTGCATTGTGACTGTGACAAGGAATTTAACGATTGTCTGCAAAACAGCAAAGAAGAAGTTGCCCCGGTCATTGGTGAGAACTATTTTCTTCTGCGTTCACGCTGCTACAAAGAGGAATACCCAATCAAAGGATGTCAGGAGTATGATAGACTGTATGTATTGTCTTAAAATTGTTAAATGGTTATAAAACTATCCCCAACGCACACAGATAACTAATACACAACTCAATTCTATCATATTATTCATATTGGCATCTCTCGTTCACTTACCACTCACACCAGGACACAGATTTTTTAATGAAACTCTTTTTTTGAAAAAGTGAATCTTTTCGCAGCCTGATTTTCCGAAGATGCATCAAATACGACTTGGACACGTCACAGCCCAAACGTTACCAATGGTTCAATCTACCATTTTATGGGGGCAAAGGATTCCGAATGAACATGAAACCAAGTGTCACTGAAGTAAATAGAAATGAAATCTATGATTCCATTGTTGAAGATGATTAAAAGAAAATACAAATATTTCGAAAGCTTTATTTCATTTTCTCCTGTAATTTTAATTGTTGCAATATGCTACATTCGTGTAAGTATGTATTTGCTTATACAGATGCATTTTGAATGTTTTGGGTTTTGAATTTTGAGACAAGAAAAAAACATGTTTAACCACATAGCCGTTGTGGAAAAAAATCAAAATCAAACCCTTTACTTGTTTGCAATAATCAGATACCACCATCATCACCACCACCGCTACTATCTTCATCGTAATCATCCAAATCGATTAATGCGCTTTTGAATTGCTTCTTGGGCACATCATATAATTTTATTGTTCGTCGTTATGAAACAACCACTGCATAGCATCCGTTTTCCTTAGCTCGAAATCCTTTTCGGGCTAAAGCTCATGGCTGCTTGGAAAGTTCCGAACAAGAGTCCGTTCAAGCGTTAACTTTTTGGGCTGTTAATCGGTTTTCAAAAGGATTCACCCAAACGAGCGACGATGGTCGACGATAAACTTTGTGCATCGTAGCAGCAATAGTCTTCCGTAGTTGTGCACAGTGCAGTTGGAAGGATGCACTCATCCTTAATTACATTATTAATTTTCGAAGTTCTAGTGTTCCGGAATTCCAATTCGCTGATGAATTTCTGATCAGAGATTATGAAGAAAATCATGGAACTGAAAATATGAGCTGGATACCAGGAACTATAGTTTTGATGAAAATATAAAAAAAAAAATACTGTCCTGGTCGTAGTAAATAGGGAAGATAAAGAAAATTGTGTATCTTTTAAAATCTAAGCAGGGGCTGCAAAAATTATATTCCTAACTTTAAATTTTTACATTAAACATTATTCTTTGGAATTTGCGCGTGCTGGTTTGAAAATATTCACTACTATTGTGATATCTTATCGACGTCACATAAAGGTCGCATGGACAATTTATCTTATTTCAGCTTATTAAAAATTGGCACGAATACAATAACAACATAATCCTCATAGGTGGAAATACACAATAACATAGTACCATTAAAAACAAAACAAAAATACAAAATAAGATAACAAAGGGTAATTAACTCACCATTGTCAAAGAAGCTGATGCCAACAGGCAATGTGCCTGTCATTTTTGTTGAGTACGGTCTGACAAATTGCCGTGGACAGATTTACATTGCAGCAGCGTCTACAATTCGTGGAAATTTATTTCCTAGATCAGTATTCAGTTGTGCAAACTCAATGATCACTTGGTTGGTTCTATGGACCGCATGATCGTCCATCAGCACGAGCTATTCGCCATGTGATTGCAATTTTTCTGGACCGTTGGCCAAAGACAAGATAGAGAACAGTGCATTCCGAAGAGAATATCGCAACGGTGGAAGAATCCAGATTTGTCGATTCGCAGGCATGCGCAAGAAGTTGGGATTTGTACATCCACTTTTGAAAAATTTTGCGCTAGGATCTCGGTATAAAGGCTTACTAAATCCAATTGGTGCAAGAATTAAAGCTGTATGACCATTGTATGCATCGTACGCTCGGAAAATGAGCGGAAAATCAACTAGAAGTTTACCCTCTGTTGTTTTGTATAGGCTGAATTGCCGCATCTACAAAATCAGAATAGGGCTGACTGTTAGGAAAGTTTTTGTAATTTTTTATCATTTCTGTACGATATTTTCAAATGGTAATGATCAGTGGCAATAAACAGCAAATATTTGGATTCTGAAAATTTGAAGACTACTGCAGTTGGTAGGTAGTCCTATATCTGTCAGTTTCCATATAACTTGTAATGCAGTCATCGCAATGAAATGGAATTTTCAGGGCGAATTGACCTTAGCGTGAAGCAGATGTGGCATATTTTTGGCTTTAGTGTTAGCAAAGGATTGTCAGCACCAGGCATTTTCGTTTTTTTTTTTGTGCCAACAATGCTCCCATTAAATATTCATGTGGCAAAAATCTGCAATGAAAATAATTATTCAATATTTAAATTTTCTAAGTTCTGGAAATTTTTCCGATGGCAGCCCCAAATATCTTTCTATCCCTGTAACTTTCGAAGAAGTCATCGAATGAAAACGAGATCCACTGGGTTGGATGATTTTGGCATGAAGCGGTTATGGTAAACTTTTGTGTTGCAATGCTGGTAAAGTGTTGTAATTATTGAGCATTTTCATCATTTATGTTAATGGGGATGTCAATTTCAAAGTTTTATAAGATAAACATTCAATAATGAATATGATTATTAATTGTTTTTTTTTTAATTTGTGCGAGTGGTAGCCTTGAAAACTTTCTACTCGATGAGTTTCGATCAAGTCTTCGGATCAAAGTTGTGCATGAGCTTTGAAACAGATTGGTTGTAATAAAGAGCACGTGTACTAGAATATGCATTCAAAATCTGGACGATTCTTTCGAAAATCACTGTTTCTAGCGTTTTCTATGCGCTCGAATTGTTTTTAAATTAGAGACTGTATCAGTGTAGAGGAAACAAATTAGCTTGGGTTTTAATATAAAGCACTCTAATAGTAGGGGGAAAGGCTTACAATAAACATATTCAAGGCCAGGAAGTATTGTTTAACTCAAAACTAATACTGGATACAAATTTTCATGACAGTGATTAACAGAATCGGGAGTGCATATGCTGAATAAGCTTTGAAATCCAAATAATTTATTAATTTTTTGATGGGCTACCAATCATGACTGAATTAGATATTTGTAAAAATTAATTTTTTTCCCATTAATTTCGCAGCTTATTCAAAATTATAAAAAGTTAAAATTGAACAAATAAAAAATACCGTATTTGTGGTGTAGAATCAAACCTTTAGAGAGCAGAACTCCTACTACAAACCGAGTAAGTAGAGAGGTTGAGTTCTTTTGCGAGTCCCATAATTAGTGGATTGCTGTAAGACTTTCACTTGGTTTATCCAGTACCAGGTGAAAGAGCCAATCTGATAGATTGCTATGGTACTTTGACAAACTGGTCTGAATGCTTCTCTACATCTTTACACGGGGTGTTGATGAAATAAGCAGCACCATAACCTCTTTAATATGTGCATAGGCAAGTTTCCAAAGTGTTTGCAAAGCTTGACGTATCCAAATCTGCTGGACCTGATTATATCCCATCCATAGTTCTGTGAAGCGCTGCGTTTCTTCTGAAGCTAAACTTCAGGGCAAATCATTTCATTTATTAGGATTTTTTATTTCTTTATTATATCAGAAAATTTGTTTTTTTATTCTTTTGTTTTTAATTTTTGTTCATATAAGTCTATCTCTCACTGTAGAATTTGGAATCTAACCATCGAAATGAAAACTTGCTAAAAAAGAGGGGCTTGTGATTTTTCAAGCTCCAATTACTCCTACCTTTTTCGTCAAAAAATTCTGTCAAAGGATTTTGAAACTAAATTATTAGTTCTCAATTAATGAGCTATCTAGATTCTCATAGACTAATCAATGACAAACAGTACGGCTTTCGTTCTGGTCGCTTCGATGGGGACTTGATGACGTTTCTCACTGAAAAGTGGAATCGGTATCTCCATAAGTTTGATGATCAAAGTCATTGCGCTAGATATTTCAAAGGTCTTTGATAAAGTCTGGCATGCCGCCCCTTTAGACAAACTCTATGATTTCGATCTGACTCCAATCTCTGAAAATGGATTGAAAATGTTCTCAACAATCGCTCACTTGAAATCGTCCTAAACTGGAACTGTGGAACTGTGGAACTGTGTCAAATAGCCATACCATTAATGAAGGGTTTCCTCAAGGCACTGTCCCTTCTAAAACTCTATTTCTTTTATTTATTGGTGATCTGCTATCTCAAACCTTCAATCCAATCCATAGTTTTGCTGATGACAGTACCTTTGATTTTATATACTTCTTTGATTCGTTGGCTGACTCTCACGGAAACGATACTGCCATCAATCGAAATCATATGTTTGAACGATAAACAGTGCCATTTCAACAATAGCCGCTGGGGGTGAAGCGAACCATATCACATTTAATGCTTTCAAAAGTTATATCCAATAAACTTTGTGCTCCTTTCACTTCCCAAATCATTTTGGTCGCTGGAGTAAGTATTCCTGACTCACCAACGCTAAATACACTGGGTATCAACATCTCCAATAAACTTAACTGGGCCAATCACATTTTCGCAGTTGTGAAAAATGCAACGAAATCCTTAGGCTACATGAAAAGATATAAGAAATACTTGACTCCATCTCAAATCTCATATTAAACAGAGACTTGAGTATAATAACTCCCATATTTGGGCAGGAGGAGGTCACACTGCACTGTGCGCGTTAGACAAAGAGCAAAGGAGAGGTTTCAAGCTTATAGGCGATGAATAATTTGCCCACGAAGGAAATTTTGGCTGTCTTCCACTTCTATATCACTTCTTCAATGGCCGTTGTTCTAATTAATTACTCGATCTAATCCCTGAAGTTGATATCTCCTTGCGGAACACGCGGCGCGTTAATCGCGCATATTTTCATATCTTTCATGTTGGTGTCAATAACACTGTCAAATTTCATGAGCCCATTTTATCCAGATTAATACGAATGTAGAGCAGTCTTCCATCTACTGTCTTTCCCGATATCTACAGCCCTCGAGTGTTCAAGCAGAACGTACACAGGTACCTCTTTCACTCTCAACTCTTCCCACTTCTTATCCTAGCTTTTCTCCTGCCAAGGCTGTGCATTAGCATCATAGGGCTACCCTCCGAGCTCCGGCATCATCATAAAAAAAAACTTATTCGTACAAACTGTTTTTATTCCTCATGAAATAATTATTCAAAAAGAAATTCGAGTCAAGTGAAAAAATATGATTGAAAAATTGTTTCTGAAAATAATCACATTGCCTTGACTTCGGAGTATTTCACAAAGGATCAATATTTTCCTTAGCACATCATTAATTTGTTTCATAGCATATATGCTTCCATGAATATCCTTGCAGCATGTATACCTATATGAATTTCACAAAGGATCAATATTTTCCTAAACATTTTATTAATTTGTTTCAGAGCATGTATCATTCTATGAATGTTCAGCTCTCTAAGAACGGGAATATTTGTTAATATTATTTAATACATTGAATAACCCGTTGACCTATTTATTCTCATGTCGTGCTCATTTCCATCATTACAAAGTAATCAAACATTATATCATATTTTTTTCAATATTCACTCATTACTCTCCAAACTTCATTTAAAAAAACATCACAGGTACCAGCAATATTACAATTCAGCTACTCAAAGCTAGATATGAAAATATCACAACTTATTTTGAATCGAGCCTAACACGAAACCGCATTCAAGAAGCTAATTGATTCATAAATATTTAATGACGGTAAATCACTTCAGTCATTAGCGAAATTCGAAAACATCACCAGGAAAGGCTGAATCATGCTTCCCGGCATGAATATTCTTTATTAGTCTCTAAAGCCATTGACTTATGAATTTACAGGCCATGAACGCTGCTATTTCATCACTAAAAGCATTCAGATGAAATCTAGGGGAATGGAGGTGTGAAAGTGGAATATTCAAGTCGTAGGAAATGATATTAGTTTTAATGGTTCTATTGAAAAAGGATTCGGTATGGTAGTCACATTTAAACTATGATAAAATTTAATATTTTGCAGCCTATGTCTACTTAATTTCACAATATTCAGGATATGTATTCATCCCGTCGGTAAATATTCGCTCGAAGTTTCATCCAAAATAATATCTGCTTTGATCCCACACTTCCTTCACAAAAATTCAAAATTTATTTTTGTGATCTTCCTCAATTCACGAAATTCAGAACTCCAGGCTCTATCCAGCAATTCAGATCAGATTGGTGGCTGATACTAGACAGGAAACCATACCAGCCGGAACTTATTTTAATATATTCACCCTAGCGCAACGTTCGGTTCCAATGAGAATATTGCCAAAGCCTGACAGTGTGCAAAATGCTTCGTTTTCGGGCGGATGTGAAGAGGCCCTTTGAGACTTGTGTCGGCTCGATCCTTCAACGGATATTTCTATGGATTGCTAATAATACTTAATTAAGCAGATACTCCTTTGTAGCGATTTTCGAAAGATTAAAGACTTTCGAAAGTGTTTTCGACAGCAAAGCTAATGAAATCCTCACGCTCTTGTTTCAAGCCTCTTCTTTCGTCCTGTTGCTACGTTAGGTGTGTAGGTATGTACTTAAAATTGATATTACTGACCTTTCGGGAAGGTGTGTTTCCGTTTATTAACTCGGCGTGTTTACATTCCGATACAAGATTGCCAGCACTTGAAGCAGATCCGAAACCTATTTGTCTTCAGAAAATGGATTTAGGCTTTTGCTTTGATGGAAGGCGGATTATATTGAGATAAGACATCAAGAGACTAAGTAGGACGAGATATAGAGACAAGTTACGACTTAAATATTCGCTTGTTGGGAATTAATTCTTCGGATGGGCCAACAAATTTGTTTGGTTTGCTTTGCTTGTGTGCTTGAATGTTTTTGAGATTAATTCATCAAAAATGCTGTAAGTTTGACAAAAATCAGATATTAGCCTACTGATGGAAATCTGCTTATTACTTCATTTTTGATCGGAGACATGCGCAGAGGTATTAAAAATTCAATGAAGAATGGGTATATAAAGGTTACATAGTGTTCATTTAAGATAAAATTATTGATAGTTGTAGTTTGTTAATGTTGCAGGCTTTACATTAACGGGAACTGACAGAATGGAAAAGCTTAAAACTAATTTACTCTATTGGCAGCTTCTGAAAACTACCTTGTTTGCCACGAACTCCATCAAAAGAGTAGTCCTAGAGATTTCAGGACTTTTCATTCATTTTATAATGGGCTAAATTTTACGGTTTCGACTGATTAATTTCTATTTTGCTTTTTAGTTTTTAACTCTCATCAATATTTTTCATCCAACCAGTCATTTTATCAAATCAAAGTCACATTCATTTTGACGCAACATACACAGATTCAACTCATTCTTCGTTTTCACAAACTATCAATGTCTCTCTTTCTCAATCGACTCCTGTTTGCTCTGTTCTTAGTAGAAAATCTTTTCAAATCCAATTAAGTCAATAAAAATTCCTTCGCGTGGAAACGATCGAATCTTTTGCATTGATAGACTGAGCTGCAATTGAGGTGGTCACGCCGGATTGAACACGTATGAATCGCATAAAACCGAAATGAAACCACAGGAACGTTCCTCAGCAGTGATGAAAACCATTCTATTTACCACCTTCCTCTATTCTTCGCCGGTCATAAATTGCAAATATAAAGCCTGCATCGGAATCGACAAGTCGACTTGACATCGTTCCCTACCCACGTCACTAGTTGAGATCGAGAGCAGACAGGAAGTTTTCAATGGTAACAGAAAAAATGGATGAACCGTTGAAAATTGTTAATCCTCCCCATCGAAGTGCGTGCATGCATATGTGGTGAGCAGATAACAGGACGAAACGTACGAATATCACCATCTATCGCCCTGTGCAAGGACTGCATACTGAATCGATATGGAAACGGAATTGAAGCTTCTTTTAACTTTAACAAGTTGTCTGTAAACTAGTGCATTTTCAAGTCCCGTTTTATATTCGGTTTATTAGAGAACATGCTGCAGTTACAACATTCAATGAAATACATTTAACTGCTTATGCATTCATGACCAAGCGCTACAAAGTTCTCTACTTGAAAAATTTTGTGTACCTACTTGCTGCACATTTCATATTACATTTAATGTATGCTTTAATCCTTCTCGGAAATTTAATATTTCCGCTCGTGTCAACGAAAAAAATTCTGAAAGTTTCAATGATTGAAACATTATTGCAATCATTTCAATAAATACGGTATTTCGTCTCTGCTTCTCTCTCTTTCTAACTGCCTGGCTGGCGTCGACTTAAAAGACTTTGTAACTTTGCAGACGCAAATATCTTAAAACTTTTCCTTTCAATATTTCTGTCACGAAAGCAAAGCATGAACTTCGAACTGACGGTGAAACTCTTGAATGGTTGCAGCTTCGAAGGATTTGAAAGGGAAGATAAGTCATGTTTTCTAATGAATAGAATTTTTCTACAGCGCTTCATGATGATATATAATCATCTACCGTGAATGGGGCTGGTAAATAATGGAAATTATTTTTAATTTCTGGATGGATGTTGAAATCTAAAGTCTTTAAAAATCTTTAAAAAAAAATATATATATAAAAATATTCAAGATGGTACGATCGTCGCTGGGCTGTCTAAATTTCAGAATCACCTGACTTGATCCTAGCCAGCATATTCTATGAATTTCATATTGATTTGATCTTTGATCGATCGTTTACATTTACTCAAGTATATTTTTCATGCACATCACTGTGCCCAATTTCATAGTGAGCTGAGGATTCTGTGCGAGGTTAATTCAATAATAATTCAAATTTTTGTTGCCTACTCTTAGACATTTTGCGCCTGAATGGGGATGAAAATTTCCAAAATATTACCACAACCAAGCGTAGCATATATTTCATATTCATCTTCTATACTTAGTTTTTGCAAACATTTATAGCCCAGTCATTTTAGCATAAAAAAGGGGTCAACCTCGAAATGAGAGATAATAAGCTGCATTTTTGTATACACCTTCATTTTGGCGTTCTAAAAATTGTCTCTTGCGTCGTAAGCTTTTCAAGGTCAAAGGTGAGAAAAAACAGTTTTTTCGCGATTATCTTGGTTTCTACTGCTCCAATGAAGTTAACATCTATATTAAAAATTGTAGAGCATACAATTTGCGACAAATTTTATTTGAAATATTTTTTCATGCGCTCAACCGTTTTTGTGATAGAGGGCGGTGAGCGCACATCACTCAGCCATACGTACTGTAATGCAAGGTCAACCGTGAATATATGTGAATACTACCTTGAATTTTGAATTATTTGTATTATTTATCAGTTAACACATTGTATTTAATAACATTTTACATATTTTTAATATATTCATTTAATTATACTTACCTTCTTTGTGTCATTAAAAACTAATCAAATGAATATATGTAAATTTATTGAGAGTAGATTAAGTTCGAAAATGGTTAGGGCATGATTTAGAGCCCCAGGAATGGAGTTGGGTGCTCCAAAATGAATTCTTGGAGCCAATGGCAACAATATTACCTACCACCAGCTTCTGATGAATTACTTAATACTCTAGTCTGTAATTGTAAGAATAGATGTGGGGCACGGTGCGGATGTAGAAAATCGGGGTTGCAATGCCCTTTAGCTTGTGGCGAGTGTAATAAAGAAAATTAATACTTTTGTTCTTTAAATTATTAAAGATTTATAGATTTTCACTACAATTCAATTTAAATTGTAAGAAATGTACAGCTGCTGAATAGAGATAATATTAAAATACATAAACTCGTTTTACTTCTACTCAAAACTTACTTTGAATAAATTAATATAACTTTAAGATATATAAGCATATAATAAGTATGATATATTATCTAATATCTAAAAACATACACATTTTAAAAATAAAATACTAAATTGTTTGTCTACTTAAAATCTACTTTCAATAAATTTACATACACAATAATTATTTCATTTAATGAGTTTTTAATTACACAAAATAGGTATATATTATTAAATGAATATATTAAAAATATGTAAAATGTTATTAAATACAATGTATTAACTGATAAATAGTACAAATATTTCAAAATTTAAGATAGTGTTCACAAATATTCACGGTTGACCTTGCATTACAGTACGTATGGCTGAGAGCTGCGCGCTCATCTCCCTCTATCGCAAAAACAGTTGAGCGCATGAAAAAATGTTTCAAATAAAATTTGTCGCACATTGTATGCGCTACAGTTTTTATTAGAGATGTTGACATCATTGGAGCAACAGAAACCAAGATAATCGCAAAAAAACTGTTTTTTCTCCCCTTTGACCTTGAATAACTTACGACGCAGACACGAGATTTTATGAGACTTTTGAGCCAACTTTGAGAATTCCAAAATGAAGGTGTTTACGAAAATTCAGCTTTTTATCTCTCATTCCGAGGTTGATTGCTAATTTTACTGGGCTATTTATGTCACAAAAATATAATATAGAATATATAATTTATTTTATTTGTATAATGATTTCAAAAAATTCGACGAAAAATGCAAAACGGAGCTTGAATAATAAGATAATCTAACGCAATTTGCAATGGTATAGTCAAAATAATTGAAACTATTAAAATAATACATAACATAATAGAAAACATCATGGAATCTCTTCCAGCGCTTTAATTATGAAATACTATATTTGCACATTAATGAATATCAAGTGGATATAAATATCGCTCCCTAAATTCAATAATTTTAAATGTTAATTATAGCCAGAAAAAATAAGGCTCGAATATTGAACTTTATATTTCTAAACGCAACAATGTTTGGATGCTGGAAAAGTGGTAAAATTGTTTTGGCTACCACTTATCAATCTGAAGCGAGAGCTTGTTAACAGTGCCCACTGTTTAAGCGAGTCGAGTTTGGGCGAGAAAATTTGCTTCAGTTTTTGATTGAATGACGTGACAAATTTTAAGATCATCAGCGTAAAGTAAATGGGGTACACTCTAAAAATTGGGTCTATAATTAATACATAAAGGTTATTGATTTGTGATCACGGTTCCCTTCTTGTATCAAATCGCAAATCGCATAGACAACGTATATCGTCTCTAAAGCTTATCACAACCAGCGTAAATAACAATTAATGATTTCCAACTGCAAGTGGTCACACCAGTCAAGTATGCACTGTGTGCTGGTTTCTGATGAGAATCAGTGCATGCTTTCGAAACCACTTTGTCAAATTAAAATTTTCAAGATAAATAAAAATTTTTTCAATTTTAATCATCCTGAAAAAACAATTCCAATCTATAATTAATACTTTGATAATAGGAAATATATTCATTTTTTCGTTTAAAATAACGAATCACAAATTTTTTTAAACATTCGATGTGCATTTTTTACTTTTACGTCATATCAGCTGAATAATACACAGCTTTTTGTAAATTGAAGCAAAAAGAGTGTAAATTTACTAGTTTGCTATTCACCTTTGCGCCAAAGCCATTAAATTGCATCATTTTTTTAGGGTAAAATTACACGATTCGGTCGTAAAAAAAAATATTCTTTTTACGCACTTTTGTAAATTTACATCTTTAATAGTAGGAAACCAGTTTCCTACTATTATAAGGGTAAAATTCAACCAAAATTTTTTTGAGTGTATATAGTATATGAAATAAGACGTCTGATAGAAGAACGCCAACATGGCTACCTTCTGATACACCAGGAGAAACTGAAATTTTTCACGACAATTATCTGTGAAACTTTACAGATTGGGTTTGATGGAGAAGGTAGGAACGTAGCTAGCTGAGTAAAGGTTCTGCGACTCTGAAATTCTGCAGCTTCAGAATGAGGGTAGAATGATCGACTTTGTTGAAAAGCTTAATTATATCTGTGTAAACATGGATTTGGTAACCTTTCCCCATTTTACAGAAAATGAAAAAAAATTACACATGATAAGCGAACTACTACTGGTCCTTACTAGAAGATAACCATAAAAAACTTAAATGCATCTTATGTTTTAACTAAGAATTAAGAAAAATATTATCAATTTTTTATTTTATTTTTATTTATATGGCTTTCAAATTCCCAAATTTATATTTATTAGATATGTTATTAGTTTTATCAATTATTGTAAGATTGATTGAATAAATATTTACAACAAAACAGTCATTTTTTCAGGTGTCTAAAATGTTTCAATGTATTTATTTCAATTCAATATTTTTATATGAGTCTGTTGACAAATTTCTAACCTGATGTCATTTTTCAAATCCCCCAATCAATTTTTGAATCCCCCTACATAGAGTCATCGCACCTGTGCGAACCTGATCAGTATATTCAAATGATAGTTCTGCTTTTAAAGCAAAAATTCTCCAAGAAATTTCTTATATCATTTTTTTATGACCATGTGCTCATTTGATTTATCTCTATACCCTCTACAAAACAGCGATAAACGGTCTTTTATAATGGTCCTATATTAATGGCTTTCAGGTGTTCGCATATGATTTTTTTCTTATGATTTTTCTGTATGATATGTTTATTTTAAACAGTCAGTAAAATTATCAGGGAAATTAAAACTTGTGACACTTACCACCTTACAATTTCTTACATAATAAGCTTCAATGATCTTGTAAAATGAAATAAATGTTAAAATCTTTACAACTACCCTTTTGAATGATTTTAAGTAAGCTTATATAATACAAACTCGTGTATAATTTATATTCAATAAAAACTATAATATTTTCATCTAAAATTTAAGTATATTTTTAATATTTGAAAATACAGTTAATATTTAAAAACAGAAAATTTGTTCACTATTTTTTTTTTATTGATGTGAAGAAACCGCAGTTAAAAAAATGGGTCTTTTTAAAAAAAATGTTCTGGTCTTCTGGTCACTCGTGTCGTGAAATTCATAAGCCCTGGTGCGTACACATATCATGCACATTTTAATGCCGTATTATTTAACTTGATTTATTGTAATATTTATACCATATTGATCGAATAACACCGGCAGTTCCTAAAAAGAAAACAATCATTAGGTTGTTCCTCAGACTATTATACCTTTGTTTCCTGTTTTTTTCTAAATGATTCAAAGGAAACTTATCGCAAAATTCATTACCAACGCAAATATATTGCATGAAGATATTTTCAAGCATTTTGTTTTTGAATTTGCAGCAAAATTTTGTCCAAGAAGTAAAAGAAAAGCTTGCATTAGCGATATAAAATTTTCGTGATGGGTTCATTTATTACGTATCAGATGTTATTTAATGTCTATCGATCAAAATAACAGACTAATCTCTATCAAAGTCCATCAAAGACTATTACCGGAAAATAAGTTAAAAATTGTTAGTGAATAATTGCCTAAAAACTCATGGTCCCCGAAGCAAACCACTATTGCGAATGAGGATTTTCGCAGCCATTTATAATACAAGAAAAAAATTGCTGAATTTAAAATATAATAAACGTATTCACCTTCCCAACCGTAGCAGCACCATGAGGAGAATAGTGCTCCCGAACATTAGCAAAGACTTCACTTCCAACTGACGTACCGGAATCCATTGACCCTAATGAAAATTTGTTACGACTCGAAGCTATATAGCACATATATTTAAAACTCGCCACTAGCTTTTATTGGTCACAAAAAACAACTACAACCATGCTAACACATAAAGGTGTATGTTCTTCCGTTCTACCATATATTTTGTGTTTTATAACTCAATAAACTGCCAGCAGGTTAAAAACGAAAAAAAAAGCGCGTAAAAGAACAATTAAGCAAATGGATACTAATGTCTGAAAAATGGCATTTCTACCACAGCTGAAAAACGTGTTAAACTGCAAAAATATAAATTAAATTTTATGTTCAAAGCTAGTGCTACCTTCAGTCTGACGGTGAAAAACCATTATTTTCCAAACTAAAGAAATACACATTTGAAATCTTTGCTCAATCCTTCGACATAATACAAATAAGTCCTAATATGTGAATTTGAGCGTTCAGCTGGAATACATGTTTTGCCACTTCTCATGTGAATAACGGTAACCTCTAAAGACTCATTATGCATCCAAGAAAATTTCGAATGAAGCATAAATGCATATCCGGTTCGTAGTGGAAATTTATTTTAACCCTTCGCCCAAAGCTCCAATTCATAGAAAATATTGACTTTCTTGGGAATAGCTCGTTTCGCTACTCGAAACTAAACAGGTAACATAATTTCTTACAAGGAGCTAAATATAGGTCTGGATAGCATTATCCAGCAATTATAAGTCCATTGCCAATTTTCCTTTCCTAGCTATTTCGGAAATAGCTACATCCAAGACGATGACTTGCAGTTCAGCCTTCTTCTAACTACCTCTTTCACATATGAACATATATAAGTTTCAACCTGTACACTACTTCCGCCATTAATAACGGGTTAACGAAACACGACCACCTGTTGATTCTTTGGCAATTACCATCCCTTCAGTTCAAGCAACTATTCAATTTCGTCGCAAAACAAATTAGCATAGTTGCTTGATGTTGCATGTAAGAGACATCAAGTCGTATTCAACTAATTAAATTCCCATACTCAGATGATGCAAACGAAGGATCCTACCCTTGCCCCATCCACCAACATGTCAACTAACTTGAAACGTTCCACAAATGTCCAAATGGGAATTCAATCCATCATTCGCATGTCACATACTGATTAATACGTCCAACGAATTTCTTTGAAACAACACACGGCCGCCCGCCAGTCTCGAAATTCAGATTAGCGTCCGAAGGCATTCCGTCACTATATCTCATCCGCGTCAGTTGTATCGTTAGAGAATTTGCATTTTCAATTTCCTTAAAAGTAACGAGTGTGACTAAAAACTAAAATGGATTTCGAGCAATCATCCATTCACAGAAATGTTAATAGTACCCAATCAGCGAACTCATTACAGTGGTAACGATTTTCTCATCTATGGTGTCATTGTACTTAAATTGCTGTTTCAATTTTCGTTCTGTGCAAGGATTCCGGGACAGATGAGAGTTCGCTGGGGAAGTGAAATATCCGGCATTTCACAGACAACTGAAATATTAGCAAAACAAAATATCAAATATGGAAATTCAGCTCAAGCGGCCTGGGGAATTTTATTGGATTACTCGAGGATAAGTACGATACATGGTGTACGGTATATGGTAGCTAGGCGTATGTCCTGGTGGGAGAGGTAAGTCATTTAGATAATAAAATTGTTCTAATCTGTAAAAGATTTTTTTTTGGATTTTGGGTTTGTTGAAAATGTTTATCTATGTTAGTTCAAATCAACAGATTATGGTGTCCTGGAAAAATATAAAAGTTTTACGGCAGCTTTTAGTTCTGGTGGTCTTTGAATAAAAAAAAATCAATGTACACTGTTTACACAATATTTGGATTTATTCAAGTGATTTGATAGAGCTTCATACAAGACCATATAAATAACTATCGTACTTTGACAAAACAATAAAATAAGAATTCAAGTAAACGACGAAAAATAGAATGATACATAGAAAAAAACCACTACAAAAAAGTCTGCAGCGATGACTTTTTTGATGACGTGCCAAGTTTTCTAAATTATTTAAAAATGGTATTATTTGTCGAAGTCGAGAACAGTCGAATTTCTGTGCAGTTGTAAACATGAACTGTGTGTTATTACTAATGTTCGAAGAACATTAGCATTAAAATCAGTTTGGCCAAAAATTCAAATTTATATATATATATATATATATATATATATATATATATATATATATATATATATATATATATATATATATATATATATATATATATCTATATACATATATATATATACAAATATATCATCAAAAAATTTCAGTGAAAAAATCTGAGGAACGCTTCATCCGATTGAACTGAAATTTTCAGGATACATTGGTGTATATGCAGAATAGTGTCACGTCTCACAAAAAGCTAAAATTCTTTAACTCTTTGGCATCAGCGGCCATTTAAGTGATATTTTTAATATACCTATTATTCCGTCCACAAATATCTTTTGCAAAAAGTAATTTACCGAAATTTGTTTTGAATGTGTTTCAAATGTGAATCGGATAATGTTTTGGAATTTTTTGACCCCATGTGTGAGCTAATTGCCTGAAAAGAGATCGGGAAAATTTAAAAATGTTTAATTTGCGATAACTTTTGACGGAGCTATCAAATCATTATGAAACTTTCAGGACATATTGATATTATTAGGTTGTAAATCTGTGTAGCTTTTATTGAGCATGTTGGGAACCCTGTAGCTAGGACAGGCGCTGAAAGTGAAAACCTTCATGTCATCGACTCTGCTGATAAATTGCTTTTTGGAAAACAAGCCACTCATATATAAATCTTATGCTTTATCTACATAACCAAAGTAAAACATTTGAAATTTTACAATGGGCAAGAACGGTAACCCTTCTCCAATTTACCTATATTTTTATCATCAAAAACTTCTATTCGTCGGAGCTTACGAGCCGATAATCAGATACAGCTGAAATTTACAGAATGTATTGGTCTTAAGTAGGACCAAGTCTGTGGGCAAAGCGGGCTATTCTGTGCCAGTGGTACCATCTTGAAAAAAAACTGCTTTTAGCCCTATAGACTCTGATTCAGTCATTTGATTTGTACGAAATTCACACAATAGCTGAACCGTACTTTAGACCACGTTTGGTAGAAATTTGGTTGAAAAATTCGGTTGGAGCTACCAGCTATGGTAATTTTGGTGTCTTAAATTTTGAAAATTCGCTCAGGAAAATAATGCTTTTTGCCCTATAGCTTCCAGTACAGTCACGGAATCTAACGAAATTCAAATGGCAAATTAAACTCATTGTAGGCAATATTCAGTAAAAATCTAGTAAAAATTATGATAGGGCTGCCAGCTATGGTTGTTTTTGTATTTTTTTGCCATATCTTTAGTAAGCGATTTTATCATAGAATTTTCAAATCGCAGTGATCTTATCGTTAAAATAAACACCAAATATTAAGATCTAGATAATTTGAAAGCTTTTGCGAATGATAACCCTAAATTTCTTTGTGTCCCTTTAACTGCCAATGCAGTGATCGAATCAATACGAGATTCGCAGAGCAAGTTGACTCCAACGTGAGGCAAATGTGACAAATTTTTGTCTTCGGTGCTTTCCAAGGGCTGCCAGCATGAGGCATTTTGTTATTTTGCGGCTTATTGCAGTAGGCTCAATACCTTTCAAGCAAGTTTCCGTGCTTCATGTTTTAGCTGGATGGATTTCATGGAGCTGTTCCATCTTTTCATCGATTCGGCTGCGATAACATAGCCAAAGTAAAATTGTACAAAGCAATGAAAAAGTTACATATTTGAACTGAACCGCAAGGCCCTGTTTACACATGCGTTCATGTGTTTAAACCAGTTTTTTAGAAGGCAGGCGTGAAGTGAAAGAAGCGAACATAAGGCTGCATATAAACGAAAGAATAAACACTACTTTTGAACACTACTTTTGAACTGCATTACTTTTGAACACTAAGGAAATAATGTTATAAAATTATATTTTTGAATTGACTATTAAATACTGTTAATTTTTAAAACAACTGTACTCTAAAAAATAATTAATTTTTTAATAACAATCTCAATGCACAAAAACTGATTTACATTGCTTGGGCCTTTCTTTTAAGGAAATTATTTTTGGATTCCAATTAAGTATTGCCAATTTCTTTTCCAGTCTAATTTACGAGCCAACCGACGTAATGATGAATTGTATAAAGGCTATTGTTCAGATATGATAGTGTCAAAAACTAATATGGCTTTTTTTGAATTAATTGAAGTTTTAAAGTTTCTTGGTAAATATTTTATCATTATCGATATTACGAAAACAGTTTCCGGCATGTAAAAAGAAAAACTGGTTAGAACTGTTCAAATAGTAGTTTTGGTGGAAATTGACGCCGCAAAAAATATTTTAATAAAAAGTATGTCGTTTGTGTCCAAAGTAAACTGAACAAATTAAATTTCAAAAAATAACAATGGGAAGATTAACATTTTGTTTTTAAATTTCTTATGGCAGCTAGCAATTTGATTGACAATCAATATCAAAGAAGAGCTTTTATGCATACACTCTTTGGTTTGCTTTTGTTCATTTTATCTAATATAACCTAAGTAGTGCGTTTAAATTTTAATCTCTGCATGAATTCGAATTTCCATTTACATTGACTAGTACAATAAATGAATAACGTGAGTTTGGTATCCAATGTTTAAAACACTTATACAAGCACGAAACTTAGGTCTAAGATATCAAAGTCAATAGACGCGTTTTTTGCTCCTCGTATACATAACAGAGCAATGCTAGCCAGTGCAGACGCATTGGATACATCAGTAACTCCTGTTATGGAAAGGGGGAGTTGTTAGGCGTGTTTCTTTGCTCCCCCTATATATAACAGAATAATGCTATCAACTGCAGACGCATTCGAAACAACAACAACAACTCCCCCTTTCCAGAACAAGAGTTTTTGTTGTTTCCAATGCGTCTGCACTGGTTAGCACTGTTCTGTTATGGATATGGGGAACAAAAAAACGCGCCTATTACATATATTCATACAAAACATTTTTAATTTTTGGAATTGCATATTTTTTCTGTTGATTGATGCAATTGTTTTCTGTGATATTTGATCAAGTTTTCCACCACAATTTATTTTAGAAACCTTCAAAATAGATCAATAGTGATCATTCAAAAATATACATTCAACATAAAACAAGAATTTTAGTCGATTCGTGTCTTGGCTTTCCAACTGATTCTTCTTCTTATATTTTCAAGTATATCTTGATTTTCACCATCTTCCACAATTGAGTGAAATTTACTTTTAGTAAATAAAGAAGGAGTTTCAAGTTCCTTTAAGTCAGCTAATAATTTAAAAACTAAGAAAATTGGCCAACAGCTATTAGCCGGTTTCCCACTTTTTGAAAAACTCAATATTTGACAAACTCATATTACCTTTGCGAAAATTAAACATCACTCAATTAAAATATTCATAAACCATTTTAATGTTACCTTCGCTCCTAAAAATCAACGAGGAGTTTTCTGAAACGATATTTTTTTTTAAAAATAATATGTTGAGTTCTTAGATCGCTGTTATATGTTTGCCAGTCTTCATTTCTCGTCCTATGTGATCCCTAAAAGCTGCTCTAATCTATTGAGTTTGATCAAACTTCCTCCCCAACTATGCCGTGACTTTGAGATTAAGTTTAAGAAATAAAAGACCTTGAAGATATCCAATAATGTACTCATTTCTACCCCTACTTCAGTACTGCCCTACAAACCATAAAGGTTCTATCTACATTTTTCTCATTTTTGAACTAACACCGAATTCGAAAACTACATACTCTATTACATCATTCTGCAGAATTTGAAAAGCCTGTCTTTTATGCAAGTATGTTAAAATCGATATTGAAAAATGTACTCTCCATATATCTCTCAGAATTGGATGTACGTAAGCTGGACAATTGGAAAAAAACTATTAGTTCATTTCCATTTAATTTAAAAAAAAAAACTCAAAACTCATCACTAACGACCCGAGCAAATAATTTTTCCATTCATATAAAAGTAGTTTTCTGGTTTATCAGCGTTCGAACTGATATGTCCATTAAATTTCTACTAAAGGGTGTTTGTTACAGGTGTCGGATTTTGAAACTCACCACTGTCAAACCAGTTGATAGCAGCTGTTAATGTCACTGTCATTTCCACTCAATAATGTTTAACTACTTGCTATGGACAGATTTACACCGCAGCAGCGTCTATAAATCGTGAAAACTTATTTCTTTTTTTCAAAATTTCAATCAAAGATCGTTTCGTTAATTTTATGGACCACATAATCGTCCATCAGTACGTTTTATTCGAGATGTGATTGCAAATTTTCGCAACCACTTCACGTTGCTGGGCCTAAGGTTAACAAAAAGATTTAGAACACTGTTTTTTTGAAGAGGATATCGCAATGTTGCTGAAACCCCAGATTTGTCAAGAAACTATCCGCTCATTTTGTGGAAAGATTTGTGAAAGGATCTCAGTCTAAAGGCTAAAGCCGTATGAACATCAGTTACGTTGCATGTTCGGAGTCAAAATTCAACTGGATCCCTTTGTTTCACGGGCAAAATTTCGTTCAGCGTTGAGGCTCATTTCTGGCTCCATAATTACGTCAATAAAAAACATTTCCGCACTTGGAACAAGGGACATCCCCGTCAAGTCATGAAAACACCATTGAGTCCACCAAAATGTAGGGTGCGTGCTGCATGCTCGTGTTATCAGAAGGCCACACTTCTTCAAAGATTGACACGGAGAGCGCGTTACTGCCAATGGTGATCGTTACAGATCGATGCTTAACCAGTTTTGTTATATGGATAAGATTGAGATATGTCTTCAACGAAATGACGCTACATGCCACAAAGCAACCGCAACGATCGACTAATTGAAAACAAAACTCCGAAATAGCATCATCTAAAGAAATTGACCTTTCAATTGGCCACCGAGATCCTGCGATTTAACTCTGTTGGATTACTTCTTGTGAGAATACGTGAAGTCGTTGGTCTACGGCAGCTTTAGAAGCCAACACAACTCGCATCATTGACAATATACAGCACCAATTGCTTTAGAAAGTGGTCGAAAATTGTGCCTCTAGAATTGGCTACTTTATTTGGTCATCTGCACGAGATCATCTTCAAAAAGCAAATGTAAAGAGCCAAAGTGTGCAATAAAAAAATAAAACCATCCGACTGATACTTTTTGTTTTATTTACAATCAAACACTCAAAAACACCCTTTATTCCAAGATCGTTTTGAATCAGCCTTTAGTACCAATAACCAAAGAAACTGATGTGTACTGAACATCTCAAGTTGTATTCAATTTATTTAAATTTTTTTTTATTCAAATACCAAATAATTTTTTTAATAGTGGGTTTCTACAAATAATAAATAAAGTAAATAATGAAGTACAGATATATACCAACTGTTAGAAATTCGTAAATGCATACACGTACCAGTTTGACGATTACAAAACAGGAAGTTGCGAACCATCTGCCTGTGTTGATTATGGCTCATATCATCCATGTAGTTTTCGTAAGTGCCAGATCTGGGGGATGATCAACATTTTTTAAATACGTGAAAATGCAAATTACTGAAAAATTGGTGCTTTATACGTACAAGCATCAAGTAGTTTTATTTTTTCAATTTAAAGTTTTGAGCTAGCATCTTCTGTAAGATTATGGTTGTGCGAAGCCAATGTGATACTAATGCATGAATTTAAGGAAAAATATGTTTTAAGTCAATGCTAACACTGAAATACAAGATAAAATCCGGTGCGAAAACGAAAATCTAAATTGCAATTTAACTATTCAAATGGATTAAGACCTGAGTTAGTTTTTTTTAAGTAGCCTTTATTTTGCTCTAAACATCTTAATGAAACTTCTCTATTTTTACGGATAGCCAAGAAAAAATGTAACATAAAAATAGCAAATTATATTAAAAATCCTTAAATCATGCGTGAAAAATCGCAAAAACTAGAATATCAACCACCAAACATCAATCTTCATAAACATATCACAAAACTTTCGCCTCATCATTTATACGACTACACATCACAATTAACATATAAACTCTCATATTTTTTCCCATCAGATTTCTGTGGATTTGTATATTCGTCGGCGCGATTTATACATGTTCGCGTCTTATCTCGAAAATCTGGCTGAAATGGGAAACCACACCGGTCATTGTCAGCTTTAGTGAAAAGACAACACCCATCTGGGAAATACCGTTCCCGTCCATTGTCCTGTGTCCGGAAAGTCGAACCGTCAACGGAACTTTTAATTTCACGGATGCCTATTATGAAGCGATCGACAACCCCAACAATGATGAATATGGCAATTTGTCTTCCACTGAGTAAATTCCATTTCATTCCTATCATACGTTTTTCATTTTATCGGTTTTAAATATTTTTATTTCGGCTTGATACTTCAATTCATCCAGATGCTGGTCGAAACAAAAAGGCATCCTTTTTTTTGTGTTTTCCGTTTCCACTGGCCAATTATTGATTTTCAAGTGAAAAAGGATTTGATGTCCGTTGAAAATCCCCAATACAAATTTACTTTTAGCAATGAATATTTACAAACACTGGCGCAAATATGCGATATTGATTTAGTAGACCGTTTAAAATTCGGAAAAACCGATCCGATTGATGTGCTTAACACAATGGCCCAGCTCGCGCCAACTGTCAATTATACCATGCCGTTCGGACTATGGAAGCATCGTGTTATTTTTCCAGATGGTCTTTTCACAACTGTATTCACAGATTTGGGCGTATGTCACCAGTTCAATGGAATGCATCAATCGGAAATTTTACGATATTCAAGGTAAAGGATTTGAGAGGGAGTGAGTTTCAAAGCGTTTCCCACAATTAAAATTTATTTCTGCACTGCGGATGTGAAAATAATTGTTTTAATTACAATTGAAGGAGGGATACAATTATTGTAGTCAGCAATTATTCTGTTCGCAACTGTGTCGATGAATATTGTTAAATTGATGATTGTTAAAGAAGGATTTCATTTGTTTTTCAGTAACGCAAACTTAACGTTCGAAGGTGAAGTGGTGAGAAGAGCGACATGGAGCCTAGAACGTGGGTATTGGAAAAGAGATAACGCCAACGATACCTATCCAGAACGGGTGGAAACTGCGGGTGCTCGAGGTGGCCTGTTTATGGCTACACGAGGTCTCATACAAGACATAGACTATCTATGTCGTGGGTCAGTGGAAGGGTTTAGCGTAAGCGTTAGAACATTATTCTGGAAATACTAATAACATATTCAAATTAAGCTTCAACTACTATCCCCTGGTGAGTTCCCCGCCGCCAATAAACAATATATTCGAGTTCCTTTCAACAAAGATGTCATGCTTCTAGTTAAGCCGAGCTATATTACTACCTCGGCAAGATTGAAATCCTACTCATGGAGAAGGTATGTAACTTGATTTTCTCAACGTCGTTCCGAACTTCCCAGAAAACTCTTCCTTACTTCAGACGACAATGTTTTTTCAACGACGAAAGATATTTGAAATTCTTCAAAGCATACACACAAAATAACTGTATGTTCGAATGCTTGACTAATTACACATTCTCTAAATGTGGATGTGTGAAATTTTCAATGCCAAGTAAGCCAATCAAAAGATTCTTTTACCCAAGTAAAAATAAATTTTCCACAGGAACTCCAGAAATGCCAATTTGTCAAGCATATGATATACCATGTTACTACGAAGCGGAGGACGACCTTTTGCGCGAGCAGTTTAAAATAGGGCTGAAAGGATCTTCGAAGAAAACCAGAGACTGTAATTGTCTGCCTGCGTGTACTTCACTCGTCTACGATGTTGAAATTTCTGAAGCGAAATTTGATGTTTTCAAAGTTTTAAGGGCTTATAAAGAAAGCTATGAAGCCGAAAATCCAGGGTAGGATATTTGTTTTAAATTATGTTTTATTACTTATCTTTGTATTTTATAACAAGATTGCAAATGGGACGAACTTCGATATTTTTCAAAGAGCAACAATTCCTGACTCTACAACGTTCGGAGCTCTATGGCACCACTGACTTTTTGGCAAGCTCCGGCGGACTGCTGGGCTTATTTCTTGGAATTTCAGCACTAAGTATTGTTGAGCTGTTATATTTTTGCACAGCACGCTTGATTTCGAATCTAAAGATGCGAAGAAAGACTCAGATATCAAATAGTACTACTAGTTAGATGTCTCTGGAGCTGTTTCTGATAATTTCCTTTTGGTTATCAGGACACTTTTTTGAAAATAATTTTGATTACGAGAAAGCCTTGTAAAGGACTAATTCTAACCGTTGTGTCATATTGTCAAAGTATTTTTGTAGACCAAATAAATATCGTTGCGAGGATGTAGGGCTTGATTTTAAGTGTTTATGCGAAAGCGGATATTTGATATTTTCAATAAAGCATACAGAAAGCTACTAACAAATTTGAACTAGAAAGCAAATAAAGATTAAAGCTAACATCTTTGGTCCAGTGAAAACAAAGTTCGTTGGACTTGAAAATCCTTTAAATGAAAGTAATAATGAAGTCATTGCAGGCGTATAGCCCAAAACACAAGAATTTCTAGAAAAAAGGTCTATTTGTATTTGTCTGAATCTGAAAATGTTTCACCAGCAAAAAAAATTATGCCGATTCCACACGACTACCATCACCTATCAGCTCATTGAATGTGTGTCAAAAATTAGCATCACAAGCTTTTCAATTCCTAAATCAGGTACAGCAATTATTTAAATTGAAATATACAGTGGCTCACAGCTTATTCCGACCAGTATTTAGAAAAAACTTGAACTGCCAATAAAACCTAAACTAAACAAGATATTAAAATAATTTAAACGCAGATTGTTAGTGTAATGTTCATAATTATCATTTATTTACTTTATTTTTATTTCTACACATTTTTATTATTTCTTAACAATTAAAAATGAAAAAAAATAACTTTAAACAATGCCACAGCTTATTTCGACCAGTTCACAAATTGATTATTTTAATTCAATTTGAAGGCCCAAAATAACAAATTCAATATTTAATGTGACCCCCCTTCTGATCAACGACCATTGCTAGTCTCTTAGGCATCGAATCGACCAGTTTTTGTGTAATATATGGGGTAATTTTTACCCCATTCCTCGAGTAATGCAGTTTTGAGGTCATTTTTACTTGAAATTTTCCGTTTTCGGATATTTGTGTCCAAAATGGTCCACGAATTTTCAATGACGTTTAAGT
Organism: Nemotelus nigrinus; assembly: GCA_947369275.1. Lineage (NCBI taxonomy): Eukaryota > Metazoa > Arthropoda > Insecta > Diptera > Stratiomyidae > Nemotelus > Nemotelus nigrinus. Next base: position 168,952,685 of record OX376373.1, read on the forward strand.
CGGGCGACTGTGCCGGTGGTTGCTTAATATGCGGGCAGTTTCAAATCAGCCATGTTTGTACAATACCTGATTTATGTTTCGGGTCATTATCTTGGTAGAATTGGAAGTCATCGCGAATGCCCAGGTTTTTCGCACTTTCAAGTAAGTTTGATTTCAAAATTTGAAGATATCGCGACTTATCCATTATTGTCTCAATGAATTGTTGATTGCCAACTCCCGTTGCAGACATACAGGCCCAAACCATGACCCTACCACCCCCGTGTTTAATTGTCGCTTTTAATTTTTTTGCTTGCAGCCCTGTATTTGGCTTACGCCAAACATGTGAGGCACCATCAGAGCCAAAAATATTAAACTTACGGTTATATTCGTCGGCGAATATAACCGTATTCCAAAATCCAGAATCCTTGTTCAAATGGTTCTTGGCAAATTTTAAACGACACATTTTATTCTTGGCGTTAATGAACGGCTTCTTGCGTGCTATTCTTCCGTTAAAATCATGTTGTCGCAGCACCCCGGCGAATAGTTTCCGGGTGGCATCACTTACCCAACTCGTCTTCCACTTCACTGGCGATTTTTCGAGCCGATAATCTCGGATTCTCCCGTATTTTTCGGACAACATGGCGCTCATCAGTTGTGTTGAGAATCTTATTGGGGGCCTTTCTACCCTTATGGTGCGTCCTATTTTCGTGGATGAATCTGTTTATGATGCCCTGCACTGTATCACCACTAAGTCCAACCATGTCACCAATTTTTCTGCGTGAATACCCAGTTTTGAAGTGACTGAGAACAAGTTCTCACTGTTGAATTGTCGTACGTGGTCCCATTTCTCAAAATTTACGTTTCTGCACGATGTTCTTGGAAAACCCAGCAAGACTGATCTTGATCACGTTACAAATATAATGATCAACACACAGAAAGAGAAATAACAGTTGCATTGCAGCATAACGGTTCATTGCACAGCAGCAAAGAATTTGGTCGAAATAAGCTGCGGCATTGTTTTTGATTGCGTTTTACATTTTTATTTGTTTTACAATATTTCAAAAAATGTGGAAATATAAATAAAGTCAAATCTGATTAGTTTAAACATTAACCTAGTTAACTACGTTTAAATAATCTTGATATCCTCTTCAGTTTAGTTTAGGCACTTAGAATATTTTCTACGTGCTGGTCGGAATAAGCTGTGAGCCACTGTATATATAGAGCATAAAAAAATTTGGCACTGTTAAAAAAATTTTAAGTAAGTAAAAACATCGAGCAGACTTAAAATTGAAGTACCATTCTTAAGCTTTAAATAAATATACACGATGGTGGTATGGTACAAAATAGATTTCGTCTCGTAACTATTCTTTCCTGAGCAAACGATCCGGGTTATAGAGCATCAATTAAAAGTAGCGCAATTTTTACCAAATTTGGTCCATTATAGCCGTTGATAACAATGTAGAGAAACAAATTCGTATGAGGCTTCTCAAATCCAACAAAGCAGACTTCGGTGTATCGAAGCTCTTTGAATCTCTAACTTAAACCTTACCATTACCAAGTATCAGTACGCATGAATGGATTCTATCAGTTATGGACGATTGCGAGATGTTTCAATAATTGAGATAGTTGCGATCAGTACTACGATACAATGGAGAGAACAATCGATATGCTCGATTATTTGAGAGGTTTGTTGAAACCGATTGCTGGACTCTATGGCTGGACTTGGTGGCTCAACTCGATTATTTCAAATCGAGTCGATCCAAGAAGATCTTACAATGTGGAACTATCGCTCTAGTTAAAGCTAAAAGTAATCACTGTAGCTATTGCTGTGCCAAAACTGTAGCCAAGATTAAACACAATGATGTAGCTCGCAGCCAAAGCTGATAGCTCTCAAAGTTTGATTGTCAATAATTAGTCTAGTGAAATTCGACATAAAAAAGGCGAAATTTCGGAAAAATTAGGGTACAGCTGGATTTTGGTGTCAACCTTGACATTGGCGTGCTGAACAAAATATCAAAAGTTCCCATCGATCCGAGTGCTGCGTTATATTTTATACGGGGTTAAAGGTGACCTAAAGTGACCTTTCATAAATACCTCAGTAACGGTCACCTCTTCAGAAAAAAAATGTATGAGGAATTTGTAGCTTAGAAAATTTCCCACACAAAAGTTAAGCAACTTTTTCTTGTAACGATAACCTTCAATATGAAGTGGAGTCGTCGGCGATGATAAAATAAACGGTCACAATGTTATAAAGTAGGTCGATAGCATTAAATTTAAACGTGCTGATAGAGTTACTTCCTCTTTTAACTGTGTGCAGTTCTATGAAAACTCATAATGAACAAGTACCTATTGATCCTTTATTACATTTTCAACGCATAATTATTACGAAAAGATTTGACACCCAACTTCAATAATTTTTGGAGTATGAACTAGCTCGTACTCGTTGTCACTCTTCGATGAAAATTGAATGCGTGAAAACCAAAAGATGGCTTTTTATAAAAACTTTGAATCGGTATATGTTGAATTAGATACCACAAATGTAACATATATTATTGACGGAGGAATTATTTTACATCGTGCTTTATGAAATAAAGAAGAAACATTTGATGCAAGTTTTAACACTTATGTCCATTATGTACATAGGCATTATGGTTATACTGTCGTAATTGCATTTGATGGTTATAACGATGATCAAAAAAATATGAAAGCTGTAGAGCAACGTCGTCGATATATATTAGTGTAACTTGGAGAAATGGATGTGAAGCAATAAAAAGCTGAATTCAAATATATTAAAGATGTCTATAGTCAACAAAAAAAACTACACAAAATGGAGAAAAACACAAGAAAGTGGACTATAGTACTGAAGAAATTTATAAACTACAGTTGGCATGGTTCGATGAAACAAATTATTATGCAAAGCAGATTATACAAAGCAGATGTTTTGATGAATAAAATATATTCATTTTAATGTATGTTTATTTTCAACTCAATATTTAACAGGCGATTGTAAATTCATTACGATCGTCTATTTTTACAACTCTATATTGTTCCGCTTAGGTAAGTAGCATTGAAAGCAACAACAAAATCCTGCCTCAGTGATCCTCACTGACACGGATTTTCGGGGTAGCAAAACCGTTTGACTATAAGTTTCATGAGTTCACAATAGAGTGGAAAATGTGAAAAATTTTAGCGGTTTCACCAAACAAACAATTGGATGAAATTCAAAGATAAATTTAAACCATTTCCATCACAACGTTGGACAATGATAAAAAAAAAGCTTCTATGAACTCAGCAACATCAGTTAATGCAGCAGCCTATTTGATATGAATTGTTTGTTTTTTTTTTCTTTGCGAGCCATTTATCTCTGACCTGATCCGAATTGAAAAACTAGTCTATGATAGTTTTGCTTGCGTGAAAGATAATTTAGTTTGAATCAGTTAGATGTGCCGTATGAACAAATTAATGACTTAGCATATTTTTTCAATTAAATTATATAGGTTTCATCTTGCATTTTTGGAAATTTCGTGTAATGAAACTGACACAGTCTTTATTCTTTTCCATAACATTCATCACAATTTCAACCATCGCTTGTATTCTGACTTTCATCCAATAATTCATCACTGTTTCGACGCATACACTTTTCCATTTTATTTGTGATGATAACTTTTATTTTACCTTTTGCACATTCGCTTTTTCCAAATTCGTGTTTTATTTTTGAAATTGATATATTTTTTTCAAATTTTTCTTAATTGTTATAGTCTATAATTTTAATTCTGAAAATGAACAGCTTTAGAAAAATCAGGGCCTCTAGAAAAAATTCTGAGAGCCTTAGAAAAAATCAGGAGACTAGAAAAACTTCTGGGAGTCTTAGAAAAATCAAATCATTAGCTTACGAAAAATCAAGAAAAAAGAAAAAATCCGAGGAGTATAGGAAAAAACACTGATAGTTTACGAAAAACCACGACCTCAAGCCAAAATGCTAGAAGTCTTACAAAAAGTCAAGGGACCCTAGGAAAAATTCTAAAAGTCTTGGCGAAAATTCCGAATCATAGAAAAGCATAATGGCCTAGAAAAAAATGGGAGACTCTAGACAAAATCCTAGGAGTCTAGAAGAAAATACTGGCAGCTTAGAAAAAAAAATTTATGAGAGCTTATAAAAACCAGGGGTTGCTGGAAAAAACCTACAAGTCTGGGAAAAAATACTGGCAGCTTAGAAAAAAAATTAGGTAATCAAGAAAAAATTCTGGAAGTCTTAGAAAAAGTTATGGAAGCTTAGAAAAAATTCCGAAAGTCTAAGAACCATAAGAGCTTGTAAAAAAAAATAGCGGGCTCTAGAAATAAAAAACCCTAGGAGAGTCTTAGAAAACAGCATGGGAGCTAGCAAAAAATCAATGATCTCTAGAAAAAATCATAGGAGTCTAGGAAAAAAACTGGGCACTTATGAAAAATCAGGGACTCAAGAAAAAAAATTCTGGGAGTCGTAGAATAATCACGTAAGCTTAGTGAAAATCAAGGAACTCCAGGAAAAATTCTAGACATTAAAAAACAATTCATACAAGCTTAGGAAAAATCAGGGATTTGTCGCGAAAATTCTAAGAGTTTTAGAATAATCTTGAGAGCTTAGAAAAAAATCTTAGTCTTAGAAAAACCAGAAAGGCTTAGAAAAAATAGGCGAGTCCAACAGAAATACTAGGAGTCTAGGAAAACTACTAGCGGCTTAGAAAAATCAAGGCCATTAGAAAGAAAAATTTGGGATCTTGCAAAAAAACAAAAAATTCTGTAGAAAAAATATCCTTGGAGTCTAGGAAAAAGTACAGGGAGCTTAAGAAAATTCGGGAACTCTATAAAAAATCCTGGGAACCATAGAAAAAATTAAGAGTCTCTAGTGAAAATCCTAGGAGTCTAGGAAAAAGTACTGGGAGTCTTGGAAAAAATCAGAGGACTTTGGAACTAATTTTGGTTAGAAAGTGTCCTAAACCTCTCAGTCAGCTTCTCTAAAGGATTTATATATTATTTTTGTTTACTTTTAATCGATGTTTTACTATTTAATTTTATTTCCGGTGCTGCTACTGTAATGTTATTATAAATTATGTAAACAGTGCTAAATTCTGATGCAAAAATTATTAACAATGCTTACCACTTAAACAAAAATTTAATTTAAAATTTGGGAAAGAGTAATAAAATACTGTGAATAGTTTTTTTGAATCGATCCGCACATTTATGTTTACTAATACTTGTTAATGAGAAATAAAGTAGCAAAATATTTTCGCTTTTTCACAATGTTGTATTTATGATAAATTTTTTTTCTTCTCAATTTGAACAATGTTATGCCTCTCTTGAACTTATAGGTGGAAAGCGAAAATTATCTTTACTGCAGAAAGGTTTGGTTTCGATGAATTCGGAAAACATGGAACAAAAACATTTAAATACTCTTGTTTTCTGGCAATTTTATGAATTTCCTCATTGTTCGAAAACAGCTCTTATATATATTAATAAATTATTATGCTGATAATGATTTGTATTCATAACAATAGAATAAATAAGCCATTTAATTTATTTCGTTTCATTGAATTTCATTTCACGCAGTTGCATTTAAATTCAGAAATTTTTTATTTCCAGTATATTTGTATTTCTATCTAGATGCTAGAATTTTCATCTTCGCAAAACTACGAGCATAGAACTAATAAACGATGAAAATAGCTATAAAAAATGTAATAAATTAATATATTAGATCTGTTCGTGCAAACGAATTAAATGTTGCCAATAGTGAAGTAATAAATTATAGTGAAAATAATTATTATTGAAAGCTTTTTGTCGTATATAGTCCATAAGAGAGCTGTCTTCTTCAGAGTAAATAATCTGAAGCTTTTCAAAGCTTAATAAAAAGTCTATAATAATTACTAAAATATCGACACGAGCAAACTTCGAAAAGCAATCGAATGTGAGTTAGCTTTAGTAGTAGTAGCAAAATTTATTGATGTATTTATTCTCATTTAGAGAAAAAACAACATTCATATTTACTTGGTATAATTGAAGATTATCTTAACTTTGAGCAAATGCACGTAAACACAGATTCATATTAATCAACGAAGCGTGCGTATGAAATTCCAATAGATTGGAGTAAACCCAATAAAAAAATTTCTGAAGCTTCAGTACTAGTCATCTCTTTCAAAGACGTTTGTGCTTTTATCAAGAGAAAATGTCTTAAGAGTCTATTTGCGCTTCTTAGCACGATAGTTTACAAGACAAAATCATTTGTGCTCAGCATTTCTCCACGTGAGACTCAGTTCTAGTGCTAACTGTCAATCGAATCAATTTAACGCGTGAGCAAGTGATCATAAACTTAGTTTATTTAGTTGTCATAGTTTATTTTAACTTTTCATGTGTTTCATTGAGCATGAGCAGTGTTAAAACATATCAATTTGAAGATGCCGCTGATGGGAGGTGCGTCAGAGAAGTAACTTATTTTTAAGAGTGCATTAAATGATGATTCTAAAAATGTGCTATCGCTCTTTCCTGGTGATCGGTTTATCAATTGTTTTCTCTCCTTTATTTACAGTGATAAGAAAATCTTCCGGCCGGCTGAGCGAAATGGTCCACCGATTCTAGAAGTCTTGAAGAAGGAGCTTGATGCAAATACACCAGGTCTTCAACTATTAGAAATATCATCTGGAACCGGTCAACATATTCTATCATTTGCTGATAATTTTCCAAACATCAAATTTTTCCCAACTGAATACGATGAAACTCTGCTAACCAGCATATCAGCTTATGCTAAAGAGAGTAAACATGGGAATTTGGAAGAACCTGAATTCGTCGATATTTCGCAACCTTGTTTGGAAGATCGTTCGTGTCAGTTTGATTATATGTTGAATGTCAATTTGATACATGTGAGCCCTTGGAAATGCACTGAAGGTTTATTTCAAACAGCCGGCAAAGTTTTGAAATCCGGTGGCTTGCTCATAATGTATGCTGCTCTAGCTATAGATGGTATTCTCGAGCCGGAAAGTAATCGTGAATTTGATAGGAAATTGAGAGGCTATGATCCGGAATGGGGTATACGAGACTTAAGAGATTTAAAAGAAGTTGCAGCAAAGAATGAGATCAATTTGAAGGAGGTATATGACCTGCCACAGAATAATAAGATGATGGTTTGGAAGAAGAATGATGAGTTAATTGCACGTATGTAAGACTCAATTCAAAAGAAAAAAACATTGTACAAAGAATATGTGCAACAATATACATAGTTTTGTATTTCAATATTCTTGTTGTATTTATCATATCGTTTAATTTACAGATGTCAGTAATCAGTAATCAGTAATCGATATCAGTAATGTTGAATTCAGACTGTTGTGTAAAATAAATAATTTGTAAAAAGAACATGAGAAAAATAATAGAATGCAGATAATACGTTAAAGAAAATAAAACTTAAAAAAAATAAACTTCAGACTTCATATAAGAGATTAGTTTGTGCATGATTTTTTCACACTGGATCTATCTTTTGAAGTTAACCGCGATTTACCTTATTTGTTCTCCTTACTTTTTGTCGGCTAGTCAGTTAATGGCAGAAAATGAGAGCTCTAGCTTAATTTCGATAGAAAATAGTCAATTTGTAAATCGTAGAATCTTATTTTGGAGAAAAAGTAAGTAAAATTTCGGATAAGTTAGTACTACTTATTCACTATTTCGATAAAAAATTTTAATTTCTTTTAAGCATCGAGTCTTAGCCTACTAGTGTATTGTGTAAATATTATTTAAGTATTTGTGAATTGTAATGACAAGGATACCCAAGTGTTGCCACAAGTGATTGAATCTCGTTTCATTAGTTAAACACTAAAGAGTATGTGTGTCAAACAAGTTAAATCCTTTAAAAATAAATATTGTGGCAATAGACAATCGCAATACTGGCACACTTATTCGATAATTTACTGACAGTCAAATGAATGAAACGGATATATTGGATTTGTCCCCTAGCATCTCGAGTAAAAAATTTTCAGTGAAAATGTACTTCTGCGGTGGCACATAATCTGTCGAAAACCGGGAAAATAAGGGACGTGATTTTGAGTAAAAGCTTGCAAAATAAGAATAAAGACAAAAAACTCATCTCTGTTTCAGTCATTCTTTGTTTAACTCAGACGGATCCGCTTTGCCAGAAACTATCAACAGAAAAAAGTTCTGGTCAATTCTTGCAAGAGTAGAAGCACTAACATCAACAATAATCAAGTCATTTTTCGGCTACGAAAAAGTAGGGAACACTTCTCGGATAAGATTGGGTACCTGTGATCGCGAAAAAAGAACATACCTAAAACTGAGTTAGGAAATCGTCCTGTCAACGTAGATTTCAGTTTGGCCTCTTTTTGCGGGTTTTTGCATGAAATCTGTTATTTAATTATAATTTTCTGATTTTTAGCGAATTTCATTTCACTACAGCAGGAAGTTTTTACCCAACCAGCCTTATTTGAGAAACAATGGAACATACCATACCAAAAATAGAATCAAATGGTGTGATCAAAAATAATGGAGTTTATAGATGGTTTAATGAGTTGAAATAAGAGTTTGATTACTTATTTCAATCATTTGAAGCAAATGTATTGATTTGCTTGTTTTACTTATACTAAATGAGTATGATATAGTTTAGGCAAAAGAAACGATATATTTGTTTAACTTCTTATGATTTTGGGGCCTTGCAAATAAAACTGAGACGCAAAATAAAATCCATCTTGTACAGTTGCTAAATTGCAACCGAATTCAATTGCAACCGAATTGAATTGCAATCGAATATACAGTCGCTCACTCTTGTGTCCGACATTGCATAACATTTTGGAGAATTTTTGAAATCTTATTTTTAGAGTTAAACTTATATTTATATTTATTAAAGCAATTTATTATTCTATACAGTTCATGAGTAAAGAAAATTCTTGAACAAGGGTATACATTTTTATTAAGAAATGACAGAAAAGTGCAATTACTCAGAAATTCATGTTACACTCATATTCATAAAGTTCCATAGAACTGCAACAACGCACGAAATGCGGTTCGGCTGAGAAAATCCAAAAATTAATACTCCAGAGTTTTACAATTGTGCGAATAATTACTTGAGAAAATTTAGTTCTGGGAGCGAGTAATATTGACTGATGAAAGTAAATTTATTATATTCCAGCCAGGCGGAAAACAGCGAATGTGAACAACAGTAAGTACTTTGTTAGAAATACAAAATCTTCAACCTACAGTTAAACATGGCGGAAAACTACTTCTCTGCTGCTGGTGCGGGACAACTACATTTTATTGATGGTATTTTAGTTAAAATGAAATATATAAACATTTTTAAAGATAATTTAAGAGACAGTACCGAAAAATTGAGACTTCAAAGTGATTTTATATTTAACAGGATAACGACCCGAAGCCTAAATCCTAAACTGCCCAAAAGTGCATGATAGCATACATCACTATTAAATCTATCTTTGATACATAAACTATTTAATCTATCTGTGGATGACATCAATGTTTAGGCCTTAATGAAAATAATAATGTAAATATTAAAGTAAAAGTACAAAAATATTTGGGAATTTTAAGTTTAGACTTGTTACTTACAAACAAGAATGTGAGTGACGCAAGATCAATTCCAAAAAATGTGACAAAAAAAGAGTTGGACAGCCGACTTTAGGAGCAATCACTCTATTTTTAATGGCTAATTTTTGTTTGAATAAATGATTATTACTCAACTCGAGAATTTTAAATTAAAACGAATCACTATCGGTCTTGTTTCATTCAATGCGATAAGCACTTTGATTTCGCCCCGATATGTAAGCTATTAACATCAATGTGGAACAATTTATTTTCCTGCAGCCTATTTTTTTATTTTAAACTCTTCACAATTCGTTAATTTTCCAATTCGTTTCAATAAAAAGCACGATCTAAGAAAAAATACTATTTTCTCTTGTCCACTGGCAATGTAATTACTTAAAGCTTTTTATTTACGCCAATTGAGCTTTTCTTTCACTGCAAAATTTCTTTCGAATACTACTCATACATTCCGTCAGAGGGCTTACGTTGACTATGGCCGAAAAATAATTCGAAAAAATTAAAGTGAAAATAGTAAAAAATTTACAAATAAAATTGTTCATCACATAAACTTTAGTGAACACTATTTTATATTACTTATTAAATTAACAAAACTTAATTTGTTTTTTCCATTTCCAAACGTTTTTTTTTGTGTCAGAGAGAGGAAAAGTAAAGTGATGTACGTTCAAGAAGCAAATATCAAGACATTTGTGTGATACATTTTCAAATTTTTATATCCAAATTTTTATTTTATATTAAATTCTTTACGTAGAAATTATTATGAGGTGTTACATAAAAATCTTGACAATTTAATGAGATTTCCGGTATGAATAAAAACATTAATAACTGCAGAACTATATCTATGCATAGATGACCACATATCTATTTTTATAAGCCATTTGAAATGACAGTCTAGTAATCGCTGCCACAGTAACTAAAAAAAAAGATTACCAACATTGCATTATATTAGTGTGATAAAAATGTTTTTTTCAAAGCTTATAAAGTTAAAGCCTCTCACGGCAAATTTAATCTTAGCTCCACACAAAAATCATTAATGTTACTTGCACATAGAAATGAATAATCCACACAAAACGAAAACAATGAAATGTCTCTTCCAACATTTCGTTCTCATTTTACACACTAGACATTCACTTATTCATTGTAGCATCAGCTGCAGCAGTAAAAATCATTATCATACATTTTCGCATTCCTTGTTTTCCTTCTCTGTATCAGTCCAGAATATCATCGTATTCGGATTTTTTCCAGTATTTAAAAGGATAATCTGCAGGCATCCGGTTATGACAAAAAGTAGGCCAACCACCCATTGTACTCCTATGCCACTAAGTTGTTACTACAGAATTAGTTTCCGTTGGCTTTTCTTTTGTGCCGTGTTTCGACTGTGCTTCTTCCGACCAAGTTCTAGTAGTTGTTTGCTCTTTACAAGCGTAGGATTTATATGTTACAGTAGGAACAATACAGTGCAATGGCCCACTTTGTCATGACCAAATTGAATTTTGCTAGGGGAGAATGTATTGTTTTTTTTTGTAGGATTTTAATTTTAAATATTTTCCTCTGGACGTTTTCGATATGCAGAGCATACAGAAACGAATTAATTTATTGATTGAAAAATGGAAACAGTACGGATTCATGAGTAACAAAAACCAAATTTTCACTTTTTCGGTCATCAGTTGGGGTTGGTTTTGACTTGAATTTGAAGTTAATTAAATAGTCGAATATAAATAATTAATTATTCGCACTGTTTCATTTAAGCTTTGATCTGACTTTCTTTTGCTAACATATTTTTTCCCTAACTTCTAGTATGTATGACAAGAGCTAAAAAATATTAACAAATTACTAGGTTTAAAGCCAGTCAAATAAGATCAATTTATTTCACTTGCCGTATAAGTTATGCAAAATACTTTAAAATCACTTAGTTAATAGTTTAATTCAATATACCAACCTCCCTTTATTTCAATAATATGTTACCTTCAAAACCACCAAAACATGTATCTTTAATTTTAAAGTCCTCCTATCTACCTATACACCGCAACAAAAGGACATTTATTTGCAGCTGACTAAACACCAAGTTCTTTTATACAAAGAACTTGATCTTTTGCACTTCTATTCATATCCCAGATAAAATAGACTTAACCTAAGAATCACTTTTCCAAAGATACGAGCCGAACTACCATAAACATACTAACATAAATATATATAGAGAGAAAATAGAATGAATACAATGTATAGAGGTGCCTATAAAGTTATTTTTTTCGTACCGCTTTTATACCATAATGAACTGAAATAAGGTTTCTTTAGGGACTTTTTCATGCGCCTACCTACATACAAATAAATCTACACAAAAAAGCTGTTCCGTTCAAGCTGAATTCTTAAAGTTTCCAAACGGTGCAAATTGCTGGCTGGCCTGAAAATGGACATTTAAGTTGATTGTCGAGCTGTGAAATGTGGCTTTCATGATTGTTGTGATTTTGGTAGGGTATTTATGGTGCAGTCAAAGAGGAGACATCTTTTTTGCTGTAGAAAAACTAATTTTTAATTCGAGCTGATATACTGGAAATTTCATTTTTTTTTTCAAAAGAAGCCAAATATCTAACTTTGCAATGAAAAAATAAATACAGGTTACAAATTAAAAGTCATATCTCATCACCTATACTAAAGGATGTTACTTAAATTGTCCACATAATTAGAGAAAAACGTGTTTTCAAAAATTTCAGGAATGAAAAAATGCAATACGCACTCTATGGAAGGCTAAATCTGCACTGAAATATGAAAAGAACGTTCCATTTCTGATATTTTAGCAATTTTCTCTCCATTCGACGGATGAGAACCTGAACTATTCTGGGCGCATGACAGATTTTATCGAAATATCTTAAGATTGTAAGAGAAAGACTCTCTTTTAGAAGAGAATGTGATTTTTTCGCAAGAATTGTGCATATACACTAAACAGACTTGAAAGCAAGAGATAGTCTAAAAAGGAATAAAAATTTCAATTCATTTGATTAGAACAAAATAATTAGCTATATTGGCATATTCTTATGATTAGTCAAGATAACAAATAAAAAATTCAAAAACAAAAGCAAAAAAAAAATATAGTTAATTATTTTAACATTTTTGCCATAAACTTTATTTTCAATTCATTTTGATTTCTAAAATTTGTTCAAGACTCTTTGAACAAACCACGTGGCGGAACCCTACGAATAAGGCAAAGCAACAATTTGCAGAAATACAATAATGAACAAATTTCTCCCAGTGGAAACATTTATACTATCAAGAAAAAGCCTAGGCTCAATTGATTCCAAACCGTTTATACCGTTAAAAATGTAAAACAAACAAGTTTTTTCAAACTTTCCTTACTCTCTACACTAATTAACTGTTTAGTAATCGACGTACAAAAAATTATTAATTTTGCTTTTTATTTTTTGCATAGTTTTGGAAATCACGCTTTTGCCAGAGAGCACACAAAAGTATAAAGAAAAATTCTGCGTTCATTTTTTACGAGGTGAAATGTGAATTTAAATATAACCCAGGTAATAAGAAATTTTAAGATTGAAATTATCAATTGACAGCTGATAGGCTATCCTAGATTCTTTATGATCTCTTGCAGACATGTTGGCATTAAATTGACGAGCTATTCCATTCCTCCGTTATGACAGTTGTCAGCATATCCTTACTAGTTATTGAATGCTCTCGAATTCTTCTCTCTAGCGGCTCCCAAAAGTATTCAATGAGGGTTAGGTTCGGTGATTTTGGGGTTGTATGTTAGGTTTGATGATTTTTGAGCGGTTTTGGGGCATGAAAGAACGACCAGAGCCTCGCGATTGTGGCTGTATGCTTCGGATCATTATCATATTGGAAGCAAAAATTTGTACCTAAGCCGAGGTTTCTGGTGCATACTTCGCTTCAGATTATTGTTTGAAATATGCAAATAACTGTCCAACGCAATCACTCAACATACACCTCCTATCAGAATTCCGCTACCATCATGTATTACAATGCCTTGCACGTATTCTTTCCATATTTCCTTTCAAGACTTTATCGATACTATTTTGCGTCCTTTTATGCCGAAAATGCGAACTTTACTTCTCTCTGAAAAAGATTACAATCTTCCAAAACTCAACTGTCTGATATGCGTGAAAGTTTCCTTTCGAGTCAAGCTAGATGTAGGTATCACTTTTTGATGAATATATTTTTTATATTCCCTTTTCCCTATCAGATATTATGGACGACCGGAACGAGGCTTGGAGTTTAAATTTCCTGCCGATTTGAAGCTTTTATAGCAAAAAGATATTCTTAAAACAAACCTCTCAATTAAATAGCAAATAGGTTAGGTTAGTGAAGAGGACTACCGGGAACGCGGCCAGCATTAGGCCACCAGTTTGGGCCCATTTGCCCCCCTCATGGACAATCACACGCATTCACACTTACAGCCATGGCACTGGCGGGTTTTGAACCCGCAGGCCCCGTAGCACGCCGCTTTCCGGCCTGACGCCTTAGCGAGCAGAGCCACCGGGTCCCCTATATAGCACATAAATAGCAAAAAAATATTTGTAAAACAAACCTTTCAATTAACCTCTCAATAACTTACTATGTTGATTAGTACTGCGTGAAATACGCATTAAAGTATTAAATTACGTCCTAGAATTTCAAAATTCAACATAACTTTTTCTTGCAAGAGTATATCAAATGTATGCTAGAAAGATTTTACATCATGGGCTGATTTCAATTCAAAAATCTATTAATTTCTAAATTAATGAAATTTTAAAAGCTATAAGCTAATACATATACCTTCACAGAATTGTTTTTATTAGATTTAATTTATCCTAGTGCTCATAAAATTCAAAATTATAAAATCATGAAAATGTTGGAGTTTCGGGTTTCTGAATAAAAGAAAAATCGACAGCTCTAAAGATGGCAACTCTATTTCTGCATGGCGTTTCATCAACTTCCCCATCTTTCAGCTAGTGTTGTCGCATTAGGGAACTTCACCCCTAAAATGAGGGATTTCCGAGCACCATCGATCTTTTTAGGGTAACAATACTTCTAGTAGTATTCTTTAGGGTAACAATTCTTCTAGTAGTAGTTTTTTTTTTGCGGAAGATTAAAATTTATATTCAGGGGAACTTGCGAAAAACTTCAAGTCTTCCCTAAAACGAGAAAATTTTTTTAATTGAAATTTATTAGCAAGTTTATTATTGCGAACCATTATAACAGAACTAACAGTTTTAGCCCAGACCAATTCAATGAAAATACTATCAAAAATACTATGTAAATTCTCGATTAAAAAAAATAAACGTAATGGTTCGAAAACAACAGATAACTTACTGCTTCATTTGTGTGGCATCTGGTCGATAATGCGAAAAATAGTAATGAATAATAACATTGGATAATCTCAACGATATATTGCTTAATCATCCTAATATCATAGTTCTTTCTCAGGCTCGTTAAGGCAGTATTCTGGTCTAGAGGCTCGATATTGAGGTGATTTTACGGACGCAATAATAAAAGCAGAAACATTTTTGATATCTATTTTTTGATCAGTTTTTTTTTAAGTATAAAAATGTATTCAACAAATAAAAAATAAAAAAATTGATGTAGATACAGGCCGGCGAAATGAAAGGTAAAAAATTTTTTCTCATGGTTGACATGATTTCAACCTTTCTGGTGACCTGAAACATACATTTTTATAAACAAAAGAATGTAGGATGCGTTTGACGTAGGCGTTTTTAAAAAACTTTTTTTTCACAAAATGGCGTCCATGTAAAAAAAGTCATTTTTTTGCATCATTTTTTCAACTGGGAATTTTCAATAAATAGTAGAAAAAAAATTTCAAAAATCTAATAGTGTAAAGAGAGTTTGTGCAAAATTTCACGTAAATCGGTCTATTACAACTAGAGATATCATGTCAACCGTATCGAAAAAAGTAGTTTCGAGAAAAACGCGTTTAAAGCTTGGAGTCTCGTTTTGGGCAGTCTGAGTCATTAAATGGTATGTTATACTTCGATTTTTTTTAATCAGAGATCTCCGTCAAATGCAATGTTCCTTCTTCAACTTCAAAAGCGAGATTTTCGGGCGAACTTCGTTAGAAGCTTGAGAAACTCGTAGCTCGGGGCGGTTGATTTGTTGTTGATCACGTTTATTGGTTTAGTTGGCGTGTCACAAAAATAACTGTAATTCGAAAAATAATTCGAATTTCCGAAAAATCCTTTTAAAAACTTATTCTTAAAGTTCTAAACTTTGAAAATATGCAAACAAAAAAAACTCGATTTGATCAAATTTCTAGACCAGAATACCCTCTTAAGATAACATTTGGAAATCTACTTCACTTTGAATTTGAAAAAAAAAATATGCTTAGAATTTATCAACTTTGGATATGATTTCAATAAAGAAGCAATAACAATTTTACTCTTCAAATTAATTGAAATTGAAAAAGAAACTGTTGATTTTTTCGAGATTCAAATATTTATGAAATTCTGTACGGTTAGTTTGTTGTTCTTTGGTTTCACTTACAACAGGCTGCACAAAGCCCAATACATAAAAAAAACTGAAAATTTTCGTCGTCGTTCCAAAAATTTTGAAATGAACCATTTTATATAATTTATATTTCCAACATTAAAAATGCTGGCGGAAAGTACAAATATCAAACACTCTCATTTAGTTAGTACTGAAACTGCTGATTTTTCATTTTGTAACAAACATTTTCAATTTGAGGCATAATAAAAAATAAAATTAGAAACAAAATATAAATTGAAACAGCTGTCGTAATTTTAAGAGTTTGCTTCAGCAAGTCGGTTTTGTCGATTTGCAGTTAACATTTTAAGCAGTAACAGAATTCAATTCTGAACCTATAAACAGTAAAACTAAGTAACCGCAAGAGAGATAATTACTATCATACGAGGGCAGTGTGATAAGTCCATGAATTTTTGAATTTCCCGTACAACAACTTTGAATATAACACTGCTTCCTTCCACTGCCATCTATTACTGGACTACTGTCAAATTTTGAGCAAGCTACGCCATTTTGTTTGTGTTTGACAGCCATTGAAACCAGACAACCTCGTGTATTTTGCACCATCAATTTCCCATGGTTTAGAAATGGTTTACTGAGTTTTTTCATTCAAAAAATCACTGACCTATCAAACTACCCTCGTACTTTAAAACTTTCTGTGCACATACGACCACAATAGTGGCGTAAGGATCCTAAAGTGAATACCCACCACAAGAATTTACTTATATTCTTTCAGATTTTATTTGTTTTGCATTTCCATTTTGAAGCAAATCTGTTAGACCATAATCGTAGTCAATCCATAGTTTTAACATACCTTAAATAAAGACTAAGTGAATCCTCGTTTCTGCATTTAAAGAAATTAATTGCAGCGAGGCTAACACATTTCATTTCTACCAGTGTCGCGAAAGATATAAGAGGTATTGTAATTTATTGTTACTGATACTAATACCTCAAAAAGTTAAACTATCTTAAAAATTGTGTAAGAAATTAAAAACCTCAATATTTAATTTTTAAGATAATGTTGTTTCTTAAAAATGAGAAACTGTTGTTTTTCATTTCTAGAATGAAACAATACAGTACGTGTAAATTCACGTTGAACAGATTCAATTAGATTTTGGTCAACACTGTGTTGAGGAGACCATGCAACGAATGCATATTAAATAAGGGATCTGACCAGTGACGAACAGAAGATAAGAGAAAGTTTACTTCTGGTAAAATATTGGAAGATTGCAGAGCAAAGCCAAAAAGTTTGGAGGCTCGATTCCCAATATCAAGAATGTACAAGTCGAATTTAAAACGACTGTCAAAATTGACCTCAATGTCACGTACATTATCACAAGTTAAGGTCAGATGGCTATTTAGCGAGAAAGTAAAAGTTATTGGAAGAAGCAAGCTATGGTTTAGTGTTTTTGTGTTTGTATTTAAGACTAACTTGTTCACTTGACACTAATCCTCAAGAATAGCGAGTTTCAACGGGAAAAGGTAATTCTGTTGAATAGTTTTAGTTCATCTGCAAAGAATAGGCATTCACTTGTTTAAGTTCAGGAAAATAGGAAATTTTATTAGGTGTACCGGTTAAATATTGCGTATTTTTTCAAAACTTAATGCTTTATTGTGGAAAATTGGTTACGACTCAATTCTCAAAGTATTGGCCATCGCTAGCCACTATTTTTCTCCATTTGTCTGGCAATAGACAGATACCATCTCCCAAAAATTCGACCTGTTTGGCGCCAATCCATAAATCGGTCCAATTTTCGACTTGGCCGTGATTACCGAATTGCTGGTCAGCCAGTCCATGAGCCATCGATCGGAACAAATGATAATCGGAAGCAGCAATGTCGGGACTATACGGCGGGTGGGGTACGATTTCCCATTTCAACGTTTCTAGGTATGTTTTGACCACTTGTGCAACAAGTGGCCGAGCATTGTCATGTTGCAATATAACTTTTTCGTGTCTTTCAGCGTATTGCGGCCGTTTTTCTCACAATGCTCTCGCAATTGTCGTCGGTAGACTTCGCTTGTGATCGTTTTGTTCGGTTGTAGCTGCTCATAGTATACCACACCAACCTTGACCCACCAAATACACAGCATGACCTTCTAGCTATGAACATTCGGCCTGGCCGTCGATGATGAGGCATGGCCGGGTATCCATACGTTGGCCGACGTTTTGGATTATCGTAATGGACCCATTTTTCATCACCAGTTACAATTCGATACAAAAAGCCCTTTGTTCTTTGCCGTTGGAGCAGTTGTTCGCACGTCGAAAAATGACGTTCGACGTCTCTTGGGTTCAATTCATACGGCACCCAATTGCCTACCTTTCTGATCATTTCCATTGCTTTTGATCGATTGTAAATGGTTTGTTGAGCGACTCCAAGTGTTTTTGCAAGCTCATCTTGCGTTTGCGACGAATCTTCACTGAATAATGCCTCCAATTCTTGATCTTCAAACTTTTTTGGCTGGCCGGAGCGCTTCTTGTCTTCAATGCCAAAATTACCATCACGGAACCGCTTGAACCAATTCTGACACGTTTTCACCTCTATTTTAAAGTTCGGATATGCTTCGACAAGCAATTCACGCGCTTGTAATGCATTTTTCTTTAAGTTAAACATGAAAATTAAAACTTCCCACAAATGTTGTTTCGATGGCTCAAAAGTTGACATTTTAGTTGCCGGGCTAGCTCTGCGTGTTTTCACTAAAACTTATAAACCATACTGAAATAATTACACAAAGGTATGAAGTTTCTGACGTGACAGCTGCCATTATCGAATTTCATGTCAAGGTAATAGATATGAAGTTGTCTGCAAACACGCAATTTTTAACCGGTACACCTACATAAAATAGGAACAGCAGTGGACTAAAAATGGAGCCTTGATGAAAAGCAAATGCTAGTATCCAGTAAAAAAAAGATGGAAGAAAAGTGCCATGCAAACAGTTCACAGGTTTCAATTTGTTCATAGATTTGATCTGTGGCTTATGAGCATTACTCTAATCAATGCCTCTAGAGGAGGATGGTGTATGTCGATTCTAAGATGTGAATATGAACACACACTGATAGAACTTAACATTTGCAGCGGGAGAAATGGGACAGGAAGAAGGTTGAGAAAAACCAGTCAGCGATCACCCGTTGAGGTTCAGCAGATGATAGTCTCCACAGAATGCAAATTTCGAGCTATGATAAGACGAGTTTGAAGTAAGCTTAGTAAATGTTCAATTTATTAGCAAAAAGGTTGTATACGCAGGACTTTCGAATCAATGCGTACAGTAACACAATCAAAGCGAAATACGGAAATCACACTGGAAAATGTTATGGGTGATGAGAAGCTCGGAACTCAGATAATTGGAATTCAGTTAGATTTTCGAGAAACAAACGATATCATGCTGTATTTATAAGCTGCTGTTTGCTGCAGCTCAGTTGTCAGACCTCTTACATTCTTGTAATAAAGAGATCTCATATAAGGAGATCAGATTTATGCAGACTTGAACAATGCATGCCAAAGCAAACTGCTCGGGACAAAAGTTATCATTCAAAGAAACACCCTTATTAACAAAAAATAATTAATACCGATATCTTAAGTTAGTGATGACAAACCAGTAATTCTATCCTTGTTTTATCAAATTCAATCATTTTCAGAAAAAGGGTCACCCCTTAACGTTAAGTTATAAATTTTCTAGTAAAAACTAGATGAAACAATGGTGTCAGAGGTTGACTATAGAAAATAGAGAGCTACCAACAACAAAAATCATGAAAAAGCAATAGTCATCTTAGCGTTCAGTTACGGTGACAGCAGCCTCACTAATTTTTATTATATGTGAAATCGTAATAGGAACCATACTTTAACCCTTTTGAGATCTAGAAGGTCGTAGTCATCAAATAACCATAAAAAAGTTTGATAGTGGAAATATTTCTCACTATTTAATATTGAGTTAATAATTCTCACGGTAGAATTGTATCAATAAACTGCTCCTACACCAACTAAAATTAATAACTAACCAACTAAAAACGAAAAAAAAAATTAATACTTCTAACTTTTCAGAATCCTAAATCTACTTCCCATAACGGATTTTCCGCCTTAGAACATGTTCACAAGTTTCATTACATTCCAGTATCCATTTAACTAGTGCGCTAAGCCCTCTCATGTACATACCCACTCGCCCGCACACACATGACAACCTGAATGAAAATTCCCATTCATGCAAGCATCCACCATCATCGTCATCGACAAGCTTCAGGATTCTCCAGGTGAACTTGATGGTAAACCAAAAACGGATTTCATACACTCGAGCGAACATCAAAAGTTTTCCAATTAAATTACGCAACTTTTCGAATGCGTTAAGGCGTTTATGAAAAGCCACACGAATTATACTAGCTCCAATGTCTTCGAGACAAGTTCAGTTTGATTTCGTCTTGCGTTTGCCCATTCTAAGCCTTCATTTATTATTGAATGTTTTCAGAAGCGCAACGATACGAAATCGATTTATTCTTGGGATCCGGAAATTGAGTTGTCCGGGGACGAGTATAGACAGGAGCAGTTAGATCAGAAGCGACAGAGCTAAATATGTCAAAAGCGCAAAGTGATATATGGTATTAAGTATAATATTTGACGATGAGTAATTGCTAAGTGGTTAGGCATTTTCAGCTAGAAGGTGGATCCGAAAAAAAACTTAATGGGACTCGTTTAAAGCAGAAAATATTTTTGAGGTTTACTAGAAAGAATATTCAAGTCGTTACTGAATAAATTAAATTTAAAATTAAGTTTTATTAAAACAAACTCAGAAACAAATTACCATTTAGTAGTGAAAATATACGACTGACAAAACTGATAGAGAAGATTTATAACTAGAAATATAAGCGTATTCAATGTAGGGGAAGGTGCTTGATTGTTCAAAGAAGGCACACATTAATTGATTCTCGCGAAGATTTATTTTTAAATAGTTTATAGTGTCATTTTACCAATGAAAAAATCCTAGCGCATCAGAACCGCTAGAAACACTAATGTTCGAAGAACTGTAGAGGACTTGTGCAGATTTTGAGTGTGTATTCTACCACTACTTACTTTTCTTACCTAAAACTAATACACCCTAAGTAATAATACAATCTAAGCTTATTTTAATTTCGGTGACTTCATCGAAAGTTACTGCGATAGAAAGGTGTTTGGGGTTGTCATCCGAAAAATGTGCAGATCTTAGAAAGTTTAAACCTTGTTTACTTATTTTCATTGCAAATGTTCGCGATGTGAATACTTAATGCAAGCATTTACGAAAATAACAAAAAGGCCTAGTGCTGGCAGCTTTTTGCTAGCAAGGAAGCAAAAAATATGTCGCATCTGCCTTACGTTGAAATCAACCTACTGTGTATTGACCCAATGACTGCATTGAAAGTTATAGGGATGCAAAGAAATTTAGGGTTATCATTCGCAAAAGTTTTAAAATTTTCTAGTTCTTAATATTTGGTGTTTATTTCCACTACAATATCACTACGATTTGAAAAATCTATGCTAAAATCGCTTACTAAACGTTTGCCAAATAAATACAAAAACATCTATAGCTGGCAACTCTATCATTGTTTTGAAATTACATTTCTAATGAATATTTCCTACAATAATTTTAACTTGCCATTTGAATTTCGTTATGATTCAATGACTGTACTGGAAACTATATGGCAAAGAGCTTTATTTTCCCCATAAATTTTTCAAATTTCAAACACCAAAATTACCATAGCTGGCAGTTCTAACGGAATTTTTCAACCAAATTTCTACCAAACGTTGTTAAGTAAGGTTCAGCTACTGTGTGAATTTCGTCAAAATCGAATGACTCAATCAGAATTTATAGGGTCAAAAGCAGTTATTTTTCTTAGTGATTTTTCAAAATGGCGCCACTGCCACAAAATTGCCCACATTTCAAAATCACTTCTATCAGACCTGGTCCTTCTTAAGACCAATACATTCTGTAAATTTCAACTAATTCTGATTATCGGATCGTGAGTTTCCGTGAACAGAAGTTTTTGATGCTAAAACTATAGGTAAATTGGGAAAGGGCTACCAGTCGTGCCCGTTGTAAAATTTCAAATTTTTTACCTTGGCTATGCAGACAAAGCATAAAATTTATATATGAATGGCTTTTTTTTCAAAAAGCGACATGTTTTCAGGACAGTCGATAATTTGAAGGTTTTCACTTTCAGCGCCTGCGCTAGCTACAGGGTTGTCAACATGCTCATTCAAAGCTACACAAATTTACAACTAAATAATACCAATATGTTCTTAAAGTTTCATAATGATTCAATAGCTCTATCAAAAGTTATCGCAATTTAAAATTTTTCAATTTTTCCCGTTTTCTTTTAAGACACCTAGCGCACACATAGGGTTTAAAAATTTCAAAACATTATCCTATTCACATTTAAAACACGTTCGAAATCGTTTCGCTACTTTAACTTTTGCAAAAATTATTTGTGTACGGAATAATAGGTATATTAAAAATATCTCTAAAATGGCCACAGGCGCCAAAGGGTTAAAGATAATTGACATTTGGTGAGATTTAGACCTATTCTGCATATACATCAATGTACCTTGAAATTTTCAAGTCAATCGGATGGCGCGTTCCCGAGATATAGTCACTGCATTTTTTTGATGATATATATATATATATATATATATATATATATATATATATATATATATATATATATATATATATATATACATATATATATATGAAAATATAAATTTTTGGACGCATCGATTTTAATACTAATGTTCATCGAACATTAGTAAAAACTTAGAATATCTAGTTAAAGTCATAGAGTATCTAGTTAAACTCAAGATGTGAAACCAAAAAACCAAATTAGAAGATTATTACGAATATGACCTGAGTAATTTAGGTCCAATACATATCACTCGTTATTAAGCTGGCGTGAGTTGAGTGGACAAATAATGTGATAAATGATCCCCTCTAGAATATTCTTAGATATAAAGTGAATTCAACCATAAATCATCTCGCAGCTCGTTAAAGCAAATTTAAAGTTTTTATATTATATATCTGTCAAAGTCTTGAATTTTTTTCAAATCTACCAACGTAAACCAACCTGTATGTACTTACATGTCTACTATATTAGCATAAGATTCATAATCAGATCAGGGCCATGTAAAATTCCATATCCATACAATTCATCACACACGTTTACCCTTTCATCCATAATATTCACATAAATTTCATTTCAATATCTGATCATGTAATATCCAATTATAAAATTACCCCCATAAGCCTAGTTCACAGTCACTTCAAATCCCTCATTTAATTTTATTTTTTCTTTCTTCTTTATTTCATTTTCATATTCATAATTCATCTAATCAACACCAACACCATACATATACACTCAATTTTCCACAATGGCCTTCAGGTCAGGCCGGACCAGACTGGTGGCCTTCGAGCGTAATTAGCATGACAAATTCATGTTGGTAAAATGAAAATCGAGCCACTATTATACTAGAGAATATTTTGATCGGACATTATTAGAGCCAAAGCAAACCCAGCCCGGTGCTTAGGATGTTGCTTTGGAATATATTTGTTATCACCGAGACCTACATATGGTCGCTGACATACTCATATTTCCACATATGTAGATTAGAAAGCTTATGGAAAGATTCATGCGTTCTAGTTATTTCTAGTTGTAGGTAGCTGATGAACAATAATTATTAACCATGAACTAATGAACTGAAAACCGAATCATGTTGCTGATAATTAGTTTTACTAATGAGAAACCCTTTTTCGCATTTACGTGCATGTTGACTATGAAAGTTTTCTTCGCCTATTATCGAGGCCTGTTCGTAGGTCAAGCAGAGAAAAAGTGTTTGATGATGTGGGTTCGAGGACGCAATGAGAATATTAATATTTAACTTAACCATATGATATTGATGTATGAAATGGTTCGAGTAATAATTAACTCCTATGGAAATTCAAGCAAATTTTCAAAGGCTATTTTTTATCTTTATCAAAACTGAGCTTTGACATACAGCCAGACTTGATAATAGCATGATCCTCTTTCATGTAGTGCTTCTTCGTGTTTGTTTTCACATTTCATAAGCTCAGTTTAATTTCTTACCCCAATTAAAATTAGCTAATACTACTCATCAAAATAAGGTCAAACTTCACAGAAAGCCCCTTCCAACCCATTCAATTCATTAAGTAATCCCACAGCTAATCTCTGAGAGCGTAAAATTAACATAATTTTCTCACAACTTACAAATACTCCCACAAAACTTCTATCCACATCAAGTTTCATCTACAACTAGTGTTTTTATCGTTTCTTGATTACCGTCATAATAAGCTTCGTATATAACAATAAACAACAAAACTGACGGTCCCAACTGCCAAAATCTTTTGATTCGTATCAATCAGGCACTGGTAGTCACATTTCCCAATGCCTTATTCTATGTCCTCTCCGAAAACATGGATAGTTGCTGACAAAATACATTCGCATAGTATAGATCTGGCCGGCAGGGCTATCAACATAACCATAAAAAGGCATCGATAAGGCTCCATGTCCTTATCTCATGTTTCATTTTGTTTTATAGTCGTATATTCCGCCCATCTAGACTAACAGCAATTCGTCCAGGCTCCTCACGAAATGCGAAACTGTTTAGTTAGAATGGTAAATGATAGTAGCCGAAAAAAGGTTTTGATATATGTCCAATGATAAGTAGATGTATGGGAAATGAGAGAGAATGATCATTGTACGAATGTTGATGTGCGTGATGTAGTGTTGCTTTTCGTAGTTCTCTTTAGAAATGGGTGTCGGCTCGAGTGCTTAGTTACTTGTCGCATTTATGATTTTTTCGTCAGGGATTAAATTGAGAATTGTGTGCTCTGTGCTAATTGAAAGTGATATATGAGGTGTCATTGAGAGAATCAATTTGCAATTATATGATTTAATGCCTACTTTATAAACAAGGGTTTTGAAAACTAATTATATGTACTTTAGTTATTTTCACTACATTTTTAAGAGATTTCTTAAAATCAATTCTAAATCAATGCCAATTTTGAAAATCTGCGAAGGATCAGTTAAAAATTAATTCGTTTGATCTTCGTTACTAAAAAATTGGCATGTTTGACGATAAATTTTTCTTTTGAAAAATGCCAACGAAAATAAAACTAAAAAGGCTTAAAACATCGAAGAGCGAAAGCTTAATAGTTTGTCAGTTTTCTTAAAAATAAATTTTCCTGGTACATCTTTCTTAAAGACAAAAAGGAAGTTGCTCGAAAACGTGTAGCATATTTAAGGGATTACACACAGTTACAAGACCACAAAAGCAATTTTACAATATATATTCTTGGAAAGGCATTTTGATTTATTAACAAAAACATTGCTGTAAATATTCTGGTAGCTTTCAACCTTATTATAATATTATTAGCAAAATATAAATTTTTTTGGAAAGTAGAGTATATTTATTGACGAGAAAAAGCTTTCGATCAATCACTAAAAAATATATTTATAAAGTTTACTGACTCAAAGCAAAGTTTCAAAAGCGCTTAAGGCATAGTAAAAAACTTAATAAGCATTGAAGGACCAACATTTTTTTGTACTTTTGTGGTTCTACAAAGCATTTGCGAAAATTAACATCTCTTTCTTCATTCCAAAGAGATTCAATAGGCAATAAAAATGGTGCGAAAATTCAAAACCAAATGTAAGCGATAAATCTTTAAGGAATAAAACTTCTATAAAAAATATTTCTGTAACAAAAATCCCGAGCAGTAAAAAATGTTCATATCATCTCTCAAAAATGTTGAAGCAAATTTGAAAAAAAAAAACGACCACATAAGAAACGCTAGAAGAAAAGAAATGTCGTGGGATTGTGTCAATTTTCAACACATTTTCTACTGAAAGTACTCTTTATCACAACGAAATTGTACATCTTTTGAAAATTGTACATCTTTTGAAAATTGATAGCATCTCTTAGCAAAAATTATGAAAAAATTACCACAACTGGCGTGTTTATGCTAATTTTTCAACCCAAATACTTCCAAACTAAGCTTACACTTAGGACCAATGTACTTTGTGAATTCCATTTGTATTGAGTGCCTGCATAGCAAGTCATAGAGACAAAAGTATGTATTCTCCTTAACGATTTTTTGAAATGGCACCACTGCCACGGTGTTGCCCATATTAGCAAATCACTTCTAGTCTATCCTACTTAATGTCAGACCATCGTATAATTCGTATCAAAAGCTGAACATCGAGTCGTAAGCTCTCACGAGCATGAATTTCGGGTGCAAGAGGTAAATTGATGAAAGGTTACCTCTCTTGTGCAAAAAGGAAATTCAATATGTAGACAAAACATTAAGTTTATCATAAATTGGCCATTTTTTTCTAAAAAAAAACCAATTTTTCAGAAGGTACGTTCATATGAAGACTTTCTGTTCACGCACCTGCCCCAGCTACCGGGTTGCCCACACAGCTATCAGAAACTACACAAACGTATTTCTTACGCCATCAATGTGCTCCGTAAATTTCGTAATAATTTGATGACTCTGTGCAAAGTAATCACAATTCAATTTTATAATTTTTCTTTGCCTATTTCTAGGCATGAAAAATGAAAATGTTCAAAATATTATCATAGCCGAGCTGAGCACATAATTAATTCTCCTCTCTTAAATTTATTTTTTGCAAATATTTACCTGCCACAGGGGTACATATAAATTCATTAAAACACTCACTGTCACCAAAGGATTAAATATTTTACTTGAAATCAAAACAAGCTTGTGTATATGAGCTGTAACTCATACACACCTTGTGTATATGAGCTGTAACTCATACACACTCATACACACTCCGCCGCTCACAAGTCTAACTTGTGATATGCCGGTCCCAAGCCCGGAGAAAGGAGGAGGGTTTGAGGTAACGAGGTAACTCTATCCTCAGTAAAATGTGTATATTTGCCGCCTGATGGCTGTAGTAAGCATGAGGATGAATCCCAAGGATTTTATCTCTGCAGGTGGCAGCCAGACTGAGTCTGGAAATCCACCCGTGCTCAGCACGGCAGGGGCTCGGATTCTGCAGGCCCCAACCTCATGTATGACTGCAATGGAGGACCCTGGTTGCAGTGGAAGCTCACAGGTTACCATCGTGGAAGACTCCATGGCCAGCAAGTTTTCGGACTTGCTGATAGAGTCCCCCCTGATCACAGGCTCCGGAAAGGCGAGTACAGCACCAGCTGCAAGTCCGACTACGGCCGTACCAGGGGTAAAGATGTTTCTTCCCGAATCCTCACATAAGAGGAGAAGGGATGCATTAGAGGAGGTAACTCCGACTAGTGCAAATGAGACGCCCGCGGGAAGTACAGATAGTAAGAGTGCTCATTCCTCTGAACTCTGGAAACCTGTGGAGGCTCTCAGTCGCAGACAACGTAAGAGACTGCGCAAAAGGGGCAAGCTGCCGCCGAAGGCTGACGGAGAGACAAATGCAGTATTAACTGCAGGTGTTTCCCTGGAGACTGGACGTCAGGCAGCGAAAACTCTGAGCCGACCCGGGGTAGCGAAAGAAAGGTTGGCTGGTGATGCTAAGGTCGCATGTTCGGAGCAGAAATGTTCTGGACCGGCGCCTGGATGCAAAGCTACGCCGACTGGACTTCGTGAACCAGGGAAAGCTCTTAGCCGTCGACAGAAGAGGACTCTGTTCAAGAAATCGATGATTCCTGATGCAAATCGGGATTCAGCGACGACGCTGAAAGGTAAGGAGGGACCGGTCACACCGAAGATCTCCCAGCCGGCCAGCACAGAGGCCAAATCTGCCAGCGGCGGCGCACGAAAGAGACGCAAGGTTGAGGCGAAAGCGGATACCTGCACCTCTGAGCGCAAGGTGCCGAAAGGTGTCAAAATCTGCGAGAGAGATCTTGCAGAGGCTGGCCCTTCTGGCACAAACACACCTTCCACAAGGGTAGGGAGGAGAACGTATGCAGAAGCTGCGTCTTCTTCGCTGGTTGTTGTGATAGGTGTGTCTGGCAAGGGTGGCAAACTGACCGAAGGTCAGTGCGCTATCCTTAAGAACGAACTGTGGCGAGAGATAGCGGAGTCGGGACCAGTTTACAACTTCACGCAAGCGAAGTTTGTGGATGGTCACCTCCAAGACGCCTGCTCCAATCAAACATCTAAGGAGTGGCTCACACAGATTGTTCTTAAATTGGGTACTGGCAGTCGGCCCAAATTTACCATTTTGGACTCCGACCTGGCCAAACCCTATTATGTCAGTTGTTGGATCCCTGGTCCTCGCAAGAGTGCAGGTGACATCACTGGCATGTTCGGCAAACTGAATCCGGGCATCGATGCGAAACACTGGACCATCAAGTACATGAATCCCAGGAAGAATCCCACCACAGGTGAAGATGGTTTCAACTTGGTGATCGTACTTGACCAGAGAAGTTTCTCGATGCTAAGAGACAGGTACCGGATGGTGCTGAGCTACTTCTTGTATGCGGTTAAATTTAACCAAATCAGGAAGTGGTGAGGCACGAACTTTTGTGACTGTCTATGGACAGATCGGCAGAGCAAAACGCAGAGATCCAGTGGAAATTCTCTCCCATAGAGTTTCTTTCACTGGTCACGCGGACATTATCTAAGGGTCCCTGCAAAGGGATCCAAAGATTTAAACTCCGGACGTTTCTGTGCCTGAAGGTATAAGATTTGTCCAGATCAACTTGCGGCGTGCCAAGGCTTCGTCCTATCTTTTGAGCGAAAAATTGACAAAACTGCAAGCCTCCCCCTACATTGCACTTGTACAGGAACCGTGGGTTCGAGGCGGTAGGATCTACGGACTTAGTCCAACCACGGGGGCCAAGATCTTTTATGATGAAAGGTCAATACGGCCGAGGACTTGTGTTCTGGCTTCCAATCTGCTTGATGCCACCATGCTCAGACAGATTTCAAGCCCGGACCTGTCAGCGGTCGTCGTACAACACCGAGAAAATGGTAGGCTTAAGCGCACGATAGTTGCCTCAGCTTACTTTCCCTTTGACTCCTTACTCCCGCCGCCGATACAGGAGTTAAAGGACCTGGTTTTGTACGCTGAATCGGAGAGACTTGAACTTGTGGTGGGCTGCGATGCCAACTCCCAGCATACCAGCTGGGGTAGCAACAAATGTAACGCCAGGGGTAAAAGTCTCTTTGATTTTATAACTTCTGCCGGGCTGATGATTTTAAACACTGGGACTACTCCCACATTTGTCACCCCAAACAGAAGGGCGGTCATTGATGTATCGCTATGTTCAGTTGGAATAGTTGGATCAATGACTGGATGGAATGTATCAGATGAGGATTCACTCTCTGATCATCGCTACTTGGTGTTCTCTTTAGCCACGGATCTAACACCCGTGGTGAAAAGAAGAAACCCAAGAAACACTGATTGGCCTACGTTCAATCGGCTTCTTGCAGACAGAGCGCGTCCTAGTGGTAGGATAAAATTGCCAAAGTCAATAGAATCCCGGTTGAGCACTCTGAATAGAGACCTAATGAGTAGCTATGAAGAGGCCTGCCCGATCAGTAAGAGCAGATGTGGCAAGACGGTTCCCTGGTGGAATCGGGAACTACAGAAGCTAAGGAAAAGTACCAGGAAAATTCTCAACAGAGCTTGTAAGAGCAACAATGAGGATGACTGGATCGCCTACAGATCTTTGCAGAGAACGTATAAGAAGCTGGTGAGGACGTCTAAGAGGGAATCATTAAGATCTTACTGTGAAAGACTGGAAGGCGCACGGGAGACGTCTAGGCTTTGCAAAGTCCTAGAGAAGGATCAATCAGCGAAGCTAGACTCTCTAAAACGCTCGGATGGTGATTTTACCAAGTCCAAAAAGGAGTCTTTGCAGACTTTACTTACACTTCCCGGGAGCCCCGGTGATTGAGTCGCAGAAGGCAAATGCGCCTGTGACCGAATCCCTGCTCTTCGCAGCAGTAGGAAGTGGAAGAAGAATCTGTGGTCACTAGTGAAAAGGTCAGGGATGCAATCATGTCTTTTGAAAATTTCAAATCGCCGGGCCTGGATGGTATCTATCCGGTTATGCTTAGGGAGGGAATTGACCACTTGGGGGCAGACCTGAGAGAAATCTTCTGGGCATGCCTTTCCTTGGGGTATGTTCCATCACCTTGGCGAGAGGTTAAGGTAGTTTTTATACCTAAACCGGGGAGAGATGACTATTCCGATCCAAGGAACTTTAGACCGATCAGCTTAACTTCGTTTATGTTGAAATGCCTAGAGAGACTTGTCGAACGACACATACGTACTACGGCGCTTAGGTTTAACCCTTTGAATGATGAGCAACATGCGTACCAGCGAGGAAAATCATGCGAGTCGGCCCTTCATTCTTTGGTGGCCAGAGTTGAGAGAGCGATCTCCAATGGTGAGTATGCGTTGGGGGTGTTTGTGGACATTGAAGGGGCCTTTGATTGCGCGCCCTTCGTGGAACTATGTGATGCTGCGAAAGTGCATGGCGTGGATGATGTCTTAGTTAGGTGGATTCATGCCATGCTGACGCAGAGATGGTTGCTGGCGGAAGCTGGATCCGATTGCTACTTAAGAACAGAGGCGACAAATGGATGCCCTCAAGGGTGCGTCCTATCACCGCTCCTGTGGAGTATGCTAGTCGACTCCCTGCTTAACGAACTGCAACAAGAAAGGCTGCACGCACAAGCTTATGCTGATGACGTGGCCGCACTGGCTGTCGGTAAAGATCTGAATGTGGTATGTAGAAATACACAGCGTGCATTGGATCTGATTGGCAGCTGGTGTTCGAGGCACGGCTTAACAGTGAATCCTGGTAAGACAAAACTTGTTTTGTTTACCAGGAAAAGAAAACTGAGAGGACTAGTGCTTCCAATCATGAAGGGTGTAACACTTCAACTTTCAGATGAAGTCAAATATCTTGGAGTAATCTTGGACAAAAAACTTCTCTGGAAGAAACATGTGGAAGTGAAGCTTACTCGTGCTATAAAAGCTTTCGGGCAGTGCAAGAGAGCTTTTGCTACCACATGGGGTCTAAAGCCTCGTGTAGTGATGTGGATCTACACAGCAATAATTAGGCCGATGTTCACGTACGCATCGGTGGTGTGGTGGACTATCGTGAGGCAATTGTATGCTCGGAAAAAGTTAGCCACGCTGCAAAGGACGGTGTGCCTGGGTATCTGTGGTGCCATGAGCACTACTCCGGGTGCGGCCCTTGATGCGCTTCTCAATCTGCCTCCTCTCGACATTCAAGTTCAGAGTGTGGCGATGAGCTCTGCCCATAGACTAGCTCAGCTTGGCTTATGGGTAGGTGAAGACGATGTGGGGCACTGCTCTATTAGGAGGTCGATGTGTGAGATCTCTCCGATTCTCGCGATGCCTTCGGACGCTCGGGTGCCCTTCCTCGACTTCAGAAGAAGGTACGAAGTAATCCTCTTAAGCAAAAGTAACTGGGATGATCCGGATCTGTGTACGAGGGGATATTCGGACGGCTCGAGGTCAGATAGTAGATCTGGAGCTGGTGTCTATCTACATTCATCGAATGGCAGATGGGCTTTCTCTCTTGGAGAGCACGCTTCGGTTTTTCAAGCAGAAATGTTTGCTATCCTGAGAGCTGCCTGTTGGGCAATTGAGGAAAGATGGAGGGGAAAGAGCATTGCTATTTGCAGTGACAGTCAAGCTGCACTGATGGCGCTGCGTAGACCCCTGACAAACTCGAAAATTGTCCAAGAGTGCAGAGCACGATTGAACTCTGTTGCCAGATGCAATAGGGTGCATCTGCTCTGGGTACCGGGGCACTGTGGTATTGAGGGGAATGAAATTGCTGACGTCATTGCGAAGCAAGGTTCGGAACTTCCGCTACGGGGCCCTGAACCCGCCTTGGGTGTGCCGACCGCATCTGCACGTGCCATTATTCGAAAGTGGGTAGATGATGCTCACAAAGATAGATGGACGGCTACCGGTGTGGCCAGGCACACGAAGGTATTCCTTTCAGAACCCAACCATGTGACTGCGGGATTCTTGCTCAATAAGAGCAGGAAAGTTTGCAGGGCCATGGTGGGTATTCTGACTGGACACAACTGCCTAGGAGGACATATGTACCGAATAGGTGTTGCACAGGATGACCTCTGTTCATCCTGTCTAGAAGAGGCTGACTCTGTGGAGCATTTCCTCTGTGAATGCCCAGCGTTTGCGCGTCTCAGATATCAATGCTTTGGCTGGGATGTTGCACGCATGCAGACGATAGCCTCTTTTCCCCTATCAGTGATCCTAGACTTTATCAAGAGGTCTGGGAAACTATGGTAGGCAGGGGGAAATGAGTACAATGCGTCCTTTGGCCTGAGTGCTTAGAGGCGCCAATGCGCCTCTCCCCCAACTCACACACACACAAACACACACAAACACACACACCAATAACTTGATCGGATTTAGTTTCCCTTAGTTTCAAGTTTTGCATGATGCATATTGCGCAAAAAATAGTTTTTGTATTTTGAATAAATGGAATGAATTAGTTTTTTTCTTGAATAGCTGTGTTTAATGACTCCGAAAAAAGAGCAGAGAATCTCAAGGCAAGTTAAATAGAGCAACTGTCAAAAAAATTCGAGCACATTAGAGCAATTGAGAGAACAAATTCGAGCATACTAGAACAAATTTTATCAATTGAGAGCCAATTCTCAGAGCTGATCGCTTGACAGAAGTTTCACCTGTCAATTCGTTAATAAAAAACTCTACTTCAGTCACAATTTTAGGTAAAAAGTCGGTTTCGTGACAGTTGATAAACAGCTGGATGATCGCTCAAAATTGCTTTACCAAAAAGATAGAGCAGATATCGTTCTCTAAATTGCTCTTAGTTCAGCTTAGAGAGCAGGCTCATGGAATACAAATCAGAGCAACTTCGGACAAGTTAAAGTAGCCAAATTGCTCATGAGACACATTTTTCTGAGATATCTCAACCTGTCTCAACCCAGAGCAGCTCATTCAAGACAGCTATTTTCTATAACTACAGGTGCACTAGCTTAACCCACATTGGGCGGCAATATGTTTGTTCATCAAAAAGTCCACTTTTGACGAAAATGGTTAACATTATAAATTGTGATGAATCGCCATCATTAATTTGATTAGTTTATTCAATGGTTTCAATGTTTTCATACCTGGATTGTGGCAAATAAAAAAATTTGAAGAAACATGCTATTCGGCAATTGATGAATTTAATATACAGTATAACTTTCTTTTCATTGCATCCAATATGAACGTAAAACTAAATAAACATATAAAATATTAATTAATCTGATCACTAAAAAATTAAAACCAATAGTTAAGTTGATTGAAATAAGAACCCCGAAACTGAAAATTATACAATGCCGGTATATTAACTAAACGAAATGTTAACTAGGATAAGAGAGCCTTGATAAAGTTATTTTTGAAAAAAAGCTTTAGAAGTAATTGGAGAGGAGCATCAGCTCATGCTATTGAGTCAGTTGCAGCACCTATAAATTAGCTTCCTCGCGGTATATGCTGTGCTATATCTAATAAGCAATCGTCAGAATCAAGTGGTATCATGGGCTAATTGAGCACAAGCTTGTCTTACTTGTAATCGACATTAAAAACGTTCAAAATAACAGTCAGCTTCAAACAGGCACATAACATTAATCTTCAAGACGCAATAAGTTAGAAGTTAAAAGTGAGATCCAAATAGTCGTAAGTTGCTAAAACCATGTGTTGGAGATAGCATTCAATCCGAAAAGTAAGAACTGTTGTTAAACAGGCTCTATTCTTCAGCTGTAAGTTTCAAAAACCTAGTTCCGTATAAAAGCAAATTCAAGAAGAGGGCTCACGAGTGAAATGTATAAAGATTTTGTAATCTAGAGGCTCTGAAATATTTGCGGTTCATTGCTGAATGGAGCCAAGCTGTTTACTTTCTACATCGTTATGTAAGTTGAAGCGGATCTTCCTCTGAAGCAAATCGCTTAGCATTTAGTGATATTTATATTGAGGATATTGTGAAGCACCAATATTCTAAGAAGTATAAATTTTACTGAAAAAATGAGGTTTGGATGGGATTATCAAACTTTGAAAGTATCTGTATAGATTAATTGGAAAGTATTAGATAAATATTATATATATTATCGACCTGACGTGAAAATATTGATACCGTGAGGTACAGCAAGTTTGACACAAACTTTTTAGAAATAAATCACCGAAATTTCACATAAGATAAACCAATTTATTGGAAATCCTGCGATTCTAAACTGCTGCACCTTAGAGATTAAAATGAATTGAAGAACTCGATCGAATGCTCTGCTAAAGCCTGTATATACTGCGTCAATTGGATGACCTTCCTCAATTTCGAATGAATCCTCCAAGACAAGCACCATAAGATTATTATTAGTAGTAGAACGAGATTTCTTTGATCTATTCTTCTGCTTGTTCAGCCCAGCATCGAACTGAGGAATGAGTTTATCAAAAATGACCTTTTTAAAGTTTAGGAATTAAGGATAGTACGGTGGAGCCTCTATAAATTTTCACCCAAAGACCATCGCCATATTTATGGATTCGGGTGATGTAAAACAATTTCGGATTCAATGAAAAGAGCACAAAATTATGAAATATAATATAAAGCAAAAGATCAGTGTTTCACCAGATCAGAAAAGTAGGAAGAAGAAGGTCAAGTCCCAGCCGTTATTACGTTCAAGATCCAAATAATCTTCAAATATATCATTTTTCAACATGATTATATTCTCAGCAGATATTATTCAAGTTACACGGAATTGGAAGAATGATAGGATGCTGGCTGAGTAAAAAAATTCTTGAAAATTGTCAGATCTTTTAAGATGAAGAAGACATTGAATTTTTATTGAACATAGGAGATGAGTTACCAGTTGTTTTCCGCTTGATATGAAAACAAATGGAATCCAGGATTATTTTTTCACCGGCAATTTAAATATATCTGTCACACCGTTCTCGACATTTTATATCTGATTTTTTAGTTACTGCACCACAGTACTGTTTGATATGTTGCCTGATGTAGGCTTTTTTACTGATGTTCGAAGAACGTTGGTTTCCTGGTACAGAAAAGCGAAGAAAATATAATTAAATAAAAGGCCACTATCAAAGCAGCAAACTCAGGTTGCCATTTCATTACTTTGAAACCAGAGTACATCGAGCCAAAAATCGTTGTAGATGTGATTTTTTGGACTAAGTTCTTTAAGTATTTGGAACACTCACTAAAAATATATAACATTTTTAAAACCAGCTGTAGGATTTAGGCTTTACAAACCATACAAATGAACATGCTCGAAATTTTGAAAAGTAAGCTTTATTGCAAGTATATCTAACCTATTATCAACCAGGACAGTAATGCCAAAAATGTCAAAAACTGTTTTTAATATGTGAGGGAGAAAATGAAAATAATGTAGTAAAAATTACTCACTGCGCATTAGATTTTTGAAAGGGCAAATTGTAATAAATCAACTACAAATGAAGTAAAGTTGCATCCCTGAGTGACCTATAAAAAAAGGGTATTAACCATCATTGCGAATATGAAAAAGACAATTATAAAATGAAGAATAATAAGAATGATCCTACTCTCCACATAAAATAGAGCTCAAGGATGCACTAGAAATATCCTATTAATCCCCGTTATAAACATTTTTTTTAAAAAGTAGCCGCCGGCCAGTTTTGTTGATTTACCCTTACGCTATTGGTCATTTAATTCAGTAGAAAGCTTTAAATATATTTTCTAGAACGTTTAAGTGTAGTTTTACAAGATGGCTAGCATGATTTGATGTGACCATTAACTTATGACAAGCCTGAAAAACTTCCTCGAAACTTTCACTTAGAGTGTTTGAAATTGATCAAAGGGCTACGATGAATAGCTGGTTAAACGTTTTTCACACCTAAAACTTTAGGTACAATTTTTAGGGTCAAACGCAAATGTGGAAAATGTAAAAAAATATTCTATTAATTTTTTAGATTGCTTGTTTAGCATTTCTTTGGCGCTTTTACTGTGCGCTTTATGGTATATCGTTACACATTTGATCTATCACACTGAAAAAACACATAGCGCCAGACGCCATAATTTGTGGACTTCTGGCGCCATGCACATAGTCGATTTGGGGATTGTGACAAAATATAGCGCCACACGCCATAGTACATGGCGAAAAGTACATAAGAGCAGGCGCTGTGCTTATAGCCCTCCACGCCATGTACTATAGTCCTCCACGCCATGTAATACAGTCCTCCACGCCATTACATGAATGGAGGTCTATAGTACATGGCGTGGAGGACTATGGTTCAAACCCAACATTCATTCATACTTCATTTCAATTTATTACTGTGTTAATCTTAAAACCCCATCGGCAACAATTTCGCAAATAGCAAATGTAATGCAACATAGCAAATGTAATTCAAAATGTATTCTGGAAACATACAAAAAAACCCTATTCCTCAAAAAGACATACTAAAAATACACAAAAGCCTAGAAACATGATGGCAAACCAATTGAAATTCATTGGTATTGCTATCCAATTACCGCAAGCTCCGGTCGACTTTTCATATAATTAATGATACTTACGTGATACTATCAGTTAAACGTGAAAACTCACTTATTCAATTTTTTCGCTTGCCTTTTTTCGCTCGTCCTCTTTCTCGTTCGCCCGTCGAGGGCTGCCATATTACTGGTCTGATCGCCGAAAGCATTAAAAAGTAACGGAGTCAATTCTCACACTTTAGCATATCAATTAAATAAATCCACTGATGAAATTCAACTCCACGAAATTCATTAATTATTACAGAATTGAATTGCCACGGGACGACCATTTCGTTAGTACGTCCTGTTGACTAAGAGACTCTATGGCGGCTGCAGAGGTAGCCAACATTTTTTTCAGTATAAAATATCGATTACATAGTATACTGTGAAACCTATACAAATAATAGTGGGTGTGGCATTTAACCAAAATTGTTAGACGTTCAACTGTAAAATGAAAATTCCATTGAAAATTGCCGAAACCCTGTCCAAGCCGTTCTGCGAAATAAATAATTCGAACCTGGCTCGACTACAAATCGAACGCGATCCATTGAATCCAATAGTAAGTACTTTACGAAATATTTAAGTACCATTAATTTACCATGGATTTCAGCACCAGAACAAAAGAATACACTCGGACTTAATTAAGATACAATACAATTACGAGAACGAGTATTTTCTCTGGCCGTAGGCATACTTATTCACGTCTGCTGATTTTTCACAGTCCGTTTCGAACGTTGGCCCATTATGATTTTCAATTTGCCAATTAAAATCGAAATTAGCATTTCGAGGCGAATGAGTCAGTGAATGGAAGTCCATCCAAACAGCAACAGTAGTAAGTCAAGCAGTAGCGACAGCAGTACAAACCGGACGAAGGATGCGAACGAATACCAATGCCGGAAGGACGACGCTTGATATATGGTCGCACACTAGTCGAAATGAAAATTGTACCAAATCAATGAAATCGAATCGCTACGGGCCACTTTGACTGCCTCCCGTGCTGCCACTTAGTCCGGTGGCTAACTGTTAGCCGACCCAAAAGAAAATCTACATAAATTTCGGGCCATTGAACTTTTGGCCAAATACATAGGGTTGAAATTCAGTTAGAAAACTAGAGGCCTCCTGATAGTTTCAACGAGAGCAAGGAGGCCTAGAGATGGAAGGGGGTGCAGAATATTCAGTTTTGAAAAACTTCACGAGGAATAATGTATTCAATAAATAATGAGTTTGCTAACAGTCTAGTGACACATTAGTCGAGTAATGGATTTTCAGGCATTGAACGTACGAGGCAAAAATTCGAAATGTAGTTCCGTTAACTTTCCCATGTGAATAATTGACGATAATTTATAGGACTTTTATCAATCGTACGAAAGTTTTATGGCAGTCAACGGAAATTTAATCGAAAAGTTTTAGGATTTGTGGTTTGGTTGATATGCAAATATTCTGTTGTATTCATTTGAAGTTCATTGAACTAACTTAATTTGATGCTAATATGACCCAGTTGATTGGAATAATTATTTGATGGACACTTTGAACAGAATATTTAGAATCTTTTAAATTATTTTAAATAATATTCAATTCTCAAACATTTCAAATTATTTGAAATGTAAACAACGGTTGCTGAATTTCACCTCATTATCATTTGGCAATTTAATGATAGAATCTCCTCGACAAAATACGGCAAAATGTTACAAAAATTACCAGGTCCATCTGCTGTGTTATTGAATTTTCTTCGAAAATCAATAAAAACCCCTAGCAGAATATACCTTCTAAGAATATTATATTGTAGGATAGTTTTGTAAGAATACAATCTAATACCTAGTTTCAGAAAGTAGCTTAAAATTTAAAAAAACTTAAAAATTTGAGTATAACATTTGCCGATCTTTAGCATCCACACATGTATGCGCAGAGTTATTCAAAAAGATGAACACAATTTAATTTTATTTTATTTAATGAAGTATAAATTGGACATGAACAATCTATATATAATGGAAAGAAGAGGCTTCAAAGTTTTTTAACACAGACTAAAATGTTCAATGTTCAATATGTCTCCCTTTTGCTATTCGGCAATCATCTAAAAGTGGTAGCGAAAATCGTTCCACATGCGAAAAATCATGTCTTGTGCTACTGAGTTCACTACAGCAGTAACACGGTTCCACAAGTCGATTAGAGTTGTTTGTAAAGATGAGACGTTCACAGCGTCTTTAACATAGCTTCACAGAAAAAGCCAAAAGAAGTGAGATCAGTAGATTTCGGTGGTCAGAAGTTTAGAGCCAGGTCATGATTTCCCATACAACCATAGCATACAACCTATCCACCGCTGAGGAAGCGATTCATTTAAAAATCTTTGAACTTCACAGTGCCCATGGGGCAGAGCTTCATTCTATTGGAAAATGTAGTCTTGTCAATTTTCAGTAGCCTGAGAAAAAAGCCATTGTTGCATGGCCAGGTACGTTATTCGAATTACAGTCCTTTCCGTTAAAAAAAAAGATCTATAAACTTTCGGCCGTGATAAGGCACAGAACACGATTAGGTTCGTCATGCAATTCTCATGATGCAATGTTGTACGGGTATTTCGCACACATCCTATGCGAACATTGTATATGTTCATTAATTAAGTGCGAATTGGTTTGCATAAATGAAACCAATATCTGACGACTGACTGGATGCTAGCAGTAGACAAGAGATTGGATGAATCGAGGAGTTTGATTTCGACCATCGGCGGGAAAATTCCAGAAGTTTAGTTCGATCTGTTGGCATGATAGTGACAAGAAGACGACAATTCATAGATTTTCATGCAGAAAAACTAATCAAAAAATTCGAGTAGTACGTGAATGTGGCTGCATTCTGGACGATAAGTTGTAAATCGACGATATTTGTAAATTATCTCGATCCTCAAGATGTTCAAGAGCTCTATTGTTCCTCTTCAACTGATTGATGGAAAAGCGCCTCAGTTGCAATGTTCAATGCATATAGTAACAAAATCATAAAAGCACTGCCTCTAGTTTTAAATCAAATTTTAATAATTATAAAACGGATAAAGGTAAATTAAATTATAAATTTAATATTTTTTTAAGAGCTGACATGACAGAGAAAATGAATCAGAAATCAAAGCCAGTAAAATTGTATAGAGTTAATTTAATCTACGCATACTACAACGAAGACATAATTAACAAAAGGTATCTTCACTGACTAGCAGAATGAAAAACTTTTCACACTTTTCTGTAAACTTTAACTTTCAGCTTCCGTTTTTAGTAGTTTTTATTGAATTGTCAATTTTTTATTGTTGATTAAGAATCTCATTTCTTAGTTACATATTGTTTTTTTTTCAATTTTAGGGTAAAATGGGGTAAAACCGCCGGTGGGTAAAACCGCCATTTGGATTTCAAATTCAAATGAAGCGCCGAAACAAGCAACCGTTGATAATTTAGATTCTGATCGATAATGCGCAGTTTTTGCAGTTGGTAGGAAAACTGAAACTTCGTTGAGACAATTTTTATTGCGTCATCTTTGTTTCGCTCGACGACGAAAAAAACTTTGTGTCATAAACATCGCTCAATTAAGTGTATTATGGAGCCAAGGGATTAAACTATTAGAAATATTGTTTGGTTCATTGATAATTAAATAAATGATTGTTTGACATCGTCAAATGTGTAAAACTGGTGGTTTTACCCCATCTTACCCTATCTTACCCTATTGTTATATTTCAAGCCAGAGAAATATGTATTGAACCATATTTTGTTATTAGTATTAGGTTTGTTGTTGATAATGCGTTTGTGTTAAAAATGAATTATTAAATCAAAACAATTGCATCGCCATAGGAGCAATTCTCCCCATTTAGCTTTTCGTCCCAAATAAATGTATGTCTTCCGTAATTAGGTTTTGTTTTTATGTCCGTGCCATAAACGGAAGTAACGGACGTCACGCCAGACTGAGCTAGCTTGATAATATTGCACTGAAAGTGGCTGGACTGAGTCAGATTTCCATAACAAAATATAAGAAAGCAAAATAACTTTTGCAAGAACAGTAAATTTTTTTAAGAATTAAAAAGTTCTCATTAAAAGTTCTCTAAAGGTCATATACCAGATTTGGGTTGCTCAAAAGATTTTTTTTGATTTTATTATAAAACAAGTCATTTCCGGTATAAATTGGCAAAAACTAAACAAAGTCAAAAATTTCTAGACCTT
Organism: Nemotelus nigrinus; assembly: GCA_947369275.1. Lineage (NCBI taxonomy): Eukaryota > Metazoa > Arthropoda > Insecta > Diptera > Stratiomyidae > Nemotelus > Nemotelus nigrinus. The sequence goes on from OX376373.1 coordinate 168,993,441, forward strand.
TTTTCGATTTTGACAAGGTTGCCTTTGGCGCTCGATGTCGCAAACTTTGGTTATTCATTGGGGCAGCACCATAAACAAGTCAGCAAAAAATAATAACTACAAAATTTGACGGTATGTACCTATCTTTTTAGATGACAAGGCTATTGAACTGCTACAAGTAGGCGAAGCCAATGTATGGAGACGTGTCGCTACAATTTTTTGAGTCTCTCTATATTTAAAAATTATTTAAACAAAAAAAACCTAGCGCATCAGTACCGCTAAAAGCACTAATGTTTGAAGAACAGTAAAGGATTTGTGCAGATTTTGAGTGTGTATTCTAGCTACTTAAGGCCACTACCACTAGCTATTTCTCCTACTTAAGACCAATACACCCGATGTAATAATAGACCATAAGCCAATTTTATTTCAATGACTTCATCGAAACTTACAGCGATAGAAAGGTTTGTGGGGCTGCCATCCGAAAAATGTCCAGACCTTAGAAAATTTAAACATTGTTTACTTATTGTCATTGCACATGCGAATACTTAATGTAAGCATTTATCGGTTCGAAAATAACAACAACGCCTCGTGTTGCATCTCTTTGCTAGCACCGAAGTCAAAACTATGCCACATCTGCCTCACGTTGAAGTCAGCCTACTCTGCGATTTTCGTCTTGATCCAATGACTGCATTTGAAGTTATAGGGATACAAAGAAATTTAGGATTACCACCCGCAAAAATTTTTTAATTTCGTAGATCATAATAATTGATGTTTATTTTCACTACGAAATCACTATGATTTAAAAATTTTATGACGAAATCGCTTACTACAGATATGCACAAAAAAATACAAAACCAACCATAGATGCCAACCCTATCATTGTTTTTCCAATTAAAATTCTGCTGAGTATTGCCTACAATAAATCTAATTTACCATATGAATTCCGTTATGATTCCGTGACTACACTGGAATCTATAGGGCAAAGAGCTTTATTTTCCTGAGCAAATTTTCATAATTTTAGACACCAAAATTACCATAGCTGGCAGCCCCAACCTAGTTTACCAAACGTGGTTTAGAGCAAGGTTCAGCTATTGTGTGAATTTACTCCAAATCTGATGACTGAATCAGAATTTACAGGGCCACAAGTAGTTAGTTTTCTTCTTATTTTTTCAAGATGGCACCACTGGCACAGAATTGCCTGAATTTCAAAATTGCTTTTATCCTACTTATCTTGGTCCTACTTAAAACCAATAGATTCTGTAAATTTCAACTGTATCTGATTATTGGGTCGTGAGTTCCAGAAGTTTTTGATGCTTAAAATATAAGTAAATTGGGGAAGGGCTGCCGTTCTTGTCCGACATGGAATGCCCAAAAGTTATCGCAATTCCGAAAAATTCAAATTTTCCCGATCACATTTTAGGCACCTAGCGCAAGCAAAGAGTTAAACATTTCCAAAACTCTACCAAATCTTTTTTGAGAACACGTTCAAAATTCTTTTCACAAACTTAATTTTTTTGAAAATTATTTTTTGATAGAATAATAGGCATATCTAAAATATCAGTAAAACGGCGGCGGGCGCCAAAGGGTTAAAGATAATTAACATTTAGTGAAACTTGGACCTATTCTCTATTTGCACAAATGTATCCTGAAAGTTTCAGCTAAATCGGTTCCCGAGAAAAATGTTCTTCGAACATTAGTAAAAACAATCTAAATCGCAACTGACTTAGAGCCTAGACAGACGACACAAGTTAATTATCATTTCGAGCCCAATGATCATTATCCATTACGTGTGTCATGGTTAATCATCATTTATAACATCATCAATGAGGTTCTACGAATTATCATTTGGAAGCTAATGCTCATTTGCTCTTATCGATTGTCGCACCATCTACGGAGAAGATTATGAAATTTACTGGGGAAATTCGGGAAATTCCATTTGAAATAATGTAGTTTCTAACTGTCAAAAACATAAACATATTATTTCGAATATATTACAATATGGCATGCAAATGTTTCATTTTTTGCACATTTCTTCCTATTCTCTTCTTCAATACCTGAACATATTGTATTTTCTTCCTTATCATGATTAAACTTTTTTTGTGTAAAATTTCCATAATTTTACACAAAGACTCATTCGAAGTAAAACTTGTACTAATTTCTGATTTTTTGATGTGTTTCGATAAACAATAACTGTCAAAATAATACCATTTAAATTCAAACAACCTACAGCTGTTAAACAACCTCATTCAAATAACCGTGTGTCACTCTCCAAACAAATTATCATTAGCGTTCAATGATCATTGTGTTAATGATAATTAACTTGTGTCGTCTGTCTTTAGTCTTAGAGTCAAAGAACAAAGTTTCAGAAAGCATTATGTATGTACATAAATAGAAGACATAACATGTGAACTACAATGCTGGAAATAGGGCATACTACAACAATAATCCCAACCCCTAGACCCGTACGGTGGTTGTCATGGGATTAATTTTTTTCAACAATAATCCAAATAATCATAATAATATTGATGCAAATGGCAATGTTTACGGTTTCAATTAAAACAATAGTTACAAAAAATACGCGAATTAACTAAGGAATTAACCAAACCATCAACATAAATCATTATAGAAAAAACATTGGAAGTCACCTTACAAATAATGAAATAACTAATCAAAAATGTTAAAATAACGGAAATCACAGAGACAGCAAAGGAACTAATAGAATTCACCAGGAAACTAACAGGGAACCAAAAATAAACATGATGCAGGCTACTATGCTCAAGCAGCTTATTTTCCTCAGATGAATGCTTTAAAACTTACCCCGAAAATTACAACAAATTTGTTTCAATGAAACAAATCACTGAATCCACCACGTCTCATCAAATGAGCACATCTACTCTCTTTCTTCTGATGAATCACCGTCAATGATCCAGCGGAAATACTTTTACCTGTTATACTGCCACATTGAGATCAAGGTACTTGTTACTGTTGAAAACAAATCTATTCTAGGAAAGAAACTAAGCCAAATTCAAGCTTACCGTAATGCAGTCTCATTTTCTAACGGTGTCGAAAAGGTGACTGTTTCGACGATAAACCTGTGCCTGAAAGTATTTTTTCCTAAGAAACGTATTAGTGTAATACTATCTGATTCATAGACAACTGTTTTCGAAAGTGATTACCGATGTTTGTTTATCGAAACTCATCAATTACAATCACCTTTTGTCAGAAGTTGTATTTTGACAAAATCTACTGTAGCTGAATTGTTTTGATACATATGCTTTTGACAGTGTTTCGTACAAAGATAGATATATTGATGTGTATCTAAACTCGAGCCCAAGAATATCTTTCTTAATTTATTTCTACTTTCCTTTTCAATGAGTTTGTTATTAATGAAATAAGACAAGGTGTAAGAAAGTATATAAATCCGTCATTAATTCGAATCGATTAATGAGTCTTACAGGTATCTGTTTATATTTTTGCATGCATGTTCATTGCTTTTAATCTTACCGCATGCGAGCTTGTTTACTAAATTAAGATCAAAGACCCAAGACACGGGCAGCAAGATACAATAGCAGAAGAGCATTGCATTTGTCCAAGAGCACTTCTGAAAAACTGTCTAAATACACTTTCTGTGGCCTGCCACTCAGAATCGCTGAATATAGATGTAGGTAGTTTCAGTTATTGACTGACCAGTGTTGGAATCGTTATTTTGGATGGAATATTTTAATGCCTGTAGAATTTGACATAAGGAAGCAACAAAGTAACTCATTAAATGTAGGTTGTCATTAAAACTGAAATAAGTAACGAAGAAAATGCAAAATTTTATTGGATCATTCGCCAAGTTCGTTATTCACATAATTTTTGCGTTGTGAATGAAGGAGTTGCCGAGATCGCTGCTTTACTTTTCATTTAATTTTTGCAGAATTTTTTTAAATTTGTTTGTTCTAAAAAGAAATTTGTATGATTTCGTTCATTTTTTTCTGTGCTCAAAATACCACAAAAATTAAAGCTAGAACAATGTACCGTTAAACACAAATTGAAATAGTCTAAACAGTTGAATGTCATGCATCAAAAAATACTGCCACAATTCAAAAGAAGTTATTGAAATCTGGTTGGAATCGGTTTTTTTTTTTAATATCACTAACATTTTCATTCTTCTCGTACTCGTAAATTCATACGTTCACATTTGTTTGATCTTTATCACGCGGATTTGCCTTTTAATCTACCATATTTTGGCACATACTTCATCCGAAAATTCATCAACACAATGAATTGCCAAACACTTACACAACACACATTCATATCACCCCAGCCGAAATTGAATTAAAGTAGACGCAATGTATTTCAATAATTTATTGCAGTAAATTAAAACATCCATTTCTGTTAGCATTTAAAATTTTATTTTGCACGTATACGTTACCGTTTCGTTTGTCCCATCAATTATTCACGTAGAATTCGGAAAAAAAGAGCACATGCAAAAAAAATGTTCTGCTACATATCCTCGCCGTCGCGTCATCACCCTTGTATCGTCCTGCGAAACCTGTCCTGTATGCATATTTGTTCTATGCGAAAGCCCAGGATCAAAATGGATTTCACAAACGGCCTACAGTTATGGCATTGTAGCTGGGCGAATTTGACTCCAGCCTGCAAATGCAGCAGATCAGCATTTCGTAACGATTGTGTAGATGTAGGTTTTACGTGAAAATCTGCAATGGAACGTGTCGAACCAGGTGAGCACTGAGCCAGCAGTGTCGGAGCGGGTGTACTGCAGGACTAAAAAGCGCGGCGTCGTCGATGCAAAATATGAAACTGCACAAAAACCTTTTTATTTGTAGATACACGTGAGCTTTATGAAATATTCATATGCTGAATAGAAATTTTCATTTCCGTCGGCCGAATGCCAAAAAGTTAACAAACAGAAACGCTAACGGGATATCGCGATGCAATATCACACCCTAGTGGACCGTTGCATTGCAATATCAAGTCCGAGTCAGGATGTTGATGCGAGACGGCAGGTTCGCATTCGAGTACATATCTTGTTCGATTTTGAATATGAAGCAGAAAAATCGAAATTGCAATGCAATCTGTTGTGTTTAGCTGATACATTTGAAATAAAACTAAATTGATTCAATTATTTAATACTGCAGTCCTGCGGGGCATGCGACAGAAATAAAATGGAAAAAAATTATCGTTTTTAACAATTTTCTCACTGTCTCAAATCAATAATAAAAACCAAGGACATTTCTCTTTCTCACAAAAATAATGACCAATCCTAACTACTACTTTCAACCTCGAGCAACTCTCATTTAAAATCGCACTGCATGTGAATTAATCTGGAAAGTTTATCGCACCATACGACAGCATAATAATTACTCTAGATTGCTTCGTTTGATAGAGACCGGAGCACAGATTTCAAATAATGTGTAACGAGACGAGCAGGAAGGGAATTACCCTGCGGGAAAATATTGAGCAAACGCAAAACCTGCTAAAGTTCCTATTAGATATATAGAGATATCGAGACGTTCCGTTCTGCTCCGGATAAGGAAACCGGAAACTTTTCCGAAACGATTGAAAGAGCAAGCTAGAAACAGAATGAAATATTCGGCACAAAGCTATAAAGGAATAAATCGTGCGATAGAAGGGATAGAATTTGAAAGTTTTTATTGAAAATTAATTTGGCCAACTGTTTAAATTAAGAAGAGAATTGCTACGATCGATAATTTTTTAGGAGAAGAAGAAAATTGTGGGTAGATGTTAGTAGCTGTTGGTAGGGTTATAAGAGTGGATGTATGTATTTCCTGTTATATCACGATTTGTTAGCTTTATTTCATTTATTCATTAAAATTAACTTAGAAGGCTGCCTAATTACAAAGTAAATCCAATGAATAATGGAAAATGCAATAAAATTCGAAAAACAAAGAAGCAATAGGTTATAATTTTTCAAAAATACATACATACCAATAAACTGAGGAAGAGAAAGTTGAACTTAAAAATAGAGAAGCTCATAAACTTTGTCTAGGCAAATAGATTCAACAGCATAAGAAGGATGAATCAAGCGCTTACACCACACTGGGGAGTAATACTCAAGTACAGAGTGAACAAAATGAAGAAAAAGACGAACACAAGTGTAAATATCAAAGGAATTTTTCAGTGATGGTATTAATGTGAACATGAAACATAAGCTTCAATATTGATATATGTCAAATAATTGGGTAAAACTCGACTACGTGCCCCCCATAGCCGTTAGACAATTTTACCGATTGCTTTTTTTGTGTATTTGTGGTTGTATGTATTTGTTTTAAGACGTGTTTTTTTTATTTATTTGTTTGTTTATTAATTGTTTATTTGTTTATTTGTTTGTTTATTTTTTTGTTTGCTAACAAATTTACCGATTGTGTTTTCGTTGTTGTGTGTTGGTTTTAGATTGTATCTTTTGTTCGTTTATCTTCAGTGTTTTGTCTTTTCGTCTATTTTTTGTACATTTTTGTTAGTTACTCTTCAATTTTTTATCCCTGCTCGTCCTCTGGTGGTAGTAGGGGCAAAAATTTGAAGAATACCTATCAAAACGTACCTAAAAATTCACGAAAAGACAACACACTGATGATAAACGAACAAAAAACACCTAAAACCAACACACAACAACGAAAAACCAATCGGTAAATTTGCTTAACCCTCGAATGTCACACCTATTTTTTCGATCAAGGAGGTCACTCTGGGTCGATTTGACCCTGCATCAACTTTTGTTTTTCGCCGTTTGGATCCATATCAACCAATCGTGCCGAAAATTTACCCAAATCTAGTTTTAACGTTTTCAAATCAAATTTTGCAAATCATAATTTGAATATAACTCACTAAAATTTTTCAGAAGCTCGTAAAAAAAATCGTTTTTTCATTTTAGCCCATTTTACAAAAAAATCATTTATTTTTTTAACTCTTAATATTTTTCTATAAAAATTTATAACTATCTTCCTGAATAGCAACGAAATTGGAGGAAAAAAATTTGAATCGTTAGCATTAAAAAAATGTATTTATTTCGCAAAGCGATGGAAGGAGTTTTTTCAAACAACAAAAATCGGATTAATTATGCATTTAAATGCTTAAATTATTATATTGTATTTTATAAAAATTATATTTTTATGAATCGCCAGCACAGTCGTTGCACATATAAAAGCGATGATCGTCGCACATTGGGCGCAAGCAACTGATACACTGCATTTTTGTTTTCCTACCTTTTCGTAAGGGTAAAGTGAACATCTCGCTCTCTTAGCCAATTGAGGTCTACCTTCCGGATTTGCTGGACATTGTACATCTAGAATCAGTTCTCTACTTCTACGTATTTCTCTACGCAAGGTTGTATTTTTCAGCTTCTCTTGTAGATACGGAGTAACCAAATGCATCACAAGTTGCTTTATAGCAGTCGTAGCAGAGAATTCAATCTTACAACTGTTAGCTTGAATATTTTTACATAAATATAAAACTCTTGCATTTACTTGCACTTGATCAAGCATACCACACACTAAAACGCATAGGCCAACGGTTTGTTGCTCGGGCAGCTATGTACGCATGACATAGCTTATCAAAAACATCTGTGCCTCCTTTCGTTTTATTGTAAAATAATACCATCTCTGTTATAAATGTGTGTATAAAAAAGGCGGAGCACGTGCTTACTATATGTTCCTGTTCGCTCAGTAGTACTCCATTTTCTTTTATTTTTACTGCCTAATACAGTTTTCGGTCAACCTCGCTGTTACTGCTCCAACAAACGTTGGTTCAAAGTTTGATTTGCCTCATCCTCGGCTTCACTGTAATCCGAACTTGATATATCAGTCTTTGATTGCACTGACCAATTGTCTTCTTCATCAGAAGCGTCGCCGACAAAGATCTCTGAATAATCATCCAGAAGTATATTTTGAACCCGTGAACGTAAATTATACGCCATTATTACAGTTTATTATAAAATCAATACAAATGAAACTTTATGTGGCCACACTTCTCACTTTAACTAATAAAAAATTAATTATAATGGAGACAATTACTAAATTTTATTTTAATCAAAATAAAGCAAAGGTCACAACAGGGTCAATATGACCCTGCACCAACTTTGGACGACGCTCAACGATAAGTGAGCGTTGCGCTATACATGGGATGTATATAAAATGATAACGGCCCAATTTAAATTTTACTGAACGATATTGGTGAGCAAAGTTGAGGTATGGGTCTTTTAGACCCAGTGTGACCTTCGAGGGTTAACGGCTACATATGGGGGACACGTAATCAAGTTTAGCCCAAAATTGAAATATATTCAGCTTCTAAAGGAAAAATTGGTCTTTAAAAAAATGCTTTATTATTTAGAGACATTTCAGGCAAAGAATTGCCGTAACGTGAACGTTTAAGTCAAGAAGAACAAGATAATCGGAAGGAGTCTTGATAGTGCAAAAAATTTTAAGTCACCGGCGTACGTTAGACAAAAAGAAGCACCAACACTAGGAAAATTATTGATGAAGAGGTTGAAAAGCAATTATCCCAGGATAGATCTTTGAGGTATCCCTGAAGAAGGTGAAGAAAAAAAGAAGATGAAGAATCACGGAAAGAAACATTGCAAGCACAATTTAGTATAAATGGAAATTATCATGAAATAGAGGGCTATAATGCCTTAATTAACTTTATAAACTTTAGGGAAACATGCAAGGTTTCAGATAGGGTAAAAGTTAGTAAAAAAAAAAGTGTTGATCACCAGATTTAGAAATAGGAAAAATAGTCAACAACCATCATGAAACAGCGCAAACATCAGGACAAAGAAACAAAAAAAAAGATGACACGAGCTTCTGCAAGCTTCTATTTATATCCTGTACCTTGCTTGGTTAATGAATAAAATAAAACTCAGATGGTAGTCCATTTAAATGCTATTACTTAGTAAATGCTAGCTTTGATTTAGCTTCAAATGAACAAGAGATTTCCTGCATTGCTTAGGTGCATTTTCCACCTTCGGAAATGAGAGCCCATGAAATAGTTTAGAAACAACGCCATGATACAAACTGAACATAAGATTACAACAGAAATCAATAGAGAATAGTTTATGCAACAATAAGCTTAGAGTTTGTATCATCATGGATTTCTTTCCCCCAGTCTTCCATCGCACTTACAACATTGTCATTGCCAGTATCAACCAAAGCTATTTTCTCAGAAACTATCTCTCGATGAAAAAAGTGATAAGAAAAAAAGCTGAAAAGTCATACGAAGTATCAGGAAATGGTGATGGCATATGGCAGAAACGAGGTTTTTTTTTTGTAAATAACGGCCTGATCTCCCGCAAGGAACTTAAACAAGAGATGAATATGAAGAATGAAAAGCCTTTCACGATAATGATTCTTCCATCAACCACGATGGTATGATGATAGCCGAAGGAATAAATAGGATTTTCAGATAATTTGAAGAGAAGAGAGAGGTACTCAACAAGATCTACACTGGTGATGAAGACAGAAAAACATTGGAGAATGTAGTGGGTGGCAAACCGTATGGGGAAATATTTGTTTCTGCAAAGCTGTCAAATTAGCTTTTTTTCTTTGAAATGGTTGATTAGCTAACTTATGTTGTTTGAAGCTGAGGGCTACAGGCTGTATAAAAGATATGGAATAGCAACAAGGCTGCAGATGAGATATATAGACAAATTAGCCATCTTATATGACAGTCTCATCCAGAGCAGCAAGTTTGTAGAGGAGATGCAGAGTATAATCTGGGCTGTCTATTACCATTATATGTTTGCAAATAATTTAAGTAAAACATTCTTCTAATTTTTGTTTGAAAACCCTGAATACAATTTTATGCCTGAATTACACTCGACGCAGCGAGGCGCAGCCATCAGTGACCAAGCGCAGCCAACGAAATCGCCAGGTTACACTGCAACGTGACTAAGTGTCAGTCATGTAGAAGAATTTTCAGTTGATGTTAGCGACATCTCTGTATCCGCCTGTAGCCTTCTCATGAATAATCGAACGCTCCTTCACTTGGGCTATCAGCATCTTTATTGTCACCTCGTTATCCAACACTGCATCTTTAATTGACTGCATTTTGAAATAATTCTTTACAAGTTTTTCAATCAATGTGAATACGAGTGTGGAATTCGACGACTCACTTTACCCCTGATATTAACCACGTACCTAATTAGGGCTAGGTGAACTCAAAGCTTGGTTCGCGAGCCTTCGTCCGAACTTGGATTCGAATCAGGGATCCCACAAGCAAGAAGTCAGTAATCTACCAACTAGACTAATAAAGTATTTTAAATTACTATATTCAATTTGCTATTAACTATCTTTCTAATTTGCTATTAACTATCTTTTTATTTTACTTTTAACTATCTAAGCTATTACCAATAAAAGTTGTTTTCGAATTCCTCAAAAATTTTGTAATATAAAATCAACTCTATTTACATTTTCGCATACATTTCAAATCCCGCGCGTTTCTCAAGTAATTACAGCTGATTGCAACTCTTCGCCACGACAAAAGTTGAATCTATTTCGACCTGAGCTGCGCCTGGCTGCGCCTGGCTGCGCATAGCTGCGACTTGGTGTGCTCGCTGCTATGGAAAACCCATATAGTCAACTCAACTGACAGCTTGGTTGCGCCTGGCTGCGCCTGGCTGCGTCGCAGTGTGCTTCAGCGGTTACTCTTCAGGTCAACTGATAGTAATGCCAAGCACCATATTTGTAAAGGTTATTAATTTGTGATCACGATTCTGTTGTCTATAAATTAGCATAGACAACGTATATCGTCTCTAAAGCTTATCAAAACAGAGAATAGTTGATAGAGGAAACTTGACCGTTTTGCGGAATAAGCCTCCGAAACCAGACTCAAACAGAATTGTTTTTGTGTGATGATTAACATTGAAATTTTTTTTAACTAAGTGGTTTCGAAAGTATGCTCTGATGTTCATCAGACATTCCAGAAATTAGAACCAATGGATTCAATGCATTGCACGTCCAGAAATTAGAACCGCTGGTTCTAATTTCTGAACTTTTTTTGTTTTTTCTTTTTTTCTCGCCACAAAACGGTGGATCCCCCTATTTGTTTTCATTTTGCTTCGTGTAATTAAACTTGGAAGGGAAGCTACGTGATTATGTGAGTAGTGGTTCAATTTTTGTATTTTATTTGGTCAGTGTGCACGCGTAATTTTGCCATATTTGACTCGACTTGCTTTTGAAAGTTTCAGTGAGTTACAAAGAATGTAATTTGATCGTAAAAAGAACACTTTATCTCTAGACACAAACAATTTTAAAGAAGCTTGATGAAGGCATTCAAGCAAATCGCCTAGCGCATGACTTCAATGTGTCTAAATCGGCTATAAGCTATATAAAATCAAAAAAAGATGCAATTTTAACTCCAGTTTCTTTGACTTATCAAGAATTTCGCAATAAATCTTTGCACAGTGCTGAATATCCTGCAATGGAAAGCCGTCTTTACGAGTGGTTCTTAAATCAACGTCAAAAAATATTACACTGACCAGACCAATCCTAAAAGAGAAAGTTAAACAACTTTTCGTGGAAATTTATCCTGGTAAAGGTGCAGATGGTTTCAATGCAAGTAATGGTTGGTTCACGAAATTTAAACATCGCCACGGCATTCGTTATTTGAAAATTGGTGGCGAAATTCTCTCTAACAATGTCAACGAAATCGTACCAATTTTAAGAAGGCTACGAGCAAAGGTAGCTGAAATGGGTTTATTGGGTACACAAATATATAATGTGAACGAAAGTGGATTATTCTTTCCAGTGGCGGCTCGTCACAGTGGGCAAAATGGGCCGGGCCCACCCTCTAAAACACATAAATAATATTTTTAAATAAAAGTTTGAGTCATCATTTACATATTAATTCATATACGTTTAACATAATAAATCCTTCTATAATTTTAATCCAGCAACAGCACATTTTTATATCATTCATTCATACCATGCAATGACGTAAAATCACATAGTGCCATACATACATTGAATGTCCATCGCGCAATGTATCAACATATTTTCATACATATAAAACAATTACTACAATACGCTACAAGCATAAACTATACGATACAATATACACCTGCATCTTGTACACATAAATGTATATTCCTCTTCTCAGTCCCATACACGCCACGACGGGCAGACGCATCACCAGCCCATTCATAATTCTTCTACATCATCTACACTATGCTACAAACATAAGTATAAGCGAAGGTATAAGTTCGCGTTTGTGTGTTTATCGATTTCTGTTCATCAATGTGGCTCGGTGGGCCCAAGCATCACTGGCCCACTATGCGTTGTTACCAGTCCAAGCTGCGATCTATGAGCATTGACGCTTTCAATCGCAACAAAATTGATTTTGTATATTGGGCCGGCTCTTCATCTACGAAAAATTGACGTGTGCAATCGCATCAAAATCTATGTTGCATATTGGGCCAGCCCATCATGCGTTTACATGCGTAACTTGAATCAAAGAACTACAAGATCATGACGCGCGCAAGTCTCTCTCAGCTCTATGCTTGTGCGTGCGTCACCAGGAGAGTTCGGTTTATGAATGAATGAATGAAAAATTGTTTGTGGTATTTTGTTCAGCATTTTTTGTCAAATTATAAACTATAAATGAGTTTAGTTAGATCATAGTAGATTTCATTAATGGGAGTATTTTTGTGAAAAATATTATGAAAAAAATGTAATGCGACGTGTGTTAATATTGTATAAAATCAAAAGAAGAATAATGTGGCGGAAGACAAATCTATCTACACCTGCATGTATCCAAAAGATGCAAATTTTTCTGATGTGAAAAATTAGCGAATAGGTATGGGAATTTACCTATTGCATGATTGTTTTTGAAATATATCCCAAAAGAAAATTAATTTCAGGATTTGAAGTATGAAATGCTTATTTGTCTTCGCAGGATAAATTTGAAACAAAGGTTAGGTTAGATCCTGGGTGTAAAATGCAAAGTGTAAAAATTCCAAGAAGAAAAATGCACCTCTCATCTTTTATATAAAATAAAAATAAAGACAACTCTTTTATAAAATGGAAATAAATCAGCTAGCATAAATTTAGTCCATAAACTGTGCTAACAGATTTTCCAAATTCTTCAATAACAGCTCTTGCAGATGGCGTTAGAAAGACTTAATACAATCAAGGTTTTTTATTACGGTTTCAAAAATTATGTGGAGGTCTGAGCACAGCTGAATTCTGAAGGAATCTGTTTTTTTCATTCAATGAGATGGAAAATGACTCCATCAGAAAATTATGTGATTCGGTGCTTGCTTGGGACTTGGGCCTTGCTTTTGGCTTGGGGCTTGCTTGTATCATGCATGCGTAGGAAAGAAAATAGTAAAGTGAAGACGGCACAGAGAACGTTAATATAAGCAAAGCGCTAAGCAATTACACGACTTAAACTTTTTCTGGATGAGTCTTCCGTTTTCAGTGGTACTTTTAAAACTATTCAAAACGATCTCATCATTAGTAAATGTACTATATTAAAAATACTTTATATTTGTACTACATTAAAAAGCTTTATACTTGCTGAGATTCATAACGCTCCCTGTTATTCCTGGCAAATCGATGAGTCCACTGACACCAAGTGTTTGTCTCAACTATCAGTGATTTTTCGATAAGTTTCAGAACAAGGCATTACAGTAGAGAGATTCATGGTTTTTTTTATGTAAGTCAAGGCAAAAAAGCTGGAGATCTCTATAATTTACTAACTTAACATTTAAGCATTTCGATATTGCCAGCATATTTGTGGGACAAACCTATGATGGTGCTTTTGTGATATAGGGGACTTGCAAAATAAAAGAATGCCGCATCTTTTTCGTGAATTTGACTGGGTTATTAGCATTTTTTTCAACTCGACGAAGCGAACTAGTGTAGTTGATAAAGTTAATCGTAGTTAATCGTGATTGCAGCAATACACGATGGAACTATAAGTCTCGAATAATTTAAGTTCTTTCAAATAGTACAAATGAGTTGCTGGAAGTCTTCGAAATATTTTTAAATGATGAAGCCTTTGTCCAACATAGAGAAACGATTAAAGAGTCTCTGGGCTTCAGGCATATTTTGTCGGTCTTCTCGTTTTTATTTTTGCTAAAAACTATCAACCTTATGTGTCAACAAACAGGTGTTCTATTTGAAATATTAATTATTGTAAAGTTAAGTGCAGATATTAATTATTGTAAAGAGCGAGTCAGTAACTTACTACTAAGATTAAAATCATATAGAGGAGACGATACATATTTTGAAAAAAAATTTAATGATGTTTGCAGTAATTTTGGGCAACCTGTTAAAAGATGTAAAATAGATTACGGTAGCATTTCAGATGCGAAAACTTATTTTAAAAAACTTCATGCGTTAAATTTAGACTAATCTAACTAAACCTTTCGGATATGAAATAAATAGATTTCATCAGTTTCATTAAGAGTAGTAATCTCAAATCATTTGCGATGGCTTTTCTTAAAAATCTACCCTTAAATGTTTGAAAAAATTAAGCAACGAAACGAACTTTGTGTGTAGTAATCTGATCATAGCAAATTTGGAACCACGCAGAGTTTATCGGGCCTTTTAATTTTTATGTCTGATAATAAGTTACAAACGCAAGTATTGGATATTTATAAATTGCTAAGTCAAGTTGCTTCACTGGCATCTTTTTCCACTTCAGTTGAACGAAGTTTTTCAGCTCTTAAGAGAGTAAAAACCTTTTAACGGAATTCAATTTGTCAGACAAGGCTTTCCGATTTAAGTACAATGGAAATTGAAAGGGATTTAGTTAAAATGTTGCGAGAAGGTTACAATTTCAAATTTCACAACCAAATAATTGATCTTTTTTTGCTTCATCAAAGAGTAGACGTAACCAAATAATTTACAAGCATATGTAGTAAATTATATAGTACATCACGCTTTAATCTTAATTTTTAAATACGTTTGAAAAATGTTAAATTTGATGTAGAATATTTCACATGTATATATATGTATATTAAACCACTTGAAACAAGTGTTTTAGTTTCATATATTTTATGCTGCGGAGCATTGAAATTGAATATTTCTCGGAAGTCTATCTACTGCGTAAACGTATTAGATAACTAACTGGGCCAAAAAGAATGGTTGGATCGATTGAAAGGTGTGCACATAGGTGTTATATAAATAGCGACCAAAACACTAAATTTTATTTATTTGAAAAAAACTGACCAGCATACAACGAAATCAACGAAAATTTGTTCGGATAACAATAACAAACTGGGCCCACCCAGTCTCAACAAGCACGAGCCGCCACTGATTCTTTCGTTGTCTACCGGACAGAACATATGTTACTGCTTGTGAAAAAAAGACACCTGGCCTCAAAAAACAAAAGGAACGTATTTCTTTTTTGTTGGGAGCAAATACAGATGGATCACACAAGCTTAAGCCATTGGTAATTGGCAAAGCCAAAAACCCAAGATGCTTCACAGGATTCGAAAGCCCACTTCATTACGACTATTCAGAAAATGCTGGAGGACGTCTCGGATCTTTCATGAATGGTTTCACAGGATATTCGTTAGTGAAGTGAGTTCGTTAGTTGCTGATTTATTTCATATTTGTATTCAACAGGTTTTTCGCTTTTCGGTGGAAAATAATTTGTTTCCGAAGGCTCTGCTGCTAAACGACAATTGCTTTGCTCACGCACCTATTGAAAAACTGCAAAGCGAAGACGGCAATCAAGTCGCATATGTTTTCCCTCCAAATGTAACCGCAGCTGTGCAACCAATGGACCAAAACCCTATACAGATGACAAAACTCATTTACAGAAATAAGCTGCTATCACAATTGATTGTCGATGATGGTGAATTGGGCATGCAATCCCGAGATTTCGGGATTTCGGGATTCCGACACATTTTGGACATTTTCGGGATCCCGAATTTTATATCGGGACTCCCGAGATTTCGGGATTGATTAAATTCAACCCATTTTGGGAATTAGAAAGCAGAACCGAATACCAAAAGAAATATTGTTTTATGAAAACGGAGGCGGAAGCCAGTTGCAATAATGAATTACAACTGGCGTATGATTACATGCTTACAATCCCACCAAAAAGTGTATCCGAAATATATTTTTCAGCATGCGCAGCAAAATCAGGTCTAGCCTAAATTTTGAAACTCTTGCCGAATTATGTTTATTAAGAGCATACTTTCAAAATGAATCAGCAGTTTGAACCAATCGATATTATTACTTCTCACTTGTTTCATTGAAAATCAATATTATTTTGTAATTGATATGTAAACAACTAAAAAGAATAATGTATTTTATTATATTATCGTAACATCCGTTATGTTTGATTAAATTTCAATTCGTTTTTAACTAATTTTATAACTAACTATCATGACCAAATAAAGAGCTTTAATGGACAAAAAGATAAGAAGAAATTAGATCATAAGATTAATTTTGATGCAATTATAGATTAACGTCTTACTTGCTAGTACCCATGTACATAAGTGCATAAATTTAACATTATAATGAACTTAGTTTCCGGTTTTATGTATATATAATTGAAATCAAATTTCAATTGAGTACAAATAAGCCAATATATCTGTTCAAATTCCCCTAATATAGTTTTTTTATAAAATCCCGAAATCTCGGGACTATCTCGGGATCCCGAAAATCTTAATCCCGAATTTCGGGATCACCATTTCAATCTCGGGATTAATGCCCTAGTGGTGAACTAGCCAAACGCTTAAAGCGACATACTATCCGCGACGCGATAGTCATACTGAAGCAAGCTTGGAATGAGTTGACGCAAGAAATTTAAAAAAAAGTCTAGCGCATCAGAACCGCTAGAAAACTAATTTTCGAAGAAGTTATCTTTGAGGGATTTAAAAATGTGTGAAGACATTATACACTTCTTTGTAGTATCATATCAACCATTGCTTGCTATAACACAAATGATGAAAATGTACAGTGCTGGCAACATTTGTCCAACACAGCAGCAATGCATCTACCATAACATGCTCGTGCTTAATCAACCTATCCTTTGAATTTCATTTTCATCCGAGGATGTCATCGAAAGTTTCAGCGATTAAACTATGTCTGGGGTTACCATCCGAAAAACTTCCAAAATTGGTAAGCATCTGTTGGTGCGATATTTACGAAATTGTCCGGTGCTGGCAATCATGTGCCAGCACCATAGCTGCTTCATGTTGTGTTAAACCCACTCTAGGAATTTCGTTTCGATTGAATGGCTGCCCTGCAAGTTATGGGAGTGAATTTAATTTTAGGGTTACCATCGTACAAACTTTTTAAATTTTTGAAACGTAAATATTTGTTGTTAATTGTCATTGCAGGATCATTCCCATTTGGAAATTTTATGACAACATCGCTCGATAAAGAAATGTCGATAAATTACGAAATTCATCATAGCTGGCAACCCTTTCACGGTTTTTCAACGAAATTCATACAGAATTAGAACTACACCAAGATCCACTTATCACATGAATTTCGTTTTGATTTCGTCACTGCATCGGAAGTTATAGGGAAAAAATCTTTATTTTTCTGAGCAAATTGACAATACAATTTCTATGAAATCTATCTTAGTGAAAGGTTCACCTACTGCGTGAATTTTGTTAAAATCTGGTGGCTAAATCGGAAGCTATAGACCAAAAATCAATTTTTTTTCAGCGATTTTTCCAAATAGCACCACTACCACAGTGTTGCCCGTATTTCAAAATCACTTCTATCAGACTTGGTCCTAGCTAATTTCAACATATCCTGTAAATTTCTTATTGATCGCATTATCCGATCGTCAGTTCTCGTGAACAGAAGTTTTGAGTGCTGAAAATAGAGGTAATTTCATCACGGGTTGCTGTTCTTGTTCACCGCGGGATTTTGAAATATTTTATTTGACTTGGTGGACAAAAGTCAAAATTTATCAAAAATTTGAATTCATTTTCAAAAATCAAAAATGTTTCAGAAGACTCGATGATTTGAAGGATTTTTGTTTAGGAGCCTGCTGTAGCTACAGAGTTGCCTGCACAGTTTTCAAAGTCCATGTGTGTCAAATTTTAGTGTACATCAATACGCGCGGAAAATATCACGATGATCCATCGTTTTTCTTAGTAGTTATCACAAATCGAAATTTGAAAAAAAAATCCTTGCCTACTTTTAGGCATTCACCGCCTACACAAGGCTCAAAATTTCCACTTATTTATCATAAGCAAACTTAAAACGTAATAAGTTTTCATTCCTAGTACTTTTTTTAACAAAAATTTACACTGCTTGGAAATATAGGAGTACCTGAAAATCACTTAAATGCCCGCCGCCGCCAAAACGTTTAAGATATCTGAATTCTAGCAAATCATGGACCTACCTGTTATATAAATCTATGTCCTCCGAAAATTTCAACTCAATCGAATCGGCCACTCCAGAGATTATCTTCCTTAACCTTTTTGCTGATATATATATATATATATATATATATATATATATATATATATATATATATATATATATATATATATATATATATATATATATATATATATATATATATATATATATATATATATATATATATATATATATATATATATATATATATATATATATATATATATATATATATATATATATATATATATATATATATATATATATATATATATACATATATATATAAATGACGATTTTTGGCGAAGCGATTTTAATACTAATGTTCTTTGAACATTAGTAAAAAGTCTTGTTCCAAACTGTTGAATTGGGACGACAAAGAATTTGACAGCGAGGACGATTTGCCTCTTGCTGAATTTGTGCGAGCGAATCGAGATCAAAACAAAGCGCAACTCCTCGAAAGAAACCAGTCTCTTCAAGCAGCTATCGTTTCCAATCACTTCGTCACTATTGAGGAAATTCAAACATGGAATGAAGACATCTTTAATTGCGAATCCGATGAAGATAAAAGTAATGACTAGGCTTCATAGAGCAGCGATGATAATGTTATCGATGTCATGCCGATTGTTCCTTATTCTTACAGCTATCTAGTGTTAATAATTTAATAAAATGGTGTAAAAGAAGTGAGCTGTATTCTGCTAAGCACACAACATCCCTATTAGCCATCCGTAACGACATCGTGGAATCAAATTAAAAAAAGAAACCCAAAAAAAACAAACAAATATTACTGATTATTTGTCGAAAAAAGTTTAATTACTAAATAATGTAAAACAATAGAGATATTATAAGACTGAATTACTTGAAAATAACGTGTTTTAAACTAGTTCATCTATATTTGTAACTTTCTGTGGCAGTTAAAAAAGACGTCCAGATATTAGAACATTTCAGAAATTAGAACTACCCGATGTGCAAACTGGTTCTAATTTCCGAGCGTCTACTGTATTGATAATATCACCATATGAATTTGGCAAAACCTACTTCCTCGTCCAGCCTAGCCCACTCTTTAAGAAAATAAAAATCTTTTTACATTATCATATTAGTTCACAGTAAACTGATTATACAGCACCCAATCAATATAACAATAAAAGTTGATCTACCACACCTACCATTCGGGGGTTGAGCCTGAAATACATTTGATTCTTTATTCAATACGCAAAAGTGTGTAAAGTAGAGATCACCTCCACAATTCACTTTGTTCCTGATTTGTCTCAAGTGTCTACTTACAACTAGAAAAACTACTACATCCCATTCAAACATGCATCCAAGTATGATACATTGCAACACATTCCACATGAGAAACCATCCAAAGATAACTTCAACAGACAAGATATACATTGTATTTAAATGTTTAAATCTGTAAAAATTACCTTTGATTTATCAACCAAAATAGCGATGGCCTCTAAAAGCATTATATAAAAATTTACAACCAAACTATATGTATACCAGCAACAAACCACCAGCCAACAAGCACCAACAACAACACCGACATCATCAGAGCAGCAATTGGTTCAACCATTTTTAGTAAAATGACCTCTTAGCTCAAGTATTGAAATGGATCGATTGAAATGCAAATTTTTTTCTTTCGATGATTTCCTTCTTTGTTGTTGCGTCGTCGTAGTCATCATAGTGAACAAAGCAACGGGCAATGTGTTGGTGCGATTGTACACATGAAAGTGAAATATTCTTTTGAAAACACCAACTGAATTTTGCGCTATCATTGTGATAAGTAGCAAAAAAAAATGAAAGGAGAATGACCGTTTCAGTGGAATCAATGGAATGTGAAAATGGAATGAAATAGGTCAGTGCGCAATATGTATCACAAATACTATAAATTTCTGACAATTCTGTTTATAAACAAATTCTTAGAAGAATGCGAGTTTGAATTTTAGAATATATAATTATGCACATATATTGGTGAATTTTAAGAACAGTTCAAAAAAGAATTTGAACCATTTTTGGGTTCATAAGCGGAAAAGATTGATTTGGCTTGTGAATAAAATATTTTCAGTAGGTAGGTAGGTACTTATGGAGACGTGTTCAAATATATTATTTTGTATCAGAATGTAAATGTGTTTTTTATTGTGCTTTGGCTTTTAGACGGTAAATTTTTGAATAAATTTTGTAGTTTAACAAAAAATCTAATATTTTATAAAAATTAGTCGAACATGACAAAATTGTCACAAGAGCCCTGCTCAGAAACCGGCATTTACCTTCAAAACTAATTGTTTATGCAAGAATTCCATCTTTTTTTGAATATTCATTAGATTTCCTGTTTTGAAATTCATTAGCCATCCTGTTTTTTGACGTTTTTATTTTACATTTGTTTAGAAAAGCTTTGAATCAAAATTGTTGAGTATTCCTTTTGAAGTTCCTTTTCTTAGTACTTGACTATCGTATGTAAAAGCATGGCGGAATAAATCAAACTATCATCAGGGATGATATATTTACTTTATAGTTTGGATTCGTTCAGTCTCAATGATTCTTTTGGGATACCAAACTTCCAAATATTTAATCGAAAGCAAAGTTTATGATTTAAATTTATGTCAAAACAAAACTTGAAATACTAGCTTACTTAAATAAACAGGAATACTATGCTCTTAAGCCTGATTTTTCATTGAATCGCATCATATTCTCATCGAATTCGCCCCAACAATTATACAGGTGGGAAACTACCGTTAACTATTTGACTTCAAAACTCAAATTGATTTACTAAATTTAATAAACTTAAAAATTCACGCAAATTAGAACATACATTTTTTCGGATTTCCCACATTGGGCGCCATATTATCACCAAGGGATATTGCTGATTTTTACACAAGATTGAACTGTTCTGGATGAGTAGTTTTAAAATGAAGTCAAAATTAGCATTTACTAACCTCAATGTGAATCTAGACTGCTAAATAGGTTCCAGGGCATCGAAAACTTTTTTATAGTTCAAGTTTGTCAACGTGGAGGCAACTTATATTTTTATACGAATGTTTTGTGTTTATTTTCAGTTCAGTGTCCTAGCTATTTTACTGTGATCTTCTATTGTTTAGGCAAACGACATTCCTTTGCTTACTTCAGTGAAATTAAAAAGAGAGAGTTTTTTCGGAAGACAAATAAAGATCAAACGATGACATGTTTCTTTCATTTACTTAAATGTGATCTCCAACGACACCCATAAAGATACAAAGCATACTGACAGGCGTTTTGTTCCTTAATTCATGTTGAAGCAATATCTTACGAGCTAAAAAAAACAACGCACTAGTCACAAATGTTTCACAAATCACATACTACAATAACGATGTACCATTTCATCAGCAAATATCTTTTGCGACAAAAAACTTTCTACTGTCAGAATCTGATTAATTATTTTACCTGAACACGTAACGATTGCAACAATACCATTTCAATACCTACTCAAATCATTTTAGGTACGATTTACAGATCGAATCCTGATACAGATTATGTCACAAAACATGTTTCTTTCATCGCAAGACAATCCGATCCTGAAGCACACTCCTCACTTGCCTTCAATTCGAATAAGCGAGAGGAGAAAAAACCAAAATTTCATAAAAATTTCTCAAACTCAGCGAATCTACAGATAATGCCAAAACGTGCATGCCTCGAGGGTGATGTCTTCTCGCTTTTCCATACAACTGTCGAAGCGATACTGTCTCATGCCAAATATTAATGATAATGCGCTGAAATTTCATTAGATAACTTGTCGAAAAATTGCAACAGTTCGCATTCAACCACCCACTCATCCAAATCTTAACCTTTCGATCTCCAAATTCACTGCGCGAATACCACACGACCAAATGAGCCTACTCAACTCGAATTTGTACAACCAATTTTTTCACTAACGGGTTAGACATGCACAAAACCTATAAGCTACAGTACTTAACATTATGATGAATGTACTTAAGCCCCCACAAATTGCAATCAATCATATAGGTGCACACATCAATTCGTTTGGTTTGAAATTATCGCGAAACAAAAACTACTACCTGTACCTGAGCGGTATCGGAGAAAAGCTTCTCGATTTGCGTGCGCGACATGGGGGCAACCAAAATTAAGTAGAGGTACTTGCTCGTTCGCACATGGCTTTGTATAGAATGATGGGTGAAATAAAAATCGGAAAAAACAAAATCCGAAATTTTCACGTTTGATCGCGTATGTGTGTCGTATATGTGAGTATGTTAAGTTTCAAGTCGGTTTGGCGGGAATGTGGCTTAGTTTTTAAGTGAATAAATTTTGAGACCATTATAATAATACAGTGGGCCACTTAAGTAGTTCGATAACCTGAATGCAAGAAAATTACAGTAATTTTAGAGATAAATTATATTTAGTTGTATTCGTTTTAATTTTGTTAATTCTATCTAATTAAAAAAAAATGTATAATGTATTTTTATTGTTGTATGAAAGAAATTACCAGCTGTTCTGTGCTAGATCGCTCTTTTCCACCTTTGTTCTATTCTGTTCTGTTTTATTCTACACGGGAGCAAAAAAACGCACTTAATCTAAGACAATGTGGAAACTGCAATGGAAACCATCCATCATAAGGCGCATAAACACAAGAAAGCCGCGGCATATTGGAAAATGTTAAAAAAGTTATTTCCAAGCTAAGATTTTAAAAGACGTGATGGTAATATTGTTTGAAAAGAAGACTCTCTTCGAAATCCACTACATGCTACATAAAGGAAATCAAAATTGAAGAGTGAGGAATACTTAACAGCAATATTCAAAGGCATTACCAACAAAGAATAGGAAAATGTGAATAAATGTTGAAATATTATCAAAAGTTTTTGAAGGACCAATTGCAAGCTGATTTGCTTGCCCTTAATCACTGGTGTCAAAACAAATTCTTACCAATAAACATTTTGAAGAGTCACCAGATATTATTCTCATAAAGAAACACACATGTGTTCTTTTATTCCTTGTCTGGTGTTTCCTTATCAGTTGTCCAACATTTTAAAGACCTTGGCGTGGTGTTTGATAATAAATTGAAATTTGATGTTCACGTCATGAAGATCACGGCCAGGGCTACTAGGATTGCTGGCTTTGACTTCCGTTCTTCGTATATGTTTACCAACATTTCCACCTGTATTCAATTATTTGTCTCCTTAGTACACAGTATTCTGTAGGACGCGTGCCAAATATGGTCTCCTCGATTTCAGTATTTATCTGACGCCATTGAATCAGTTCAGTGTAGGTTCGATCGCTCGTTGTTTTTTAAAGTCAGCATCCCCTGCTCCTCCTACTCCTCTCGTTTTTTCATTCTTCGTATGTCCTCGTTGGAATCGCGTAGATTGTTCCTCAATGAGTGTTTTCTTTTCAAACTTTGCCAAGGCTCTTTTTGGTCTGAACTTTTTCCCCAGATAACCAGACGTGAATCCAGTCGTCCTAGTAGATCATCGAAGGTTTCTTCTATTTTCATTCGCCTTTGTTGCGTCTTCCCAGAATGTACAATGCTCTTAAACTTGGTCCTCATCCGCAATCTTTTTTAAATTTATCTTGAATTGCAATTTAACCTTAGTTTGAATTTTTGTCGTTAGTTTTAAATTACTTGATTATTTCTCATATTGCTTTTTTTTATTATTATTTGGTTTCATTTTCATTTCTGACGCTGTTATTGGAGAATATCTGTAGCGCGATGGTTAATTAATAAATAAATAAACGAAACGGGATAAGTGAGAGGCTGCGTTCAAGAAATATACCAAAACATGGAAGAAGGAATATAGGGCAATATATGCAGATACAAGCTCGATCACTGTGTATCGGGATAATATTTGCAATTTGGCGACGAAGTACTCGCAGTGACCAGGCTAAAAATAATGGATAATGGAACACATCATAGCCACAGCTAGTGTTATTATCGAGGCCAAGCGTTAAGGCTTCAAATTTCAACGGATTAGTGCAAAGTGAGAGCGAACGTTATGTGAGATAGGTGTTGAAGACTGGGCACAAAAGGTTGAGGAATAGTAAACAAAAAGCTTGCATACTTATTGCTCGTGAGAAAATATTGTTTCCTCAAGGAATGTATTATGAGGAATTTTGATGATTTGATTGAGTTCACGACTCGACGCTTTTAAAGTAATTAAGCAAAGCAACTTTCACACCACTTTTTTCGACCAAGTCTAATTCAAAATCCTTCCGCATGAATTTACTACGAGCTATATCTTTCAACTTCAAATTTAGAGTTGAACCAAGGAGCATTGTTAGACTTATTATATTTAGGTGTGAGTCGTAAGACGACATGAGCGAGGAGTCTGTGAAATTTATGGGGGACAATAACAGCATGCAGTCTCCGAAAGAAGGGAGTGGACGCATCAGTTTACTGAATTGATCTCAGAAGCCATACCCCGAAAACTTGCTTCAAAAGACTTGAAAAAGAAGGCACAGAAATTCTTTTTTCCAAGAACAATGGACGAGTATGGACAAAAAAGTGGAAATTTTTAAAATACTGGGACGAAAATTTCATTTTATAAATTCTTTAACCACATTTAAATTAACCACATATAAGATTTACAGAGTTTATTGCAAAAACCATTCAATCAGTGGAACCAGTAGGGGCAGAATAACTTACTGAAAAACAAACGTAGAAGAATCATGGTATTATTCACGTTTTTCAGATCTCAGTTCGGGTCTGGTTACGCAACTTTTGTGGGATATTGAATTCTATACGCAGCCACTACTCGGCTGGGATCTCTAAATCCACTTTGAAAATTAGCTTATCCAAGGCACTATCAACATCCTAATTCTAAATAATTTCATCAAAACTAGCTTAAATTATAATTAAAATATAATAAAGTGATTTGCAATAAAATTTGTGATGTATTTATTTTATTTACTGTTGTTATTTTATTTACTGTTTGTCCAGATGTAGAACAATTTATATTTTGTAGTTATAAAGATTTGCTAATGTTTTCCTGTTGTATATAATGCCTTGTTTGGTAAATAAATGAAATAAAACAAACAAAAAACGATCCATGTAAGTCTGGTCATTTAAGTTGCTGCTCTCAGAGTCATTTTTTTTTGCAAGTTAATGCTATTAAAAAATTATCCTGACGTGTAGCTTTAAATCCGCTGGTAGTTATTTAGCGTTTTGATGTACGTGATTTAAAATTTATTTCATTTCATGCAACCGTTACTGGCCAACCGCGTCATACAATCTGGTAAATATTCAAACTCTATGTAAAACTACTAGCTTTTACTGAAACAATAATGCTGCCCAGATAATCTGATACAGTCAGATCGCTGGGCCCGGAGAATTTGTGTTTCAATGCTATTCTAACTTGATCTTCATTTAACTTTTAACAAAAAACGTGGGTAATGCAGCTACTATAATTCCATGAATAACTGGTCAGGTTCGGAATTCCATTCATAGAAATTTCGACTTGTAAATATTTGTTTTATACAATAATTGGTCAGTGCCTGTTGTATTTCATTTTTTCATTGCTATATTGTGTACAATAATTGGCCAATGCCTGATTTATTTCATTTAAAGTATTTTTTTAACATAAATATATACCCAAACTAATTTGAGAGAGCATTTACTTGAAACAATTTAAGATTATTACAAGCATAAATTAACGATAGAATTCGTACGAAATACAAGTTTTTTACCTCAAAATCTAACACAGATACAAATCGTACAAATGACAGCGATATCAGCGATATCAAAGCGAATGTAGAGGACACTCAAGATATAAAGAATTTGAAACATAATATGTAGTACTCACTTGGAGTCGACAAGCTTTGAAGAAATAAAAAGACGGCAACAGAAATAATTATATCCGTCAATGTAATAGTAAAAGTACAGAGTAAAGAAACCATATCAGAAAAATGTTTTTCATAGATTCACACAAGAAAAAAATGCGAAAATAATCCAATCTATAAAAATATGAAATTTAAACTTACAGACCACCAACGATTATTTTTTTATGAATTGTTACACACTATATTCTATACCAAAAAGCTGATATCGCCTATGGACTAAGAATGTCGATTTACACGTCAGTCAAATTTTCCGTAACTACATATCACTAACGCCAAACCACAATGGACAATTTTCGCTCAGGTCCAATGTACAATAATCATGATGCATTCAAATGCAGGTGAATAAATCGATAAAAATTCAAGCTCAATTCTCGCGATAACGTTTTTTATATTCAACATCATTATCATTATTTTTACCATTGACTTTACATTTCTTCTCCATCTTTCGCTGTTTTCATTTTATTTATGTTTTCGTTCGCCCATTCATTTGTTCAATTTCATTTCAACATTTTCGATTTGCAAAGCTCTCTAGCGTCATTTGGCCCCTCTCCAGGTGGGATACAAACGATTTTTTCTTTTCGATTTGCAATCTCTCCACAATCGATTCACCCAACCACCGGCCTTTTTCGCATCGACTACATACATACATACCAAGCAAAACGACAAAACGTTGGCGAAACCAAAACCGACTTTTTTTCTACACATAGAGCCGTTATATAAAAATCGATGCAGCGCAAAAATTTCGACCAGTTTTTCGAGGTTTTCCGTTAATTTTTTACAATCAGGTCCGCAATACGAACGCGACAGTTCGAGTTAACGTACGGCGGATAGTTAATCTACGTGGATAGTTAATCTAAATTATTTTTGTCAAGAATTGAAAAAAGTACACGCGTTTTTCTTTGCAATTTAAATAAAACATCTAAAGCGAAATCTCCTTATCTATCGACTTTCAAACTTTTTCGAGTTCGGTAACTGTTAACAACAATTACGTGTTTGATAGAAAGGACATTGAATCCGCTTCAATTCGTTCGCAATTACTTTCGATCGAACTCACGTAACACGTTCAAGCAACAAAAGACAAACTTTGTTCATTCTCGAAACGTTCGATGACAACAATTCGCCATCATTAGTGAAACGGCGTGAAAATAAAACTTTGAAAAGTGCATTCTTTCCGGACAAAAAAGGGATACAATCGATTACAACGATCTGCAAATATCTGTCCGTGACTCTTGAATAACGGTGTCAAAGACTCGAAATAAGTAGTTACCCTCAGAAAAATTAAATATCTGCGGTGCAAACGACATCCTGACTATCCTGAATTTGCAACTTGTCTCGAAAAAGCTCGACTGTTCAACGACAGGGACTACGAAAGCTACGATCAGTGGCGGAAACCTTATTTTTAATTAGTCGAAAGTTGAAAGACTGTCAGTCCTCGAACGCTTCCGAATATTTTAATTAAAAAAGTTTTTTCTGTCTATACTTTACTATCATTTCAACGTTAGCCTCGTATCTAAGCTCGTCCTTTCACCATACGCTTGAATCGCCATTCTGATACCGGCAATTAACGAATCTTCATGTCAGAGATTTGAAATTATTCGAATAATTCGGACAACCTTTCGATTCAATTTAGCGACTCGTGACAGTAGGACATCGAAGAAAAACTTTAAGTGTTGACTTTTTTTGTTATTGTCAAGAAATTGTAGTTCATTCCGAAGTTACTGTGACATCGATCCGAATTTCGAAGACATCAATCACCAGGCAGACAGACAGACGACAAATCGCTCAACGTATTGCAGGTCACTGAGACAGCTCGAACGAGAGTAAAAGTTCACATACAGGTATGTATTTTAAGTGGGCTAATAAATTTCGCAATACAGCAAGAATGTTGTAAGCTTGTGTATGCATATCCCATAATAGCAGGTCAACCAATTTTCAATTTGTGAATTTATTTTGTGATTAGTATTTGTCACAATGTTTTGGGTTTTTTATATGCGTTGTAAGTTCTGTCAGTGTTATGTGCTTTTACTAGGTGTTTTGATGGTCGAAACAGTGCTAGCTGACATGCATTTGATGAAGTTTTTAGATTACTTTTTGTAGAAAAATGTTCGTTTCAAAGAAAATGTGGCTTACTTCTCCTTAGTTTTTGACCGGAATAGTTAAAATAGAGTTAGTTTCCACATACACTAAGCCCGGGTCAGATTACAGTAATTTTTCTCAATTTCTCGATAGACAAAGTTACCTTAAAATACCTACTTATAGTAGAGTTAAATGCGAAAAATTTATCAGATCAGATGCGTACTAAAGCGTTCTCCTAGCTTAAACTACTGATTGAGTTCAACGAGCCCATATTGGGCGCTGATTTAACGGTAAGAAAGATTTTTCATAAGTTGGACAACAATGTTAAATCAATCAAATTGCTATAAATTGAGTTTTTGGGCCATCGTACAAATTTCGTACTTGATACTTTTGCGGGATGTTGAATGATTCAAACCACAAAATGCGATTTTATAAAGTATCTTGCATGGATAAATGCAGCATAAATGTTTAATAAGTAAATGTAAAGACTTTTTATGCAAAAGCAAAAAACTTAAATTCCATCTTTGGCGGGTACGTGAATTTATTGTTTGAAAGATATTAAACAATTTTATGCCAAGTCAATTGTTGCAATCCATAATAAATAATTCGCTTGTTAATTGGTTTGTTTAACCTGGCTGCTATATTTTTGCAGTTATTGAAAAATTTACATTCAGATGTGATTGACTTGATGCACGGTGATGTCTTTTTTCCGAAACTTAAATTTGTTTTACGGAGAATAAGTTTAACTGCAGCCTGAAACGTTAAGATTATAGGGTCTAACTAAATTGTCATTTTTTTTGTCGCTGCCAAAAAAAATTAAGCCTACATTTTAAAAGACTTTTGAATTTTATAAACTTTAAGTATTTTTATTTAATAGATTTTTGGCTTTCTATGCCAGTGTTTTTTTTTTTTGCATGCGTTTATGTTTATTGAGAGCTATCACATAACATATAACACAGCGGTATGCTCTGGAAACATAATTTCCACTATGATAGCTGTTTCAAATATGTTCTTAAGATTTTCAGTTCCTTCGAGTTTTTATAGTTTTATTGATCTTGGATCAAATCGTCTATATTAATTAACTCAGGATTCGGTCAACGACATATCACGTTGGCTTCAGATTTGTTGTGAGAGAAGTTGGTGGGTATTGATTGGCTACCCCGTAGGAATTGATTGGCTACCGATTGCTATCAGTCTCCAATATTTTCTTATCAATGGCTTCTAATCAAATTTTCTTTATTACATGTGTACACTTTTGCGCATTTATGATATTTAGCATTTCGAACAGGACATTCATTTTTCATTTTGATATAAACCACATGACTAAATTAACCACAAAGTACAAAATCTCATTATGATTTTTAAAATTGAAACCTAAAAAAGTTGCAAACTTATGATTAAAATACCGAAAATTTATTGCATCATTCTGTGGTATTCTAACTTTTGTTACATTTAATGGAAACACTATATTTACTAGTAAAGCTACTTCTGACTTTGGCGTATTGATTTTATCTATTCTGTTGGCTGAATGCATTGTCCACCAATTGCAAATTTAAGCAAAATTAAAGCTTTGATGAACATTTAGTATTTGCCTTGAAAAGATACTTCATTAACTTCTATATTGATGAATGTAAAGACAATTTTTAACACTAAAGGTAATAAACTATGTTGAAAAAGAAGTGTTAAATGCAAAAAAAATGCTACCTTTCAGAAGAAATAGAAATGCTGTCCCAGTAAAAAACTTTTCTGTGTGGGACTTTAATGCAACCAGAGACGCTACAGATGACATTAAATCAATGCAACTTAAAGTAGCGGTCAGTCTTTCATCTACTGGACGGTTTTCAATAGAACTTTTACACCCCGGTGAAACCTAATAATGTTGCTCCTGACATTGAATTCAATTTTTGGAAGATATAGATTTTATATTTTCTTAAAATATGTATTATTCTAATAGGTCAAATAAATAAAAAAATATTGAGAAGGGAAAAAAAACACTTAGCTAACCTCAGCGTATTTTACTTTATGTCTGGAGTAAGAAATGTTACGATGCCACATATCTTTTTAAAAAATCGTCACTAATCAAGATTTACTTTATATTGGGTAGATAGTTACGCGACTACGCATAGCAATTTCAACATTCCAACGACTAATTTGAGCTTATTGCATTCATTTGAGTATTTCATCATCTTTTTACAGTGGTGTTGTACTCTTCATAAGCAAATCAATTCCAAATATTTATTTTGTGTAATTCGCAGATACAAGTTGATAATGGGCTTTCATCACAATTTCAATTTTCTTTTGAGGTTAACATAAAAATTTGTTTGGATAGATTAAATCATTTATTGTCTGAATATGAACTTTCAGTGGATTATTAAAAAACCATTTCTCTAAATCACAAAAAAATGGAATTTCTCTCAAATCTGATCCAATACGGTACAAAAAAAAAACAATCACTGTAGTTAGTAAGCAAAATTAAGCCCCGAAACGGAACTAAAATAAAATTAAATTATTCAAATTAATACAAAATAGATCACCTCTTCTCTTAAATAATTTGAGCATATCAGATGTATCACCTCGTCTTCCGCTCTCTTCTTCTCTTTCCCTAAATCTGGCAGACAAAGACCAAAATAGCGCTTGCAATGGCTTAAATATGTTAGCTTGGGTAAAAATATGTTAAGAAAGAAAATTTGAAAATGACTAAAGTAATGGATGGAATTATGACTGTCTTAAAACGGCAGTACTCCTAGGACTATAAAGATTAGTGAATTTCTATTCTCGGACATTCTCCATTAGAGATTGGGGAAGGCAAATAACTTCTATCAGAGCTGGAGCTTAGTGAATATCGCTGGGACCTGATTAT
This sequence comes from Nemotelus nigrinus, assembly GCA_947369275.1. NCBI lineage: Eukaryota > Metazoa > Arthropoda > Insecta > Diptera > Stratiomyidae > Nemotelus > Nemotelus nigrinus. The sequence goes on from OX376373.1 coordinate 169,024,539, forward strand.
CGGGTCCTGAGCTCTCACCAACGGAAATATCGGGTGATTATAAGGTAGGTAATTTGATGAAGGGTTACCGGTCTTATGCGATGTGACAGAGTATGTAATTTATCAATCGTTTACACTTTTTTCCTAAGAAGCAAAAAAAATCAGGAGGTTTGAAAATTTGATGAATTTCTGCTTACATACCTGCCGGTTTTTAGGTTTGCACTCGAATTCATTAAAAACCACATGCGTATTTCTTATGCCTATCAATATGTACTATAATATGATATCTGCGGCAAGCTATCACAATACCTTATGCTTAAAATTTTCCTTGCCTATACTTTGGCACTTCGCACCCGAATGGGGTTCAACATTTCCAAAACATGATAAAAACCAGGCTAAAGACATGACCAATTATCATTTTATGAGATTATTTTTCCCAAATATGTTATTTCTACAGAAAAATAAGGGTGCTTTTAAAGTCAACATAACACCAGCTGTCGGCAAATGTTAAAAGATATATTTGGAGTTTTTTCCCCGAGTCTTTATATGTAAATTAGAGTATGATGGCATATCTGAACCCCTATTCTCTGGATACCTTCATTTATGTTAAATCGCGCTTGCTATGGCCAACTCTAGGGCTCTACATCCTCTACCTTTTCTCCTTCTTCCATTGAATCTCAGGGATCTACCTTAAAACTTATTTTTTTTAATTAGTTCATCAGTATCCTTCCAAATGTTTTTACTGCTTCTTGTCTAATGTAAACTGGCGACTAGAAAATGTTCGTACTATCGAAACTACACCTAATTATCTTACTCTTTTAAATCACTTAAAAGTCTTGTTTCCACAGATATAAAAGAAAATGGATACGAAATGGCTATCGGTGTACCCATACGTGCGTTAATCTTTTTTTAATACACACTTAGCATTGCTCTTTCACAAAAATCCTACTCAATGCACCCCTTTCTACCGCACTCACAACCGAAAAGTCCTAATGCTGTCTCTTATTTACGAAAAATGTGAGAAATATCAGATCGGGGTAAAAGCGTGCAACGGGCAACACAAAAAAAATGTCAATGTCAGTTTGATTAGTGTCGTGAATCAAAACATTGACTTTAATTCAAAATTCCTAACAGAAAATGTTGAAATTGTTCAGCGTGTACCATAGAAACATAAATCTACGTGAGCGCGAGATAATCTGTGTCGGTTTCCCGAATAAATGAGCGGTTGAAAATTCCGATATAGTACGAGAATGAAGTGCCGCATTCCAGGCTGCAATAGTAGCCACAGAAGTGTTTCACGGGGGATATCGTATTTCGGGTAAGTGAAAGTAACCTTTGGCAACAATTTCGTCTTCCTTTTGAGTGAAATCATAGTTGATTTCATTTACAAAAAAACATTTTAATCTTCACTCGCCGGTTGCGGGAAAAGAAATGTCAAACGACGTTCAAAATGGCGATCTCTCGTAGTTTTCACATTGGCGTTACCGTATGAACTGTGTAGAGCACACAGCCGTACCTCATTCTTACACTACTAAGCAGAAAGTCGAAAATTGAACTATTTCTCTCGTTAGATTTCTAATCCATTCTCTCTTATATCTGTGCTTGTTTCTTAATATGACTGTGATTTCTTGCCTCAAACGTAGTCAAATGTTGCTTTGTGATTGAGCATCAAAACCTTGTGCTTTTGTTGTCACTGACTCAATGTACGCTATCGTTGAATCAGCTGTTGAAAATTCCTATCGACTTCAGTGTAAAATTCGATAAAACACTAGAAAGGTTTCTCTTATCGCTGGTTCTTTTAAACGTATTTGCAGAGATTTCGTTGAAATCGTTTCGTTTTGAATTTCGCGAATTTTTCTGATACCTTAAACAATGTTTGCGACATGTGAAATAAGCTTAAAAATCAATTTCGAATCTCATTTCTTAAAGTTCATAATCTAGTTGTCACTAATATGGAATACGGGTAAAGCCATTGGCACATGGCCGTGTTTAACACGGCAATTCATCGTACTCAAGATAGTATTTAAAAAAGACAAACTTCCGTATTTAAGTACGAAAAGTGGACTCGCTAGCTGTTACTCGTTATCATGAGTGTGTTCAATATTCTTGCTATAGCAAATATTAGCTGCTCTTTTAGCAGCTCTGGCTATCCAATGTCACGAAATAGCTACTTTCTTATGCTTGCTATTTGACAGTCGGGCTGTCTAAGATTCCGGAATGGTATGGAGGATAGCAAGAAAGTAGCTGAGGTAAAATGAACGTGCGTAATCAGCTGATAAACTGTTCAAACGTCGTTTTTTATTAGAAATGGGAATGAAAAGCGGTTTTCGCGCTTTGGTGGCAAAGGAAATGAACAATATATTTGAGTATACATAGTGCTATCATAAACTCTTGGCTGTCCAATATCCATAGCTGCTTCACCTAGCTACTGCGAATTTTGACACTTCCTAATATGATGCTATGCTATGCTTTTGGAGCAGCTATAACATGCGCATTGAACACACCCCATGTTGACCTCGCTAGGACGTTACAGTTTAAAAAATTATAGCAAAATGGTTTTTCGTTGCCGTGCTTTACAATTTCATAATCTCTGGGACATAATAAATGAGAAAATTTACTTTTGAACACTAAATACTAGCATTCCTAATCATTAAAGTCATTAACATTCCATATTATCTATCTCCATGTAAATTAACTCTTTGGCTCCCAGGGGCTTCAAAAAATAACGGAGTTAATGAACGTACATATATACGACACGATGAACGTACATATATGCGACATTCAGCACGATTTACATTTTTTAAATCTGTATTTAGTCTTAGCTACCCGTCGAGAGCCAGCTCGACGCACTATGGCTTTTATATCGTTTCACGTGCAAAAAACGTGCAAATAAGGATCTGTGAAGAATTTTCTAATTAGATTTGCAATTCATGAGATCTTATCTCGTAGGCTAAAAAATTGATTTGAAGTTGTTTAAATTATCTGCTTCTTCACCGAGGACGTGTTCATCGGAAGATATAACTTGTATCATGTGACAGAGTTTCACCGGTGTGTCACTTCGTTCGTCACCTAGTCGATATTTTTGGTGTGTCAATTATTTATAGCCTCGAATATGGATAAAATGTCATCGCAAATTTATGAACGAAAATGCATATATTTGCCCTGCACCTGCTTGTGTGATTTGCAATGCACACCATTCACTATACAAAATTTCCCACAACGCAAATGTATTTTATCTTCAACTCTTGTAACTTGGCCTACTTAAGTTGCAATAAGTTGGACGCCACTGCATTCGTATAATTTTTTAGATATTTTCAACCGAAAGCGCGCGAAACCTCTACCACCATTGATTATATCAAAACGCTATCGATTGCTTAATGCTATGTGGGCGATATGATGCTTACGATGGAAAAAAAAACTATAAAATTTTAATAAGCCTTTGATCCCATTTCAAATATTCAATCCGGCGTGAATGTACTCTTGCATACCACAAATATTATGCATACTATTGCAATATACTCATGTCACCGCAGTCACTGTCTCTCCGAAAGCGCTATAAATCGAACGTGAATAAAATCAATTTGCGATACTGATCGGGAACGAAAACGGTTCATTCTGTTCGTTTGAGTGTGTTTAAATATTTTTCGGCAAGCGTTTATGACCTTTAATTTATTCAATATGATAATGACAAGGTCGGAACAAAGAGACAAACCAGAGAATGTTTTGTAAACAACGCGTTTTTTCGGTGATGCGACGTAGTAATTCGAAAGATGAACTTTCGAAGGGGTGTGTTCCGATCAGAGACACGAGCGAAAGTAACCAAAAATGAAAAACGGTTGAGGAATATTGAAATAGATATGGTTTGACGTTGGCTTTGATCTATGCTAATAATATGGTATTCATAATTTCACACCTTTCGATCGATTATGGCTCGAGTGTGCTTTTGATTTATAGATATCTTTTCACGGAAATTAGCACGATTAGTGATTAGGAGTAAAGTTGTTCTCGGTCTTCTTTGTTACCCATATTAGAGTTTATATTAGCAGATGCGCAGTTGTGTGGTCTCAAAAAGATACGTTCTAGTTTGACCTTTTATTTCTATTGCTTCGAATTAATTTGAGGAATATATTATTCAAATAATATTAAGTGATTTTGCATTTTTTGAACAGATGTCACTAATCCTGCTGCTTGTATTAGTTGTATGTGACAGAACTTTTATTTGACAGGTATGACAATAAGTTTTCATTTTATATATGTATGGCATTTATATATAATATATAAATATATATATATATATATATATATATATATATATATAAATATATATATATACATATATATATAAATATATATATATATATATATAAATATATATATATATATATATATATATATATATATATATATATATATATATATATATATATATATACATATATGGCATTTATTTTAAGCGTAAGCATTTCTTTTATTCAGTCGAAAATGACGAACTTTATTCCAGCAATATCTCATTTGTGAAAAGTTTTATAACATTATTTTATTGCATCGAAAAGTGCCGTGGTAACATAAGGTCTTGTCAACAAAAACTTACAGCGAGCATGTTTCATCGAATACAACTTTACAAGAATGTATCGAAATTTAGTTGAATAAATACATCGCATCTAAAGAACCAAACTTCTATAAACAAGGAACTCATAAATTATCTAAAAAAGGAAAAAAGATTTAAGCTTTAAATCGCGCGAATTTCTCTTTCATTATTTGAACAAATAAACGGAATTTTATTTATCCAAACAGAAGCGTCATAATATTCGTGCACCAAATAGTTGATTGAAAACTATATTCCATCACTTAAATTATTCAAATACTTCATTTACATTTACATTTACACACACCAGCTTGCTCAAAGAGTCCTGAAATTACCACACCATTCTAATCAAAATAAATTACTCTTCCATTATCATCCAATTCACAATAACTCTCACATGTCCTTGACATTTCTAAGAGAGTCATCTCAACATATCCGTCCGGACCTATCACAAAAACGATTGTTCTCATTCACCTAAACATTCAAATTTTCAACTAATAAAACGAAAACTCTCAAATAATTACACATCTCATTCTGTATTTCACTACAGCGATAAACCTAATTCCGGGACACTTAAAATAGCATGGAAAACTTTCTCGTCGAGAGGGCTTTAAATTTCATCGCTAGCATAATAAAATTCCAGAACCACAGTCTACATGCTCCTCTACCACTACTACCACCACACACTCTGATATCCTGGGCAAATACTTATCATTTCGGTCGCCTAGCACTTTCTTCATCCCGTTTGTTTTCGTCCTCTCGTTATCCACGTTGTCTCTGATATAGGTGTAAAAGTGTCCTAATTACTCGTCCTTTAATTTGAATTACAACCCCAAAAGTTAATTTGTTTCCTTATAAACTAGATAGACTGGGAGATCGAGTTTAGGATGCTGGCAGTGTAGAAAGCCTTTTTCCGGGTAAGGATATTTTGTAGATTATCGAGAAAGACAACGGATGAAAGAGGAAGCTGGAAGATGCAGCTAACTCTAAACTTTTTGCCATAATTTGCTTGTCGGAGCTGGCATCGAATGTAATGGCGTGGAAAGGGTACGAAAGATTACTAGAATTGAGTAAGGTCACTGTACCGAGCGTGGAGGCAAATTTTAGATTTATAAATTTACTGTTTGTCGCCAACGTAATTAGTGGAAACGAATTCGATACCATTGATTTGTGTAATCGGACCCTTCCGAATCGGATGTGATATAGGTAAAAGGTGTTTTAATGTCACTGAATCTGTTTTGCGACAATCGATTTCGTTAGCCAATTAGCAGTAAACGACTTTATTGCTTGCAATAAAGACGCGAAAAAGTCAATTAAACTTTAATTCGTGTTGGAAGAAGGAAATGTTAACATTTAATGAGTTCACATTTGACAAGTTCAATGCCTTTTAGGACCTACTTAGCATTTTTTGGAGTCAAGTTGTAATGCGATTCGGTTACAAAGAATATCGGATTATTTTCAAGGTCAATGGTTTTACTAAAACACCAATCTAGAATGAAATCCTCACAAAATAGACAGAAACAAATAAAAGCGAAAAAAAAATTATATCATAAATAAATAAAAAGGATATAAAATCCAAGCGTCATAAAATTAAAAAATACTCAGAAACTTGTATTTTTTCACTTTAGCAAACCTAGCACTAGAAATTCTGGCAGAAAGAAATGAATAATAAACAAACAATTTTTAAAGTAGATATGATTATTCACATTACGCTGTTTGTTCTGGCAGATTCTTAACACTAACACTGTTGCGAATCGTGCCCACATCTTATTGGGTAAAAATAAAAGTGGGGAGACTTTCTGCACATCACGGAACTTGGGAATAGCAATTATTGTCCCATAACCAAATATATTGCCACGAAAATAAGATTGCTGCACAGGATATGGACCTCAGAGGCTGAAATTTGATAGTGCTGGGAAAGTGGAGGACTTTGCCGGTGAACTGAAGCTTCAATTCCAAGAAATACCATATGCCCTCTGAGGATAATGTTAGTGAAGGAGAAGAATTGACCAAGGCTGTTGATTAAAATCTTCCATCTGCGTTAAAAAGAAACTCTTGAATTAAACCAAGTAATGTCAAAGAAATCAAAGAGTTAGTTAGTAGATTAAATAAAAAGAAAGCACCTGAACTTGACTCTACTAGCAATATATTGCTAAGACACCTCACTGGAAACGCATTAGAGATCTTGATGGAGATAATCAACGCTATTTTCCAAATGCGGAGCTTCTCTCCGTCCTGAAAAACAACGATGATAATAGTTGCGCCCAAGCCAGGCAAAAACTTTCACTTCCTACAAAACTGGAGACCTATAAAAACACTATGCTCCATAGGAAAAATCGCTGAGTTAATGAGATAGCTGAGGAAAAATCCACCATCTCGGAAGTACAATTTGACTTCAAGCAATTACTTTCCACTGAGCTCCAGTTCGGAAGGTGCTACCAAAGAAAATCAACGGACAATGTCATGTTCGATGTGACCAAGTTGTTTGATAAGGTCTGTCATGCGGGATTAATTTTCAAAAGTACATGAGTTCTAAAATTGACTACTCTTCATGACTAGTTGCTTCATCTCTCCAGAACAGAACTTTTTATGTTAGATTTAATAACCACCTCTCCACAATGCAGACAAAAGTAGTTGGAGCTCTGCAAGGCTCATCACTGTTCTCAATATTGTACAGGCTATACATAGCAATCATTCAATACTCCGAATGCAAAAGTAGGCTTGTACGTCGATGATAAATGCATATACTATACCTAATATATACCTTACGATCATCGGTTTGCTGAGCAGATTCCAACCTTTGACCATATCAAAAAAAAAAAACTAAACATGTCGAACAAGACACTACTCTACAAATAAATAGTTATACCCATACTGACTGGCATTACCTTCGCTTCTACGAAACATACACAATAGACATGGGTAACGCAGCAAATTTTGAGGCGCTGATACACTGATACCAGCGCCAGCAGTGGTATCAGCGCACTGCGCTGATACCATTGCGCTATGATATCACTGCGCTTCTCGGGCTCACATACGGCGCTGGCAGCATTGCGCTGATACCATGACGCTTGCTTGAAGTACACATGCAGCCTGTAAAACTCAAGTGGCTTGAGTCGAACCGATCGGAAAAGAAAATATAAGCTGGAATGCTATTGATTTTCCGTTCGAGAAAAACTCTCATACAAAAATTTAGATGAATATGTTTTGGCAAGAATTTGACTCTGAGGTGAACTCATATCTTTGCGCCGCGCCGTAGCATAGCGCCAAGCCAAATGGTGTTGGCATTGCAAAGCGGCAGCGCCAACACCATTGATACCGAAGTGCGTTACTGCGCTACTAATACCGAAGTGCGTTACTGCGCTACTGATACCGACAAGCGATACCAGCGCAGTGGTATCATGGCTAATGCTTCAACGCAATTGCGCGGCGCAGCGTGTACCCATTCAGGTATCTTTCCAAACGTGCGTACGCCTGACTTTTTGATAAGTGTAAATTAGACAAGTATTAACATCATTGCTTTAATATACCATAAAGGTATTATTTAGTTGTAGTATTGAAGCATAATGAAATTCTATTGCTTTGCATCAAACTCAAACAGACTTGAGGTAAGTATACTCAACTCATATCTTTGCGCCGCGCCGTAGCATAGCGCCAAGCCAAATGGTGTTGCCATTGCAAAGCGGCAGCGCCAAGACCATTGATACCGAAGTGCGTTACTACGCTACTGATACCGACAATCGGTATCAGCGCAGTGGTATCATGGCTAGTGCTTCAACGCAATTGCGCGGAGCAGCACTGCGTTACCCATGTCTAATACACAACAAACAAAAACCAACTTCAGATCTGTCCAAACCTCACTCTTAGAACAAATTTCAGAATTCCATTGTAAATCAGGAATACGGACATAGACATATACATACGCAAGAAAACCTTAAAACTATTTGGCAGACTTAACGAACATCCTAAGAGGACCATCCCACTACTGATTAGTCGCTTAATCAAGTGTTGATATAGACTAAGATTGTGACTAAGTTGCAACAGGCAATATATCATTACATTAGACTAGTGTCCCAACGAGTAGATACGCAGACCCTCCTTGCATTGCAAGTTTTTCAATGGTACGGAAAAGCAGCTTGAAAGCTAAAAATGTGTTAAATGTGGAAGACCCCTTATTCAGAAACCAGTTTCTATCACCAAAAAACAGTACAACAAATTTTCGATTTATAATGAATAGCAGAGCATCCGACCCTTGAATTAGGAACTGTCAAAATATTTCATGTTGTACTTCAACATTCTGACAAATTTTACTTATTTTGCTATTTTCTAATGCATTTTCGGGTTTCAGCTTCGCAGTGAAATATTGCTCTCCATAGCTGGGTGTGAGTGTACAATGATTGGTTATCTGTAGCTAAGATATTTTTCGAATGAAACTTAGAAAAAGCTTCTTCCTACAACTCAAGTTTGTTTTTTATTAGATTTTAAACTAAATTATAATTTACTATTTATTTTTCCAAAATATTTTTTCAACTACCCTAGATGCATTCAACTAACTAGTCGTTGTAGCTTTAACCAAAAAAACATTCGGTCAAGTCTCTTCCAAACATAAAATTAACTAAAATTATCACATATCATATCTTGCGAAAAATCCAGAAAATGCATATTTCTAACGATTTGAATAACTCAATAGGTTATTATAGACAGCCCCATCAAATCGAATCCACTCTGAACAGCTCATGCGAATTAAGTCCAATCTATTAGAAAGTGCACTTGACAAACTACTGACTGGTAAACAAATTTCTAAGTCTGAATCTAGGAACCATTGACTTATTCAGTTAGTGAAAGCATTTTCCATCATCATTATCATCCAAAAAAAATCTCCGAAAAATATATTTAGCAATCATTACTCCCACACCAAATCGAAAGTCCTTTCAACACACATCTGTTTTCTTATCCAGCATAAATAGAGAAATCTATTCCAATTTGAATGAATGCACTGATTCGAACAAAAGCCCCATTACAAGCACTTGAAAAATTCCTCATTGCACACACTTGGGTCCACACGAGAGTCAAGCTCCAAGATTTGGCCAATGAAGTATTTACGAAATGTGCTTTTCACTAAATGCAGCAGTAGTATCTACTGTGATTTCTGAAGAACAACCTTCGAAAAAATGCTCTTCGAATAGGCAAGTCATTGGCATAAGTGTTTGCTGAAATTTCAACAGGCAACAAAAAAAGACTGTCTCGACTTTACTGCCGCCACTTAATTTCCGCAATTAATCATCATTAACGTCGCCGATGCCTCAGTTTACTACTGTATTGCAGTTTGGTTGAAATCACTCGAGTGCTTTATTGCGAAATTGAGTGAAATATGGTGCGGTACGCGACTGATTTATCTGTGTTTTAAATAATTAATTCATTGTTGATTTTACGAATTAAAATATAACGACCAAATTCGAATCACACTTTATTTGCTATTTAAGAAATGCAAACCGCTCAAGCCGGTTTGCTGGTCCAGTGTTAGACAGCACCAGCAAGTGTGTATTTTCACATTAAAAAATATAGACCCCCATCGAGCTTTCGCAGCGGGTTCTCTACTTCCATTTCGCATGCAAATCAATACATTGGACTCGTCGACAAGCGCTTCTGAATAGCTAAGTACTCTCCGTTGGCATCATGTCGCCAATTTGTCTGAATTATCATCGACGATGACTGGCTTGGTATTCAGCTTATAAATCTTCTTCGTCAAATTCAAATTAGATTTAAAGAGCGATTTCGTCTAAAAATCTGGCTCGTTTGATGGTATGATGATGTTGTTTGCGCTTTTTGCAGAAGGAAGGAAAAGCCACAAGCAAAAAAATCTGATTTTGTATGTTGGCCCGATTTTATTACATTATAGGCTAATAGAGAATGCTAAGAGACGTTATTGTGATGGATTCGATCAAGAAGTTGGGAACTTATTCGAAGAAATTGAAATTAAATCTATGTTAGATAAAGATTTGTTTCTGGAAAAGTTATAACTTAATTACCACACGATTCATGGACATATTTGTGTAGTAAGATTTGCTTTAATGTAGGAGGCTTTTACATGAAACTTGTCAATTAAATAATAAAATATGTAACGACCGCAGGATATTTTGAGATAGCGAAATAAAATTACAGCTGCCAACCAGGTCAAAATCAGCTTGTGTACTCGATTGAACAATTAACGCCTACAACCACTCAAAAATATACGTCGCTTGTTGTTTGCAGATTGAAACTAGGGAATTTTTTTTCGTTCGCTAGGTGACGACATTTATAAGAAATAAAGATTGTAGAAGATTTTCGGTTTTCCATCTTCACTTGCACATAGTAAAATTACATCTTGCAGTTCGTTTCTGCACTTTTACATCCGTAGCACATTTTTAAAATGAATAACATGCAACTTTTTCTGACTGTGTTCAGCTACACTACTTTCCACTAGAATCAACTGAATTTATGCCGGGATTTTAACCTACTCTCAATTATTTCAACATCATATTTTTGAGACAAAGGCTTCTAAAAAACTTTAAAAATAAAATTAAAAAAAAAAAACAAATGAATATCTGTTTTGAAGTAGGGGCTTCTAAAAATAAATTGCAAGTATTTTCGCGATTTAAGTCAGGCTATTGCTCCTAGTTTGGTTGAATAAATCTTGGTATTGGAACATATTCAGATTCGATCCAGAAGCACACACACAATTTTTTTGCATAGGGTTCGATATTTTCTTTTATTTAATTTGGATTAATAATTTAATATTTTCTTCAAGTCCATCTAACGCAGCTACTAGCCATCCTTATTTACTAGCTTAGTACCAATTAAGAAACTATTAAATAATATTGATATATTACAGTGATAACAATTTAATTATATAACATAAGTTTATTATTACTCCCAAAAAAATCTCACGTTATTATTTCTCAAATTTTCAAAATAAGATCCGTCGCAATATTGGCGTACCAACGAAGAAACTTATTGCTCCACATAGGTGCTCTGATAATCAACTCTCGAATTGAGTCCTAATCATAAGCCTGCACAGGATTTTAAAAGAGAGCGGGCAACCACCAGAAATCGACACACATTTTCCTTAACATATATTGAAGTACTTTGAAAGTACAAAAGTGAATTTAATTAAGGAGATCACCCCCCCCCCCCCTTGCCCCATCTGTGACCGCCACTGGTGCTAACACTAGACATTACGCAGCCATGTGACATAAATTCAACAAAAATTAACCCAAAGAGCACCAAGATTGAGTAGATTGAGCTTAGATATGAAAGCTCGGGGCAATAAATTCGACCACAAAATTCGTAATAGTGCATAGAGAGTGAAATAAAAGAAATGAAATAACACGCTGAAAAAATTCAAAAAATTATACATGTTATTTAAAATCATTGAAAACGAATCTTTTACAACTGATTCAAATGTTAGAAATGTATTTAATTTTTTACTGGACATGTGATACATATGTCAACCAAAATCAATCTTGCATATAAGCCTATCAAAATCTAATCTACAACATTCACTTTCAAGCCCATATTAGTTAAAAAGTAGTTGAAACGTATGTACGTAGTATGTATTATTGAAAGTTGAGTTTCGAATAGAATGAAAGTTCGAATAGAATATGACAATGAATCAAAGTTTCTAGCACTAATTCAATCATCGACCATGTATGATATTTACATTGATTTTTCACACTTCATCAGATATTGTATTGATTTGTTAAATTGACATATCTGGTTTCATTTGCTTAGTTAGTTTTGCAGTGAATATCATATTATAGGTATAGCTTGATTATATTTAATTAGAAAATGATGAGTTTCGGCTTTATTTAAAATAATCATGAAATAAGTTTACGCTTACGTTTTCAGCAGACTTCTATTGAACATATATTTATACATGTTCCGATACTTAGATATACATTAACACTCCACTATTTGAATAGATTAATGAAATATGTTGATGTGGGATGTCAACGTACATACTCTTTTATTTTAATTGAAATTGATCGCTCTATTTACTTTGGCATTTGTGTTAACATACTTATCTTATCTTTATTTTGCTATTTTACACTTCTCACTTCATATTAAAAAGTAAATTTTATATGACTTTTGAAAATAATGCAATTATTAAAACATTTTAATATTTCCCCCTTGGAACTATTGTATACAAACAATTCATAAATCACAGCTCCTACGAAATTTTTTAATTTGAAATGTGGAAATATTTTTACAAAAAGCCAAACAACCATTAATACCCTTGTTGGTCCTGGTGCAGTGTCTATGAAATTCTTGCTCAACGCCCCAATCCGCAAGGCAATTGATTTGGGTACCTGGACATAGCGCTGTTCGGGGTGACTATCAGGCCGATAAGCTTCCGAAGCTTGGTACCTTGCACCTTGTTACCGGGACTTTCATGTCTCTTTTGAAATCAGCCAAATCAAGTAAAAATACCTCGGGGACGCCAGGAAGTCCTGCGCTAAAGAACCATTCTGTGCGAGACAATCCTTGGTCTCCATACAGACGCGTCGCACTAGGCAGCTATTAGTTTTACTCCGTAATGCCTTGTGTTGGGCTCCAGACGTTCCTACGGGTCAGTGCTTCATAAAACGGCACGTGCAACCGCTCGGCGCCAGGTTCAACGGCTTATATTCGAGATGTGGTGCATAGGATGCAGAGGGATCCGTCCTCTATCTGATGTGCCAGTATGGCAAGGGGAAGATTGGCAGCACTCCATGCACTCTTCCTCTCACGCCTGACTAACCTTTCCTCAGATAACCTAAATGGGATAGTGAAGTTGGCTTATTTATTGTCAAAAGCAATTTATTGAAGCAAATCCAATTATAGACCAGAGAACAATCAGAACATAAAAATCATAAAAACTAAGAAAATGGATAAATAATTCAGATAGCAATAACAATAAGAAATCTAAAATTAATCGTGATACAATAAAGAATAGGTCTGTTCCCGTACTACGATTAATTGCAATTAATTGCAATGAAGCGTACTAAAACGGAGTAAAAAAAAGTCTGTTTTAGTACGCTTCATTGCAATTAATTGCAATTAATCGTAGTACGGGAACAGACCTAATAGCAATAACAATAAGAAATCTGGATGATTTCAAAGTAAATAGAGTTTTTCCTCACAAAATGTTCATTCAAGCTTTTGAATGAACATTTTGTGAGGAGGGCCAAAATAAAAGCTATTGTGCTGACAACGCAAAGATGCGAATAATAAATAAGTGTCTGTACGGGCAAAAGAAACAATAAAGTAGAATAAACTGTCCCATTCTCTAGCACAAAAGTATATGCTCGAGTCAACTAATATATAGCCGTTAATATTTTTAAAAAGCCCCCTAGCGTATTAGAACCGCTAAAAACACTAGTGTTCGAAGAATGGTAGAGGGTTTGTACAGATTTTGATTGTGTATTCTACCACTAGCTACTTAAGGACACCCGAAGCAATCATAGACCCTCAGCCAATTTAATTTCAATGACTTCATCGAAAGTTACAGCGATAGCAAGGTGTTTGGGGTTGTCATCTAAAAAATGTCAAGACTTTAGAAACTTTAAACATTGTTTACTTATTTTCATTGCAAATGTTCGCGATGTGAATACTTTATGTAAACATTTATTGGTACGCTGGCAGCTCTTTGCTAGCACCGAAGCCAAAAATTCGTCACATTTGCCTCACGTTGAAGTTAACTTACGCTGCAAATTTCGTATTGATCCGATGACTGTATTGGAAATTATAGGGATACAAAGAAATCTAGGGCCACCACCCGCAAAAATGTTTAATATTTGTTTTTTATTTTCATTGCAAGATCACTATGATTTGAAAATTTTATGATAAAATCTTTCACTAAAGGTATGCAAAAAAAATACAAAAGCAACCATAGCTGGCAGCCCTATCATTTTTTTCCAACTAAATTTCTCCTGAGTTTTGTCTTCAATAAGTTCAATTTGCCGTATGAATTTGAATATGATTCCATGACAGCACTGAAAGCTATATGGCAAAGAGCTTTATTTTCCTGAGCAAATTTTCAAAATTTAAGACATTCAAATTACCATAGCTAGCAGCCCCAATCGAATTTTTCAACCAAATTTCTACCAGGCTAAGAGTAAAAAAATCTGGTGATTGAATCAGAATTTATAGGGCCAAAAGCAGTTATTTTTCTTAGTGATTTTTCAAGGTGGCATTACTGGCACACAATCACCCAAATTTCAAAATCGCTTCTATCAGACCTGGTCCAACTTAAGGCCAACACATTCTGTAAATTTCAACTGTATCTGATCATTGAGTTGTGAGTTCCCGGGAACAGAAGTTTTTGGTGCTAAAAATATAGGTAAATTGGGGAAGGGTTACCGTTCTTGTCTGATATGGTTCGGGAATGAAGTTGTATATCATGAACTTTGGCTTTCAGACCGCAAAGGTTCTGATGACATATATTTTCAGGTGTCGGTTCATGCTCCGGTTTTTTCGTTGGCCTGGAACGGGTCCTTCGTAGCGGGAGTTCTGGCAAATTCCTTAAAGAATAAATAATAAAAGCTCTTCTTCAGTTGATCAGTATCACCAGTGCTGACAGTAATGTAGAAGATAGATAATTTTTGATGGTCGAGATTGCCTCGCGTAAGCTTTCGACACAGTAACAAGAGCGGGATTAATCAAAGGGACCAGATGCTTTCTTGAATATAGTGACAGAAAGAAACATTATTGTTTGAGAATATTCATATATTCCTAAATCATTTAATTCGAATTACTTTGATCTATTTAAATTTCGAATTTAAACAAAAACTTGGGTTTATTGTGCGCCTTTAACCTACCTGAAAGTTCAATTTCCAATAAAAATTTAAAACTTGCGGCTGTGGGATTTTAGCACGATAGTTAATGTGTTTCTTATAAAATGTTTATTTCTTACAAGCTTATAGTATTGAACAGTCTGTAAAGCTAGTAATAATAAATTTTGGTTAAATTCACTACAAATTTGGCTTATGGTTTTTTTTTCAAATCAAACAAGACGTATGAAGTAAAATAGATTGCAATTTTGCAGAATCTATTATTTAGCTCTTTTTCAGTGTAGTTGTTGCTTAATGAATGTTGCTTAGTTAAACTCTTATATCTTGACAACTGTTCAGTTTATTGCATTTTTTTCAGGTACTAAACTCTGAAATTTTACTGCAGAAATCCCTTTTGAATATAGGAATTCATTCAATTTATCAAATGTTCCAAAACACCCAATATTTTTGTTTTAGGCTTCACAAAATTTAATTAATCCCTGTTTTATGTCTCAGAAAGTCAAAAATGTTATGCTTTCGTTATCTACGCCAAATATACTCCATTGATTTTCAGTATCTACCAATTGAAAAAAAAAAAGAGGAAGAATTACCATCACATTACAGATTTCTGATTACTGGAAGCAACGAACCATCACTGTGCTGCTCCTCTTTATTATCGACACTGTAAGATTTTTCACTTCCTTCGAGTTCAATCATCTCCAATGCAATCAATTTTCAGATTTTTTGATGGCTTAATCATATGCACCATAACCATATTTACTGCATGCAAAAAAAAACCTACATTAGTAAACCTTTGATTAGTAAACCAATAATCATAAAACCAAATATTTACTTAAAACCTCCATTACTTTTCAATTTCATTCAGAGTCACATGTAAAATCATTTCGATCTAAATAATTAAGGGACGATACAAAGATTTCGATGGAAGTAAGATTGACATCGCCTTTTTAGCTTAAATAACTCTTTGATGATATTTTGCACACTACCATCTTTTTACTCTCATCGATCTTGTACAGAGCTTGTAAGCTTGTTTGCTAATTTCATTGAAATTTATCGATGTAAGTTTAATTGTGAGTTTTTTTAACATTATGGAATGAATGTAACAAATAGCTTAGAAAAAATTTTCAGGTCTCCCCTTAAGCCGGTCACTCGTCAAAATCAAAACGTTTCGTTTACTTATGCAAATTGCAGCACAAAAACTTTCCTCGATGCAAATTCTTGCGGCATTTAGGTATTTATATCGATTGCACCACCTTCTTTCAGTCTTCCCGTTGTTTCGCCATCACTATATAAATCGATCGAACACAGCGTGGCGTCGACGACCCACATTCTCCGATGCGTTTCATCTGATGCATCCAATTAAGTTTGCGATTTGCACAAAATGTATTCGAATCATCTCAGCACCGAAGCATTTTATGCATAATAAAAATCTGAAGTCGTGCCAAAGTCCCATATGAAGGAACGAAAAAAAACAACAAAGGAATTCAGTTACAGTAATATGCATACATTACTGAATTGATCACGAGTGTGATCAGAAGGCAGATCGGAAGATGTTGAATTTTTTATTTATTTAAGTATAAGCCTGAGAATTACTCAATCGAAACTTTCTTTAACAACGATCATTTTTTCGCCTGAATGAAGAAGCGCGAATTTGATTGTGATTCATCGGTTACGGTGGGTCATAACAATCGAAACGACTTGCATCAACTCATATCTGCAGATATCTATCTATAAACGCAAGTAGGTGTGTATCGAGGAGATGCAAAACTTGATATCGGCCAGGCAAGTCTTGTTCATATGAAAATTTCACTGAATGAATAAGTTACATGGACAAGTTCGGATCGTATGGCAGTGAATGGTATGAATTTTCAAGTACGCATTGTCAAGTGCAAGTATGACAAAAAAGTCATTTTAACGAGCTTTATGCCAATTTCGTTTATCATTGTTGTATAAGAGAGTATTGACTACTGTATCTTTAATTGTGTGTTGGGACACGAAAAATGATTGACAGTACAATGTATTTGTATCAATATCGAAAATAAAATGCCTGAAGCAAAGCTTAAATCGAAAGTTTTGTCACTAAAACCACCAAATAAACTATAGCATGTTCGAACTAAAACAGCAACCTATTTCATGTCTTGGGGACTAAAAGTGGAGGAAAATTCAATTCATAATAAATTTCAGGATTTTGTAATACTGAATCAGACACCTACTCATAGCCACTTCAGCTGTAGCTCCAATGTGTAATTGTAATCTCTATCGTAAAACACCTTAATTTTTCATTTACAGTATTAAAGATTTTATTTTTCGCTTTATGCACTTTGGTATTTGATTTATATTTGAAAAGTTCCTTTTTGAATTCAAACTGAAGGGAAAACTGGTATTACTATTGTGCACTTTTCATTGTGAGTTGACCCACACTGGGCGCAGATTTGTTTCTTGCAATAATTTTCTTGATCTGAAGATTTGTTTTGTATTCAACATTATTTAGTTTAATTATCAATATTTGACTGCAAATTTACATAAAATGATAAACTGTAGCTAACAGCGCAATATCATTACATTCGCATCTTGTCGAATTCTTTGCGTCGATTGAATGTTTAGCTTGAACAGTATGTAAATATTCTTTTTTTTAATAGCAAGTTTTTAATTAAATGCGCGCTGTCGTAATAGATGTTAATATTTGCATATGTTTCATTGAAAATAAAACTACTTTAACCCTAATATGCAGAATTTCTTTAGTAGTCAACGACAAGTTGAAAAGATGGCGATTTAAATCAACTCAAATATTTGGTAGATTAACTATTGATGAGCTCACAGTCCGATTTCATAATTTCTTCTCCTGCGTCATTTCCCGCTTCACTCTGTCGAGCCGTCCGCGTACAATCAATGCTGCTCTTTTGATTCGGCGTGTTGTCATGTCCGTTCTCAAAACAATAGATGCAGCTTGTGCTAAGTATCAAATTAATTACCTCGAATTTCTAAAGCTTCGATCAGCTGTCAAAACTACCGTCAAACAAGCTATGCGCTATTAGGGTCGAGTCCTCTATACGCTCTAACTAACACAAGCCCTTTTGGTATCACGTCTAAACCCTGCAAAATTCCCACCATTATCGATTCTACGTTTCTTGATGACGTCGTTGCTTCTAATCCACAGGAGAATTATCATCGTTTGGCAAAATAATTTTCCCTTTGCTTTTACCTGTCTTATGAGTTCCCTCATTCTCCTCCGTTATTCCAATCTTTTATTCGTTCTATCCGCGTAGAAATTGAGTGATCACTTAAATTTCTTGATGTTAATATTGGTTGTGGTTAGGGCATGCAATCCCGAGATTTCGGGATCTCGGGATCCCGACACATTTTGGACATTTTCGGGATCCTGAATTTTTCATCGGGACTCCCAAGATTTCGGGATTGATAAAATTCAACCCATTTTAAGAATTAGAAAAGTTTTTCATTACGATATGAGCGAACAACCCAGAACTTAAAACTAAAAGAATTATCGTTTTATGAAAACGGAGGCGCTAAGGGGTCATTATTACAACTGGCGTATGATGATATGCTTAATATCCCACCAGCAAGTCTAGAACCCGAAATATCTCTTTTAGCAGCTGGATATATGTGCAGCAAAATTAGGTATATTATAAATTTTGAAACTCTTGAAGAATTATGTTTGTTAAGAGTACACTTTCAAAACGAATCACCAGTTTGAACCAATCGATATTATTACTTATTACTTGTTTCTTTGAAAAGCAATATTATTTTTTAATTGATATGTAAACAACTAAAAAGAATCATGTATTTTTACTATATTATCGTAATTAATTTCAATTCATTTTTAACTAATTTTATAATTAACTATCCTGACCAAATAAGGGAGAATTATTGGACAAGAAGATAAGAGGAAATTATATCATAAGATTAAATTAGATATAATTATAGATTAATGTTTTACTTGCTAGCAGCCATGTACATATGAGTATCAATTTAACATTATAATGAACTTAACTTCCGGTTTTATGTATATATATATATATATATATATATATATATATATATATATATATATATATATATATATATATATATATATATATATATATATATATATATATATATATATATATATATATATTTGAAATAAAGTTTTAACCAATATAACCAATATATCTGCTTAAGTTCCCTTAACATAGTTCTTTTATAAAATCCCGAAATATCGGGATACCGAAAATTCTAATCCTGAATTTTTGGGACCTCCATTTCAATCTCGGGACTAAATAGAATAAGATATAAATAATTTAGAAGCAGCAGAAGTTCTTCCTAGTTTCAGCTCAATTTAATATACCTTCAAATACGAAATTATTAAAATTATTATATAAAGAATTTATTAAAAGTTCTCTATTGATAAGATATTTTTCATCTCCTTACAGATTCATCTCCAAAATAATGCTTACGAAATTCATCGTATTCCTTTTGTCGCATTCGCTCTTAACACATGCCGCAACTACACATTCTGTTCGAATGCAACGTTACAATGAAACCAAACGTGTTGCAAGAGCTTTTCGTAGTCGCTTCAACGGTGCTTCCCCGAAATATTCCTTCTTCGATCCACTAGGCGATTTGTCCAGTCTTCAAAATTTAGATGAACAGCCGCTGAATATGCACATTAATACGCAAGAGTGTGGCACCCGAGCCATTCGCTATCATCCACATCGAACAGGACGAATTATCGGAGGACATGAAGCTCCTTATGGTTCGTTTCCGTGGCAAGTCGAAATCGAAATTTTCAACTATGGCATGCGCAAATTCGAGCATCATTGTGGCGGAGCGTTAATAGGCGAAAAAGTGGTCATAACGGCCGCTCATTGTTTGCAAGTACCGCAACTGGAATATTTGAGATTGGTGTTTGGTGATCATTTGCTTGCTGAAAGGGATTTATATGAACATGGATTTCGTGTTGATGCCATCGAACTACATCCGGATTATAGAAAAAGTATGTACCGACTAAATTCGGACATTGAATTGCAAATAAATACCTGCACAAACAAATGTAACTACATTAAACCTCCTTAAATCGTTGCACAGTATATTAAACAATATTGATTTTTATGGTAGCAATCTGAGAAACCTTTATTCAAACGACAAGTTTCAGGATTTCAATAAATTAAAACTAAATGTTTATTTATTTCTATTTTGCAGGTGGTCCCTACAGTAACGATATTGCTTTACTACGAGTTCGAACCCCGCGAGCTGGAGGCGTGCCATTCAACACTCACATTCGTGCAATTTGCTTACCCGAACCTGGTTACATGCCCCGGGCGGGTACCTGGTGCTCCGTAACAGGATGGGGCGCGCATCAAAGTAAGTAAAATTGTAATTAAATCAGCCTACATATTTTAATAAAAATCCTATTTGCAGCTGAAGATCTTAATAATATTGCAAGTGCATTACATGCAGCTTCTGTCCCTATCTTGGATTTAGAAGTTTGTCGAATGAGTACTGTCAATGGCGGAAGAACTCAAGAAATACTCGATTCTATGGTGTGTGCTGGTGAGTGTAAAATGCTTTATTATAGTCTATGCAGACAATAATGCAGCAATATGCAGCAATAAATCGAGAGAGAGAGAGAGAGAGAGAGAGAGAGAGAGAGAAATGGTACAGCAACAAAAAAAGTTTACTATAAATTTATTTTTCGATATTTTCTCTGAATATACGAACAAGTATTTTTCAAATCGAATTAAAGCTTTTCCGAATTCAATTAGTATACCGGTTTTCGTCTAACTGGAACTAGAATCCAAAGATTAATATCAACCTTTAGATGTTGTTTTGGATATCTGTATTTCAAGGGTAATAGATCCCTTCCTCATCGTCTATGGACATAAAACTGATAAATTCGTAAAGTTGATAATAATTTTAAAGTCCAAAAAATTCATCGCCTACAAAAAAAATCTGCCAAAGATGAATTTACATTAAAGACCATTAAATCTGAAACAATAGCTATTTAACTTTCGCTTATTCTTTCAGGTTTCCTTCAAGGCGGCGTAGATGCATGCGGTGGTGATTCAGGTGGTCCGCTATCATGTGAAATCAATGGAAGATTTATTTTAACAGGAATCGTATCGTGGGGTGATGGTTGTGCAAAGAAAAATCGACCAGGAGTTTATACGCGAGTTGAATCGTTCTTAGGATGGATTCATCAGACAATGCGACGACTCCAATAAATTTGATATAATAATCAATCAGTTGGATTTGTGATATTGGACTTTGGCTCTGG
The DNA here is from genome assembly GCA_947369275.1 of Nemotelus nigrinus. Classification (NCBI taxonomy): domain Eukaryota; kingdom Metazoa; phylum Arthropoda; class Insecta; order Diptera; family Stratiomyidae; genus Nemotelus; species Nemotelus nigrinus. The sequence goes on from OX376373.1 coordinate 169,046,188, forward strand.
CGTTCTAATGCAATCGTTTTAGTGTTATCGATGTTGTGAAACACGTGGACGTCGTAATTGTATAGTTTATTTATTTTAAGCAATTTTTTTGCTTATAGTCAGGTTACTGATTTGATACTATGTATTACATTTTATCTTCTTAGATAATTTTAAGTATAAGGTAGAATATAAATGCATTTGATGAAATTGAAACTTGTATTTTAACTTAGAAGTTGATGAATTAATTTTTTTAATAATATTTTTTGAAAAGTTACACCTTTCAGAAAATTATCGACGAAAGAAATGTCTTCACTAGCTGCCATTTACTGTGACATTGTCAAAGTGAAATCAGATACTGCTTAAAAAAAATATTTTTAAATTATTTATTCGTTTTCACACTCTAAACTTTGATAATTGCTGAGACACAATGCTTGAGAAAATATACTTATTACTACGTATTTACTCAACCAGGCCGCAAAATATGCTTTTACACGACTAGAGAAATATCAAACGCGAAAATTTGAGAAATTGTTTACTTCCTAAACACTGGCGGTTATTTAATAAGACTTCCTCTCAACTCTTCTGCGGATAACAAACGTTAACGCGATATGTACACACTTGCTCATACACATTGCCTGCTTTCAAAGGAGCTTTTATGGCGAATTGTTATGCCCCACACTGATTGGGATCCGCCAGTAAACCGCCGATAAACGAAATTAGAACAGTCATTACTATCTTCATATGCAAAATATTTTTGTTCAAAACTTAGCATATTAGGATAACAGAGGGCTCTCACTGCACCGTGCACATAAGCTTGCCAAAATTGGTCAAAACAAATTAATTTGCTCACGATAGATGGATTTTTTTTCGAATTAGAATTTAATCTATCGATCACAATAGCCAAATGATCCATATCAACAATTTGGCTTATTGAATCGATAGGCACTTCGATTTGGCTCAACATTAGTTCACTCTGACCGCCGCACGCACGCAACCATTAGTTTTATTTATATATGTATTTAAAAATCCATTTTAACCGGCTAATGTCCGATTTGGAAAATAAAAAAAAACTTAAAACGATTCAAAAAAGACTAAGACCAATGAACAATGCATAGAATTGATAATATACATATTTCCAACCTCAAAGAAATATAAGTATACCTAAAAGATAAAATAGAAAAAAGTACAATAATAACAAAATAATCAAGCATGATAAAAAGCTTTTAGAATAGAGCATTTGATTTAAGATCTACATTGAAAAAGTGTTAGTGGAAAAGGATCAAGCTGAATTTCTTTGTGATTCCAAGGGTACGCACTTAACAGCGAGTTAAAGTAGGACTCAATCCACGCGAAGAGCAGAGAAAATATTAACGAAGATATATCTGACCGATTAACATAACTCAAGCATAGCTTATAGCCAGCATCGGAAAGCATCGGGCAGTGGAATTGCTCGAAAAGCAAGAACTCATCAAGGAAAACTCGGCAGGAATCTGAAGGAATTTGGAATGAGAAGAAACGATCCTTATGCCCACAGTAAGGAATGTTGAATTTAAACAACAATGAGCCAGTAAACCTACGCTGGCCGTATTCTACCGCATCATTAAATTATGACGGGGAGACAACGCTTGACAACTTGACGAGCTATGAGCAAGTGAGAAGAGCCGATGGCGAGAAGTAGAGACGCTAGTAAAAGGAGCGGAATATCTAACGATAGAACCGGGTAAACAACAGGCTTTGTCGGAAAAAATTGAATTATTAAAACAAAGACGATTAAAAAACATTTTGAAATTTTCTGCTAACGGTTTATATTAAAAAACAAAAAATTGCAAAATTGTTACAAACAACGAAATCAACCTTAAACATATAATAGAACATGATTTGAAATTTATTTTTAAGCCCGTGTTAATAAACTGTATTTATTTATTAGTAATTAACTGGTAATTCCTTTTGCTTTAATTTTGCTCCATTGACATCTTCCACGTATACAATATGCTATCTAAAAACGTTGTATGTATTTGCTTATGACGGTAAATAAAACTTGTTGCCAAAACAAAAATTCTTTTTCCCCATATTTTGTTTGGAAAATCAAAACTTTCCTTTACGACTTAAAACGATGCTTCCGAAAACTTATCCTTATGGTTTCAGGATTAGCTTTTTTAACAACATGTTTTTCTGTTTCAATGGCAAGTTTAGAGGCACTTAGATGGGGGTTTTCTTATATTTATCGACCTAAAAAGCGTTCTTATATATATCGCACTAAACAGTGTTCAAGTAATACCATGAACATTCTTCGAAGACTAGATTTTTTTTCATATTATGTGCGGTGAAAATAATGTTTTATTGTGTTAAATACTATTATGGGAGTTCAATAAACTATTTCAGTGATCTCACGCAGAGTTTCGCCGGTTTGGAAATATCAACATATGGCATTTCTTAATTCAATTAAAATTTGAGCTTCTCTAGGTGCCAAATTGTTACCGTTGTCTTTTAAATTTGGATTACGTGCAAAAAAGGGATGACTACAGACTTTCTGGGGATTCCCCACATTGCTTAAATTATACAAGAGAAGTTAGCTGCAGTTCTTTCAGGCACGATAAATTTTATTAATGCTGTGTCCCATTTTATTTTTGACGTCAATAGGTCTGCTCGCGTACTACAATAGGTCTGTTCGCACGTATTCTGATCAATTGTGATTAACCGCGATTCATTGCAATGAAGCCGTTCCCGTACTCCGTTTTACTGAAAACTGAAAATTTTCCCTCTTTGAGTAAGTACGATGAAATTTCAGTAGAGTCTGAGCTACTGAAAAATACTGAAAAGTGTCAAACGGTGTGGCGCGAGCAACATATTGGGTACTTTTCTGTTTTTCCCCCCCCATTTTTTTTCACTTTTTGTTGTTGCAATGTTTCTAAAATTGATTAGAAAGTAGTAATTAACCAAAATTATGATGGAGAAACACGTTTAAAAGAAAAAAAAAAAAATTTTAAATTTTTTTTTTTAATTAATTTTTTAATTTAAAAATTAATTAAATTAATTTAAATTGTAAATTAATGTCACATAACAGTGAGAATAAATTTCGCTCCATTTTCGACGTCTTACCTTTCCGAAGCTTCAACGCAATTTACAATTAAGCTATTACATTAATAATGCTGAATACAATTTGTTTATATGATTAATAACAGTATAATGAGCAGGCCTCCCCAACAACACATTAACTTTTGAAAAACTCATTCTGCCACATAAAAATGGAAAAAAAATTTAAAATCGGAAAAAAAAAATTTTTTTTTAATGAATTTTTCCATCTCAATTTTTGTGGAGTAACTTTTTAGCCCATTTCGAGCAGTTTTCATTAAAAAAATTAAAAAAATGGAGGGAGAAAAACAGAAAAGTACCAAAAGTTATTCTCTTTGTTATGTGACATTAATTCCAAATTTAAATTAATTTAATTAATTTTTAAATTAAAAATTTAATTTAAAAAAAATTAAAAAAATTTATTCTTTTAAACGTGTTTCTCCATCATAATTTTGGTTAATTACTACTTTCTAATCAATTTTAGAAGCATTGCAACAACAAAAAGTGAAAAAAAATGGGGGGGGAAAAACAGAAAAGTACCACATATTGTTTGCGTAAGTTTTGTTATGAAGGTCGAATATTTTTGTGGCGATAATTTATCACCGCTTAGGATGACTTTATGATCACTATTGTTCTCCCGAAAACCGACAACTGACACTTTTGTTTGTCAATTTTCAGGAAATGCAATGAGAGTGTTCCCTTACTTTCATGAATTTCCTCCACCACATGATTCAGGAAAATTATATGTATTTGTTTCAACTATGTAGAATCATGGCCTTGTAGAATTCAATAGCAGTATTTCATTTTAGATATTTCAATTAATCATATATGAGACCCCAAAAATTTGTTAAAAGTCTTTAGTCTTCAACTACATTCTTCTGTTGTTTTTATATATTTGAATTCTGGAAAGTATATTTGTTTCGTTTTGATTTTGATACATTGTGTATAGTATATATTCTCAAATTATTTAAAATTTACAAAGCGTTGACTACAGGCTAACTACAGACAAAATTTTAGCCGGCTTCTCATGAGAGTGTTTTGTTTGAAAATTACCCGGCGAATTAGGTCTTAGTACTAGGCTTAAAGCTTTCGATTTTCTTGATTTTTTCACAATTGTCATTTCAATTTTTGACAAGTGCATGCGCCACCATTTTTGTAAGTACATTGACCAAAGCTTCAGCCGGAGCTCATAGGCCTCATAGGTGATTTAATTTTTTTTTTGTTTATAAACCAGTCTACCCCGACCCTACTTGTATCCAGACTTGTATTTGGTTATTTAGTATCTTTAATGTCTGTTTGCATCCTTAATAGCTGTTTCACTCTTGCAGCGCTTGAGCCATTAGTTTTAACTCGCGCATGCGTTGAAAATATTGAATATTAGCGAATATTAGAACAAAATATCTCTGAATATTAGTGCGTTAAAAAACAAGCCCTGAAGATACCTCTGCAATCTCCTGCGCATGCCTTGAAATATCGATTAACCATGTAAATAATTAGCCTAAAAACATGGATAGAAAAAAACCTTTTTGGAATCAGTAGTCATTGAACTCAATAGAACTCGCAACTGGAACGCAGGCGCACCAATAACCACCCCTCGAATTATTCACCAGTCGCATTTGCGTAATAGTTAGGCACAAGCTAGAAGGACTCGTAATTGCATGGATTTGTATGAGAAACAGCATTAGCTGCTGGCATCGCTTACACAGTCTCAGTTCGGAGACGAATCAGTGGTGTCCGTCAAGTAGGTGATACTTGCTTAGTTCGTGATATCTTGAAGTACTCAAGTGTGTGGCGGATAGAAATTGAGACCGAAGCGTCGAATCCAGTCAGATTTTCGGATGAGCAAACAACGTCGAAGACCCGGCATGTGGATGTCCACAAACAAATTTCTAATCGGTGGAAGCAGTCCGAAAGTCGATCACATTTCGTTGAGCAGTAAGAAGACTCATTCGCATCGCAATCCAAATTTCGAGCCATCCGAGACAAGGCTCCTGATATCACTATGGGGCGACCCGAAAGTCCAGAAAGCCCTCCACATCACCCATCGCAAGTACCCTGTGATTGCAAAAATCGCCATGGAAATGGAAACCAGAGGCTATAGTCGAACGCCTGAGGAAGTCAACACACGAATCAAGAATCTGAAATGCTTCTACAACCGCATCAAGAAAGATTTAGAATCGGGACTGATACCATATCCAACCTGGCGACACTACCAGGCCATGGACAAGATCATGACAACGCCAGTTTTTAGCGTACGTCCGGATGAAATCCCGAAACCGTCCCCTCGCTTCAAAATGGAACCAGACTCGACAGCGGGCGATTCGAAAAGTGACGATGTCAGCGACGACGAGTCCTTTCCAACTGAGTTACTGTCAACTGAACTTTCTTACGATGACGACGACGAGGATGATATGGGTTTGAATGGTCGACAATTAACAGAAAAGGATTTGGATATTGACGTCGAGGAGGTTCTAGTGCCGAAAGAAGAGCCGATTGAGGTTGATGATGACGATGATGAAGATGAACGGATACCGGCTGATAAAAGTGTGCAGGAAGAGAAGAACAAGTAAGTGCTTAAAAGGTTTTGCATTGAAAATATAGATCGGAGTTCGGAGCAACATAAATGTTGTTTTGCCGAAACAATTCAAAAAATTTACTCAGTAAAGAATGAATAATTTTAAATGCACTGCTGTAGCTTTTGAGGAGAAAATACTTTAATTATCCCTTCTTTGCCTAGTTTATTTACTAAACTGGTGGGAAGGTAGATATTTTCTATGATTATATCCTTGTTTATGTCGACAACAATATATATCTAAGTAAAATTGAGTATTAACATCGTCCAGTGTGGCGTAATGGCGAAATTGTGATACTGACAGCCGAATAAAGACAATCGTATCTAACTTATCTTAATTTAAAATAAAAATATTTCCATTGCGAGGGTAACAAGCATTCTCTCTTACTGCGGTGTTATAGTTTATGTCCTGTTGTTCATACTTCTAACCTCAATGTTTTCTTCGGCGTTTTCCCTTCTTATTGGAAAATATGCAAAAGTTTCACTATTACCCTATTCTCAATTCTATTGTGCTTTCCGTGGTTGCAAGAAAAAATGTCGGCAGCGTTTACCGTGCTGTTTGCTCTCTGAATTCCATTCAAGCCGCTCAATTTCAACTAACTTGAATTCGTTGTCTATATGTGGCTTCTGTTTTCGATAATGGGCAATAAGCTAATGTAACTTCTACATTTACTGGCTTCCAGAAAACTACTGAACTCTAGAAACTCAGTTACTGCTTTTCATCCTATATATTCAATATTACTGGAGCTGTCTTAAATTGCTATCTGTAGCGCAATTTGGATATAAAATAATGAAAAGCTCGTGCACAATAAACCAAAAAAGGTAATTGGAATTGTTTTTTCGGGATGACTAAAATTGAAAAAAAAATGTATTTACATTGAAAATTTTTATTTACATTGAAAATTTTATTTTGACAAAGTGGTTTCGAAAGTATGCACTGATTCTCATCAGACACCAGCTCACAGTGCATACTTGACTGATGTGACTGACCACTTGCAGTTGGTGTTGGTTCCAATTTGATTCTGCTCTCGGAGGCTGATTTCGCCAAACGATCGAGTTTCCCGTATCAATATTCTCCGCTTTGATAAGCTTTAGAGACGATAGACGTTGTCTATGCTAATTTATAGACAAGAAAGGACCCATGATCACAATCAATAACCAACCTTTACAAGCAAAAAAGGTAGTTTATATTTTATTTTGCAACTAAATACAAGTGCCTGTTAACGTCAATACTACAGTAGTATGCGAAACCACTTGTTAGCTTTGAAATGTATATATTCGTATACTTGATCAATCCTCCTTAACTACTAGTAAAATAAAACATTTACTTTAAATTCCCGACTTAATATAAACCAATTAAATTTTCACTTCTTTCGTAAGTTCAAGTCCTTGGCGCAGAGCCGCATGATGTTTGCTCGGAAGTGCTTCCGTTTTGTGCTGCTCCTTGGTGCTGATATATGCCACGTAGATCCTCTTATTCTCCGCTAGGTATCGGATGAAGTAGTACTTCCCGTCAATGTGCTTCAGGCAAATGCAAACTTAGTTGTCCTAGTAAATGACATTCTGACACGTCTGCTTGAGTTCTAGGTCAATTAGAAGCCTTTCTGTCCAAGGTAATTGCGTCGCTGTGTTGGCCAATGCGACGTATTCCGATTCGGTTGATTTTAGCTCCGAACTGCCCACAGCACTTGATATCATGAACTTGAAAAACGTACGATTACTTTCGGTCACTTTCGCTGCCAAAGCTTTCATCTGCGTAGCAGCTGACAACAGGAGTCTAATCTTAGGTCTAATCTTATTGTAGCTTAAGTATCTTACTTATTTATAATACTTAATTTAAAAGTATTGATTTTAGCTAATTACCTATCAATCAACTACTAATTACCTACTTAAATCGATTAGTCATTACAAATGTTCTATTCCACGCTCGGAGTGCTGGTTTAAGCCCGTAGAGCGACATTTTCAACTTGCACACTTAAGCGGTTTTTCTTTCAGATATAGACGTTATTTTCGTATAAATTTCTGCAAAGCGTTCGTCATGTAAGAAAGTATTTTTCACATCTAGCTGTCCGATATACAAATCCTCTCAAATTATGATGCAAGAAAGTGCGCTTAGAGTTGTAAGTCGAGCTACTGGATTATAGGTTTCTGCGTATCCATCCCCTGACAATAAATTTATCTTGTCAACGCTCGATATCCCCATTGACTCCTCTCATGATCTTGAAGACCCATTTACAGCAAGTTTCCCTTGAGGTAATTCGACGTGTCATTTTCAATAACAGACTTTACCTCCACTTTAACTGCTCGTTCCCAGTCCTTCTTTTCATTCCGAGTATGAATTTCCCCGGAGCTTTTAGAGACTTCGTCAACGAACGATTTCTGGAATATCTGCGTGATGTATCCGAGAGCTCTAATTCAATTTATTCAAGCTTCCTCATTTTCTGCAATAGTTAGTTGCGATTGACTCTATTCTACTGTTGCGACCTCTATGGTGGTTTCCTTAATATAATTACTCAGCCATCCATCACAATCAAAGTGAAATCTCGAATCGAAGTGAAATCTATATAGATGTGTGATGGTTCCTGAAGCTTTATCCGAGTTTGGACTTCAACTACACTTCTGTTCATAAATTCCCCACTCCATTCTGCTCATCTAGTCATGTATTCAAGTTGAAGCCTTTTTTCTTCGCAGAATCTCTTGATCTCATTCGGGATATTTCTTCTACCATTGTCGTATCTGAATCGAACAAGTTTGACATTAAAATGTGCAGTTGCCACAGCATCGTATTCTTTGATGTATCGAGCTGTTTTAGAGTTGGATTCGAAATCATATGACACTGTGAAATGTGTGTAGTCGTCCGTCAGGTCCAATATATAACGTTTTCCATCTCTAGATGTTGGCGTAATAAGTCGAAAAAGAGCACTTTGGACGAGTTGCAGTGGTCTCCGTAGTTCCAACAAAATCAACTCCATCTACCAGATTAAGTAGACATTTGAGACTATCGTGGTTGAAGTGACCTAGACGCTAGCTAGGTCCGTTCTACTTTTGACTTCTAGAGCATGCAAGAGTGAAAATTTTCTTCTCTTGACAATAGCATCATCTCTGCCATTCTTCCAAAAGAATTCCAGCACATTCTTCAAAAAGAATTTCGAATCCGCTTATCTCCACCCTCCTCAATGACAACAGATTGTGACTCAAACCAGGTGCAGAGAGAGCATTTGTTATCCGCATGAAATTCTTTTGACCACTAAACTGATTTAAATTAACGTTCGATTTCCTTTTATTAGGCCCAGAGCTTTGTTTTCGAAAATGTTCAATTTAGCCTCAGTTGTGGCATGCGTGGCCAGTGTATGGAGCGTTCGCTGTCTGCTGGCTTGTATTTCTGCAGCAACTATTTCCGACTTTTTCAGCTGCAAAGGCGGTTGATGACGATGGCTCGTTTCCGGATAACTTTCGGAGATTTAATTGTTACCGTTTTTTGTTTGGGGAGGAGCGAATTGGGGATTACAGCCTCGTACTTTTGCTGGGCTTTGCACTGCTGTGGTTGTGATAATTCTATTGTTTGGGGTGGCAAGCTGCTCTTAAGAATACCTGAAAACGGCAGCTTGAAAAAGTGCGGAGAATGGCTGCACTACTTGTAACTGGTGCGCTCCGCTCTACCCCTACTAAGGCACTCTTCGTATTACTTCATTGGCTGCCAACCAATCTACTCATCTTACAGCAAGCTAATCTTGCTGCTGTGAGACTAAATTGTATCTTGACATGGAATAGAACAGAATTCGGCCATGCGACGATTTTGGTCTAGGGAGTTTCCGCTCCAGAGCGTGTTGACTACATCGCTCCGCAATGCCTACTAGATTTGGAGTTCACAACTCGCATTCCTGGTAGGAATGAATGGCGTGACGGTGTCACCCTCGAAATTGGGCTTTTCTCAAAGCTAAACAATAGAGTCGGAAGTGGTGTCTGCTCAGATGAGCTGAATCTCAAGCTGTCCTTCCGTCTACCAGACCATTGTAGTGTCTTTCAGGCGGAGGTTGCGGCTATTTTACAGGCAATCGACTGGCTTCTGTGTAATCGAATATTCGGGGCTAATATTGGCATTTTCACATATAGCCAAGCCGCTATTAAACCCCTTGCTGGTCCTTGTACACTTTCCATGATTGTTGCTGAATGCCGTGCATCTCTTAGGCCAATGACAAACACAGCGGTTTTTGCGAGGCGTTTCCCGAGGGGAAAACCGAGTCGGTATAGTCGTGCATTACTTTAGCATTGTGATGACACACACCGCGGTGCGAACCGCCTCTCGGTTTCGGAACCGAGTCGGTAGATGAGAGAAATGACCCACCGACTCGGTTTTCGAGCGTTTTTCGATTTGTTCATTGCTGCGTAGTCCGATCGAGCTGAAATTTTCTGGATGCATTGATGAATGCATGGGATAGGGGAAGGAAAATCTGATAAGAAAATTGATTTTTGAAGAATGGCTCATAAAAGTAGGCTGAACCGACTCAATAAACGCTTCTGAAAACCGCTGTGTGTGACAGCCGACGCGCCAAACCGAAGCTTTAAACGCTTCGGTGAAACCGAACTGTCTGTCATTGGCCTTAGGGAGATGTCGAGACATTCGGTTGTTCAATTGATTTGGATACTTGGACATAGGGGTTTTCAGGGCAACTGTGAGGTCGATAAGCTAGCAAGGTTTGGAACCTTGTTGCCTGAGGTCTCTTGCTCCCTCTCAATAGGTAGACCGATGACATCGGTCAAACTGGCCATCAGGCAAAAATATCTCGAGGATACTAGGAGGTCCTGGCCAGATGAATCCTCCTGTGCAATAGCAAGGCAGTCCTGGGTATCCATGGATGCCACCAGGCAGCTTTTAGGCTTAACTCGAAGCGCTCTACGCTGCACTGTGGGAGCTCTTACGGGCCACTGCCTAATAGGGCGGTATGCACAACGATTGGGAGTGCAGTTTAATGATTTCTGTCGGAGTTTTGGCTCTGAGGATGAGGAGGAGTCCGTTCTCCACCTCTTGTGTCAGTGCCCGGCGTTGACAAGGAGAAGGTTGGCGGCAATTGGTGCTCCTAACCGAGTTGTTCCTGGTCAATTTAAAGGGAATAGCGCGTTTTGTTAAGGGAGGCAGATGGTTTCCCGAATTCTGTGAGTAGGAGAGAGTCATAAATTATTGGGGCATCACAACGGGCCTCGCTTGTGCCTATGTGTGTCGGTCGGCAGACCTCTGTGGATCGGCAGCCAATTCAACCTACCTACCTACCTTGTTTGCTCATCTAATAAACAATTTTTGCTGCGATACCTCATTTCGGATCTAATGCGATACCTCAGTTCGGATTCCTACGAAATTATATTGTTCGAGTTACGGGTAACAAAGGAGGACTGGTAATTATATAATTCAGTCTCTCCTTTATGCTGACAATCTTAAGCTATTACATGAACTTAGCTCTGTCAATGATTCTATACTATTGCAACCAGATATATCACAAAGCTATAAACTTCGTTTCCCGCTGTTTGCATTACTCCATGCTTGTTCATGCTCTCTTTCTTTCACTGTTGCGTATTTGAGTACTGCTCCCAAATGTTGTATCTCTGACGCGTGTATTGCCGAATACATAAACTGAAGACGTAAACTTAATCGTTTCTTCAAAAAGATGATGAAATTCAAAACGTATTGGGAGAATATCTAATTTGGGAGAATATATATGATCGAAAAGAAAAATGAATCAATCATTGTTTGGTTCCTGTGCTTTCGAATGCCAGGGGTCATATTTGGGTTTATTATAAAACAGAAGATTTATTTCAACAATGCGCCTACCCAGTAACTATGTAGGCTTAGTGAAGTTTCGAAGCAAATTCAATTCGCGGATTCTTATGAATGCTGAATTATCGATTTAAAAGACCTAAACCGAAGTAACCTAGCTGAAAATCCTCAAATCATTTTTCATTGATTCAAAAGCACAAGGTTGTATAAATATATTTGCTAATGCAATTAAAATGAAAACAGTTACAATTAACACGGAGAAAGTAAAAAATTAGATACAGTAGACAACGCATTGAAACTCCCAACGAATATGGAAATTCTTCTGTGTGCCTATGTGCTATTTCGGATGAATGATTTAAGCTTAAGGGAAAGCTCCACCAAGCAGTTAAGAATTGGACAGACACATAAACACATTAGCCGAAGCGAAAAATAATCCAAAGAACACTTCAGTATCATTTTGAAAACAAATCTAACATAGATTAAAAGCATCCACTTCTGATATCTAATTGAAAATTTTCTTGGCAACAACAGTCAGAGACCAGATATCGATATTAAATCCGACCACGAAGAACTTGATACAGATGATAAGTTAGTTGTTTTGAAAACAATCTTTGAAGGGCCCAGCTCTGCTACTCAAGGCACAGGAAGCATAAACTGCTCTATGCTATTTCAAGAGGTCTTAAATCTTCAAGGTAATGCTTCAAGTCATATTGAGCTAATCCATCAAACTTATCAAGTTTTCTTTGTAGATACGATTGAGAGTCAACAACAGCAAATCGCTGAACTGAAAAGTATGTATGAGAAAATACATTCTGAATCTCTCCTAAAAACTCTTAAATATTTCTTCCTGAAATACAGACATCATAATCGGTCAAAACGTATTTGTGAAGAAAATCTTGGTGGAAAATAACCACATGCTGCAAGTTTATAAGGCGACACCGAAACTATCTTCAAAATTATTGGATTTGTTTCCAGTTCAAACGAAAGAAGCCTTGGATAAATTAGAACAAAAAATTTTAGAATATGATGAAGAAGACATGGTATTATCACAATCTGATGATGCAATTAGTATAAAAAAAAATCAAATATCCATTCCACGTAGGTTTTTACCCTCAAACATTTGATGTCAAGAGGAATCCCTAAAAGTTTGAATGCATTGCTCAGTAAAGAGGTAATTCTAGCTCACAACTATGATGGATCGCGTGTAAAATATGCCTTTAAGGATTACAAAGCAATCAATCACCTTCTCTACAGTAAGTTACAAATTATATTGTACTATGATTTCAATCATCAATCGTAATGAAATGAGGCATTTCGTATAATTCTACAGAAGCAACGATGGATCAAGTATTCAGTAAGGACACTTACATTAGGACCATAAAAACTGCCTTCAAAATGTTCAAGAATCGTTATTACAAGTCCACATGTTTGGAAAATAAGAGACTGAACAAATCGAAAACGACGGAAACGTCTCAAGCATGCGAAGTAGTCACGACTACTCCAACGGAAACAATAAAATCGGAAAATTTTAATTCTTTGAATTGACCCAATCAAATTATTAATAAATCCTTATATGTTAAAGTTCAAGGTAGTAAATCACTAATGCTAAGTGTAGCGTAGTTTGTATAAGGTCGGCAAAAATTTTCAAATGTTATAAAAGGAAGAAATTCCCATTCTTAAGCATAAATGCAGATATATAGCATTTATTATGTATTTAAAATATTTTTATAGTTCTATAAATTTACTATGCATATTCTTTTAGTCGAAATTTGGATTCCAACATATTAGTTTTTATACCAAGCCGAACAAGATATGCGAAAAATATAAGCATCACATTAAAACTCAATTTATTAAGGAGGCGAATGGTCGCAAATCTAAAAAAAAATATAGATTGTAACGGTTTTGTTACGCATTGATATTTTATGAAAATTTTAAGGTATTATATGACTAAAGTGGGAAAAAAATTTAATATGAAAGGTGCATAAAGTGTGGTTATCTCCTCCCTCCTACGACATATAATCTGCTTCGGCTACCTCTTTCAATTTTCTGAGGTGTATGGAAATACATTTATATATGGGTGAAATATATCTAGTGTTTATATGAAAAATTTGTCTTTAAATAAAAATACTTAGTCTTAAATAACAAACTCTCAAAGCTGGCGTAAAAAACCATCACCAACTTTGACGACAAACCATATCTCCAACTTTGACTACGTTTCCTGAAAAATAATGGGTTTCAGTCTCAAAGACCTTTTCTCAGGAATGGTTTGAAATATTGATCAGTGGCATAATTTGGTTAGTTCAAAGTAAAAAAATTAGATGAATGACTTCAATAAGATTTACGATGTGCCGTTGGCGAGCAATTTAGACCTGTAGAGTAATCAAAATCGTGTGGGGATCATAAAATGTTGAATCGCTTGCTTAAATTAACACAGACTGACTACAAACGGCTGGTCGGAATAATTGCCGGCCACGCAGGAAAACCTTAACTAGTCTAGAAAATAGCAAAAACTAAAAACTTCATAAATAATTGAAAATAAGTTATTCTTAAACGGTAAAATTGCAGTTGATTATATTACTAAACCAATAAAAAAAAGAAAAGTATATGATTAGATTTCAAGATTAGCTGTGATGTTCGTAGTAATAATTGACTTGCGATTTCTTTCCCAGCGAAAGTTTTCTCCAAGAATTTCCACAAGTCGTAGGTGGAATTTTTATCCTTGGCATATTTTAGATGGCTCAGCTATCTCTCGTACAATTTGCGGCTTGCGTTTTTTATCCTGACGCTTCAACTTTTCAGTTGTGTTGTCGTTGCATCCTTGCCCGTCAAATCTTCCAGCGGCGTCTCGACAATTTGCAACAGCTTCAGTTTCTATACCTGCGATTAAATTCAGAACTTCTAATTACCGGAATTGCTGCTATCGAAAAGAGGAATGCAATACCTCGGTTCGGATTCCTTCGACATTATATTGCACGAGTTGCGGGTACCAAGGAAGGACTTGTAATTATATAATTAGAGTATCTCTCTTATGCTGACTATCTTAAGCTATTGCATGAACTCGGCTCTGGTAATGATTCTATACTATGCAACTACATCTTGCACGTTGTTCCTTACTGTTCACGTTACTCTTCGCATTGCTTCATGTTTGTTCATTTGTTCACTTTCTTAAACCAGCGCTTATTTGAGTACTGCTCCTAAGTGTTTTATCCCGGGTGCATGTATTGCCGGATGCGTAAACTTAAGAAGCAAACTGACTCCTTTCTTCAAAAAGATGATGGAATTCAACAACCTAATCAATTTTATGAGAATGTCTATAATTTTATGCGAATGTATAGGTACAATTTAAACGAAAAATGCATCAATCATTGTTTGGGTCTTAGTGCTTCCGAATGTCAGGGTTCTTATTTGGGTTTATTTTAAAACAGATCTTTTTCAATAATGCGCCTATTCAGCAACTTTGTAGGCTTAGTGATGTATTGCAGCAAATTCAATTTGCGGATCATCATTAATACTAAATTTTCGATTTAAAAAACCTAACCCGAAGTAAACACTATAAGAGCTATTGATACACTTAATCATATCTATTTAATTAAAAGCCCTAAAATCATTTTTTTTATTGATTCCAACAAAAGCGAAAGGTTGTATCTTAAAATATAGTTGTGACTGGAGTTCAAATGCAAACTGTTACAGTCAACACGGAGAAAGTAGCAACTTTAGATACAGTAGACAACGCAGTGAAAATGGATATAGATGTGAATATTCTTGTGTCTGTCTATATATAATTTCGGATGAACGATTCATTCTTAAGCGAAAAGTTGCAACAGGCAGCTAAGAATTACGCACCCACATAAAATAGATTGCATACATTATCCAAAATGATACATAATCCAAAGAACATTTAAACTTCATTTTGAAATCAAATCAAACATAGATTAAAAGTGTCCACTTGTTCACTTCAGGTATCTAATTGAAAATTTTCTTTGCAACAACAGTCAGACATCAGATATCGATATTAAATCCGAGCCCAAAGAGCTTGACACCGATGATAAGTCAATGGGTTTGGAAACAATCTTCGAAGGTCCCAGCTCGGCTACTCAAGGCACAGGAAGCATAAACTACACTATGCTATTTCAAGAGGTCTTAAATCTTCAAGGTAATGCTTCACATCATTCTGAGCTAATCCATCAAACTTATCAAGTGTTCTTTGTAGATACTGTTGAGAGTCAACAACAGCAAATCGCTGAACTGAAAAGTATGTATGAGAAAACACTTTCCGAATCTCTGTTAAAAACTCTTAATCATTTTTTCCTGAAATGCAGATATCATAATTAGTCAAAACGAATTTGTGAAGAAAATCTTGGTGGAAAATAACCATATGCTGAAAGTTTATAAGATCAAACCGAAACTATCGTCAAAAATATTGGAATTGTTCCCAGTTAAAACGAAAGAAGCCTTGGATAAATTAGAACAAAAAATTTTAGAATATGATCAAGAAGAAATGGTACTATCACAATCTGATGCAATTAGTATTAAAAAAAAATCTAAAATATTCATTCCACATAGGTTTATGCCCTCAAAAATCTGATGTCAAGAGGACTTACTAAAGGCTTTAGTGCTCTGCTCAGTCAAGAGGTAATTCTAGCTCACAACTATGATGGGGCGCGTGATAAACTTGCTTTTAAGGATTACAAAGCACTCAATTACATTCTCTACAGTAAGTTACAAACAATATTGTACTTTGAGTTCAATCAGCATCGTAATAAATTGTGGCATTTCATATAATTCTACAGAAGCAACGATGGATCAAGTATTCAATAAAGACAATTATATTAGGGCCATAAAAACTGCCTTCAAAATGTGCAAGAATCGTCATTACAAGTCCATATGTTTGGAAAATAAGAAACTGAACAAATCGAAAATTACGGAAGCGTCTCAAGCACCAGAAGTAGTCACGACTACTCCAACGGAAACAATAAAATCGAAAAATGTTAACACTTTGAATTGAGCCAATCAAATTATTAACAAATTCGTATATGTTAAAGTTCGATGTGGTAAATCACTAATGCTAAGTGCAGCTTAGTTTGTATAAGGTCGCGCAAAATTTTAAAATGTTATAAAAGGAAGAGATGCCCGTTCTTAAGCATGAATGCAGATATATAGTATTTATTGTGTATTTGATGTATTTTTATAAGTCTATAAATTTACTAACATTGTTTTAGTCGTAATTTGGATTTCAACATATTAATTTTTAATCAAACCGAAAAAGATATGCAAAAAAATATTAGAATAACACAAACATCAAAACTCAATTTATTAGGAAGGCGAGGCAGGCGGTTGGTCGCAAAAATTACAAAAAAACTAGATCCTAACGGTTTTGTTATGCATTGATATTTTATGAAATTTTAAGTTATTATGTGGCTAAAGTAGAAAAAATTTAATATGATTGATATTTTATGAATATTTTAAGCCATTCCGCATAGTTATTGTATGACTAAAGTGGGAAAATCTAAAAGGTCCATAAAGTTTGGCTACCTCCTGCCCCATACGACGTACAATCTGCTTCGGCTACCTCTTCCAATTTTCTGAGGTGTGTGGAAATACATGTATATATGGGTGAAATATATCTAGTATCTAAATAAAAAATTAGTCTTTGAATTAAAATATTTAGTCTAAAATGACAAACCCTCAAAAAAGGCATCAAAAAACATTTTCAACTTTGATGACGTTTCCTGAAAAATCATGATTATTTTCTCAGAGACCCTTTCCTCAGAAATAGCTTCAAAAATGTTGTTTACTCTTCCTTTCCTGTCTTTAGAAATAAATAGATCATAGCAATAAATAGATCATACGACCGGTCTGTTTGAACAATTCTTGGAAAAATTAAAAACAGAATAAATAATTTTAAAAAAATTATTCTTGAACGGTAAAAATGCTGTTGATTATGTTACAAATTGAATTTGGTGGCGACCAGCCCACTGCCTTAATTGATAAACTAAATTGATAAAAGATAAACTGACACAAAAAGGCCTTTTTATGTATATTTCTATCAAAAAACAATATTATCTTAACTACTTCTTTAGTCTTATTTCTATGCTCCTTTTCTAAAACTTTTACTCGTTATTTTCGTGACGGCTAAAAGCACATTATAATCTGAATCTTTGCCTTTTACTTACAATTTTAATTTTCATTGGCTCCCCCTTATCGAATAAGGTAATATAAAATTTTCAAATTTCAAAACCAACTCCATAGCAATACATAATAGTGTTTCATCTTTTCCGCTTGTTATCGTTGGATTATTCATATCAATTATGTTCAGGTCCAACGTGATTACAAAACCGTGAATCACTGTTTTTTAAGATGCTATATTAGTAACGTTTCTGTTAATTATTTATTTAACTGCTTATTTAATTACTTTTTTAATAAAAATATGTCCTGTTTGCTATCGGTATTTTTTTGAAAAATAATTGAAAATAAGATTGTTGCTCTGTATTTACTAGATCAATAAATCGCATCGATCACATTCGTTTGTTGAAAACTACTGTTCAATCCTCTAAAAGTTTAGGTTAATTTTGAGAACTATATACGACTCAGTTTAACCTTCATATATCATATCGCTAGGAAATACTGAGTAACGTGTCCCATAAAAGTTTCGAATAAAATACACATATTTTAGAGAATTTTGTCTGAATAAAGCATCTCCTTCTTCGTATTACATTTAGTGGAAGTTGTTGATGTAGCAAAATCGCTTCTTTCAGCCTGAACAAATCACTAGCATATTTTTCAACCTTGAATGGAACAGATAATTGTTTTGTTTTCAAAATTGTTTGTCCAAAAAAATATAATTCTTGTACTCTCAGGGTGGCATAGTCGAAGTATCCTCCTATAGAGATTGCAGGTATAATGTTGGTTTTTTTTCTTAAGCTGAGTTCAAACTTATCGAGGAGTTAGTAACTTTGTGAATTGTTTTTGTGTTTGTTTTGTGTTTTTGTTGTTTTTTTAAAACATGATTATCGGTGCTTTGGCTCACTTGTTTGGAATCCGGACTCTGTGAGAAAACCCCACCACGACAGATATCGTCGCAAACAGCCAGTCACTGGGGTCATACCCATTGTTCTGTGTCGTGCCCATTGCTCCATCCTGTGTTGAGCCAACGATTCCATGTTTTGCTCACTATTCTGTGTTGAGTCCTATGTTCTGTGTTGAACCCATTGAGCTCAACTAAACTTGTTATTCTAAACTTGCATTTCACTTGAACCACATGCATAGTATAAATAAATATTTTTTGTGAAGCTATGTCGAATACTTTCTTAAATTGTTTCATTATTGCGGGACACAATTATAAACAAAAATATTCTTGTAGAAGATTATTTGTTATCTAATCGGTTTATTGCTCAATTTTATGTACAGCCGTTCTTGTTGCTTGAAATAATGTGGTACATAGTGGTACATTTCAATATGAGGCCAGTTACAGTGGTAAATTTAATACTGAGATTTATAATAATATTTCTATATTTTTATCTGGTGGCATACAGCTGTTGCAAAGCAAGTCTAAAATCTTCAAATGATATGTAATCGCGTGTCTGACTGAATTTTATTAAGAGAATTGTCCCTTTTTTACATCTTATACCACCATGTATTTATTGACAACGGTGAACGTGGTGATTTCGATCCGTTGTTCATCTTGATCTCCTAGATGTAGCATTACAAGAGTTTGAATTTTCAAACGAACTGGTTTGAATTTTCAAAAAGAAAAAAGAAAAGAAATTTTTCTCAAAAATCACGATTTAAATTTAGAAAAATGGGACGAAGTTGCAATACCTCTAGCTAAAACTGACTCTACTGCAATTTATTTTGATTCGTCTATATATAGTGAGCAGGGAGAAACACATAAAAATTGTCTTCAATGCCCGAAATTTGCACTCAAATGCATTTTGCGCTTGCTTATTTATTATAAACGATATTATCGATATTTTATATTTTATAGTTTTATAAATATGTATCCCATATAAAAAATATGGAGCTTGAGTATGTTCGTGATGACCAAGAGATCGAAACCAACCTAAGGCAGACAAGGCTTCGGCTAGACCATCCCTGATATGACTCTTATTTCGGAGGCGCAGCCCACGTTGGCAAGAAACTGGAGAATGATAGAGGAGTACATTGAAAGTGAACAAAACATCACCTTCTGGCCTGGCTGAAGAAAGCCCGGTCCGACAGTACTCTAGCCGGAAAATATTTGGAACCCATGGGGATAGGTACACTGGACAATTTCACCATGGGCAAAATTCGTCGAGCAAGCGACGCCTCAATGCTACTTCGAAAGTTATAACCGAAGAAAGGAAAGGTTTATTGATGGACTTAGGAGATAGCAGCATTGAGGCTTAGAGCTCTAGCGCGGAGGCGCAAAGTACAGTGATTTAATGGACGACCAGAATCTTCGCGACTTCCGGCAAACTATAATAAGGCAACAAAAAAAGAACTGGAAAGAACCAAAACGCCCCGAGCACAGGCAACATGCCAGCAAAAATGATGAAAGCAGTGACGGAGAGACATCCGTCAACTTTGCTACGCATGTGTAATGCGTGAAAATTGACGGGTCTTTCCGTCACGCTTGAAGTGGCGCGACTCACTCTAATTGCAAATGTTAAATAAGACCCTACCACACCATCAGAGTACATATCCCCCTGCATGCTTGATATTGCGGGGAAACTTCTAAAAGGGTTACTGAAGCCTCAGCTAAAGGCGGCTATACCAAGAACTGGCGCCCTTTGAAAAGTTAACGCAGGTTCCGCATGACCCATCAATATAAGTGTCATCTGCGAAGCAATTAGCGCAGTATAGTGCGCAATTTTAAGTAATGCTGGATGTCTGTAACGCTTTTGACTTTGAACTGTACGCAAAACTATTACATTTAGAGCAGCACAAGGGGCCATTTTTGGGCCAACCCATGGAATGTTGAAATGCGGGAAGATATGCCATGGTATCTAGCTACCGATCACAAAAACTGAGATTGTCATGCTGATGAAGTGGAGGATACCAACCGTTGTATCCTTGACGGTTGGCTCCGAAATACTTGAGACAAGAAAATCGACTAAGTATATTGGTGTGATACTGGATTACAAGCTGAATTATGGAGAGCACATCCGAAAAGCATGCGATAGAGTGCTGGTGACTGTTATCTTACTTGGGAGAATCATGGCAAACGGTAGTATACAACACTGCTATATGACGTGTAGATATGTACCAATGCCTTAAGGTTAACTAGAATGGTTAACTTAACTAGAATGGTGAGTGTCCAGCGTAGCAGAGCGCTACAAATTACAAGCAGCTATAGAACAGTTTAGAATATGACGTGTTTGTCATTGGGGAAGTTTCTGGAGGATAGCAGAAGAAGACGACTAGGCTTAGTTGCGGCTGCAAACCTTGGCTTAGTCGCGACCACGGTGAAATGAATTTCTGTTTGAGTAAAATCCTATCGAGCCACGGCTACTTCAGGAAATATCTTCACAGAATGGTGAAAAAACAAGACAGTGTTCTGTAAGTAGGTATTGTGTTTAGGAAAACAATGAAGTTTTGCATAAATTGGTCTGTTGCGCCATCTTCAGAATGGAGCAACACTTGCTCTTCAATGCAATTGGCCCTATGACACCGAAGATAATCGTGGAGATGATGCTACGATCAGATGACGCCTTCTCAGCATATATGGAGTTGCTATTGTGCTGGAAAAAAGAGCAAGAATGTCTCATAGACTGCAGAAAGTCTGGCAGAAGAGCTGGCAGAATAGAAATAAACCATTGGGACACATAGTAAGCGGTAGTAGCACAGTTGAGAAGAATCAGTATGAAAGCGGTTCTGGCTCGGATTCCCGTGGTTAGTGGGTGATAATTTTTCATGACTAAAAATCTTACATAATCCTGTTTCGTTCGCAGGAATCCCTTTGAAGATTTTTCGACACCCGTCAAAAAACCAAAAAATTTTATGTAATATTTCATAAGTTAAGAAACCATGGTGTAAGAATGCTATACCACCAGTTTTAAAATTAGCGTAGACAATTCGATTCGTATCGTATATTCGGTTCATATCAGTTATCTATGTAGTGTTCATATCAGGTTCATACCAGTTATCTTTTTGCTTACATAGTCCAATCGAACAGAAAAATTTCGAAACTGAAAAAAATCGCCAACAGCTCGCAGTGAAACTCAACTATGTATATATTGCGGATGGACTGACAAAATATCCTATACCAGAATCGACTTATTTTACAGTATGAACATAATTACACTTTTGTCTAGCCTAAGGTATGCTAGTCTATAACACTTTTGCGTAGTCAATCTTAACACACGGCTATGAGTTAACCCAGCGGTGTGTAGGTACCTGAATTGAATTGGGGTGAAGTGAGTTATCAACTCACAAGCATAAAACATTGATTTTGAATGAAGTGCAATCTCGAGATCTGACAATGGTTGTATTGAGACAACTTTAGTTTTAGTTATTTTCAACCGTTTTTGTATTAGCTCCTTTAATTTGTGTTGCTTGCGGCTTAGTTAAATTCATTAAATATGTTGTCAAAAGTATGTACATATTTTTTTATTTGTTTTAATTTTATTCAATTTGATTTTATTTTAACATAATTAAAATAATTTCATTGAATGCATATTATTGTATAACTATTTTCTTGATTCCCAGAAAACTCGAGTATTGTTACGTCTGCGTTCAATTTCGCGACTTGTTGTATCTTATCAACTCATTAAATTCCGTTTTAATTTCATCCGAATGTTAACAGATTAAATTTAAGATTCAGAATACTATTCCAAATTCCATTTAACAACTTTATTTTTATAAATTATTAATATGTACTATATTTCTTATTGATCTCATAAACGCTCAATACTGGAAAACGATAATCGTGATGCGACTTATTTCATATGTACGTATTGTGTACGTATGCATGTACGTATATTTATGCTAAGTCAATTTACATTGAGAATTCTTAATTTGCAGCAAAAATCCTTATGATCCAGACCATTATCTAAATATAATTCTTGAGCGAGTACGCAAATCGTTCGTTTCCGTGAATTAATTATTCCTTAACGTTTACGCATTTTGTGATCAAGTTGAACAAATACATTATCCTTGCGCAAATTGAAAAGGACAATTGTACACATGGCAGCTTATCTACACCTGGGCAAAACACGAGCAAACCTACAATAATCTATTGATTCGATTTACCATCAAGGCATCAGATACACACGCATACTTTATTCCTTGAACCCTGTAAAAGCTCTATTTGATTTTCCCAAGAATCATTTGCGACAAACGGTCTATATTCAATGCGCAAGCGTTCAAACTTCAGGTCGAGGGATGAAAATAAAACGAAAATATGCGTTGCATACAAGACGATATGCACCCCTGACCACAGTAACCCACCCTTACAACCCAATCCCAATCACCGTCGCGTCGGCCTACTCGTGCTGAACGTGCTCAATACAAACGGATGCATTCTTAACGTGCCATGCGCATTGGCCGGCCTGCGCACTATGGCTCATTTTTGTATGCCACTTGCACATCCAGATCCAAGCTAGTGTCATAGCTATGGGGCCACGCGTCCTTGCAAGCTATCGATTTTTCATAGTTGGAATTGCGCACAGGCTAAGAATTGGGGTGGTAGGTTATTCGGAAACGTCGGCAGTATCTATCAATAGTACACATTGCCCAAAGTGCCATGCGACCCAGCAACCGGGTTTAAAAGATGCGCATGTGCAATAAGACGCGGCGATTTACATTGTAGATATAGTGAAAGATGAAAGTTATTTTACAAAGACACGTGGTTGAGATATACGAAACGTTCTCATTCAAAGGATTGAAATATTTTTCACTTGTTTTTAGGCTTCACATGGAACCAGCTAGCCAACTAAAAGACCTAGCTATCAAATATTGCTAAAAATTTAATCTTAGAGCTCTTAAGATTACTTCTTTCTGTTGTATGTTTTTGTTTAGATTGCAGTTTTATATAATATACAAACAGTTGCAACACGAACTTCATTTTAAACGAGAACAATTTTAGAAACGTTCGGTTTATTTTGGCGCAAAATACAAAAAACACATCAAAATTACCCTCCATCACACGAAAGCGGTAAATGGGAAAATGTTGTAAAAGCATAGCATTTCTAGAAAACTTCTAATTTTGAAAAAAAAATTGAAATGAAATTACTAAGGTATAAAATATTTCAACGCACATGTGAAAAAGTCAGAGGAAATGCAATAACTCCACCTGCACTTACAAAAATCCATACCAAAAAATATTTATTAAAACCACATTGAATCAAAATAATGTTTCACATCCACTGTTACCACCCTACCAAATATCTAATCGTATGAGCCAATGTGCGTAGTCAGGGTGGAAACTAAGTGCCGTACTGCGACAGCTTAAACCCAACAAGGGAAGTTTTCAACTAGCTTTTGTTTTATTGCGTATGTCAACTGACAGACTCGAACATCTCGTGCACTTTGTCGCTGTCTGACTCTTACTTTGTTTCCACTTAAATTTCAAGATACTCAGCCCACGACGAATCTTGCTTTCAAGTGAAATTCGGTTTCAGTGAGGGATTTTAAGTGAAAAGTGTAACGGTTCGCTAGGAAACTTAACAACTCTACTTGAATAATTTCGAAATGGGACCGAAACGTCGCTCTGAGCCCTGGACATCGCACAATCGTGTTCTGAACGGTGGCAAAAAGTACAACGGACGCAATCCGAATTTCGACACTGAAGAAACGAAACTGCTCATCTCTTTGTGGGGCGACCCGAAAGTGCAGAAAACCTTGATAACAACCCACAAGAAACATCCGGTTATAGCTCGCCTCGCAGAACAGCTCCGCGAATATGGATACAATCGCACCGCCGAGGAGATTAACACGCGAATAAAAAATCTGAAATGCTTCTACAATCGGATCAGGAAGGACATGGAAGTCGGCATCCTGGCGGAACCGACCTGGAAGCATTATCGCGCCATGGAACGCATCATGACAAGACCAATCTTCAGCGTGCGTCCTGACGAAATACCAAAACCATCACCACGATTCAAAATGACCGGCCTCACAGAGGATTTGCATGGATACCGTGTCGGCAAAGAAAACTATAACAGTCGTCAGGAAGCTCCCGTCGACGAGACGGAGGATGATAGTTTTGATGGTGACGACGAAGATGACGAGCTGTTTGCGCAGGAAATGTTTGTGGCGGAAATGGAATGCGATGATGAAGTGTACGAGCCACATGATCTGGACCAAGCCACGCAAGAAGAAGAGAAGAGGAATGAAAGTGTAACACCGTCACCAGGTGTAATTGAACTTTCCGACATTAAAGCGGAACCGATAGATGAGGATGAGATGAGAGCTGAAAACGGATTGATTGTTCCGAAAGACGAACCAATCGATGTAGATGAACCAGACTTACTTGAAAATAATGAAAATGGGAAAAGGTGAGTAAAAGCCTTAAACATTCGGTTAGAAAAATAATTGTTATTTATTAATCATAAACATGTTTAAAACACAAGTGGGGTCGTTTTGAAAACCAAGGCGATAACTATTGTTAACATACGGCATATATTTATTTATCATCATTCCCAAGGACCGAGAGAGAGAAATTTGGGCAAAAAATGTTTAGAAATGTGGCAACATTTTCCTATATTTATTAAACACTACATTGGAAATTGTAAGAAACATAAATTTAATAACAGATTTATAAAGATAAGAATGTTAGTAGCCCGCATTCAATATAAAATATATATATTATAAAAGTTTAAACTATTAATGAATGCATAAGATACAACTATTGAATTTAGATTATTCACTTTCCTCTTAGGAGGTCACCAGCACTAGTATATAGCAGGAGATAAATAAATTTGTTCTGTCTAAAAATAAGGGTAAGGTTTTAAAAACGAAAATTACAATTCTACTTCGCTATTTACTAAAAATAAAACTCAAATAGCACAAGCGAAAATTAATTATGATGAAATAAATATTTAAACAAGCATCTATTTCTTCAACAAGTCAAAAAATTATATAAATAGAGCAGCCAGAACATATGAATTACCCACAGTCAATACCAATAGGATATTTTTGACTCAATTCGCTCAGCTATATGACTATAGAATGATCGCTTGGAGGATTAAAAAAATATTAGCATAAATGAAAATCCTGAACAAGAAACTTATAATATTTTAAACAATTTTTTAATTAAATTGAAATTGATTAGTCATTTTACTTTAATTTATTTAATTGGATGATAGTTAAATGAACTTTAAAAATGATAAGTTATAAATTTTGATTTAGATTAGAAATTATTTTAAATACTATATTTAAACTTCTAGTTCAGGATTTGAAATGATACTCAATTTTTTAAATCATTTGGAAGATCATCCAATAGTAATATAATATAATAATAATAAATGAAGGATTTTTGTAGTTAACTATTTGACACACAGTCTTCTTGATATATTTGTTTTTTGTGTTTTGAGGATTTTTAAATATTTATTTTATATTTATTTTTTTTTGAATTTATATTACTATCATATTATTTGTATTAATAGTTTTTAATTTGTATAATGATTGTTCGTAGTGACCGAAAGAAATATTTTGGCTACTTATTCATCTTTAAAGAGTCCAACTTCCGAGTAACCATTTGAAATTGTAGTGCTTAGTATACATTGAAGGATTTTATTTCTTTTTATTTTATTTAAATTCTTTTAGTATTTGAATTTCTTTCATTGCATAAAATTTTAATTTTTTATGTATAACGATATATTTTTTATCAGGCATAATTTTTCATCATATTATTATTTCCTGAATTAGGCTGTTTTTAGATGTTGTTGTTGATTTTTAGAATATTTTTTTGAATTGCGTTTAGCATTAATTTCAATGAGAGCTGTTTTACTTGCCTATTTTGAAGAATAAATCATTTAGATTTTTTATATTTTAATTTTAGTTATTAATGTACAATATTTCTGTTTTTTAAACTACCTCTTCTCCTGAAAATAATTCCATTGTTTTAATTTTTTCAAATTAAATATAAGTTGCTTTTTATCATATTTTATTGCATTTTTCATAAGAGTTTTTATATCTTTCACTTTTTGTTGTATCTTTCGAAAGTTTTATGGATATTTCATTTTCAAATACCAATATTTGTGCTCTTTCGTGAAAAACTTATTGAGAAGAAAATATTTCTGCCCTTTAGATGTACATTTCGTTTGAAAAATATCTTAGAAGATCTACTCAGAAAGAAGCACGAAACTTAAAAATATTTTCCAGTAAATACCTCTACCTCTTCAAATATGATATTTTTTTCGTTCAAAAACTACACTACAAAAGAAAAGTAAATATTGAGAAAAAAAACACCACCGCCAAATATGACAATAAGTAATGTTACAGCAAGACGCAACTGCACATCTTTTTACAATTTATGTGCTATGCAAAAAAAATCGTTTTTTTTTTAATTTTTGGTAGATAACGTTTTTTTTCGAGAATAGTCTAACCTCTTCTAAATTATTGTAACAATTGCATATTCATTTCAAATATCCAGTTAAATTTGAACTACAAAAGTTTATTTTTATTAATAAAAATATCCACTTTGATTAGTAAAAAAATAAATATTTTATCATACTTTTTCTGAAGCTTGTAGCTTCAATAACAAACTATAGACAAATTCCTAAACTTAAAGTGTTTGAAAAAAGTACAGTTTATGTCGTTGTTCGATTAGTTTAGCTCCTAAAATCATCTTAATATTAATTTTCTCCGAAAATCAAGAAGAGGCGGTTTGGGCATGCGTTCAAAACATTTTTATTTACACAGGACTAGATTTTTGAAAGCGGAAGTGGAGTGGTTTGTACTTACACTTCACTACCGCCTTCTAAAAACTAGTCTTAGGTAAATTCAAATGGCTTGGACGCATGGACTTATGTCTAAAGTCGAAATTACATTCTCGTCAAACGTTTCGTCGAGCGATTACTGCCCTCCATGTTTTGGCATGTGAAAAAAAACAGGTGAGAATAGACGAGGTGACCATTTACTCGCTCGGCTTGCCAACATTTGCCGAGAGTGTATTTTCGGCATAACAAACATGTCATGTCCTTACAAAATATGAATATATACTCTCTTATCATTTCAATTAAATATCAATAATCAATATTTTTTTATTTCAATCGGTGTCCCTGGATAGTTTATTTTCTTCTTTGCACCCATATGTTTTTCACTCACATATATTCAACTCTCTGCAAAACCCTTTGCCACATGCAGTCCAACAGTGTTTCCGCATAATTTTCATATTTATTTTCAAATAGGGTGTCATTCACATTTCCCCCTGACATAACGTCTTTTCCTCCCTAATTCGCTTTCGATTCAAGTTGTCACCGTCACCCCTAGCAGTCACCAATGTACGTCATGCGCAGAACAATATCAAAAAGATTACATCGAATATATTCATAAGCAAATACTCAGATAATTCCTCTTTCGTGAGTACGCATGTCTCCCGAAAAGTGCTGCGTAGAATTCACCCTTAAAATCTTCTTTGCGTTGACTTTTGCCTCAGAACAATGATGTCATTGGTGACCAAAAGCCATATATCGTTAAATTGCAGTGAACGAAAATTTCAAAGAACTCTACACCGCTTTCAACTTAGTTTTTTAATTCGTAAAAAGGTCGTTCCTGTCGAGAACCAGTATGGTCCGGTGTGCTGTTTTTGCGTGTCGTGCTAACAACAATCCTCGATTGACTAAAGTTTACGACCAACCGATAAGTTATTTCCGTTTTCCACGTGATGATCCGAAAATATGTCGCAAATGGATAGAGAAATGCGGTCGAAAAGGGAAATTTAATTTATTTTCGAGTCGAGTTTGTTCGCTTCATTTTCGCGAAGAGGACTACGAAAGGAATTTACAAGCTGAATTGATGGGTGTGAAAATTGTTCGAAGAATTCTAAAAAGGAATAGGATACCTACTTTAAATTTGCCAGAAAGTGATGTTGACGGTTGTTCGTACTTGTATAGTAACGGTGACAACGAGTATGTTTATTTTGTTGTTATAGAAATAGAATAAGAAATTGATGTGTGGGATTTTAGTTTAACGGTTTTTAAGAGCTAATAGAAAATTGTTATATAATACAAATTATAAAAATTTGAAATCGGAACCGGGTTGGTGGAGTATTTCACCCTTGTGAATATATAAGAAGAAAATATTTTTGTTTAAAGATTAATTTTTTTTGGAAGCTAGACATTTGATTTTTTTGAAAGATTACAATATTTTGAGTTCTGCCTTTTTACTCAGTGTTTATCAGTGCGATGGAGTCTGAAGAGGCTGAAGAAATTGGAATATATCTAGTTGAAGGAAACAAATGTTCTTTAAATAAAAATATTTAGAATTGAAAGTTAGAAACAGTTGAACAAGAATAACTTATATAATAACCGTGTTGACAAATTAATAACCTTTATGAGGAATAACTTAAATAAAAACCTAATAAATAATTGATTGCATTAGATCTAGATTTTTAATAAGCTGATACTGAGATAATATGAGTGAAGAAATTAAAATCCATTTTTCTATTTCCTTTCAGAGATACTGATGAAGCAAATGAAATTTTCCCCAAACTTTCGGCTTATCTACAACTTGCGAGCAATAATTCAACAGCGGCCCCGACACCGAAATCAAACGATAAAATAATTACAACAATAGCAGGAAGTACTACAACAAAAACAAATGAAGTCAACACATCGGCAACATCGAACGCAATAAAAATTGCTCAACCAATGGTCATTGCTCAGCAACAGGCAGCGCAACAGGGCAAAATATCATTGGTACCGACCAATATCCTGTTGAAACCACCGCAGCCTCAAATCCAGATTAAACCTCAAACTCAACATATACTGTATAATCCAGGTCTTGCTGGTAATGCAGCTATAGCGACTTCAGGTGCTCCAGGACAAATGACGAACGGCATGAAAGTTCTATTGGTCAATGCGTTATCGAAGAGCGGTGGTGTTGGTTCAGTTAATACAACAAATGCTACACAAGGGAAAATAGTCACAACGAATGCTATGAAAACCAATTGTATAACGTCGACCGTGCCGAACTTAACCGATGGAAGATTGAAAATTGGCGGACCGAAAATTCAAAAAGTAACTTCAGCAAGTGGAGCAGGTAACATGATAATTTTTTGTTGAGTTGTTCTAGATATAAACGTATAGGTAGATTTGTGTCTTATATTTTACGAAGGTTCAGAAATGAGTATTATGCTCAATTTAGTGAAATATTTTAATACAACATTCTTATTTATTTAATACGTTTACCTTTCACTACAACAAGTGGATATAGTTTAAAACCTTCTGAGAAAAAACAAGAATGTTTTATATCCGTGAAAGTGGGCTTTTTATTATATTCTATGGGGCAGTTTAAATGGGGACATATCCGAAATAATCGCTCGGGCGAAGTAAATCCCTTATTTCTAATAAACCAAGTTCTCTTCCTATAAGCCAGTCAATTTTTGTCGATAATGTAAATATTTCAGATTTTCTCGTGCTCAACACTACGCTGTCATCGTATAAGCGGATTAATAATCAAGCTCCATCTGAGCCGCTTATGATGTTTGCGTAATCAGCCCTACACCGGCTAGCGTGTGGTTTGCTACTTTGTACGCATGTCTCATAGTATTGTCGGTTCTTATGACTAATTATTCTATTGGCTACTCTCCGAATGATCGTCACATTTTTGCTTCTTGGCTCTTTTCAGTCATTTTATGTGGTTTTGTAGGCAGCGTTCTTTTTTTTCCACCGCTGCTTGACACTCCTCGTCGAACCATGCTTTTTTATCGTGCCGGTTTGCATATACCACTACTTTTTCGGCGGTTGCATTCAGTTCAGAAAGCTACTTCAATTTTGAGAGCACATGTGTACTCTGCTTCCACCGTTTTACTTCGAAGCTTGTTAACATCGAACTTTCGTCTTGACCTTGCTCTGGTTTCATAAGTGGGCAATATTCAGCATTAATATCCTGTCTTGACTAGATAGTGGTCAAAATCGCTGTGGGCCTCAAGGAAAGATCACACATCCAGAATACTGAAGGCTCACCTCTTCTGAACCGGAATGATATCAATCTGATTAAAGATGCAGCCGTCCGCAGTTGCCCATGCACTTTTATGGATGCTTCGATGCAGGAAACAAGTGGAACTGACGATAAAATTTCTGCTGCACGGAAAGTCGATAAGTCGTTGTTCGTACTCTTGGCTGGAATCGTAAAGACTTTCTTGGACGATGGTTCCGCGAGGCTTTTCCTCCTTTCCAACCTTTACGTTGAAATCCCCCAGCAAGGCTTTCATATCATTTGATGGCAGAGATTCAGGAAACCTTTCCAGAAAGTTATGAAAATCACATTACACTGTCTCATCCTTATTTTCGATGGGGTGGGAACGTTTATGAACCAAACGTTCAAACACTTTCGTTCTCATGCTTGAAATTAATTCTTTGCAATTTCGTTTTGGGTCCACGATGAAGGCCATTCCAATTTCGTAATGGTCTTTCCGTTTTGGAAGATTGCATGCGATCTCATGTTGACAATCTCAGAACCAAGCAGTTTATTCAATCACCACTTTGTACAGGGTTTGCACATTCCATTTACACGGTTTGTACAGGATTTGCAAATTTCAAGTCCCAATATAAAGGTCAATGAAACGTTAGTTATAAACTAACGTAGGCATATGGGTGGGGATCGGTTCAGTTAATACAACATTTATTGAGAACCTGAGCGCAGTCCATAGGATAGATAAAGATCAACAAACGACGAAAATGCAATGTTTTACCAACGATCATATCAAACAGTAAAATGAAGGAAAGGAAAATTGACTAACCTTTGTTTTGTTGAAATTTATGATTTAATCTTTGACGAAGCTCTACCAAACCCCAACGGGTTGACTAAAAACTTGGCTATTGTTTAAGCGAGATTATTCCACTGATATATTGAATTTCCGCACATTTTTTTCATTTTTTTACTGCTTCTGTGCATTTTTTCATCGGTGGGCGATAAAGTTTTGCTATTTTTTAAATTTTGATGATTATTACTTTAATATTTATTTTCAGTGTTATAATTTGAATCATCTTATTCTCCTTCTTTGAAATCTTTTAAAATAATTTTTCCAGGTTTTCGATCGCTACTAACTCAGCTCATATCAATTCAAAACCAAACGCTTGAGGTATCACGACAGCGTCTAGATGTTGAACGGCAACGTTTCGATTTTGAGAAAACTATAGCCGAGCGAATATTAGCTGCAATTCCGCAATTTATCGCATCGTCAATGCCCCAGCAACAATCACAAGAACCAAACGACAGAGCCACACCTACAATGCCTTTGCTAACACCAAAAGTTGAAAAAGAGGACTAAAATGTCCCATGGAAATTTTTTTGCAAGTGCAAATGTAAATATATGTATGTAGGACTTAAATATGTAAAATAATAGATAATAGATGTTCCAGAAAATTTTTTTCTCATATACATGCATTCCGAAGTGGATTTGAATATTTCTTTTCATTCGCGTTCCAAAACTTTTTCGAATATAAAAGACATTATTGAATGTGATATAATTTTCATATTTATTTAGAAAATACTGAGTTAGGCTCTAGTTTTGAGACTGTTTTTTTTTTTTTTATTTTTTTTTTGTTAGTTGCTCTTAAATTAACTCTCTATTTATTTAGAATATAAATGTATCTAGTAGAAATCTTTGATTACAAAATGAATAAATATAATTTTATACGATATCTTGGTGTTTTCTTAAGATTTAAAAAAACGCTAGTTCTCATTTGAAATTAGTAAATACTATTCATTCGTTCGAGATCACGAATTTCCATAATATCGGTTTTCAGGCGCTGCTTGACAATTTCTCGCCAAATCGCTTCACGATCTCGGTTATCTGTGATGCCCATTCGTTGTAGGGAGTTGTCGTTGACACGCAGGAGTGCTCTACCGGTAATTTCAAACTGGAAAACAATCGAATCATGTAGAATAAACAACGAAAGGAATTTAGGTGCGATGTGTAGTTTCGGGATGTGAAAAACGAATAAATGAGGAAGCTGTAGTACATTACAGTATCTTAAACTCAAATTGTCTGCCTTTCGTATCCCAGAAAAGATCGAAACTTCGTATTGGTGAAAAGATTTAGAAAATGAGGTAAACAAATAATGGATACATTAAAGACGTCTTGGATGGTTTTAAACAGACTGTAGCGCTTGAACATTGACAATTTTTGAACAGTTGCATTTATTAAACTTATTGACAATGCAGAATGTGCCAAGTTCTATCATTTACGGGAAAACTGATATCAAAGGGCTTTACAACTTAAATAGTTTCACAGCAAAATACTTAATCTGCTCTGAAACCACACTAACTCCGTTTCCTTAACATACGCCGGCAAAATCACTCAACATTCTTATGATTAAAGGTGTATACACAAAAACCGGAAATATAATTAAGAAATGCATTATAAATACATTTGGGTCTACAAAAAATTTACCTTAGAAAATAGCTCAGCATATTTACTATATTCGGCACAATGTCTTCTAAACCATTTTTGAACATCGGCAACAGTCCAAAGATAAACCGGTTTTGGACGAGCTGCTTTATTACGGGGTTTACTTGGCGGAACCGTTTCTTCTACCATAATTTTAAAACGATTTCTAGAATAGATGGTAAAATTCCTTCACATCTGGATCTTTTCTGATTATGATCACAAACATCAAACGTCAGTGCATTTTGCTTAACATCAATTCACAATATCCGACCTGTCATGTCAACACACTTCACATTTGATCTGCATTACCGACAACTAAAAGTCAGGCCTATAAACGCAGCCCCTTGTCATGTCAGCTGTTAGTAGTGTCGTGTTTACAAGCAGAATTATTTAGCTATGGAATCGACAAAGTCGGCTGCTGCAAAACTCGCTGAGCGAATGGATCGCTTACGAAATCTTCATAAATTGCGCAACGAAGCTCGTACGCATAATCACCAGGAAGTCGTGGCGGAGGATGCACGGAAAAAACTACCCAATAACTGGGAATCACGCAAACGACAAGCAGACTGGATTCTGGCTGATGATAAAGCTCGTGCCGAAGCTGAAACGAAAGGATTGGACTACGACCGAATGAAGCTGCTTACGGTATCTGCAATCGATGCTGATCGTATCGAAAAAAAGAAAAAGAAGAAAAATCCTGATTTAGGGTTTTCTTCCTATGAATCGCAAACGGCACGCCAGTACAATCGACTTGTCAAAAGCATGGGCCCGCGCGATATGGCGAAGTATGAGAAACAGAAACAAGAATTAGGCGATGCCTTCTACGGCGGGCCGAATACGATATTACAAGGGTTACATAAGGACACTCCGACCGCTATTAACAATATGGTCAAAGATTTGGAAGCTCAGATCGAGAAAAGGAAAAAGTATTCGCGTAGGCGGACCTACAATGATGACGCCGATGTCGATTTCATCAACGAAAGGAACTCGAAATTCAACAAGAAGCTGGAAAGGTACTATGGCGAACACACGGCTGAAATTAAACAGAATCTGGAGCGGGGTACTGCTATTTAGAAAAGTCACAAATGTACATTTTGTATGACATGTAGATTGTTTTATAAATTAGGTGTAATTTGAGTTTATTGTTAGAAATAAATATATTGTATTTTAGCAGTTTGTTTAAAATAATATTAAAGTATACACTCCTGTGTACCAAATCTGAATTGATTCGGGAGAGAATCAGAACTCAATATCTACTGCAATGTCGAATATTGCAGAACGCCACTGCATCATTTTAGATACTGACAAATACATTGCTTTCCATAGTGACTGATTATCATAAGTTTATAAGTGCCTATGCGGTACTGAATTATTGATCTCAGCATTGGCTATTGTAGATTCGAAAGTACGTATTTGAAGTTTTGGCTCTCTACGCATTATACGTACTGAATACAGTACTGATAAATATCGATGCAGCACTTAAAGTTTAGAACATAAAAGTATTTTTTACTGTAGTACAGAATCTGCCTCCACTACAAACACCACTGCGAACGCCACTGTGACTGTACCATTATCCAGAGCGAGTACCACACGAGTCAAGTCCACAGTGAAGTGGGCTACGCCATTGTGTGTGTGGATCGATGTGGATGGTGACAGTCAGTCTTTCTTTAGACAACGAGATAGATAGATCACTGTGTAGATTGAAAGTCGCAATAAATTAAATTGTCAAACCTAAATTTCGTGTTCTAATTATCATATTACAACTCAGGTGTGGGGTTTGGACTAGAAAATGTCTACAAGGAAAACGAGCAGGAAAATTGTGGCATTAGCCACAAATGAAGAAGGAATAGAAGAGGCCGCGTCCATGCACGAGGTCCGAGAATGCGAGACGCCGCTCTCAGGAAAAGAGTGCTCGTCGCCATACTCTGAGCTGGACGACCGAAAGTGGATGGATGAAGGTTCGGTCCAAGAATTGAAAAGATTGGAGGAGGAGGACGCGGAAATAGAACGCCGTACGCGTCTTTTAAGTAAGAGGCATGAACTTGCCGTACTACAACGAAAGGTTCTCGAAATAGAGGACGAAAATGATGTCTGGCAGAAGGCCAAGATGGCTGCCAGGGACGCTGTTAAAACCGATGCCAATAATGAGGAAACCGATATAAGTGCTTCTAGGAAAACCAACACCGCTGTCACCCCGGATGCCCCGCTCGTCAACAACGTCGGGAATGCAGTTAACACCGCTCGAGTCGTTGATGCTGCTGTCATAAGTGCCGCCATTGAAGCCGCCATTAATGCGGTAATGATGAATGCCAATGTTGCCACCACTGCTGTCGCTGTTGATGCTGCCGCTATTAATGCTGTCACTGCTGCCGCTATTGATGCTGTCACTGCTGCCGCCACCGCCACTGCTGCCGTTGCTGATTCGAATGTCACCGATGCTGTCAATGATCCTGCTGTCACTGCTGCCCCGCCTGCTACTGCTGTTGCTTTGTCTGCTGCCCCGCCTGCTACTGCTGTTGCTTTGTCTGCTGCCCCGCCTGCTACTGCTGTTGCTTTATCTGCTGCCACTTCATCTACTGCTGCTGCTGCCCCACTCACTACTGCTGCTGTCCCAGTCGCCGCTGCTACTGTTTCGGTCACCGCCGCTGAAACCAAGGAGGAAAATTTCACTCCTAAAGTCGATGAAGCGATCGTACCAAAGAATACAGGTGCTATTCGCAAGAACAAGGGTGAAGCTCACCTAACTGATGTTTCTGAAGTAAAAGAAGAGGCCAAGAGGTATGCTGTTGCGCCAAGAATCGAGTATCTCGACATACAACCGGCGTTACCAGTGTTCTCGGGAGAGAGCGCCCAGCAGCCCGTTCGGTTCTTTTTCGCGGACTTTGAAGAGACGCTGCAGCTGATTGAACTAGAGGACTATAAAAAGTTGATCTATCTGAGGAAGTCGCTGACCGGTTCAGCCCAGGAATATGCGAGGTTAAATCATGCTAGGACGTACGACGATCTCAAAAGCGGATTAATTCGGGAGTTTGAGATAGTTGCCTCGATCGAAGAGATATACCGCCAACTCAGAAGTATGAGATGGAATCAAGCAGCTGAACCGCTGCATCGTTTCATCCTAAAGATGCAAAATGCCGCCAAAACCTGTAGTGTCAGTGAGGAGGAGATCATTGACATTATTACTGAAACACTGCAGAGTAGCGGTTTCAACTCGACACCCTTGCTAGGAAGTACTACGTTGGAGGATCTCAAACGACGAGCCCATAGATATGGGAATCTAATAAAACAGCGGTCTTCGTTTGTTCGACCGAATTTAAATGCTGTTCGGTCCCAATGGGACTTGACCCGTTCATTTGCTTCTAGGAGTGGACCACTGCCGAATGCTAATCGTGGAATTATGCATAATGCTCGTTCGATGTCAGCAAATCAACAATCTGTGTCCACGCTTACTTCAAAACAAACTGCAAATGATGATACAGAGGTCCGATGTTTTAATTGTTCCTTAATGGGCCACTATCAATCGAAATGCCCATATGGAAAGCGCCCTGCAGGAAGTTGTTTCCGTTGTTGGGAGGTTGGACACGATCGGCACCGATGTCCGAATCCCAAAAAACTATTGCAGTTGAATCCCGCAGCCACGAAATCACAACTATCATCTACGCCAAATGAGTCAATGTGTGCGATGCCCGAGGCCGAATATGAAAATAGCCGATTAGACGTCTCAAATTTGGTAAGTGTCACATTTAATAATGCGTCTGAGCACGGGGAAACCCGACAACTTATCACATGTCTTTCATTATTCGACACCGGCAGTCCCGTTAGTTTTATAAATCGAGCGTTAGTACCGAAGAACATATTGTTAGCCGAAGAGAAGCCGTCATTCCGAGGATTAGGAGGAAGTTCAATCGAAGTACGTGGAACAGTTGTAACAACCATAGGTTATCGAAAAAAAGCTACCATCATGAAATTACACGTAATAAATAATTGCAGTACTGTGTATAACTTAATCTTAGGCCGAGATTTTCTGGATTCAAATAAAATACACCTTATAAAGAAAAAAATTTCGTATGCCAAACCAAAGTTAGAAGAAATAAAATCGTATGTCGAATTAAAATCGGGTGTTTCCATTTGTGCTCAGACGGGTGTTTTGAATATATTGGAAAGATTTGATTTAGTACGTAAGGGAAAAATTGATAAAGCGTTGCCACCTCAGCCTGCCTCAACCGTTTCAGATGAAAGTCTACCAGACATTTTTAGTATTGAAATTGATAAGCTTATAAGTCTACCCGAAATTAATAAGGACCTTTCTCAAAGCGAAATGAATAAATTTTTGTCCATTATTGAGCAGAAATACGTTTGTCGTCAGGAAGTAGAAATAAAACCGTTGGACTATGTAATGCATATTCACTTGAATTCAGATGTTCCGTTCCACTGTCCACCGAGAAGATTATCGGTGCGGGAAAAGGATGAAGTTAAGAGGATTACAGATGAACTATTGCTTGAAGGCGTCATCCGACCAAGCAGTTCTCCTTATGCCTCCGCTGTCGTACTGGTGAAGAAGAAAAATGGGCAGACGCGTATGTGTATTGATTACAGAGGCTTAAATAAACTCACTAAAAGGGACAATTACCCATTGCCGCTGATAGAAGATTGCTTGGAGTATTTGGAGGGAAAACAATTTTTCTCAGTCCTCGATCTAAAAAGCGGGTTCCACCAGGTACATGTTGCTGAGACTTCCCGAAAGTATACTTCATTCGTAACGCCCATCGGTCAATACGAGTATGTAAGAATGCCGTTTGGGTTAAAGAACGCCCCTGCTGTCTTTCAGCGGTTCATTAATGAAGTATTCGCAGACTTAATAGGAAACAAAGAAATCGTCATCTATATGGATGACATTATGTTGGCCACTAAGACGTTTGAAGAACACTTACTATTGCTGACCAAAGTCCTTGAGAGGATTCGATATCGTAACCTGGAATTGAATATTGCCAAATGTCAAATCGGTCATACAGAAGTAGATTTCTTGGGGTATCGAATAACTGCCAGAGGAATTGCTCCTAGTAACGCTCATGTAAACGCTATTAAAAAGTTGAGTATGCCCACTAACACGCGGGAAGTTCAATCCGCCTTAGGGTTGTTCTCTTACTTTAGACGTTTTGTGCCAAACTTTTCACGAATAGCGAAGCCCCTTCAGAATTTGTTACGTAAGGATGCCCGATTCGAATTTTCAGAAGTCTGCTGTGCTGCTTTCCGGAAATTGCAGGAACTTCTGGTTGAATCCCCAATACTAGCTATATATAACCCGCTGTATGAGACCGAGTTACATACTGATGCTAGTTCTATTGGATTTGGGGCCATACTGATGCAAAAACAGGTAGACAAACGTTTCCATCCAGTCGCATATTACTCGAGAACAGCGACAGGACCAGAATCTCGTTATCACAGTTTTGAACTGGAAACTCTTGCTATTATCTACGCCTTACGTCGTTTCAGAGTATATTTAGAGGGAATTAAATTTCGAATAATCACTGATTGCAATTCTCTCACTCAGACACTGATGAGAAAGCAAGTGAACCCGAGAATCGCACGTTGGGCGTTAGAGTTGGAAAATTACGACTACACAATCCAACACCGTAAAGGTACCTGTATGCCACACGTAGATGCACTCAGTCGGGCTCCTATTATCGCCATTGTCACAGATGAAGATGTGGACTACAGGTTGCAAATAGCCCAAGCTCAAGACGTCGCTGTCAAAACCCTTAAGACTAAACTTCAGACCACTTCTATAGATAACTATGAACTAATAGATGGAATGGTTTTTCGAAAAGAAACAGGAAAAAAACCTTTGTTGTACGTCCCATCGGCAATGGAGCCCCATGTTATCAGGCAGTCCCACGAGTTGATTTGTCATCAAGGAGTTGAAAAGACGTGGCAAAGGATCAAACACAATTATTGGTTTCCCGGAGGTCGACAGAAAATTGAAGAATTTATTCGTAATTGCATTCCATGCATTATGTATTCGCCTGCTGCCAGCACTTCTGAACGCAATTTGCATAGTATCCCAAAGAAACCGCTGCCCTTTGATACTGTACACCTTGACCACTTTGGCCCATTACCGTCACTTCAATCTAAGAGAAAGCATATATTGGTGGTTGTGGATGCTTTTACGAAGTACGTCAGACTGTATCCTACCAATAGCACTAGTTCACGGGAAGTCACTGCGGCCTTAGAAAAATATTTCATTTACTATAGCAGACCTAGACGAATTATCTCAGATCGAGGTACCTGCTTTACTTCTTTGGAATTTGCTGCCTTTATGCAGAGTCATAATATCGAACACATTAAGGTGGCTACTGCCTCACCGCAAGCTAACGGACAAGTAGAGCGAGTTAATAGAACCCTGAAAGGTATGTTGGGAAAGTTAACCGAAGGCATCAACCATGCAGATTGGGTTTCTAAACTAGTTGAAGTCGAATTCGCTATAAATAATTCTGTAAGTACTGCTACTGGATTTACGCCAAGTCAACTGCTGTTCGGAGTGTCCCAGAGAGGTAGTATAGTTAGTGAGCTAGATGAGTACCTGGAGGACAAAGTAGGCCTTGATGATAGACCCTTGCATCAGACACGAAGCATCGCTGCAGAAAATCAAGCTAAGTCTCAACAATATAACCTGGAGTACTTCTTGAAGCACAGTAGGCCTGCTAAAATATACAAAGTTGGTGATTTCGTAGTCCTTAGAAACGTTGATACGACAGTAGGAACTAATAAAAAACTAATCCCGAGGTTCCGTGGTCCGTTTATGATACACAAGGTCCTTGAGAATGATAGGTATGTGGTAAGAGACATTGAAGATTGTCAGCAATCACAGTTACCTTATGATGGTATAGTTGAAGCGGGCAGGTTGAGGAGATGGCAAACTAATTCCCTAGTAAATCATAATCTCCCAATAGCACCAGACACTGACGAATACCAGGATGAGGAAGAATACCAGGAGGAGGAATGGCTCGAGGAAGAGGACTGGGATCCGGAGTATCTCGAAGCAGAAAACGAGGAGAGTATGCTAAATCCTTTAGCTGCGGTCTTTAATCCTAAAGCTTCCCTGATCGAGGACGATCAGTCGTCAGGTTGGACGAGTTGTAGTACAGAATCTGCCTCCACTACAAACACCACTGCGAACGCCACTGTGACTGTACCATTATCCAGAGCGAGTACCACACGAGTCAAGTCCACAGTGAAGTGGGCTACGCCATTGTGTGTGTGGATCGATGTGGATGGTGACAGTCAGTCTTTCTTTAGACAACGAGATAGATAGATCACTGTGTAGATTGAAAGTCGCAATAAATTAAATTGTCAAACCTAAATTTCGTGTTCTAATTATCATATTACATTACATTCTTTTTCTACAAGATTTGTATTTCATTTTTATTTCCTACCTGCTAAGCATTTTTGAGTCACTTTTTTGTGGTGTTGGTATTATATTTGGCTCATTCGTTTATTTTAGACAAGAAATTGATGTTAGTAAGAGATTTAAACAAAGGTTCCCTGAAACACTAGACTGTCACGTTTGACTATTTCACTGCTTGGAATTCAATGCAATAGATTTTTATAAGTTTTTGGTATTCATATCTTTTACACTGACTTATTTCAATCCACTGGCATTGATAGTATTAAATTGGGATACATCAAAACATCGATCCACTGTCTTCGTCAAATATCAAAAAAGTCAATGAAGATCATTTAACATAAAACAACGGAGGTAAAAAAAATCGGCCAGATCGACTCGTATAATTAACCCTAATGTATAAAAGACCTTACTTGATCAAGCTGTAATAAAAAATCGCACCTGGTGGAACGAACTATCTATGATGATGATGATGAATGATTAGACTTTGATCGGAAGGTGCTATATCTCTTGATCGGGACTTGTCTAAAAGAAGTTGCCTCAAAAAAAAAAAAAAATAATGAACGACGATCAGTACTGTAAGCAAGTTCGAGTTCATGAAATATGTGACGTAAGAGTTGAATAGCAAACCGCATATAAATATTAAAGAACTGATAATAATTCTATCACAAGCTATAGCAAAGGCAAAATCTAGCAAGCAGTTAGAGGTTCGATATAATTCGTGAATATCAAAAAGCGAAAATGAAATCATATGAAATGTACAAAGCAGATTTCTACTGTGTAGTGAAGTGACAAAACTACAAACACCTAAAAATCCAGTCGAATCGAATAGTAAGGATATTTTATGATAAAAGGTTTAAAGCTTCAGGCGGAAAGAGCTCTAAATACTGGACAATAGTAAATGAACTGGTAAAAACACAAAAAGGCACAACTCAAAACATATAATGCATCAAAAAGTTACAGATAGATTGATGATTGATCTCCTTTAGTGGGACAGTTGTAGAGCATTCAAGTAAATATTTTGCAGCGATTGGGTCAAATATTGCGGAACATTTTCATCAAATATTTGAACAATATCATTGACCAATGCCACGTCGCATGTCTGGCATACACTTAAGATCCACAATACCCATCAAAGTAACTGAAATAATCGACAATTTACGAAACGGCGTTTCTCTAGGAATTGATAATACAGCACCAGAAGCCGTCAAAATTCTTAAAGAACAAATATTTGAGGCTCTGGAAAAAATTATAAACTGCCACTTAAAATCTATTACGTTTCCAGCATGCCTCAATTTGTCGAGATTAACTCCAGTTTTTAAAGGAACTGACTCTTTAAATTCCCCAAATTATCGTCCAATATCCGTCACCAGTAAGATAAGTAATGTGTTCGAAAAAGTCATAAATGCTCGTATAATGAATTATTTCAAAGTAACATTGATGATTGGCTCCAATGCAGTATTGCTTCCAGGAGCACACTTGATATGGTTCATTTCATAAATCGTTCATTGAATAAAAATAATCATGTGGGATCAATTTTCATGGATCTAAAAAATAATTTGAGTCCATTGACAACGAGTTTTTGCTTCAGCGTCTTGAAAACTGTGGCATTTGCACAAAATTTAAATCCGTTAGAAAAAAAAAACTATTTATTGGATGGAAAAATAGAGACAAAACAAGGAAACTACATCAACTACATCAAATTAAACTACATCAGTTGAAATTACAATAAACATGGAGTGCGTTCAGTTGAAATCAATGAATTGAAGGGAATAGAGAAATTCAACTTAGCTCTGTAGGTATGGAGATTCTGCAATGTTTTCAAATATATTTTTTCGTTCCTTTTGTTATCAGATGACTTTTACATGCTAAGTACAAATCAAAAAGGATTTCTTAGGCACCAAAAATAATGTATATCTAGATTTAGATACATACATTTTCATGCTCTCGTCAGTTGTTGAACACGAATTATATAGATAACCGTTCTAAGTTAGTGCTTATTCAAATTTTTGGGCTTAAATTCCAAAAATAAATTTCGCAATATTGTGTGGGGCGAGTTTTATACACCATAGACATGATTTAATGTTACATGTTCTTTATAAATTTATAAATGCTTATCATTGTGTTTTATTTGAATATTTAATCCCTGCCAAAGGTGTTAAGAACACATTTGTATGGATGCATTTATAGCATAGCATGGAGTGACTCCACTGAATAGCATAGCACTATGCTATTCAACAAAAAATGAGACTTAGTTCACATAATTGGGATTTATTACAAAACCCTTTCAAACCCTTTCATTGCGTCTACCTTGGTCTTTTAACCTTATCATTCTATTATTGTATTGCTTTAACTTATTTCATGCATGAAACTTTATTATTTAA
The DNA here is from genome assembly GCA_947369275.1 of Nemotelus nigrinus. Classification (NCBI taxonomy): domain Eukaryota; kingdom Metazoa; phylum Arthropoda; class Insecta; order Diptera; family Stratiomyidae; genus Nemotelus; species Nemotelus nigrinus. Next base: position 169,088,905 of record OX376373.1, read on the forward strand.
TAGTTTTATTTTTTGTTTATATGAGATCCCCAGTTGCCTGGATATGGTATTGAGAATTGTGCCAGAAACGGTGTTACAATTAAATATTACATTATGGCACTGACCATCTGTTTGATGATAAATCTTGTCCAAAGAGTATTCAGGAGGAACAGGCGCTATTAACACAATTTAAAAAAAAAACAATTTCAAATGATTAATAACTTCATAAAAAAAAATTGTTAAGTTAGAAAAACCCCTATTTGTAATAATGAAATTCCTGAAGCACAATATTCAGGGACATAAACATAAAAATTCAAACATAAAAATTTACTAGAAGATTTACAATCTAAATCATATTGATGTTATTAATAAAGTAAGTTTGAGCTTATGCTGCCGTAATATGGGTGTCCTTATGTTCGTAAAGTTTACGATGGATAGGCTTTTCAGCTCCCGCACTTTATTTCTCTAACATCCTATAGATGTTTTCTCTTATTATAGGTTCTTCCGGGAAGAAAAGTATTACTAGCGAAAGATATTTTATGTAAACGATTCAAACCTAAGTGAAAATTTACTTTTACGTGAACATGATTTGTCAGTAAGGCATTTTTGTCAAGATTGCCTATCATATCCAAAGCCAGAGTTAATAATCAACAAAATATTTTCACAATTGTAAGTCTTTATTTCAGCTCAAATTCTTTAATCCAATTCAAATGATGAGAAACATTGGTGAAAACTGACGGATTGCCAAGCTCAGCACAACCCTTAGGATTGAAAGATAGGATTCCGACGAGCGCTTTTTCGCCATTCACATCAGCAACAAGTGGGCCACCATTGTCTCCGGTACAAGGACCCACTTTAGCATCAGGAGATCCTGAACAAAACATGCTCTGAGTTATGTTCGCATACTCACAGCATTGCTTGTTTTTAAGGATCGGTAGTGAAATTTCTTTCAGCACCTGGGTAGCTTCGCTGTTCAAACCCCAACCAGTGAAGGTAGCTATGTCTACATGTTGTGGATCACTGATGCTTGATATCGGTTGAATTGATTCTCTAAGTGGTAATGCTTTTCTTAAAATTAAAAGTGCTAAGTCATTACTACGAGTTAGAGCGCTGTACTGCGGCTTCAAGATCACTTGCTTCACACTTTCGATTACACCATAGTTCTTACGGTCCTTAGTTCCAGCTCGGATACGTAGATAGCGATAAGGTCGAGAAGCAACGCAATGGGCGGCGGTTATAACGATTTGCCGAGAATATATCACACCTCCGCATATATGATCCCGGTCTCGCTTATCCCGAACTGAAACTTGATAAGGATATTTGGAAATTCGTGTCAAAGCACCGCCGAAAATAGAAAACGTGAGCTTGCAGATGCATAGGACGAGAAATAGGATCAAGAATTTACGACACATTTTGATGAACTAGACGCTGGACTATGAAGTAGTAACGCTTTTCGTATGAAAGAATTTATATGGAGTTGGACATGTTCGGCTACGCTTGAATTCAACAAGTATATGTTTTTTTCAAGCCGGAACGTTGAATGTAACCAAACCGTTATGAGTGGAATGGTCTGTTATTTGTGCTCATGCATTATCACCATTAAAAATAGGTGATTTAGGTGTTTAATTTTAATTGTAAGTCTAATTGGTTGGTTATGAATTTTTGATAAGGTATGACATCAGTCTGGTTGCGAATCAAGTCATAAACTGAATGTGTCCACTATAATTTATTTTTTATTTATTTATTTATTTATTTATTTGAATCTATTTTAACAGGCTACTGCACAGTTACAAAAATAGAAATATTAGATAAAGCCAAAAAAAGATTTAAAAAAAAAATTTACAAATAATTGAAAATATTAGATAAATACATATTTGAAACTTCAACAAATTAAAGCCAATATACAAGTTAACATGGAAGCAAGTGCAAAAACGGTAAGAAAAAATTAAAAAGAAAATCAAAAATTTTTCAATTTTAATCATCCCGCAAAAACAATTCCAATTTGATTCGGCATTTCTCGTATCAATATTCTCTGCTTTGATAAGCATTAGAGGCGATATACGTTGTCTATGCTGATTTATAGACAAGAAGCGAGCCATGATCACAAATCAATAACCTTTATGAATGAATTATTTCGATGGATATACATAAGTCGGAGATGTTAAAATTTGTCACAGCTAGCGTAAATAGAAATTAATGATTTCCAACTGCAAGCGGTCGCATCAGTCAAGTATGCACTGTGTGCTGGTGTCTGTGAGAATCAGTGCATACTTTCGAAACCACTTTGTCAAAATAAAATTTTCAATGTAAATCAAAATTTTTTCAATTTTAATCATCCCGCAAAAACAATTCCAATTTGATTCGGCTTCGGAATGCTAAGACAGATTGAGACGCCAGCAGATTAGCTGAGCTATTCTAAGAGTTTGAAGCAGACCAAAACGGGTTGTCCGAAATCTATGTCTTTGCTTCGCACCGTTGCTTCGTAACATTGCCTCAACGAAAAGAGCTCCACTTGACCTGACGTCACATTCTGTTATAACAAGCTGATGGCGAAGGCGAAGACGTCAATTCGGAAAGGCGCATAATATTGAAATCCTTGATTGGTCTATTTTTCACCATATTTTTAATAATTTTAAGGAATCAATTTATAAATCATATTATTTATTGTGTTTGACGAATACATTTATCAATAATATAGGCATGAAACTATGTAGTTGGCTGAAGAAATCGACAACGTTCTCCTGGTTATTAATAAGATTGTTAAAAGCCTCTGTGCAGTTAATTTAAAAACCCGATCTTATTCATTGCTCTTACGAACTCGTATGTAATCTTATAAGCAATAATAGCATTCATAAATTCCTGACATGAGAAAGTTACTGGAGTAATAGGGGTATTGAGCATCATTCAACGACCAGTTACTGGGGGAGCTGTTACAGGCAATAAGTTTAAGGATACACTGGTTGTTGAAAGGATTCGTTTGGGACTTCGTGCTAATTACATCCTGATTTTTACGTCTTTTTACTGATCTCCAGAATTTCACCTCATTACCTCGAGCTATTGTAGATAATGAAGCTTTCCAGCACCTGCTTTTTTCTAACTGTCTTATTTCATTCCTCATTGGCCTTCATTTTCATAAATATATTAGGTGTTCTACGAATCAAAAATAACTTGGTGGCTACTTTTTCGTTGTCCACTTTTTACCTGTACTTTTAGACCACGAAAAATTTCAAAGAGTGTTTGTATTTATTTGTCGTGTGAGTATTTTAAATAATGATAGTTTGAAATTTGGCTCTAACCAAATTTTAAGTATTCAACCCCAATAGTAACGTTTTATTTAGCCAGCGGATAAATGAGAAGGTTATTGGTAAACGATCACTATTATTAATTGAATTTGAATAATTCATTTATTTTCATTTACTAAAATTAGATTTATTATTATAGTAGTGTGCTTTGTCGATAATTTAAGAGTGTAACATTTATAGGATGTTAGAGAATGAAAGGGCGGGAGCTGAAAAGCCTATCCATCGTAAACTTTAAGTACACCCAGATTAAGGCAGCGTAAGCCCAAACTTACTTTATTATATGTATATGATTTAGCTTGTGAAACTTCAAGCAAATTTTTAAGGAATGAATTTTTATGTTTATGTCCCTGAATATTGTGCTGCGGGAATTTCATTATTAGAATTAGGGGTTTTTCTAACTTTACAATTTTTTTATGAAGTTATTAATCATTTTACATTTTTTTTAAATAGTGTTAATAGATTATTGCGCCTGTTCCTCCTGAAACCTCTTTTGGACAAGATTTATCATCAAACATATGGTCAGTACCGTTATGTAATATGCATTTAATTGTAACAAAGTTTCTGGCACAATTCTCAGTACCATATCCAGGCAACTGGGAATATGATATAAACAAAAAATAAAATAATAAAGTTTCATGCATAAAAGAAGTTAACTTTACAATTTTTTTATGAAGTTATTAATCATTTTACTTTTTTTTTTTAATTATTGTTAATAGCGCCTGTTCCTCCTGAAACCTCTTTTGGACAAGATTTATCATCAAACATATGGTCAGTACCGTTATGTAATATGCATTTAATTGTAACAAAGTTTCTGGCACAATTCTCAGTAACATATCCAGGCAACTGGGAATATCATATAAACAAAAAATAAAATAATAAAGTTTCATGCATAAAAGAAGTTAAAATAATAATGGAATGATAAGGTTGGAAGACAAAGAGGGACTCAATGAAAGGGTTTTGTTGGTTTTTTTAAGCTGGCAGCTGGTGCAAGTAAATACTTGATTTTCAGGAACGGAATAGCTTCCAATGTCAAATAAGTGCAGGTGTAATTATGGCAGTACTAAGGGAACGGTGAGCATAGAAAAATTGATGATATAAATAGAAACTTAATTTATCTCTAAATCCCTCAAGCGAAAGTTTAAAAATAGTTATGCTAGTTTATCATGCTCAGGCTGCTCAGACTTCATCCCTTTCAATTATTTTTTTCTCCACATGCACCCAAAAGATACTGTGATTTTAAGCATTTGCCATCAAATGCATTAGATTCAGAATTTTTTAAAAATGGTCATGTTTCATATACCATACAAGCATATGCTTATGCCTCGATGTGTTTCTGAATCAAACACGGAATTCTAAGATGCAATTAGTCAATAATAGTCTCAAACTTTGGAGGAAGAAAGAAAAGTGCACCTATTTTTTATACAAAAACATAATCCCTCCATGTGTAGATGGCACGGTGGTTCAATTCAACAAATTTTTGATAGAGTACTTGAATTAGTGAAAGTGGTAGAAGAAAATGGGCGAAAGTGGGTCTAACACATTTCAATTTTTCTGATGGCACATCTATTTTCATTTGCTTGGCAACTAAGGTAGCATTCTCTAAAGGATGTGAAACCAATAGTGAAATCGACAATGGTTGGAGCCGCATATTTACTGAAAAAGAATACCCAAAACCTTTCACTTCTATCACGCCAGTAAACAATGCTCTTTATTCAGCTATAACGCAATAATATGTAGATTATTATCTAGAATTAATTAAAATCTAATCAATTGTCACACGCATTGATACCAGCACAGCATCCAGAAAGAATGGATTTCATATCAACGAAAAGCTTAATGATTTGATATAAATAATCAGAGTCCATAGATTTTCTTTGAAATCAACCGATATACTTCCATATCTCCTTCGGACCCAATAAATCAAACACTTCAGTTTCGGATTTGATAAAACTAATACATGATGCTTAAAATGTTTTATCGCTATGATACACCTCTGATGCCGAGAGATGTATATGCTGCGAACAAATGTATTGGGCATATAAAAGCACTGTCAAAGGTACACTACTGAGTCATTTCAACTATAACTCTTTTCACAGAAGAGTTGGTTGAAACACGATTGTACATTGGATTTTCAATTGTAATAATATAAGTTAATTGTCCTGTAATTTTCCTAAGCAGTTGTAATGAAACTGCTTGTTGTTAGTGTATTGGCGCTTGTCGCGTCAGCAGTAGCGGAAGAAGCTCGCTGCGGCAGACCAGCAACTACGGCCAGTGGTTCGACAATTAACAGTAAGTTATTTGAATTGTTAGACGCTTATGAAGTCGTTCATTGTTTTCAAGAGTGCAAATCAGATAGTAATAATAGTAATTATGAGAATTTGTGGCCAGTTTGGGAAATAATCTGCTGTGTTCGAAGTGAAAAAAGCACCTATGTATATATTATCGTGATTTATTAACGTGTTCATTGAAGCTTTTATTTTGTTTAGTGAAGAGGTCATTGTGTATTAAAGTAGACCATTTTATGCATCGAATCATTAGAAAAAAATATCCCGAAATATATTTCACATCATCAGTTAATAAACTGCAGCCAAAGGAACTGCAAAATGGGTTAAGCAAACTACCGCTAATTAATTTAAAGCTTAGTCTGAAACTCATTTGCATTTTTTTTTAAACCGTATTGAAGCTTAGATAGCAAAAATGAAAAAAAAAATAATAGCTCTAAACATTGTCTGCACTATTATCCATTATTATTTTATAGATGCGTTCTGCGCCGGTGACTTAATTTTCGAAGACAACTTCAATGTCTTTGACTTTAAAAAATGGGAGCACGAAAGCACCTTATCCGGCGGTGGTGTAAGTAACAAGTTCATACGAATTTCTTAAATCACCCCTAATGTTTTCCAAAAAAAAAAACATGTTTAGAACTGGGAATTCCAATGGTATACCAACAATCGCTCAAACTCTTACACCGAAAATGGTGTTCTTCACATCGCTCCAACAATGACCTCAGAAATTTTCGGTGAAGCTTTCCTTTCGTCCGGCGTTCTGAACATTCACGGTGATTGCACTAACGCTGCATTCTGGGGATGCGAACGTGCAGGGTCACCCAGCAATATAGTCAACCCGATTCGTAGTGCTCGTATACGCACACATAAATCGTTCAGCTTCAAGTACGGCCGTATTGAGGTTAGAGCTAAAGCACCGGCAGGAGACTGGTTGTGGCCTGCAATTTGGCTGCTTCCAACCGAAAATGCATACGGATCCTGGCCATCAAGTGGTGAAATCGATCTTATGGAATCGCGTGGAAATCGCAACATGATGCTAAACGGAGTCAATATCGGTACTGAGCAAGTAGGATCCACACTTCATTTCGGTCCAGCTCCAGACTTCAATGGCTACGAAACTGCTCATTTCTCAAAGAACTCTCCACCTGGACAAGGATTCAACGCTGATTTCCATGTCTATGAGTTGGAATGGACTCCAGATCGTCTCACTTTTAAAGTTGATAAGGCCGAGGTGGGTACAGTTGTTGTCGGTGACGGATTCTGGGAACGTGGAGGATTTGGTCGTAACTATCCAGGTTTGGCTAACCCATGGAAGCATGGAGAACGTAGTGCTCCTTTTGATCAAGAGGTGAGTTCTGTAACAAGTTGGATGATAATCTTTCTTATTCATTTTTGATTTGTTTGCAGTTCCATATTATTATTAACTTGGCCATTGGTGGTATGAATTACTTCCCTGACCATGCCAGCAATCCAAATGGCAAACCATGGTCAAACACGTCACCAATTGCCGCCACTGAATTCTGGAATGCTCGCAATGCATGGATGAGCACCTGGAACTACAATGTGCCCGGAAATACAGAATCGCACTTCCAAGTTGATTATGTTCGAGTTTATGCCGTTTAAATTAATAAAATTGATGGTTGCTGAATGAATGAAGTTTTTATGTTGTCTGTTATTTTATTGAGTTACATTTTCAGAGGATTTTTATATTTATTTATGGAGAGAACTTTCACTTAATCTCTTATGTTCGAAAGACTTGCTAAGCACGTTGGTTGTTGTATGCTTCTAAACTGGAAACGGCGTGCTAGGCACGTCTACTGAATTTATTGTCTATAAGAAGCATGTAGGTATTAAAGCAACACGATATTCGAGCGTGCAGTCAGTAGCACTATTTGTTACAATAATAATTTGTTACAAATAATAGCTCCCTTTAGACGAGTTAGTCGCAGGTTTCTATCAAATGATTTCCAGCGCAGGAGATTAATGCGGTCATCGTATTGAAAAACCAACATTTTCATCAACATTTTGCTTTAACTAATAAGTTTTGGGCAAAGTTCTGGAGAAAAAGCTTAGCGCCAGAGATTATAATGTACGAAAAAATAAGTAGACTGTGATATTCTGGGGCAGGATGCTATATTTCATACCGCGTTTTAACGCGTCTCGGCTGAATCTGGCTTGCCAGCTCACGCCTGAGAGCTTTTTGGTCCTTTCTGGACAAGTCCCTTCCATTGTATTTGTTAATACTGCGGATATTTTATGTTAGTGATGAATAAATGACACGTAGCGACCCCTTTCTTTGATAGATTCAGTCTACCTCATTTTCTGTCCCACCCTAGTCGCCAAGAAAATGTCCAGCCGAAAACTAACATCCGACAGGTGTGAACAAGAGAGGCCACCACCGCCATTTGTAGGGCATTTGCTCGTTGATGGTTGTCCGGCACACTTTTGGCAAATATATTGATTGGATTTCGGTCTAGTTGAGATGCCCTGACACTCCCCGACTCGTAAATCACTTTAACTTTTATTTAATAAAGATAATTTCTGCCCTTTATAAGACGTAAAAAAGTGCAACTCATCAAAAATTACGGGGTTTGATCTTAAAACCAAAAACTGTTTGGAAGTAGCCTATTCAAAAGGCTACAGACATCAAAATTACAGTGAAAAATCTTACCTTGTGATGACTTAAAGATGACACCGTTGATTTAAAAACATACCGTAGAGCATATCAAAACCGTAGAGTATATCGTAACATATCGAAACCAGCTGAAATTGCAAAGAGTAACCATTAAACCACGCTCTAAGGAATATTACGAAATGAAGTCGTTGGAGTTCAAATGAAAGTTACATGGTTTTTTTATTATGCAGTTTTATGCTCTTTTATCTAAATTTTAATTTGAATACGATATATTATTTAAAATTTGAAACGAATAAAATAACTAGAGCTAACCAAATAGTAAGTTCTACGGTGGTGCGAGATAAATTTGAAAGGTACTGCGGGATAAACTTTGCTAAGGATATTAAAGTTGTTTCCGCAAAATCCATAGATTTGTGTCATACGCTAAATACAATTTTTTCTAGGTTGTATAAAGCAGACACTTATTCTCGTTAAATACTCTTTTTTCTTATATGTATAAAAATGACCAATATTATCAATCACATTGGAATTATCAAAAAGTATATTACCAATAAATAAAAAATGCAATCAATACACAAAATGAAAACATGCATTTATTATACCTATTTTTAGGTTTTATGTTTAACTTTTTTTTTTGGTTTTAATTTTCAAATGGTACTTTTTTTTTCATCAAGATGAACAATTTATGAATAATTTCGTCACCATAAAAATTATTAAAACTTCTTGAGTGCGCATGCAAACCACCTGAAATCAAGTAAATAAGTCGCACATGTTCTGAAGCATTGCACTAATCTACTCTTATTCATAAAACATGCATCAAAGAGCCCAGACACGTACATAGTCTATTTGCAAATGTGAATCGGCTGAGTTGTGTAAGTTCCATGTGTGCATCCATTGATTTCGTCCATTCCAGAAATCAGTCATTGCATGCGGTGAGGTATTTGACCACGGCTTACCACCTGGATTCGAAATTCCGTCTGGGAAGTAACCATTCACGCCACCAACAGCCAAGTTCAAAATGAGATGAAACTACGAAAATATTTAATTTTCCATATTAAAGCTTGTATTATAGGACCATAACCAAACGATTACACCAACCTGTTGATCAAATGGAGCATCTCGTCCACCATTAGCCCATGGATTCTCTAAGTGTTGTTTGTCGAATCCTCCGCGTTTGTAAAAACCATCACCAACTCTAACTGTACCAATTTCTTGATCATCAATTTTGAATTTAAGATGATCAGAAGTCCATTCCATTTGATAACGATGGAAATCATTATTGTATCCACGACCACTGCCTGAATTTTTCGCATAGTGAGCAGTGGACCAGCCGTTGTGAGAAGGATCCGGTCCAAAATGAAGAGTAGAACCAAACTGCTCCGGCCCAATATTCACTCCACCCGCCACCAAATTCCGATTCCCTCGGGATTCCATCACATCAATTTCACCAGACCTCGGCCAACTACCATATTTCGACTGAGTGGGTAAAAGCCAAATAGCTGGCCACAGCCAGTCTCCAGCTGGTAGCTTAGCTCTGACTTCAACGCGACCATATTTGAAACTAAACGAATTCAAGGTACGCATTCGAGCACTTCGAATTGGATTCAGAATGTGTTCAGGTGTTCCAGTACGATCACATCCAAAGAAATCAGCATTGGTGCATTCATTCCCAAGGTGAATGGAGCCAGAGGACAAGAATTTCTCGCCATAGATGTCAGACGTTAAGGTTGGCTTAATGTGTAGGACTCCATTTTCGGTATAGGAGTTTTGACGATCATTCACGTACCATTCGAACTCCCAGTTCTGAAAGTATCCGAAATAAGAAGTTATGAATGAATGTGTTGGAGATGAACTTAGTCAAAACTTACACCACCGCCAGATAATGTCACCTCATGTTGCCATTTGCCTTGATCCAAATGATCGAAATTATCTTCGAATATTAAGTCACCAGAACACACTCCTTCTGAAATAGACAAATATTTTATTAAAACTTCCTAATTCGCATTTGTGGCAGATGAATGTCACGCACAAATATATTATGTACTCCATTCTATACAGATTCCACAAATCTCTACAAACACTACAAATTTCCACACACATCAGAATCTAACAAAAACAAGAAGAGTAAGACAAAATGCAACGAAAAAAATGTCAAGAGTGTAAATTTTCGTTGAGTTATTGTCTTTGAGAATTGAATTAAAGAATACCTATTATATAAAAAAAAACTCACATTCTGATGCATCATTGTAGAGTGCAGACGTTTTAAGACGTAGAGTTATGCCACAATGGGCTAATCGTAGGCTTGGCATACACTATCCTGGTGGAACCTCTCACTTGACTTTCTAAAAAAGGCACGTATTACGATCAACATAGAATTTTCTCAACCCTGGAAACACAAGGTAACACATCATATTTTGACCGCTGGTCCTCCAATAGTATCAAGATCACACAGACTTGCATGAGACAAGCTTGAGGTGACTAAAAAAGATTTCGACTATTGAAGACAAGCACATTTTCTATTTAGAACAAATTTTCCAAAGATTCAGAGACTATGGCCTAATCATAAACTTGGAGAAATGTTACTTACTTCTACCTTTAGTCCAATTTTTGGATTATGATATTTCGCCAGAAGGCATTAAGTATTCAGTAGGTCGGTCTTCCCCAGCTAAATTCTCCAATGTGAGTTAAAGCCATAGAAGATTTTTGGGGATGGTCACCTTTTACCGCCACAAAGCTGAGATGCAGCAACCACTCAACGCTTATCTTGGCAGTGGTAAGAAAAATGGTGCCAAAACAATTGACTGGTTACATGAAGCTAGCAAAGCTTTCGGCGACGTCAAGACTGATCTCGTAGAAGCTACGCTATTGTCCTTCCCGGACTCAAACGCCCAGCTTAGTCTATTTGTAGACGCCGTCAACACTGTTATTGGGACTGATCTGCAGCGACAATTTCAAGGCTCTTGGTTATTTACGTTATACACTGACCACAAACTACTAGCTTTTGCATTCAAAGATAAGCCACATGAGCCCACACCTTATCAACCCAAACGTCTAAGTTACATAAGTGAGTTCACTTTTGATATTCGGCATGTCTCTGGTTGCAATAATAGGCGTGTTTTCTGCTCTCCCTATCGATAACAGAACAATATAGACGCATTGGGAACAACAACTCCCCGTTTTCATAACATGAGTTGTTGTTGTTTCCAATGCGTCTGCATTGTTCTGTTATGGATAAGCGGAGCAAAAAACGCGCCTAATGTTGTTGTCGACACACTCTGTGACCTAGAAAAAATTATTTTTCCCAGCACTTTTGAGTTTGCCACAATTGCTTCATTCCAAAACCCAGATTCTAAAAAAAAAACTAGAAATACAACTTCAAGAGACAACCAATCTTTGATGCCAACGTCGATATTTTTTATGAAGTGTCTGACCCAATCATTCGACCTTATATTCTTTCAGCGTTCAGCATAGACATATAAAGAATGGACACGAAATCACAATGCATGAACCCGTACGTGAGTGAAGCAATTTTACTACACATACAATTTTACTCTCTGTAAAACAGCTTCCCCCTCAATGCCGCACGCACCACCCCTCAGCGCTGTAGACTCTCTATGTAAACATTCATTTCAATCCATCCAATCTACGGGGTGGTTGGGATAACGGGGAAACTAATACATGGACACAAATTTCCAAATACATCAACTTTTCTGCATGAAATTTGTTGTTGTTTTATACAAACACATTGCCCCCAGAGGTCGAAAATTGCTTCATTTCTCTCGGCCCATTTCGTATCCATTCTTCTTATATCTATGGCGTTCAGGGAACAAGTCTTCCATTTGAAACACAGCCTAGCTTACACTGGTATTCGTACTCAATGCAAATACATTTCAACAAAATTCTTGGAGCTTTCGACGAACAAAGACATTGCCACATGGGCCGGATAATGTCGGTCTTGTCAAAAATGTAAGAGAGCGAGAAACGTACTGACTAAACCTGTATCACTCTTTTCTACGGGTTTCGGACGTTTTAAGGTCATTCGCATCGATATAGTTGGTCCCTTAGCATATTCACAGGGATTCACTTACTGTCTACCAATAATCGACCATTAGACTTGCTGTCCTGAAGAAATTCCTTTGGCCCGCATTACTGCCAATGACTGCTCTACTGAGCACCAGTATTGCGAGATTTGGTGTTCTCCAATACATTGTCACCGACCAGTGCAGACAATTTGAATGAACACTCCATGCTGAGCTTGGTCGGCTCTTCGACTTCGAACGCAATCGTCCCGCGCAATCGTTAAGATGGCATCGTACACTAAAATGGGTAACCATAGCTCACAACTATGTTTCTTGGACTCGAACACTGTACATAGTAAAAATGTCTCCAGTCGAAACAATGTCAATAATTTTCAAGTTGTCAATTAAATTTTTTTTTTGCGTGGGCGATAAGATGTAAGGAGAAAAATGTCGATAATTTTTTGTTTCCAAAAATTATCCAATTTCAACAAAGCATAGAATCCTGCAAATTTACTTTTAGACAGAAATTATAGCAATATCCATACGGTACATTTATTTTCTGAAAAATAATGAAATAACCCAAAATTAAATAAGCTCTGAAAATAAAAAAGCTAATTTATCAAAAAACATATATTTTAAGTCCAAAAACATTCTTATTAATTTGTCATCCTGACCCAACTACCCATTTGCTCCAACTTCATAGCGTCAACTTTAAATACCATTTTAATTCTACAACTGCAATAACAGCATTCTCTACCATAACAGTATTATAAGACCTATTCGATTTTACAAATCCATCACTCAAAAGAAATCACACATAATTCAAAATTTCTCTGTCCAATAATCTGGGGGTTTAATACTTTTAAAATACGGGCACGTTTTTTTGTTATCCCCATCGAAATTTTCACATCATAGATCCATGCCCGCTAAATTCTCAATGTCAAATTTGCTATTTTAAAAACCTGTGCACAAGAATCATTTCAAACGGTAGATATCAATTTGAAAAGAAATTGTAAAACCAAATCAATCTACATAAGTAAGTTTCATTTCAATCTTATCCTAATCTTCATGAATTTTTCTACAAAAAAAATTCAATTAAACAGAAACATTTAACTGAACAAAATGGTTGCATTAGCTCTCACGTAGATTTTATCTACATTTGTTTTGATGTGGGAAGAAAATTATTGCTGTTTTTGAAAAAAATGCTGTTTTGGTGGGTGCATATTTGATTTGGTAAAATATCAAATATCATGTACGAGGGTTGATCAATAAGTAATGATAATGATTATAAAACAAGGTGATTAAACTTAAAAGATATATTTATTTTTCAACCTAGTCTCCTAACAAGTTAATACATTTAGTCCATCTTTTTTCCAAACTCAGAATACCCTTGGAAAATTTTTTTTATCTTGACTCTCCCAAAATCCCGCAACAGCGGTCATCACTTCGCTGTTATCTTCAAATTTCTTACACCGAAGGTATTCCTTGAGCCGAGGAAAGATGTAAAAGTCACTGGATCATGAAAAAAAAAGTTTTCGAAAAGTTCGAATCCTGTTCTTTAAATTGCAGCCATCGAAATTGCAGCCCTGTTAACAGGTGCTTTGTCCTGATGAAATAGTACTCTGGCTCGCAGTTTGCCCCATCTTTTTTCCTCAATAGCCTCTCGCAATCTTCTTATTTGATCTGCGTAGAAAGAGCCTAATATAGTGGCTGCCTTTTCCAAATATTCCACTATAGTAGTTCCTTCAGCGTCCCAAAAAACTCATGCCTAACTTTCCCCGCCGAGCTCGACACTTTGAATTCCTTCGGCGTTGGTGAAAAGGGTTGCTTCTACTTTATCGATTGCTGTTTGGTTTCTGGATCAAAATGGTAGATTTAAAGCTTATTCATGATGACGAAATGTGACAAAAAATTCTCCTGATCTGCCTGGAACTTTACGAGATTCACCCGGCAACGATTCTTTGAACTCTGCCATTCGAAATCCCTATGACCTCAGCTACTTGCCTGATAGTCACTCTTCGATCTACCAACATGGCATCTTTGATTTTTTTTCACATTGTCTTCAGTGAGGGACGTGGTTGGACGTCCTTCGCGGTGTTCACCTTCATTGGATGTTCTTCCCAGCTTAAAGTCTTTGGCTCACCGTGCAACGGTGGAATATGGAGTCCCCTTATGTTTCCCCTTATGAGTCCCCTTATGTTTCCAACATGTCGCCGTGTGTGACTGTTTTTTCAGACAGAGGTACTTAATGACAGCTCTATTCTCGTTTTTCTCCATTTTGATGTTCTCTCTTCGACTGTTCGTATTCAAATGAATGTACCTCCTGACTGTAAACTGTGGTCTGCTTGGAGTTAGTGCTGTTTTTTGCACTCTTTCTCCATTCGTGGCTGTGAGTATTAGTTAGCTCCAACAATGTAGCTGGCGTTACTGTGTATCTATTTTCATTTGAAAATTTGGCAATTCCGCTTTATTCTATAAGTTGCCTTGCTCGGATAAGAAAGACGACTAAGATTGTTTGGGTGTTTCAAAATATCTAGAGACCTATTTGGATGTCTGTCGACAGTTTCGAAAAGTTTGAGAGCTCTGTCACAGATGTATTTTTTCACTAATTCTAATTTAAAGTATGTGTGTGTATCTGAGTTCCTAACATATCTTAGGATATGAAAAATTATTCTTAATGCGATATTTTGACCTGCTTGGATCTTTTTAATATTGGTTTTGGTCGTTTGACCGAAGGCTACACATCCAGAAAGTAGTTGCGGTCTTATGACTTGTTTGTAAAGGAGAGCTCGGTTAGTCATATTAAAGTTCTTGGAGTTGATAAGTGGGTTTAGGGATTTAATGGTACTCTTTATAGTTGCTCGTTTCACGGCAATATGTGGTGTCCATTGAAGTTTATTATCAAACGTGAGACATAGATATTTGGCTGTCTGTAGCCAAGCTATAGTTTCCCCGTCAACCGCAAGCAACCGTGGCCTTTGATTTCTTTTCCTGGTGATGAAGAGTGCCTGAGTTTTATCATTGTTGATTTTGATTTTCGACTTTTGAAAGTATTCTAAAAGGAGGTCAATTGAGTTTTGGAGATTAGAAATGATAGATAGTGCCTGCTTTGAGGAATAAAAGACGCATGTGTCGTCTGCAAACAGGGATATGTTCGTTCTACTGGGACGTGGGATGTCTGCGGTGTACAGATTGTACAAAGTCGGTGAGAGAGGTGAACCTTGAGGTACGCCAGCTGAATGTACCTCCCTGGAATCATGAACTATTTATATGTTTTTTTATGGTGACTTAGTGAGTATATGTGGTAGTAATTTTTTTTTTTTTTTAATTTTATACGAACTGGAAATAACCGATTATCACTACTTATTGATCAACCCTCGTACTGGTATAATGCTTGCAACAAACAGTCCTAAGGTCAAATAACATTATTGCAAAGCCAGCTTGATCAGGTTTGTTATTCATGTGTTTTCCGCATGGTCTCCAATCAATATTTGAGATGAAGATTTATAGTCCTTGGTTGTGACAATTACATGCTAGTTTTGGTTTGATTTTATCAATTCGAGTGTATTATATATAGTTGTTTTTTTAGAAATTGGTATTTCTGGTATAATACATATGTATTGAATTGTCATGATTGATCTGTACATCCAGATGATTTTTTACTAGTGCACTGTATTTAACATTAATTATTTATTTTTATCTTAGCTGTTTTTTAAAATAATTGGTCATTAACTGAATCAGATTCAATTTTTTCTCGTTCTGAAAACCAAATATTTTAATTGAAAGGCCAAAATTTAATTCACAGCTACTTAATAGCAATTGCTCTTTATTTAACATTTACTTTTGATTGTTATTCATTTCTTTTGAAGTTATTAAATTTTTTAACATTTGAATTTTGGGCATATCACTTATTATTTGATTTATGCTTTTGAATTTTTAATTTAATTCTGATTGTTAGTTTCATTTTAATTTTTTCATTATAAATATGCATTTTAATTTATTTTTCAAAACCATTATTGCACTCGCTTAAACTGAATTTACACCACCCTCACTATTATTTACCATTCGGTATCATGTCAATAAATCTCGAAACTCGAGATTAAAAAATTTCAATGCGGTCTAATTGCATAAAAAATCATAATCATCATAATTACTGGGGGCAGTGATAAGATTTCATTAATGGCTACAATCGAAAATCCGCCAGGTTTGATTTAATTACTTGATACTCAGATTCGCAAGTAACAATCGATTCGAGTACATTTTTATGAGTCAGCATTGTTTGTATTTTGATAGATTGGTGCAAGAGATGTTAGTATTTCAATTCGAACCAGCGTGAACCATAATTGTACGATTGTTGGTCTATGATAATTTCATATAAACTGCGTAGTCAGTGTGGTAATTAATTACTTGCAGATTAATGTAGATTTAAAGAGGACTATTGAATGACGATCTTTATTTCATTTTCAATTTTTAAGTACATATTAATAAATTGGAATTCGTGAATTATGTTTTAAGTTTATGTCAGGAGAGAATGGGTACGAAAAACGTTACCTTTGTAGCGGTATTTTATTTAATAGGTTGATATAATTTGAATTTTAAATTTAAATAATTATAAAATTATATAAAAATTTAAACATAAAAAATTTAAAACTTAATCGAAAATAGTGTCAGCAAACTTTAGACTAAGCTAAACATCAGGATAAATTGAAAACAAGCATACACATGTGCAGCATCAAAATATTGTAATACAGACAATCCAGTAGAACCAATAGAATATTTTCACGATAAATTAGTTCCTGAAAGAAAGCAACATAATTTTTAGTGGAAATTAGTTGAATCCTTTGGCTGCAGATACAATTTTTAACACCGCAAAATTTTTATGGAAATCAGATTTTTATGGAAATCAGAAGACACGAAGGAACTCGACAATTTCCACGCCGAAGGTTTCAGACCATTGGAACAAACGACGATTTGGACAGCACTGTAATTAAAAAGGTGACGATTATCGAAAACCAGCGTCCGTTGGTTTTGTCTTCCATCTGTGTAAGAGCACAGAATTGATAATTTTAATCCAAGAGCCAAAGATAATTCAAAACTGAGTCTGCGGATTGCATATTGACCCTGTATCTTTATCAAGTAAGGTTTAAATGTCATTGTCCTTTCAAATTTCAGTGACAAGGTCAAAGTTGCTGTTACGGTCTTCGCGAAACCAAAGTCATTCTGGGTCATTACATTCTGCATGGTACACGAAGAAGGTTTGCGACCTCCCGATAAATATGTGAGAGAGCTGGCAACAACTGCAAATTCACGGCGGATTCCACAGATAATAGGTGCAGACGTGAAAGCATATAATCAATCATGGGGTAGTTTGGATGCTTACGGAAGAGGTGGATCATTGTATGAGTTCATTCATTATTATTCATCTAGCAGACGTGAGGTTCTAGACATAACACTGATAAGTCACGAGGTAGAGAATTATGCCGGAGTGTCACTGTCAGACCACATGTATGTGACATTTACATTAGCAGAATTGCTAGATCGGGAAGCGACTCGTTACGTAAACAGGAAAAGAACTGATTGGGAGAAATTGTGATCAGGATGATCTGAATAAGGTAGAAAAATCTCTAGATGCTACATTTGAAAATACTGCAGCGAAAACGTGCACCTCGACTAGGAAAAGGAAAGGGAAAAGAAGGAATGGTGGGAAAAAAGCCCAGTGGTCGAATTGCGGCTCTTCGAAGTAACAAAAATATAGGGATAATGATTCTCAAAGCACCGTGTGCTCTTTACGGCTGTAAAAGGACTATGGACCAACTTGGAGGCTGCAAACTCGGAACCAAATATACCATAGAAATTATCATTTTCAATGCTTATGATATTTTCAAGAAGTCAGTTTTCTCATTGAAGTAAAAATCAACCACAATTGCGATTTGTTAGCTATCGTTTGTATTTATAATCGGTTTCATTGAATTCAATGATAATAGGAAATAATCATATATCATCATTTATATAAAATATTAATTGTCAAGGTTAACCACTGCGCTTAAACATTTGATTGTCAACCACTCTTTACAAATACAATAAAAATATTCAAACTTTATGAATAAAATTACATCACTAGTAAACTAATATAACTGCAAAGTCATTTCACACGATTTTATTATATATAATTCACTAATTATTCCCGTATTCAACTCTAAGTAATTTTAGCTTTGAACATAAATCTATATTAATTTTAATTTCGTTAAATTAGTATCGAAAGGATTTAATTTGTTAGAATTACAACACACACAAAAAATAATCTTTACTCATTTGATTTAATAGCTCCTGATCCACAGACTGTAGTTTTTGATTGTGTACAAGCATTGCTCTTATGGCAGCCTATAACCAAAATTCAAACTGCGAGTATTGGCACTAAAATTTTCATGTTAGATTTAATGTTCTATATGTTAGATCTCAGAATAGAGTCGTTTTCATACTCAGCTATTTGACTAGAATGATCTTCAGAACGTTTCGCACTTGGATTTTATATGTAAATTGCATTTGTCGCATCTTCAGAATTCGCAACTCTCAATTTATTCATAGTTTGATTGTTTCATAGTATTTTCAGAGAAACTGTCAAATACTGGAAATATCTCTTTGTTGGAACGAAAAAATTGTATGAATATCTCGTTTGAGCTCTGTTTTTTTTTATATGAGCCATACGTATTGCGCTCTAATGTTCTGATAAGACTTTCTCATTTTAAGAATTTTTAATTGTATCTTGAGTTTCCGCTGATGCGATGAATTCTTACATTTAATTTCATCATATCGGTAATTTATCATTAGGTATTCCCATTAAAACTAGAAAATGGATCCATCTTACGAGTATGAATGAAGATTTTGATAAAAGCCAATCATACGTATATGAATAAATGCGAATATGTCGAAGTGTATATGCTTTAAGCAAACTAATCTGGTTTCATGAGCTACTCGGTTGTTTAAGCAAGCGACAAGTTTAAGATAAAGCATGTGATTTCGCTGAATTTTGGCCCAAGCAAGACCCACAGAGGCTATGTCCAATATGTGCACACCCCCTTGGTGCGAGCTGGCCTGATGTTGGGCTCACTCCCAGCCTGAGTGGATTTTTGGCCAATGTGTTGGGCCAATATGTATTTGATGCGTCAGACAAACATATTATATTGATGATTTTTGTTTTATACACTACAAAGAGCAATAAAACACACTTAAAATCTTTTAAAATGGTTGCCAATCATTAATTTTCTGCAATGAAAATAAACACAATAGTTATTCTGCGCAATCGACACATAATAAACCGCGATGATCCATACACATGAATGATACACATATGTGTTTTGGCCGGTCTGTATGACGAATGTTTATGAATCTAAGGTTAATGTGCTTTCTGTACAATGCAACTCCTCTTTTCTCCGCCTTAAGTCTACCGATAATCATTTGATGGTGTTTTCTTTTTTTTCGTGCCTCATGTTTCTCAATTTAATTGTTTCCTTAATGCAATTAACAAGATCGTTGAGCTCATCTCTAACAGTGAATCTTCTTCGTTTTTATTATCCCCAGCCTCAACACCCTATGCGCAGCCTGAGCCCCATCACCCTCCCTTGTTTTGTAAATGTGTTCATCAATTTTCCTAATTGTGTTAAATGTTGCACTGTGACCGCTTGACTGTTAAAATGACTGTTGTACTAATTGATTTGTTGCATCTTCCGTTTACACTAACCCATCGATTCTTGTTTTGGACTGTTTTTCTATTGATTACCCTTTTTGTCTCTTCCCTCTGATGACAAAACCTCTTGGCGTTTAAAGATAAACTTGAATTGTTTATCTTTAAATGCTGCCAAGTAATTTTTCATGTCCTTTTCCCTAAAGCCTCGCACTCATGTCTTTCGTTATATTATTTGTGATACTATCATCTCTTCTGCTGAACGTTTCACTGATTTTGGCGTCACCTTTGATCGAAAGCCGAAATACGATATTCATGTCCTAATTCTCATCACGCGGACTTTTGAGATTGCTGACTTTGTGGTTTGCTTCTGCCACGATTACTTTCGTTTTTATTAATATTATAGTTAAGTATGGTGTCCTTGCTTCAAATACATTTCAAATACTGTTGAATCAATTCAGCGGAGGTTTTATCGCACATTTCTTTTTAAATATAGTCTTCTCTTCGATCACTCTTAAAAGCCTTTCGTGGTTACTTATCTTCGTCTTAGCATCTTTGGTCATTGAGTGGCAAGATACATTCTTCTATTTTCCTGTTTCTCGGCTCTTCCGAACACATAAGAGTCTTCAACTTGGTATTCTTCCACATTCTGCTGATACCTTCAGAAATTAACTTCATATTAAAGTATTTGTTTCTAATTAATTTATTTCTTTTATTTTTGTTCAAATGATTTCATTTGAAAGACCAATTTTTCTTTTTGAAGCTAAATATATTTCAATTTCTTGACGGACATAAGTATTTTTGTATTTTTCCAGTATGCTAGGAACTGAGATCAGATTGATAAGCACTGTAAGCAGATAACCTTAGAAATATCGATATGTGTCAAAAATTAGTCCTTCAAATGAAATCTTTCACTTTACACACTTTGTACGAGTCGATGAGTTACTTTTTGGACTGATTTATCCATAATTTTTATTAATTTTGATTTTTCACACATAACTTTTACTTAACCCACACTGGGCGCAGTATTTTTTGACGTTTTACTATTCATTAAATAATAACAGCTATTAATCAAATTGAATTTCTTAACAATAGTAGCTTGTTGTATTGTTAATTGTGCAAGTCATACGGATGATTTTTAATTCTTACTGAATCAGCTTTTTCCAGTCGTTATATTGAACGAAGGTAGTAATTTCTACTATGCTTTTTCTCTTCTAAGTAAAGCAGCTACTTTCTGGATACGCTATATTTCGTGAGATTATTCTCTTGATTCGGTTTAAAGGTTTAAAAATGAGCCGTTGGTAAAGTCCGTGCAAATATTCTTTTTTTAAAGTAATATAAATAATTAATACAAAAATATTTGGGGAATGGAATTCACATAAACCTTATTTGAGTAGCTCCACTGCTGTGATAAGACAAATCACCGCCATACCTACACAGTTGATTCCCATCGAATATTTAAATGAATGATTGGTGGAAAGCTCAAACCCGGCCGGAATTGTCTTGAAAATGAAATAGTCAATAATCGCAAGCAAATTTTCAGAACATTTTCTCTTTCAATGTGGGCTAACCAAAGCACCTTGCTTTCTTCAGCATGTTTTATACGCACCTAGGCAGACACGTGTGAAATTCTCTTTACCTTGAATCGATAGCAATAATTAAATGTTCAGATAATACAACTTAGTAGATACAAAACTCTTACCCTAAAAATAGCCAAACAAATAAACGAGTACTGATTCTAAGTTGTCATTTAGAAACAAAAAGAGAAATTGAATGTTTAAAAACAAAACACAAATACAAATCAATGGTTAATTTTCAACGGAAAAGATATGGATTACGTGATTTTTTAAAAAGATGGTTTGAATTGCTATCTTTCCAGAGTCTCAATACAATTTTGCATGCTTGAATTTTAAAAGATAGCTACTTCTTAATTAGCATTGTATAACTGATAAAAAATAGAGTGTAGTGCAACAATGCTAAATTGCAAAGCCATTAGAATTTGCATACTATATAAACGAGGAGTTTTGGTTGAGGCCTTCAATTCAACGTCGATCTGTACAAGTACTGTATAGGTCGCGGTCAGGAATTTAACAACACCAAAATGAAGATGTTCGTTGTGCTGGGAATCCTTGCAATTGCAGGGCATTCGCTTGCTATGGAGGGTCGTTGCTCGCAGTCAATTACCACCGCAAGCGGACGCAAAGCTCCAGGTAAATTGTTCTTCAATACAACGTTGCGAAAATGTTAGCAATGTGATAAATTTTCAGGTGGCTTTTGCGCTGGAGACTTGATTTTTGAGGATAACTTTGATTTTTTGGACTCAAGCAAATGGGCTCATGAAGTCACTCTGGCTGGTGGTGGCGTAAGTTATAATGACTCGAGACTATTCCATTTCTCAACTAAAACGTTTTTATCATTTCAGAACTGGGAGTTCCAATGGTACGTCAACGATCGCACCAACTCATACACCCAAAACGGTGTTCTCCACATCAAGCCAACCCTCACGTCCGACATCTACGGCGAAGGTTTCTTAAAATCCGGCCGCCTCCAGCTTGGAGCTGAATGTACCAACTCTGATAATTGGGGATGTGACCGTACTGGTACACAACAGGACGTTTTGAACCCAATCCGTAGTGCTCGTGTTCGCACCGTTGACTCTTTCAGCTTCAAATACGGTCGTGTTGAGGTCAGGGCAAAATTGCCAGCTGGAGACTGGCTATGGCCCGCTATTTGGCTGCTTCCAACTCAATGGAAATATGGCGGTTGGCCAAGATCTGGTGAAATCGATATAATGGAGTCCCGCGGAAATCGCAACATGGTTGCCGGAGGTGTCAATATCGGTCCTGAACAAATCGGTTCCACTCTTCACTTTGGTCCAGATCCTTCAGCTAATGGCTGGAGCACAGCTCACTATCAAAGAAACACTGCTGCTGGCCGCGGCTACAATCAGGACTTCCATCGCTTCCAGCTCGAATGGACACCTGACCATCTGACATTCAAGGTTGATGATATTGAATTGGGTACTGTGTGGGTCGGTAGTGGATTCTACGATCGCGGAGGTTTCGGAGGATATGCTGCATGGGCTGGTAATCCGTGGGCTGGTTCTGGTCGTGATGCACCATTCGATCAACAGGTGCGTCACTTTATTTATATACAAGCTAGCATTTTCGATATAATGTGAACATGATATATTATTATAATTTCAGTTCCATTTGATCATGAATTTGGCTGTTGGCGGTACAAACCAATACTTCCCAGATGGCGTTTCCAACCCAGGTGGCAAACCATGGGGCAACTCTGCAGCACATGCTTATACTGACTTCTGGAACGGTCGTAACCAATGGTTACCTACTTGGAACTACAACCAGAATGCAGACTCACATTTCCAAGTTGATTATGTTCGTGTCTGGGCTCTTTAAATCGACCACAATGTGCAATCAAAAATAAATGCAATTAAATAACTTAAACAAGTGAGAGTTATTTGGGGCTCTATAGCGGTAGTGTATTGTGGCTACATTTTGTTACAATTTGGAAAATTTAAAAGCACGAACGTGTCAAAGGGGACGTGCAAGTTAATTGTTTATATTTTTTCTCGGAAAGACCCCTCTTACCAATCCTCTTAGCCTTTCCTACTCGTCCTCCAGCGGTGGTGCTGTTAATCTTCCTTGGAGGGAGATAGGATAACGATATCTGCGCCACATTAAATCCCTGATGGAAGATACAGAAAGGGAATGGAAAAGAGACCAGTGTTCTAAACGAAATGGATTGGCATCGATGTACAGGAGATGAAATCGCGCACAATATTCAAAAGTGGGTAGCCGGCGTGAAGCCGAGTATTTGGATTGCCATTTATTGTGGATAGGGAATTCAAACTGCATTTGATGGACTTCAAAGCAGCCAACAAAGAATTGTGTGGGCTCCACATCAAACACATAGTACCTCAGACATACTCAAACACGTACAGATAGTTCCGGAAAATGAACACCTGGACGAAGAGAGATCAAAATGAAAACCTGGGATGAGTAGGAAATAAGATCATTAGATGTAAGAAACGGAAATTTTATGACGAGCAATTGATAAACATTGGCGAAAACTTAGCGAATAATAAAACTAGACTAAAATTCAAAGAAGTGAAAAGTGTTAAATGCAAATATCAGCCAAAGAGGACAATTTGTAAAAACGAGATCCCCAATATCATCGCTCGAAGGAAAGTTACACTTACTATTTTAAAGAACTCTTTAATCTTTCACATGAATCAGTAACAACCGATCCAGTTGACGTCTCTGATGAGGTTCTAATAGTCCCTCCAAAGCTGGAAGAAGTAGCGTTTGCCATAAAGACTCCGGAACAATACTAGTGCCGGGTATTGACAAAATGTTGGCTGAATTCGGCTGTGGGAGCTGCATTACCAAAGCCAATCACAAAATTATCCAAAACATCTGGGATCAAGAACAAAAACCACAGGATTGATGCGAATCCATCATTTATCCTCAACAAATCCACAGAAAAAGAGATAAACTACGGTGCGAAACTGACAGAGGCATATCGTTACTTTGTACTTCCTATAATCAAAGCTTCCTATAGTCAAAGCTACCGCAAAATGGTACAAATATCTGTGAGGATTTGCCAACTTTGCGAATAATTTCACTTCCTTTTCAAGTGTTTGTATCCCGCTTTGCATGCGAGACGTCCACTGCAGCAGTTGAAAATTGCGTCTGTAGTAAACTCGGTTATATGCTGCATATCTTCGACTGCATAAAGCTGACTAAGGACAGCCAACCTAGACGATTGATTGCTTCTTTCAAGCTTACACTGACAGATGGGCTTGATATTGTAGCCAATCCGTAGTTTTGGTCACCTGGTACGCTGGTCAAGCCTTTCGGAATATCGAGGAAATTTTCGCTCAACCAATAACAAAAGATCCCGCAATTAGTTCTTAAGCGTCATAACATCTCTTTGTATTACCAGAATGTTTGTGGCATGAGCACTAAGCTGAAGGAACTTAAAACTGCTTCTTTACTCGAAAACGACCACCTAATCTGTCACTCTGAAACCTGGCTTGTTGATGATATCTTCAGCTCTGAATTTTTTCCAATTCATAATGTCTACCGCCATAACTGCTTAGCAACTATGAAGTCTGATGGTGGCGGGGTACTTATTGCCGTGCTTAATTCCCTTCAAAGTAAACCCTGCACTGGTTTCGTTCCCAGTCTTCCTGTTGAATGTGTAGCAGTTTGAGTGTCGCTGTCGCTTAAGTCTTCATTGTTTGTGGCCTCTGTATATATTCCGTGCAACTCTCCCTTCTCTATCTATGAATGTTTTTTCACTGAGCTATCTTCCTACCTAAACATATATTTTCCTTCATCGTCTGTCATCATCTGCGGAGACTTTAATGTTCCGTCTGTCCAATGGGACTCTGGTTTTTCCCGTATTGTTTCTCACACTAATATTTCTATTGCTCTCTCAACTTTTTTTTCATCTAGTTCACTTTATCAATTTAACTCTGTCCGAAATGTAAATAATAAGATCCTTGACCTCATTCTTTACGCTTTATATGAACCCTGACCCCCATCATCTTCCCCTCTTTGTAGATATTGCCGTTAATCTATCTAATCGTGCTAGAGTTTCCAATAAGCCTCGTTTCAATTTAAAAAAAAAACAACTTTTGACCTCTTAACTCTCGATCTCAACTCAATTAATTGGTTTGGCATGTTTTGAGGACTTGACATTGACATTGCAACTAGAAAATTATATTCTGTTCTCCTGGATTTAATCACCGCTCATACTCCGATCTTTTGCTTGCGTAAGCGTAATGATGCTCCTTGGTTCACTGAGAGTATTAAACGCGCTTTAGATACTAAAAATGCAGCAGGTTGCAAATTTTTGAGCTCTCATTCCGACCAGGACTTCGCTAATTTTTCTTGTTTACGTACTGCTGCCAAGAATCAAATAAAGCTTGCCGTTCGCAACTATCTATCGCACATTGAATCTTCTCTGCTTTCGAATGACCCTAAAAACTTCTCGTCATTCTTTCGCTCTTTAAAATCCTCTTCTTCTTTACCTGACTCCCTTTCGTTTAATAATATCACTGCTGGTCATCCTCAGAATGTTTGTGATCTCTTTGCTTTGTTTTTCTCTTCTGTATACTCTTACTCAATGGTTCCCTCTTCTTATAGCATTTCTTTCGATTTCCCTCCTTATTTCTCTTCTTCGACTAATTTTCTTGAAGTGGAATCACTTATATCGTCCGTTGATTCTAATCATTTTCCTGGCACTCATGGCCTTCTTAACTTTTTTTGTGAAAAATCTTGCATCTTCTTTATGTGTTCCCCTATCAATTTTATTTAATATAAGTCTTTGTTCTGGTAAATTTCCTTCCTCCTGGAAGCTGGCAAGCATTTTCCCTATTTTCACATCTGGTGCGCGCAACGTCGCCTATTTCTATCCTTCCCCGCTTTTCCAAAACCATTGAACGAAATTATGACTCTCTTAAGTATGCTTTCGTACCTCAGCAACATGGTTTTGTTAAATGTGAAAAAAGCAAAGTGAAGGGTTGAGCCAACTTGTTCGGGTCCAATAACAGCGCCACCAGACACCAAGTTGATATCGATTTCACCGGATCTTGGCCAACCGCCATATTTCCATTGGGTGGGAAGCATCCAAATAACTGGCCACAGCCAGTCTCCAGCTGGATTCTTAGCGCGGACTTCAACACGGCCATATTTGAAACACCTCAACGTCTAGCGAAGGAACTCAAAAATGTTCACGCCGAAGGATGCAGTCCTTACGGAAGGAACTAGAAGAGGACTACCTCGCAAAAGAAAAGCTGTGCAAAACCGCGGTTTGAGGTACCTGAACGTTGTTTAGGAACATCTGCATGGAAGTAAGAGGGCAGTGCTGGTTCGATCTCTGAGCTAGATGACCGCCTTGATATCCTGGATTTTCTGGAGATATCGAGGTGGCCATTGGATCAAACGAAGATTTGGACAGCACTGTAATTAAAAAGGTGACGGTTACCCAGGACCAGCGTCCATTGGTTTTCTCCTCCATCTGTATAAGAACACAGAAGAGATAGTTTTAATCTACGAGCAATAGATCATTCAGAACTTGGTCTACGGGTTGCATATTGACCCTGTATCTTTATCAAACGTCCTTGTCCTATCAAATTTCAATGACAAGGTCAAAGCTGCTATTACGGTCGACGTGAAACCAAAGTCATTCTGGATCACTTCATTCTACATGGCACATGAAGAAGGTTTGCGACCAACCGATAACTATGTAAGAGAGTTGACGGCAACTGCAAATTCAAGGCAGATTCCGCAGATAATAGGTGCAGACGTGAAAGCATATAATCAATTATGGGGCAGATTGGATACCGACGGAAGAGGTGGATCACTGTATTAGTTAATTGTCTCTAACAATCTTGCCATTTCAACCTTTGGCAATGAACCTACCTACCATATAACAGACATGAGGTTCTAGACATAACACTGATAAGTCACGAGGTAGAGAATTATGCCGGAGACCACATGTATGTGGCATTTTCATTAGCGGAATTGCTAGAAAGGAAGCGATTCGTTACGTAAACATGAAAAGAACTGATTGGTAGAAAACTTGATCAGCTTTCTACGCTGAACTGGAACACATTCTGGCACTCCCAAATCAGGATGATCTGAATAAGATAGAAAAATCTCTAAATGCTACATTTGAAAATACTGCAGCGAAAACGTGCAGCTCGACTAGGAAAAGGAAAGGAAAAAGAAGGAACAAAAATATAGTGAAAAGGGCTCTCAAAGCACTGTGTGCTCTTTACAGCTGTAAAAGGACTATGGACCAACTTGGGGGCTGCAAACTCGGAACCAAATATATTGTACATATTACCATTTTCAACGCTTATTCTATTTTCAGGAAGTCAGTTTTCTCAATGCAGTAAAAATCAACTACAATTGCGATTTGTTAGCTATCGTTTGTATTTATAATCGGTTTCATTGAATGCAATGATAATAGGAAATAATCATATATCATAATTTAAATAAAATATTAATTGTCAAGGTTAACCACTGCGCTTAAACATTTGATTGTCAATCACTCTTTACAAATATAATAAAAATATTCAAACTTTATGAATAAAACTACATCACTAGTAAACTGCAAAGTCATTTCACACGATTTTATTATATATAATTCACTAATTATTCCCGGATTCAACTCTAAGTAATTTTAGCTTTGAACATAAATCTATATTAATTTTAATTTCGTTAAATTAGTACCGAAAGGATTTAATTTGTTTGAATTACAACACACACAAAAAATAATCTTTACTCACTTGATTTAATAGCTCCTGATCCACTGACAGTAGTTTTTGATTGTGTACAAGCATTGCTCTTATGGCAGGCTATTACCAAAATACAGGCTACGAGTATTGGCACTAAAATTTTCATGTTAGAGTCAATGTTCTATATGTTAGATCTCAGAATAGAGTCGTTTTCATACTCAACTATTTGACTAGAGTGATCTTCAGAACGTTTCGCACTTGGATTTTATATGCAAATTGCATTTGTCGCATCTTCAGAATTCGCAACTCTCAATTTACGCATAGCTTGATTGTTTCATAGTATTTTCAGAGAAACTGTCAAATACTGGAAATACCTCTTTGTTGGAACGAAAAAATTGTATGAATATCTCGTTTGAGCTCTGTTTTTTTTATATGAGCCATACGTATTGCGCTCTAATGTTCTGATAAGACTTTCTCATTTTAGGAACTTTTAATTGTATCTTGAGTTTCCGCTGATGCGATGAATTCTAACATCTAATTTATTCATATCGGTTATTTATCATTGGATATTCCCAGTAAAACTAGAAAATGGATCCATCTTACGAGTATGAATGACGATTTTGATAAAAGCCAATCATACGTACAGTCAGACAAAAAAGTCTCCGTACGATGCTATCTGTTCTGCATTTACAAGAATAACTTTGAGATATTACAATATTTTTTTATTTCAAAAATGAATATGTTTTCGACAACTCCTTACTTACTAAATATGATAAGAAAAAAAACAAAAATATTGCCACATTTTAATATAGTAATTCAATTAAGCAAATAAGTCAAAATTTAACATAAAAAAAGTCTCCGTACGAACGTAGAAATGAATCAAATTGAAGCTAAAAAAAATTATTCTGTAGATGTGATTTAATATTTGGTGGCATTTTCATTAGCTTTAATGACTTCTATCAAACGCCTGGACATTGAGTTAACAAGTTTTAATGTGATTTCCGGTCCGATTAAATTCCATTGTTCTTGTAGTTTAGCCTTAAGCTCTTATTTGCTTTTTATCGCGTGTTTCCGCACTCTGCGTTCCAATTCATCCCATAAATGCTCAATGGGACTTAAGTCAGGTAATTGTGGTGGACTGTGAAGCTGCGTGGGAACATTATACAAAAGCCATTCCTTAACTACCACTGAGGTATGCTTTGAGCCATTGTCTTGCTGGAAAATGAAATCACTTTCCAGGCCCAAAGCATTGACACTTTCGCGCAGACATGTTTTTCAAAATATTTAGATAGTGCCACCGATCCATTGTACCATATATAAAGTGCAGCTTTCTAACTCCTGAAGCCGCCATATACCCCCACAACATCACACTACCACCACCGTGCTTAACGGTTGGGACTAGATTTTTTACGTTCAGCTCTTCCTTAGATTTGCGCCAGACTTTTCCTCTGCCATCTGAGCCAAACACATTCAATTTGTTCTCGTCTGAAAATAAAACTCGATTCCAAATGGTAGCATCCTTATTTTCGTGGATTTTCGCAAAATGTAATCGCTTCTTTCGATTAACTTTTGAAATAAGAGGCTTACGTGTAGGTTTTTGACCATGGAAGTTATTCTCTCGTAGAACATTCCTGATGGATTCATCACTAACTTTTAGGTTGAATTCCTTTCTTACCTCGTCTGCTATTTTAGATGCACTGGTTCTTGGATTCTCCTTAATTTTAAGTACTATTGACCGTCGGGCTGTAGCACTTAAAATTTTTGGACGTCCTAAACGAGGGCTACTTTTCAAGGATCCGGTTTCTCCGTACTGCTTGATAACATACTGCGCACTAGACTTCGGTTTTCCAATTATTTTCGCTATTTCGCCCATTGACTTTCCTTGGCAATACAGCTTAACGATGATTTTGCGCGAATCTCAACTGATTTCCTTACCCATAGCCGATGGTTATGTTTTCTGAACTTAACTCAAATCTTCACAAGGCTATAATTATGCTAGCTGTATGCTAAGAGAAATGCTCGAATTCGTATGAAGTTGACGCGCGTCTAGCACTGCACATGTTTGTATATCACGGTGTTGCCATTTAATAGTAAGTAGACTTTTTTGATATACAAATTTGAACAATTTACTTTAGTGAATATATCGTTATGAATGGATAAATTTGAATTTTTTTTCTGATATTTGTAATTAAAGAGTTGTAGAAAGCATATAATTTTTTAAATTAATAATATTTTGTAATATCACAATGTTATTCTTGTAAATCAAGAAAAAAACAGGATCGTACGGAGACTCTTTTGTCTGACTGTATATGAATAAATGCGAATATGTCGAAGTTTATATGCTTTAAGCAAACTAATCTGGTTTCATGAGCTACTCGGTTGTTTAAGCAATCGACGAGTTTAAGATAAAGCATGTGATTTCGATGAATTTTTTATCTGTCGCGCCTGGTCGGCGAAAAAACCATTGTTCGCGTTTTTTGTGCCTCTATTGAATAGTATAGTAGAATAGATGATGATATTTTTAGTTCTGATTTTTCCCTTGGTTAAATATTTACCGCTACGATAGCGTTCTTATTGCTGGGCTTAGTCATAGCTTAAAAACTATATATAGCTCGGAAAGTACGTGAATTGCAATACAATTGCGAGAAGTAGATAGCAATATCCAAGTCCAAGTTGGAAAAAAACACAAAGTACCCCGCCAAGCAACCCTGCTACGATCAAAAACGTTTCTCATTCCCACTAGGCAATATACATGTGCTTTGCCAAAGAGACTATTTTAACGAATGGCGATTTATGCAATATTGATTTTCTCAAAACATTTTCTCAGTATTAAAATGGTAAGCGAAAAGGTAGTTAGTGCGGAATACTACTTTTGATACCATTTGGCGAGTAAAAGGAATATCTCCGACACTTTTATGCAACCCAATACAGGGAATTTCGTTTGTTGCCAGTGAATGTTCGCTGCGCTTACTGTTTCTTGATGGGATTAAACGCACGCCAACACACTCCCACCTATCAGCTTACACGGATATGTACATTCTCACCTGTCGTTTGACAGTATATTTTCTCACTTTCGCATGTGATAAAGTGATTTTATTTTGGTTTTATCTCTTTTTACGTGCCAGCTGATGGTAATTCCTTCACTCCCTGCCAATCTCTTCCATCAATAAATCACGTACTTTCAGGCCCCGCTTAGTAATCTCAACAGCAATTACTTTGCGCTGATTTCTACCCCAGTCCACTTGTTAAATGTGTTGCTGTCTGTGTCTCTTTGCCTTCTAAATCTTAGCTGTTTGTAGTGTCTTCTGGGCTTACGATCAGTATTTTTATGAACTATTTACAGGTTTGAGCATTAACTTTCTTTTATCGACTATCATCATCTGTGGCGACTTAATGTACTTTCTATACAATGCAACTCCTGTTTTCTCCGCATCAAATCTACCGATAACTATTTGATTCTGTTTTCTTTTTTTTCTTGCCTCATCTTTCCCAATTTAACTGTTTCCTTAATGCAATTAACAAGATCGTTGAGCTCATCTCTAACATTGAATCTTCTTCCTTTTTATTATCCCCAGCTTCAACACCCTATACGCAGCCTGAGCCCCATCACCCTCTCTTTTCTGTAAATGTGTTCATCAATTTTTCTAATCGTGTTAAATGTTTCACTGTGACCACATGACTGTTAAAATGACTGTTGTACAAATTTAGTTGCATCTTCCGTTTACACTAACCCATCGGTTCTTGTTTTGTACTGTTTTTTTTTTAATTATCCTTTTTGTCTCTTGGCATTTAAAGATAAACTTGAATTGTTTATCTTTAAATGCTGCCTAGTAATTTCCCATATCCTTTCCCTAAAGCCTCGCACTCATGTCTTTCCTTACATTATTTATGATACTATCATCTCTTCTGCTGAACGTTTCACTGATTTTGGCGTCACCTTTGATCGGAAGCCGGAATTCGATGTTCATGTTCTAACCATCAACAAAAGGGCTTCTTTGATTGCTAACTTCATGGTTTGCTCCTGCCACAATTTCTTTTGTACTTTTGATTATTGTAGTCGAGTATAGTGTCCTTGCTTCAAAAACCGATTAGATGCTGTTGAATCAGTTCAGCGGAGGTTTTCTCACACCATACTTTTTAAATAAAGTCTTCTGTATCTACTTTACAATGAACGTTTTTCTCTGTTAAACATACCTGTTCTCAATAAGCGCAGTTTATTTGAATGAGTCCAGGGCCAGATTTGACCTTCTTGCCGCCCCTGGGCAGTTGTGAAATTGGCACCCCACCCCCATTCCAACCCGTCCTTCTGATTCCAGGTCCAAATTTTTCGACTAAAATCAAACAAAAACGAATACAACATTTTTTTTCGTAATTGTTTTTATTTAAGCTCGGAAGTGGGACTCACAACAATATAGCTACCAAGGGCGCCAAGCGAAAATTTGAATTTTTACTGCATGATGTATAAAGTAAGATTTACTGAGCTAATTTAAGGAATTCTTTCAAAAAAATCACGCTGTGAAATGGTACTTCTTAAGTATAAAGGGCCTATGATTCAAGAAATGCATAATTGATTCAGCTTTTGCTGATTTTCTAAGATTAGAATTCTATTTTTGCATTAAAACTTGAAAGTCTTAGATAATATTGTTGTGTTTTACCGTTAAAACACCTTTCGTGGATTCGATATTCTTGACATTCGTGAAATAAAACAGTGTTCTTTTACAACACCAATTATTCTTTTATTAACACAAATAATTATAACATTAAATTCCGTACACTTTACTGATCGCACTATTATGATTTCGCGTTAAACTTTCACACTTTATCGCTTTTAATTAACCGCGCCCGGATACACTAAATTCGTTGTATCGCTTTTCACAGTAACAGCCTTTTCGCTGTATACGCTGTCTATTAACTTTCGCTACGAACTGACTGCTAGCACCTCTCGCGGCAGTATTTATAGTCGTGTCTGGTGAGATTAATTATTATTGCCTACATCTAGGCCTTTCTAGAATTGTGCCGACGGTTCTTAATCTGGCTTTGAAAAGGCTGTTGCGAATGTCTGTTACCATGTGAGTTGGGTCTGTGTCTGGGGATACTCGAAGATTCTCAAACTGTCTTTGAAAAGACTATTGGGAAGTTCCGTTACCATAGGTCTGTTCGCGTACCTGAATCTATTATAATATATTAAAACAGATTCGCAGAAAGTAGTTTTTGTACTCTTGCTGCAAGCCAAATTTTGCCGCAAAAAGAAACCAGCTGCCAAATTCTGTTACTGCTGCAGTTTGCTGAAGAACGCGAACATACCTCATGTGAGATCTGATTCATGGTTTGGGGCTCTGGAATGTTCCGCTTTTGCATTCTGGATGGCTCTATTGCGTTCTTTTATTGTTTATTGGCTTTTTATAGATTGTTTTCGGTTTTTGGCTATGTATAGATTGTTTTCATTCCTGGAACACATGATCAGACAGACACCTTAACGTTTGTCGCTCTTTCGGCCGCCGACACGTCGAAACATGTTTGTTCGTGCATGCAACAATATGAAACTTATCGAAAATATACCGCCCTTCCACTCCTCCCGAATATTTGCCGCCCTGGGCAGTTGCCCATTAATGCCCATACTTAAATCCGGCCATGGATGAGTCTTTCCTCTTCACAATCTGTCGTAGCTACTTATCTTTCTCTGTAGCATCTTTGGCCATTGAGTGGCAACACGTAAGTCTAATCAGGCCTTTCATTGTGATTGAAGTACCTCTTCCTGTATCATTCTTCCACTCTCCTGTTTTGCGGCTCTTCCGAATTCATAAGCTGACACACATTCAACTGCCATCTTCAAAAATCAAGTACGTATTAAATCATGAAATATTTGTTTCTAATTAATTTTATTTCTTTTGTTTTTGTTCTTCATGGATTTTATGTTTAACTGATTAGATAAGTAATTTTATTTGACAGACCAATTTTTCGTTTAGAAGCTAAATATACTTCACTTTCATGGCAGATATCAATATGTTGACGGTCTGCTAGGCACTGAGATCAAACTGATAAATATCGCAGGAAGAGGACAGATAACCTTCGAAATATCGGTGTTTGTCAAAAATTGGCCCGTCTAATGAAATCTTTATGACGCACACTTTGTAATGTATTTTGCATTCGACTGGTTACTTTTTGGACTTCTTTTTTAGTCTTTATTTGCCTTTTACTGATTTATCCTTGATCTTTAATAATTTTGATTTTTCATCCTGAAGTTTTAGTTAGCACACACTAGGCGCAGTTTTTTCTCTCTCTGCAAAATATTACGTAAATCCAAAATTTGACGTTGCTAGGGCGTTATTTTGACGTTTCACTATTTGTTAAATGATCATAGATATTAATTAATTTGAATTTTTGAACAATAATAGCTTGCTGTATTGTTAAACTGGAGAATATAAAGGATTTTATGTTTTATTCAAAGTAAACCTTGTTTTTAATCATGATTCCTACGCTGGGGTACATATAGTTTTGAAGGACAGAGGTAAAGCAAGTAAGTCGTGTAAAAGCAAGTAAATCGTGTAGCATATTTAGATTCCCCGAAATTCAACACATGTTAGTAGGTATAGAATACCAGTTCTGGCGAAGGACAAGGAGCAATAGACAGGGAGCACGATTCCGTCATGCGCATATGAATAGAATTCAACTTCAAATATTAAAGCGACCTTTGACCTTGCCGAAACGATGATCTTTGAACTGATAAACAGCTCAACAGGGTTGTTGAAAAGCTCAACTGGGTTTTTTATCAGCTCAACTGGGTTGTTTAGCAGCTTAGCTTCAAAGATCATCGTTTGCCAAGGTCAAAGGTCGCTTTAATATTTGAAGCTGAATTCTATTCATAAGGGCATGACTTCATCGTGCTCCCTGTCTATTGCTCCTTCGTTCGCCAGAATTGGTATTCTATACCTACTCATGTTCTGCTAAATTCACAATTTCAATTAGCTATTTATGGGTGATACTTAAAACTCCATTCTACATTCACCATCAAACCGTGAATACTCCCGGGCAGATTTTTGGAGCATTTTCTTCTTATTTTTTCTTTTTCTTGGTTTCAACCAACACGTCTGTTTTCTTCAGCAGGCTTTATACGTACTGATTTCTAGCCTATTCTCCTTATCTTAAATCGATACCAATAATGAAGCGCACAGATAATACAACTTAGTAGATACTAAGCTCTTACCCCAAAAATAACCAAGCGAATAAAAGAATACTAATTCTAAGCTGTCATTCAGAAAAAAAAAATAAATTGAATGTTTAAAAACAAAACACAAATCCAAATCAATGGTTAATTTTCAACGGAAAAGATATGGATCACGTGATTTGTTAAAAAGATGTGTTGAATTGTTATCTTTTCAGAGTCCCAATACAATTTTGCATGCTTGAAATTTAAAAGATAGCTACTACTTAATTAGCAATGTATAACTGATAAAAAATAGAGTGTAGTGCAACAATGCTAAATTGCAAAGCCATTAGAATTTGCATACTATATAAACGAGGAGTTTTGGTTGAGGCCTTCAATTCATCGTCAATCTGTACAAGTACTGTATAGGTTGCGGTCAGGAATTTTACAACACCAGAATGATGATGTTCGTTGTGCTGGGAATCCTTGCAGTTGCAGGGCATTCGCTTGCTATGGAGGGTCGTTGCTCGCAGTCAATTACCACCGCAAGCGGACGCAAAGCTCCAGGTAAATTGTTTTTTCAATACAACGTTGCGAAAATGTTAGCAATGTGATAAATTTTCAGGTGGCTTTTGCGCTGGAGACTTGATTTTTGAGGATAACTTTGATTTTTTGGACTCAAGCAAATGGGCTCATGAAGTCACTCTGGCTGGTGGTGGCGTAAGTTATAATGACTCGCAACTATTCCATTCTTCAACTGCAACGCTTTTATCATTTCAGAACTGGGAGTTCCAATGGTACGTCAACGACCGCACCAACTCATACACCCAAAACGGTGTCCTCCACATCAAGCCAACCCTCACGTCCGACATTTACGGCGAAGGTTTCTTGACATCGGGCCACCTCCAGCTTGGAGCTGAATGTACCAACTCTGATGATTGGGGATGTGACCGTACAGGTACACAACAGGACGTTTTGAACCCAATCCGTAGTGCTCGTATTCGCACCGTTGACTCTTTCAGCTTCAAATACGGTCGTGTTGAAGTCAGGGCAAAACTACCAGCTGGAGACTGGCTATGGCCCGCTATTTGGCTGCTTCCAACTCAATGGAAATACGGCGGTTGGCCAAGATCTGGTGAAATCGATATAATGGAGTCCCGCGGGAATCGCAACTTTGTTGCCGGAGGTGTCAACATCGGTTCAGAACAAATCGGTTCCACTCTTCACTTTGGTCCAGATCCTTCAGCCAATGGATGGAGTACAGCTCACTACGAAAGAAACACTGCTGCTGGCCGCGGCTATAATCAGGACTTCCATCGCTTCCAGCTGGAATGGACACCTGACCATCTGACATTCAAGGTTGATGATATTGAATTGGGTACTGTGTGGGTCGGTAGTGGATTCTACGATCGCGGAGGTTTCGGAGGATATGCTGCATGGGCTGGTAATCCATGGGCTGGTTCTGGGCGTGATGCACCATTCGATCAACAGGTGCGTCACTTTCTTTTATATACAAGCTAGCATTTTCGATATAATGTGAACATGATATATTATTATAATTTCAGTTCCATTTGATCATGAATTTGGCTGTTGGCGGCGCAAACCAATACTTCCCAGATGGTGTTTATAATCCAGGTGGTAAACCATGGAGTAACACTGCTCCACATGCTTATACTGACTTTTGGAATGGTCGTAACCAATGGTTACCTACTTGGAACTACAACCAGAATGAAGACTCACATTTCCAAGTTGATTATGTTCGTGTCTGGGCTCTTTAAATAAATGCAATGAAATAATTTATTCAAGTGAGTGTTATTTGGGGTTCTCTGGCGATAAAGAATAGTGGCTACATTTGGTTGCAATTGTGGAAATCTTAGCACCTAAACATAGGAAAGATAAGTAAGTAAATAGTCAATCTGTTTTTTTCTCTTATTAGCCATTTCTACTCGTTTTTGCACGGTGGTGCAATTAATCTTGATTGGAGATAGGGTATCGATGTCTTGGCCAGATTAAATCCTCGGTGGAAGAGAAAGAAACTGAGTGGTAGACAGTAATGTCCTCCAGGCTTGGAGGTTGGAGCGGTGGATTGAAAATCCATCTTCTGCAAAATTTAAACAGTTTGGGAACTTATGGAGATAAAATACGGATAAGGTTGAACCAACAAAAAGGACCCTACAAACTAAACACGGACTATGCATTTGGATCCTGGAATATCAGATCAATCACTGTGAAAGCACTATTATAACAGACCAGAAAGAACAAACTGAACTTGCTGACAACCCAGGAAATGAAGTGGATTGGCAGCGAGGTATCAGATATGAAATCGCACACAATATTCAAAAGTGGGAGGCCTTCATGAAGCCGAGTATTTAGAATGCCATTCACTGCGGAAAAGGAATTCGAACTATACGTGATGGACTTTAAAGCAATAAACACACGGTTGTGTGGGATCCACTTCAAAGCCACCCGCCAGAAAAAAAAGTTGAGGAAATGCAAGAAGATTTTTTTCAAAACACTTCGATTCATTGGTCTCCAATGACGTTCAAATAATGCTCGGTGACTTCAATACTAAGGTCGAAATAAAGGATTATATCGGGGAACAATTGGAGGGCACTGCTTTCACGATGACACTAATGACAACAGCCAATGCCTGATAAAGTTTGCGTATAGTGGAGACATAGTCATAAGTTTAACATGCTTTCCATTTCGATGCATCTACAAAAGAACGTGCATATCACTAGATGACAATACATATTTCAATCAAATTAACTAAGTCCTTACTCAGCGAAGATGATGTCCGTACATTTCGAGAAGTGAATTGTGAATTGTGAAAGGATTCGTTTGAATGAATGTCAGGATGTGATAAAAAATAGTGTTAGGATCTGATAGATAGTTTTTGGAAAAGAATACCCGAACAAAGAGAGATCAATATGAAAACCACCGAGGAGTAGCAAATAAAATCATTAGATGTAAGAAACGGAAATAATATGTCGAGCGATTTAAAAGTATATATTAAACTTAACGAGTATGTAGTAAACTAGCATATAAAGTAGTGAAAAGTGTCAAACGTAGATACCGGCCTAAGGGGATTATCTGTAAAAACGATAGCCAGAATAAGGAGAAATGGACTCGCTTTTTTACAGAGTACATGACTCAATAACGTCAGAGCCAATATACGTCTCTGATAAGATTCTAATAGTCCCTCCAAAGCTGGAAAATTCACATTTTCAATAAGACGCCGCAACAATAATAGTGCCATACATTGACAAAATTCCGGCTGAATTAATCAAATGCGGTGAGAGCTGCATTACGAGAGCCACTAAAAAAATGATCCAGCACATCTGAGATCAAGAGCAAAAACTGCAGGATTGATGGAAAATTAATCATGTAGCTGATCCTTCAAAAGAAGTTAACTGCGGTGTGAAGTCGACAGACGAAATTGACGAAACTATTTGAAAATTGAATTCAAATTTACGCTGACATTCTCATTGGAGAGTACCTAGTAGACTTTAGGTCTGGACGATCAGCGACTTATCAACTTTTCATAGTCAAAAAAGTGATCAAGTAATGCTGCAATGTTAACATCGACGTCTATCTATTTTCGGAGACTTTAAACAAGCATATGACAGTATTGACCAAAACTTTCTGTATACAGGCTTTGGCATTCCAGCAAAACTAGTCCAACTGATCAAAGTGACGATGACATCACAAGCAAGAATCAACAACTATCAGACTGGCGCCTTTGACACATATTGCGGACTAAAGCAAGGCGATGGACTGGTCCCTCTGATCAACTTGGCCCTTCAGTACGTGATAAGAGGTTCATTTTTATGTAAATTCATCCAAGGAGTAGCCTACGCGGATGGTTTTAATATCTTGTCACAGTGTTCCAAATCCGACAAAGGACTCTTGCTGAAATTTGACGAATAAGCCTGAAAGCTAGTCTGACTGAAACGAAAATCATGACGCAAATAAGAAAGAGAACACCCAATAAGCAAAATGTGGCTCTTAACGAATATAGTTTGAAAAATGTGTACGGTATTATATAGTTAAGTGCAAAATTGATAACAAAATGAAATGATACTGACGAAATTCAACGAAGAATACAGAATACAGCTCACTAACAAAAATTTCTACTCCGTTCTGCCGGTACTGGAGACCACTTGGATGCATATGATAACAAAGCTCAAAGTTTATATGCCACTAATAAGACCTGAGTTGTGCTTCGGATTTGAAGTATAGACTCTCAAGCAAGCAAACCGAAACATTTTGAACGATCTCGAAGGGTCCTTAGGTGAATAATTGGAACAAAACGGGAGAGCAGGCAATAGCGAATAAGGCACAACCACGAACTGTACGAAATAATTGACGATCCATAGGCCGTCACAATCATCAGACTGCAGACTGCAGACTGCAATGGGCTGGTCATGTGCAGCAAATGGACGAGCAACGAGTACCTAAAAAGGTGTTCGAAGAAAAAGATTAGATTCGAAGGCTACTGAGAAAGTCGCGGAGAAAATCGTCCAACTCTGTCGATACTGCGACAATAACTGCGCTGCTAGGATTTCGTAACTGGAGGACGCGGTCGGTGGACCGAGACAATTGGAGACAATAGTAGTTCGGAATGGGCAGTCATTAACGACGATGAAAATCTTAGGTGAAGTAATCATGGAAATGAATGCGCAGTTATCGTATGTAAGAAAAGTTTGCAGCAATTCAATGAAGCCAGTAATAACAAAAAATTTTTGAAATGAACCTAGTATTTAACTAAAAAGTCTTTTTAATTAAAATAAAAAGGTCATTTTAGACTTCTGTTTGCACTTTACACATTTTGAGGAAAAGAGAGCCATGAAAGCTCCATAACGCACAGTGAAACCAATACAATTAACTATTGTATACAAGGGCCGATTTACCGTATTAGCCGTCCTAGGCTTGAAAAAAATTACCGCCCGTGCTCTGCATGTAAAATTACAGCCACAGTAAAAAGAACCTGAAAAGATCTAAAAGAACCCACAAAATACCTAAAAAGAATCTATAAAATAAGGAAACGATCTATAAAGAACGTAAGAAGTACCTAAAAGGACCTGAAGGAAAACAGTACCCAAAAATCTTATAAAAGCCGCCTTAAGGATGAAAAAAATTGCAGCCATTTTCGAAACTTTCCACGCGCAAAAATTTGAAGCCCTAAGCTCCAGCTTACTCACCTTAGTGGTAAATCCACCCCTGATTATACAACAAAGGTTGTCAGCACAGACTATATTGCAAACTTAATAATATCGTCTTGAGACTGTAAATCAAACAAGATTTGAAGTGCTGGGCAATTTGAAATCACCAAGGAAAATCCCCGTAAATTTATAATGATTGGAGAAAAGCATTTCAAATTAGCGCCAAAATTATAGTTTCGATATAAAGTTACTAGTAGTAGAATCAACAGAGAATTCTTCGCTAAACTTTTGGCATAAGTCTCAAAATCAAACGATGAAACTAAATTTTCTAGCAATATAACTTTGATTACATTGATGATGACATATGCTACCCTCCACAAAACTACCATATCTGAAAGTCAGTGAACGGATAAATAAGAGACTACATCGCTATTTCAACTGAAAAATTATAACTTCCTTGGGAAAAGATTTATTTAATCAATTTCATGCAATCAAATCCGTTTACACAGCCCAGACACGAACATAATCAACTTGCAGATGCGATTCAGTATTTCCAGCAACATAGTAGTTCCATGTATTCAACCATTGGTTACGACCATTCCAGAAGTCAGTCATAGCACGTGGTGATGTATTAGACCATGGCTTACCGCCGGGATTGGAGGCACCATCTGGGAAGAAGTTAGTACCACCAACAGCCAAATTCATGATAATATGAAACTCTTGATCGAATGGAGCATCACGACCTGCACCGGCCCATGGGTTACCAAACCAAGGGGCGTATCCTCCAAAACCTCCACGATCATAGAATCCACTGCCAACCCAGACAACACCCATTTCAACATTATCAACGCTGAACTTTAGATAGTCGGGAGTCCATTCCATTTGGTAGTTGTGGAAATCTAAGTGATATCCGCGACCAGAGCCCGAGTTCCTATTGTAATGAGCTGTTGGCCAGCCGTTTGCTTCTGGATCTGGGCCAAAGTGAAGGGTTGAGCCAACTTGTTCGGGTCCAATAACAGTGCCACCAGACACCAAGTTACGGTTACCACGGGATTCCATGATGTCGATTTCACCGGATCTTGGCCAACCGCCATATTTCCATTGGGTGGGAAGCATCCAAATAGCCGGCCACAGCCAATCTCCAGCTGGAATCTTAGCGCGGACCTCAACACGGCCGTATTTGAAGCTGAAGGAATCAACAGTACGAATGCGAGCACTACGTGCTGGGTTCAAAATATTCTCTGGTGTACCAGTACGATCGCAGCCATACCATTCGGCATTGGTGCATTCAGCTCCAAGCTGGATGCGGCCGGATGACAAGAAACCTTCACCGTAGATGTCGGAGGTGAGAGTTGGCTTGATGTGGAGGACACCATTTTGAGTGTATGAGTTGGTTCGGTCGTTGACATACCATTGGAACTCCCAGTTCTAGAAACGTCCAAAGCTAAGTCAGACACAATTTTAAGAATCCCAACATGATAACTTACACCGCCTCCTCCAAGTGTGATCTCATGTTGCCATTTATTAAGATCCAAGAAATTAAAGTTGTCCTCGAAAATCAAATCTCCGGCACAGAAACTACCTGCAAAATTAAAGAACATGCAAAATAAGGAACGAACTCTATACGTGGATTCAGCATTTGAAGAAACTTTGGGCTTTTTATCCTGGATGAATATCTCTTACCTGGAGCAACTCTTCCACTAGCGGTAGTGACTGCACGTGTGCAGCGTTGCTCGTCCGCGTAAGAGCAACTAGCTAGCGCTAGGACACTAAAAATGACGAATATTTTCATTTTGGTGTAAAATACTTCCCAATCACGATCCAAACACAGCTTGTGTAGATCGTCGATTGATTGCAGTTTCGCAGTCAAGTTGGCCGATTTATATGAAACCCAGATGTCCTATCGCATCATTCCGGATTACTGTTGTCATGATATTTTGTCTTTATCAGTACAACTCTGCAACCATTATCGTCGGAACGTGTGAATGATGTGTTGAAGATTTTGAATTCGCATTAACTTGTCACATCTGATTTATGTTACGAAATGCGTTGCGATAATTTTTTCTCCCTTTTTGCTATCTGGTACTTAAGCATCGATTGATTAAATTAGTTTAATCTGATTCAATTTTTTCTAGCGTTCCAAACCAAATACTTTTATTTAAATCCCATGTTTCTCTTTAACAGTTAGATTTTCTTCAATTTCTTGATAAAAGCCATAAATTTTTTATAGCATTATTTTAATAAATTTAGTGAGTACTGAGCCAAACACTCAAGTGCAAAAATCTAACCGTCATTTGACAATAAAAATTCCATGAATTTGATTCCGTTTGAATTCTAAAATTTCTGAAGAGAAAAATATCAATTATTGAATAGAATTAAATAGAATCTAGTAGCCATCAAAAGCTATCAATACTCTCACAAAATATTTCTTACATTTTAATGCAAACAGAGAGCTCTGTAAACGTAATCCTGTCGATATTAAAAAACCCCTTATCAATTTGTCCAACATCTCGAAATATAATCATTTGTAATTTTTCACTTCCTTCTCCACGTAAGATGACCTCCGCATAGTGGTATGTTGATGAAAATCTCGAGAGTTTCGTTTGAATATTCTTTAATAATATTTCAAGTAAGATCGGCTGGAGATTTTTCTGACAGGCAGCACGGCTGGGAGGAAGGGCATTCAACAATCGATGTCATCTCTGTTACTGTTCTGTTACCTCGGGTTTGGCACAGGGCTTGATCTTAGGACCTGACCTCTGGAACATCATGTATGATTATCTGATTTTATCCAACTTAGACTTAACCAAGTCATGAAGATGGTGCAGCGGTAGATGATACAGCACGGTCTTCAGCTGGCGGTCTCTTAGTGTGGTCTCATACTCATAAGACATTCGACTCCGTTAAGGTCCAGATCAACAAGTCGGTCTGGTATCTGGGAGTGACCCTGGAAACAAGATATAGGGGTAATAGAGTTAGTAGTCGTCAATTCGCTGAGTAGGCTGCTCGTCGGGGCACCAAATGAAACGAGACGGAGGCTGCTAATGGCAATGACAAATTCCATGTTGCTATATGGGTTGGAAATTTCGGGAGATGAGCTCCGAACTAAGAAATTCCGAAAGTGCATTGCCAGCGTCCAGCGCAGTGATGTCCTGCGTATTGCCTGTAGCTACCACACGGTCTCAGAAGAGGCCGTCATGGGGGTATTGGGAGCAATTCCGATAGATCTACTAGCGCGAGAACACAAGGAAGGGTCCCTCTCTCACTCAGAGTGGGACAGAACTTAGGCTCTGACGCTGATGCCGATGAAAATCTCGAGAGTTTCTTTTGATTATTCTTTTCAGATTGTATTTCCAAAAAACGGCATTTGATCCTGACTCGATACATTGTAAAGATCGTTTGAAGCAGATCAAGATGAGATGTCCGAAATTGATGGCTTTGCTTCGTAGCAATAGGCGTGTTTTTTTGCTCCCCTTATCCATAACAGAACAATGCAGACGCAATGGAAGCAACAACTCCTGTTATGGAAAGGGGCAGTTGTTGTTGTTTCCAATGCATCTGCATTGTTCTGTTATAGATAGGGGAGCAAAAAAACACGCCTATTACATCAAAGCACCATCAAGCCGACGAAAAGTCAAATCAGAACGTGACTTCGTCAACTGTTATACAGGAAAGCAGTGACAAGGCGTAGATAACTGCATTCGGTCAGGCTCGACTTATCTGACATCACATTCTGTTATCACAAGCTGAAGGCGAAGGCAGAGACGTAAATTCGGAAAGGCCCTCAATATTGCTGAACAAAAGCGAAGTGCTAGTGGTATAGAAAGCGTACTACATACTATGAGAGTAGGTTAATGAAACATAATGAGTTCAGAGACTCAGCATAAGTATAAAAAGCAAGTTTTTTTTCTATTGAGCTATTAGTTTGTCAACTCAATCTGGAAGAAAGATTAAAATATGGATAAAATCGAGTACAGTGCTGTTATAAGCTTCGCTGCCAAACATGGAAATTTGATTAAAACCATAATCAAAGA
This sequence comes from Nemotelus nigrinus, assembly GCA_947369275.1. NCBI lineage: Eukaryota > Metazoa > Arthropoda > Insecta > Diptera > Stratiomyidae > Nemotelus > Nemotelus nigrinus. Next base: position 169,133,424 of record OX376373.1, read on the forward strand.
GATGGCATCCTTTTACGGGGACTTTTGTTCAGGTAAAACTACGAATAACTAATGCCATAGTGTTTTTAAATACGGAAGGTACTCACTTGAAGACGACTGACGACATGGACGGACAATCGAAGTCCGAAATTTTTTAAAATTTCAAAAATATTGGAAAATGCAGGACTAAAGAAAAAACAGCTCGCAAAAATTTTTGGAATATCATATTCAACCATTTTAAACATTTTTCATGATCATCTCAGCATTACTAAGATCAGCGCAAGGTGAGTGCCGAGAATGTTCAAGGCCCCTCAAATACAACAGTATGCGTGGAATGCTGTCGTGCGTTTGACTTGGATTCATCATAATGAGCCAGAGTCCAAACAAGACTCTATGCAAGGCGTCTGTATAACCGAAGAATAACCACTTCAATACCAAAGCGGTTGAAAGAAGCCATCAAAGAAAATAAAGAGGAAAATTAACCAAAGGTGTCCTCCACAACAACGAACCTGTTCACAAGAGCCGTAAGTTGGCTGCCCTGCATAAGGTGGGCTTCGATACTTTAGATCATCCACGTTACAGCACTAACCTGACTCCCAACGATTATTATCTTTTCCCAAAATTGAAAAATGAACTTTGCGGGAAGAAGTTTTCCAACGATGAAGACGTGGAGGATGCAGTACAAAACATTTTTTTTAGAAGGTATACATAAACTAATTGAAAGATAACAAAATGCAATTGAATAGCTGACGAATATATTGGAACAAGAAAATAAAAATTAAATTTTTATTTGCACTTCTTACCCACCATTTCGCAAACTTAATTCCCCTCGTATCAATCGATTTACAAGCGCATGAAATCACAGTATGCTAACTTTCAAACCTACAATCATACTAATGTCAAAATATATTTAGAACATTTCGAAAGTATTTAAGTCTGTGAAATTTTTGCGTTCTTCTATTTAAATTTATTATATTCAAAGATATATATTTTTAAACAAAAATTGTTTGCAAACAGTTACATAAGCCTACACTCAATACGAATCAGAATGGATCCTCATGGTGTACCGCGAAAAATTAATCGTCATGTTTTCAAGGCGGTTCATTTTTATACGGGCCAACGAAATGGTTCAAGTTTTCCAGAAATCTATAATTTTGTCAAACTGTGCAATAAAAATCTATCACCAGTAATGAATTTAAAAGATACCGTACGAAAATCATTGAATACGTTTAGCCAATTTGGTATTGTACAAAAAGATCATCAGCAACGTTTTCGACTTCATTCCAGAATTCGAACGACTAAGTTGGAGAAGGTATGTAAGTTAGTAAGTGATTATATGGTGTATGAATGATTTGATTTATTTTCAAACAGAAATCGAAGAAGAAACAGCTAAAAGAGCACGGGGTAAGTGTTGATACAAAATGTGCTTCAAGCATTTTAGTCAAATTGTTTGCATAGTAAGACTGCGACTTATGAGAAAAAAGTGTTCTGGTTTTGTTTATAACTATTGAATTTATTTAGTATTATTGATTTATCTTCGACAATTTGCAACAAGAAATATTAAACGATAGGTTTATGCCTCATTCACTGCCAAATTTTTCATAATATGCGCATTCTGCCCGTGGTTTTCGGATTTTTAGTTATTTCGTTCAGTAAATTATCAGGTTTGAGATTTAAATAGTGTATCGAGTAAAAATGATTAAGAATGAGAGTTCTTATAAAGCCTTAGTAGTTGATAAAGTGTGCGGTCCCTGATTCAAACCCAGCCATGTACAATGAGTGATGATCATATACCAGGCTTGGAAGTTAATCTTGCTGTGTATGTATGTATTTGAGTTAAACAAGATGCAGTTAATTGGGTCGTCGAACGTATACTTTGATTCTGATTAAAGTTCTTCCCAATTCAAATCACCAGATCAGAAGCGACTTGTAATGATACAGTGACACTTTTTTTTCCTCTCTGCAGGGATAGTTTATCCTCTTAATAATTGTCTGCAGTAAGAAGTCTCTTTAAACCTCTTAACTACGCTTTGTAGTTTAAAACAAGTTATTATTTATTAAAATACTATGAATGCACTTAATTGATGGCCATTAAAAATGATAAATTACGCGAGTTAGTTATTAAACACTTTCAAAGTGGGAAAACTCAAAAACAAATAGCTGAAATTGTTGATTTAAGTTCATCTACGGTTCAGTATATTATTCAGCGTTTTGTTCGAGAAAATCGTGCCCACAACATAGGAAGAAAGGCTCCAAACAAAATTTTTACTGAACACGATGAGAGGTGGATTTTGAGAAAAGTTAAAACAGATCCCCTGTTTAGTGCTCCAGCTGTGGCCAAGGATGTTGAAATGTTTCTTGGCAAAAAATGTCATCCAGAAACTATACGCAGAGTACTTAGAGATGCTAATTTTCATGGGCGAACAGGAAGGAGCAAGCCGTTTATTAATATTTTATTTATTAAAAAGTCCGCATACAGTTCGCTAAAGATCATGAGAACAAAGACATTTCTTTCTGGAACACAGTAATTTTTGCTGATGAGAGTAAATTTAATATTTCTGCATCAGGTGGTAAGGCATATGTGTGGCGTCAAACAAATACTGAGCTTCAAACAAAAAATTTACGTGGTGTAGTAAAACATGGAGGCGCGGACATGTAATGGCTTGGGGGTGTATGTCGTCAGCAGGTGTCGGTAAATTGGAATTCATAAAATCTACTATGACTAAAGAGGTAAACTTAGATCTGCTGCAGCGAAATTTACTACAAAGTGCTGAAGACTTAGGCATACGTGATACATTCCGCTTCTACCAAGATATATCCGGTATAGTGCAATCTTGGCTAATTTGAAATTGCTCACACGTCATCCAAACACCCGCTCAATCCCCAGATTTATATTTGATTGAAAATTTGTGGCATTTGCTAGAAAAGTTTTGATCACACAAAATAAGCTGTGAGCCACTGTACCACTAGATAACTTGAGTTACCCATATTTACAAAATTTAATAAATATAACAACCTTAATAGTAAGACGAACCTGTACTGATGCGATTTTCTTGTTCAGTATACTTAATAATCAATTAGATGCATCCGAAATTTAACAATCGCTTTCTCTAAGAGTTCCATCAAGAACTACACGGTTTAAAGACATATTTGCTATGAATACAAGTAAAATGAATTATATACGTAATTCTCCTATCGAAAGATTAAAGCGAATCGGGAACGAACTTTGGAATCAGTTTTATTTCTTCAGTATAGATACGACCACATTTAAAAGAATCGTTTCTGTCTACCTCCAAACTGCGGAATCAATTTGATTAAATAGAATCACACTCAGTGCAGCACTTATTTAAATTTATTTAAGACAACTTTTCATTCTTGAAACTTTTATGCTTTGTAAATTTTCTTTCTTTTTATGCTATTTTAATTTTGATACTATTGAAAAAAAAATTATAATAGGACTTGAATGAATTAAATTAAATGATAAACAGAAATGAATACATTTATGCATATTAATTGAGTTTCATTCTCTTTCCAGCCCCAAGAGAGCAATCAAACTGCTGAAGCTACTTCGAAAAGAAGAAAACGAAAAGGCAGCGATAGTTCACTTGACAGTGAAAACCAAGGCAATGCATCCAAACGTATGCGTGGTGGTCAGAAGAAAACTGTGTCGGAAAGAAAAGGCAAAAAAGCTGATTTGCCTCGAGCTAGACGACATGGAACAGGTGGTGGTGGTTCAGATATGCCATCGAATAACACAGCTCTAAATACAAATACTTCAAAGGCCGAATTTTCGGAAAATTTAGATCTTCGTGAGTTTATGATATAATATTTACTAATACAGTTTTTTTTAGTAAATCAGTACTACCATGTGCGGTCAGTGGTTCAAATCAGAGTATGAACATTGAGTCATGATCGCACGCTAATTATTGATTTCACTTAGCTGCGGTTTGATATAGTTAGGAGCAAGTTCGGTCGTGATTCGAACTATTCTTACATTCGTTCGTATTTGGGGAGCATCTTTTCAATTTCATTTTCAAAGGCCTCCGCAAGTTTTATAGTGGGCTAGCTTTGTTTTTCGAACTGATTATTTAGTATGCATACACTTCCAGAAAATTAGCAGTGTCCCTTTAAAACCCATTTATTTTTGTAATTTTGTGGCATTTTCACTATTTGTTTTCGATTAAAATTTTTAACATTGTTTTCTGAACATTAATTCTTTCATATTCCAGAAAAAGATACGCAAAGAGCAAATTCTACCGAATCGATTGATTCAGTTGAAACTTTCGATGTGAATTCAGAAGCTGAAACAATGCAATCTAATGAAAACAATGCAGATGATCCAGAAAACACTAATGATGTTTCTGAGAATGTTTCTGGAAATCGAAATGATGATAATCTAATGAAAAATGATAATGACGATAACAGCTAAAAATTTGATCGAATTTTATATTTATTTATTCTGTACACTTAATTTTCAATGTGACTTTGTACGGTATTCTTTGTTTAAGATATATGTTCGATATTTGTCCGTGAATGAAAACGTATGATAGTTAAAATAAGCTCATATATTGCTGTAAGCTTATGAGATATGAAAGAACAAAATTAAGTGAGAAATAAAATTATTTTTTTATTATATCTTGTGTAGTTGATTGGATTGGATGTTTCAATTATGAATTAGTTAATTTTCTATTACTAATTTACTGACTTTAATTTTCTATTATTCTATTACTTGACAATTATTATTTAAATTTCTATTACTGGATAACAGCAGAAGAGTTAGAATCTTCAGGGTTCCCGGTCACAAGGGCATTGATTGAAATGAGAGGGCGGATGCGTTAGGCAAGCATGGGGCTAGTCTTTCTCCGTCAGGATCGGTAGACATCCCAACTCCTATACAAACGATGAAGTACTCAATCGACTCCAAAATGATGCAAGGTGCGACGTGCAGATGAGGTGCAACACAGACCTGCAGGGTAACCAAAATCATGTGGGGGTCATACAATTTCGCAGTGACTAAATACCTCCTCGAATCAACGCGGACTGACTGCAAACGGCTGGTTGGCATCATTACTGGCCATTGTTTTGTAGCAGGACATGTTATGAAAATGGGAATCCTAACTAGCGCCACCTGTAGGATGTGTCAAGAGCCGGGCGTATCAGAAACAATCCAGCATCTTCTGTGCCACTGCCCGCCACTGGGGAAAATCAGACTGCGCTGCTTCGGTGAGCCCTAGCTGGTGAATCTTTCGCACTTCGCCGCGCCGTAAAACTTATAGGGACATCTGCTCGCTACTCTCTTTTCGGAAATAAACTGTATGGCTGCATCATGTATGGGATATTCCGCGAAGGACAAGATAACAACATTGTTTTGTAACATATCATGGCCCTAGGAGTATGAAAAAGCAAGATAATATCATGGTATACTTCTGTAAACGCTCATTCTTGACATTATAGGGGCTCAGCCCGCTGCAGATTATCCCCGAATAATCAGTTTTTTACCAATCCTGTGATGACTGCATATCGCCAAAGGGACATGACACGTCTCGAAACCAATCTCCGTCTCCGAAACCGGAGCACACTTATCCATCTATCCTGGAGTGTGGTAGATAAGTTTGTTTTTTTATGGGCCTCTTAAATATAGAAAAACAAACTTAAAACATTCCAAGTCGTTATCAAAATCGGATAATATCAACATGCCGTCGAGAAAGAGGATGCTGTTAGTAACAAATATTTAGTTCAATATATCTCAAAAACGGTTATGGTTACAAGAAAAAGTTGTTTAATATTTTTTATTGGAAATTTTTTGAGCTACAAATTTGTCATGCATTATTTTTCTGAAGACGTTACCGTTACTGAGATATTTAGGCAAGGTCACTTTTGGTAACCTTTGACCCCGTATAAAAAATAACGCAGCACTCGGATCGATGGGGACTTTTGACATTTTGTTCAACATGCCAGTACCAAGGTTCACACCAAAATTCAGCTTTCCTTTAATTTTTCCGAAGCAACATGTTTAATTTCTCCGGACTATTCTGGCACTTTTCTCGGTGTCGTATCCAATTTCGAAGACTTCGGCGTAATTTTCGACATTAAACTCTTATTCCACCGACACATCTTGCATATAACTATCTGTGTATATAACCACCAAAACGTCCAAACTCTTATGTATATACTTAGGTCCTCTAAGTATTTTAAAAACATGTAGATCTGTTCATATTTGTACCCATCCTGGATTGCCCGCTAAAAGACTGTCATGACCGAAGCGGAGAAGTTCGAGAGAAGAATCCTCCGCTTCTGCACTGCCAGGTTCTACAACCCAGTAACTAAGAAGTGGCCGAAGAACCTGCTCCTGTATCAGGAGTCGGGATTGAAGCCACTTAAGGACAGAGTTGTGGAACTGACGACATGATTCTACAGACAAACAGACGGACATGAGAAGGGACTGATTCGGTCAATAGGGCGTAGAGGTATTTCTAATGAGCCATTTGTGCGCCCCGCGAAGATAGCAGTGCAGCAGCGGCTCACGGATGCGCTTTTCGACTAGATAGGCCACCCGACAAACAGAAGGAGTCAGATTTAAAACCTAGGTCAAATTAAGCTAAGTTCGTTATAATTAGGTATAAGTTAGATCGAACTTTTAATGTAAGGTCGTTTTTAAGAAAATCTTTGCCAGGGTCATCCCAACTGTTGTACAGGCTGGAAAATACCATTAGTGTGTAGGGAAAAAAAATAATTGTGCCGAGAAAATATATAAAAAAAAAACCAATCAGAGCCAGCAGGCTGAAATAATATAGCCGCTAGATTTTAAGTTTTCTTGCTATTTAAACTATAAGTTAGGCCAAAATGTACGTTTAATTTAAAATAAAAATATTTTCAATTCAATTTATTTCTTCATATTTGTTTTTTTTTCCTCTTTCCGTAGTATCGTCGAACACTATTGCCAAATATGGTGCCCTCATTTTAAATAATTAATTGAAGCAGCTGAATATGTACATACAATGGAGGTTCACCCACGAAATGTTGTTTTAGAGATTGAAAAAATAAACAAATAAACAATGAAGATTTTTCAAAGTATTTTAATATATTTAGGCTCAAGGAAGATAAGCTACAGATAATCTTCTATTTACAAATTTATAATAAATCCAGATTCAAACAAATTGTTATCAATCGAATTCTAGTCGCAACATGAAAGATTGCAGCAATGCAGTTAGATTTTCCCATATGAGATGCTCAAATTCTACAGCAACCAAACAATAATTGAAACAAGCACGAAATAGCACGAGTAGCAGTCATGGAGTAAAGAATGTTCTCTATCTTAATGCTTGAGTGCTTTCAGACTGGTTACAGAAAGTAATAAGGAGGCTTCGTCAAATCACCGAAATATGTCAATTCCTATTTATATCTCTTGGCACTAATATCTAGATTTACTTATACTTTTAATAGATATAAATTGTTTGTGAGCTATTTTTCAAATTTCTCCATCAATTTCAAAACGTCGCTGCAAATCAACTAGTATGGATCCGTCTGGGGTTCCACAAAAGATCAATAGACACGTCTTCAAAGCTATCGGACACTATATGCATCAGAAAAATGGATCAACTTTTACTCAAATACTAAACTACGTGAAATTGTGCAATCGAAACTTGAAACCAGTAACAAATCTACGCGAATATGTTCGAAGGTCCTTGGAGAATTTTCAGCGTGCGGGAGTTATTCACAAAGATGATACCAATCATTTTCGTATTCGTTGCCCGATAATAGTATCAGAAATGGGAAAGATGTCAGCAGTGAGTAGTGATTTGTCGCAGTGCTAATTTTATTTCAGTTTTTCATTCAATCTTTTGCTTTCGATAAGAATAAGGACAGCACTCAGCCGTATTTGCCATCAAAGTCTAGAAAACGAAAATACAGTGATTCTTCGTTTGAAAATGAAAGTGAGCCAACTACTTCTAAACGTTTTCGAAGCAGAAAGAAAACGATGACCGATCGGAAAGGTGCTAAAGTTGACTTGCCACGTGCCCGAAAGAGTCGAAGCAAACCTGAACCGAAGGGAAAGGCCCGAGTTCCAACTAAAATTGATCTACGTAAGTGCAGTTAAAAACAGTTATATGCCTCAAAGATTGAGGCAGGTAACATTCACAATAATAAAGGAATATTATTCTTGTTAGGTAAAGTAGCAGAACATAGAAAAACACAAAAAGGCTTAAATTTCGATGACTGCAGCACGGGTGAAGTAAGTAAAACTTGATGATTGATTTGCCAATACCACTTATCATCTAATATGAACTTGCATGCGTATCCATAGCTTTACAAAATCATTGTTTACTCCTGGATAATAATCATTTTCTTATCATGTTTAATTTACAAACTGAGTAGTCTAAAAGTTATTTTAAATTTATTGAATTCTGTATTATGGAAGATTACATCATTTTTATTTAGCCACTGCATTTGATATTTGCAGCCAGGAGCAGATGATCGTGACTCCGGCGACGAATCCTACATTCACTCCGCTCAAAGTTTGGGTCAGACGAATGAAAATGGACAACTCGCTGATAATGTCTCCGAACAATCCCAAGCCTTCGATGAGGCAGTATTGAACGCGAATGTTTTTCAAGATAATATTGCAAGATGACTTATATAAAGTATTAGTATAACTGTAACTATTTAAATATTTTTCAGACTGGTATGGATGATAATGCAAGTAAATTGAATTTTGCTGCATTCGATTAGTCAATAAGAGGTAAGATCCACCAAATTGGAGAGGATTTTTCCGTTTTGTTGCACCCGAAGAAATACTTTGAATAATATCAATGTTACGTTTAAAGTGAATTGTTAAATTTGTTGTTTTTGACTTGTTAACTTATAAAAGATGAATTAATAAACGTATAAATATGAAATATGAATATATTTCGTACTCTTCTGTTGAAAAAAAGTTAGCTGAAGGACAAAAATATGCATATGGACCATGCATACTGCCTGAAAGATAGAGACAGTGTTTGGTGCATGAATTTGTCGCCCTCAGCACAGGCTTTGCAAATATACTACATAGTCAAAAGAAGTCTGTAAATTTTAACCGTGGTACAGCTCACCAGCAAATCGATCCCTGCTTGAATTGTCGCTAACCCTACCTGACCTGTGCTACCTTCACCACTAAAGCTACCATCCAGCGACTCCAAAAGCTTTCTCTTATCGAACTTGGAAATATTCCTTCGATAGCCAGAAGGTGATGTAATTATGATCGCTTCCAGAGTACTCTTCCATTACAATCCAGTCGTTCGGCAACGCTGATAGCTTCCAAAACTATAGTTATGTCAGATATAGACTCGCTGAACTTTGGTCTGTGATATTAAGGTGCTAAGCCCGTATTTAGGACAACCATATTCAATCTAGCCACCACCTCCATAATTAATTTTCCCCGTGTATTCAAGGTTTGCATTCCCCACTCCAAAGCTCCCGCCAGCACCAAAGCCAGCACCAAAGCACCCGGCAGATCTCGTAAAGTATTTTCGAGGTCTTCCATTTCCCGGCGAAATTCTCTGATTGGGTCGTTTGGCGAGAACTAGTAGCTGACAAAACTTATACCTCGATTTCTGATCCAAACATATCCATCACTCGAGCCCCGTCGATCCACTCAAAATCTTCGAGCGTCTGAAACTCATAGAGCTGCATAGCCCGAATAGTCTGTAAACTAAGTCTTTTGAATTTTTCTTCGATATGATTCACTAATTATTGCGATTTGGGCTGTGGATTTACACACAAGCTGCGTTAAAAAAAATTGCCGTCGTTCGACACCTCTGCGTGTTCCTTTGGAGCACCCTCAAGTACGAAGCTTTACACGCTCTTGACCCCATAACGTGATTTGTTTCTCCTGGCTTTGCCTTCTCATTACAGCATACTTTTTTGAGATGGCCACTTTGACCACAATTCCAATTAAAAGTCAAAGTATCAATGCCAAAAAAACTGAAAATTTGAACGGGTTGGGTTAGCTATTTTGGAAACCAACAGAAATTAGATGACAACAGTGGTACTACAGATCTGTAATAATTATCTGTGGGGGTTTGAACCTCGATCGGAATACTACATAGTGGAATTCACTTAAAGATGGGAGTTTGGTACTTCATCTCTACCAACTAGGTAATGTTTGATTAATACTATTGGTAAAATGTCAGGACAAGATATATTTGTGATATATTCATACCATTGCCGTTCATTCCTTAGTATTAACAAATGATTTCATCCCCACATTTTTCGATTCATTTCTAAAGCCTTTCTCCTTTTCTTATACTTTCATCCTCACCGCTTTTTTCTTTTGCCTTCCAATATTTTCTTAATATGTTTGCACTTTACTAAAGTCACTCAAGTATTCACTCTACGAAATCACATCGTTATTTCAAAGACGGAAGGACTAGGTATTTAATGTAACGATTTTTAGGGCATTCATTTGCCAATTTTTGTTTCATAAAAGACCATTAGTCTCTTTATTAAAAATGTTAAAAGCCAAAGCTCAACGTTTCGCAGCTACGATAGCAGAAACGGAATGTAAAAAACCTGAAATCATTCTATGAGCACAGTGAACTGAATTTAAGACTTTTTAAGGCCTTTAAACAAGCAATACATGATACAAAGCGGGTAGCATTTTTTCTAATGTACATACATCTCCATGCAAGAATTTTACATGTTTAAAAATATCGCCAACTAATGTAATGGTGTATGTATTTATGTTTTTACATTAAAACGTCTTTTATTCTCATTATTTTGGCGCCTGAATTTCATGCACCATGTGCAAGTTCAGAAGAACCTGCCCTGCATAGAGAGAATCGAAGGAAGAAGGAAAAAAAAATATGGTTGCAAACTGGTTAATCGCTCAACAACTATTATTTCACAGAACAAAATTTTCCAATGACAATTGCTCGGCATCCTTATTTATATCTACATTGCATTCTTCGGGTAAAATCACAACTGCACCATCTTCAAAATCCTCGCCATCTCCATTATCATCCAAATGACACAGTACTCCGTCATCTTCGTAGGTCGGGAAAAAGAATTCCGGCTGGTCCCACTGCTTTTTCTCGCCGATTCCGAAATGCTTTTCCGTTTCCAAATGGCACAACAATTCTTCCGTACTTTCCATTCTGTTGTTGCAAGTCACACATCTCAAAACATGCATCTGTCGTCGAATGTAATTGACTATTTTGATTTTCTGGTAAAAATTCATCGATTGAACTAAGTATTCGAAATCGAAATCGTGGGATGTGATCATATGGTACTTTAACTTTGAAAAGTCCACGTTTGTTGCGGAACAAAACAGACAGGTGAGAAATTGTTTTTCGCCATCCCAATCGGACCAATCAGATTCACAGTCGTCGTTCAGAATATTACTCAGCTCTTCAGTTTCATGGTTTGGCGTATTATTCTCCTTATCTGCGGTATTCTTATTATTTTTTATGTTCCTCTGTGTTTGAAATGTGCGGCGTGGTTTTTTCATATTTTTCACATGCTTCGGTTTTTCCAATTTGTAATTTACTAAGAAGAACTTATCATAAAAACGAATTTCTGGATTTATCCTCTTATGACCTTTCTTTCTCATGTGTTCCTTTAGCGTTGCTCGATCTTTGAATATTTTCTCACAGAATAAGCAAATTAGACTTTCAAGTTTGTTTTGAACGACATCGATCAGTTCATCGACATACACTAAATTCTCGGGCTTGCCTAACTGTAGGAAGTGCTTGTTGAAGAGATGCTCTAAATATTCGGAGCGAAGTCCTTTGACGACTGTACGGCAGTATAAACATTCGCGGCAGAAATTACGATCGGTCAATTCGAATTGATGTTGGACCAGAGCATTTTCGAGGCGGTTAGCATGCAGAGTCTTCCTCAGTTCGAAGTCTTGAGGCAGAATATCACTGAGTAGGTAGTAGCGTTCGTTTTTGGATGGAGTCCCGTCTGGTAGTTGATCTAGTAACATGGTTGTGCAGTACTCTTCGAAGTCGTGATCTAGAAGGGAACATTTTTAAAAGCTACAGCCACTTTACGTGTGTTAGTAGATCGATGTGTGATGAATTCAGTTTCCAAGCTGTATGAATTAGAAAAATACTGAAAACTAATCAACCAGCCAATAATCAATCGATTCTTTTACTTTCATTTAGACTTAGCTCGTGCAAAGCGCGTTGAATTGTCAATTGACTTTGAATACTTTTTGGAACTTGCTTCAAACGAATGGTAAAGAAGAAATAAAGGTTGCTTCGAAACCGAACTTTTACCACGTATATGAATTCCTAGTCACACTCACCTTTGAAAGCCTTTTGCCAGTATTCTAGATATCCTTTCAAATCAGCAATATCCTCAACATCAGCTATAACTAATCGATGCTCCAAATAGATATGAGCCAAATAGTCATCCTGTCCCTCCGTAAATTCGTATTCCCTATCACATTTCAAACACTGTACAATATCCGTATCGTCCTTTACAATTTCCGCTTTTGTTGAAAGTGTCAGTGACGATAGAATATTCGTTTCAATTTCATTGTCTAATAATTTTTCAACACCAATCATTCTCTATTAATTTATTACTATATTCAATATACCGAATATTTACAGAATTTTAATAACCAAACTAATGAAACGAATGAAACAGCTGGGAGCACTGGCTGGGAGTGGCGGGAGTGGTAATGGGTTTGTTGAAATGTCACGGTGACAAAACCCAGCTGAGAAAATTTGGACGTTCAAAGAAATTTCGAAATCGGGACACAAATGCGGGAAACAATTTAAATATTTTACTGAGCAGTAATAGTAGAACAGGGCTTAGATAGCTGGTGTGACTGTTCATTAAAAATAAAGTTAAAGATGGCATTAAAATTGATTAAGATGTTCTACGAGGAGACAATTGCAGAAGAAGTGAAAAGAAGTTCATTACAAACAAATGCTCTAGCATACAAAGAAGTTTATTGAGTTTATTATACATTTTCTTCAATTTCACAGATTTCCAGCGGAGAATTGATTTCCTTAACCGTTTTTTCATGTCGCTCCACAGCACGCCTCATTTTACTGGTTTTTGCCAGATTTTTATCTATCTTTCTCTTTGTTCCGATTATTTCAAGGAACTCACGCAGCTCTGGGACTACATCGATCGAATCTGGTATGTGCATTTGTCGAAGCATTCTTGCTTGAATCATGAAATTATCAAATTCATACTGTCGACCTTTCTGATCGATATAAACGACTTCTTTGAGAGTAATATTCATAAAACCATCGACGTCTTTAATGCGGCCTGCAACTGATGTCTCGTTGCGTAAATCTATGAGAACTGCTTTGTTTCTAAGCATTATAGGAATCGCTAGGAGACTGTTGTGTACATAAAATTTTTCGCGCCGTGATGAAAAGTACGCCATACCAATGGCCATACTGACTGGATTCTTTTTATGAAACATGATGAAATTAATAGCTCTGTAAAATATGGTCAAAGCTGCAGACAATGCAATTGTTGAAGATTTGTTGAATTACAGCAAACAAAATAGGAAGCAGAGAACGCCAAGCTAGGACAAAAATTACCAATGAAACTACTCTGAGCCTGAAATAATATATCTTAAGTGTTGGTCTGCTAAAAACTTACTTGGAAACTTCAGAATATGGAAACAACTCAACGTTCCACTTTTTTATCCAATCAAACTACTTTGAGCAAAGACTATGAGCCTGAAATAATCTAACAACAGTGTTCGGAGGTAAAAAAAAAAGCAAAAAAGGGAAACGTCTCACTTGTTTGGGTATCGAAATGTCACTTCAGAAATCAACCAGCATGATTTCCCCAATTGTCTATTCACAATAGCGTCGTAGTCATTTTCGAAAATAAAATGTCGTCCAGAACAAAAACATCATCTGACAGTCTGACAGCTGCATCGTCGAAATAAATTGTCAAAGTAAATTCACGTACGTACGTAGAGTTTCGTGGGTTGTTATCTATTTTCTAGGCCTTTTCTCGCGTCGTAATATCATCAGTCTCGAAGTTTTATTCATATCGGAACATATTCGCGACACACATCACGCCAAAATCACGAATTCTAGTAAAAGTGGCTTGTGTCGGGATTTGGAACCTAGACATGATCTTCCTTTTGTGATCGATCTACAAAGTGATTTGAAAGAATTTGCTTTAAAGTGCTTTTGTCCTGAATCTAACGAGAACTTAATCTGTTTGGTGAAATTACTATAAATATCAAGTGATATCTGAATGGAGTTTTGCTTGAAAAACCAATAATTTTCCGTGAAAAGATATTTTTAATTTGTTGACGTGTTCCTCAGTGATTTCGAGAAATTGGAAAATTTCATGGAGGCGATCGTATAAAAAACTAATTTCTACGTCACAACGCAAGGAATTTTTGAGGTAAGATTTACAAAAATAATTATGCTGAAACGTTTCGTGTAAAGGAGCCGAAGGGTCTGGATTTGCCCGGAAATTGGGTCATAGGTTCGTCGAATTACCCTTGTTCGTGCAGTTCGTTGCAGCAGAATCAATGGGTGTCTAGATCGAATCGACTCATTAAAAATACCATTGAGCGTTTGTTTGAGTGGGTGACTTTCGTTGGTTTATCTGCACTCGCTCGTCGTTTGCCTGGCAGCCTGCTTGCTACCTGACAACTTCAAAAATTGATCGCACCCGAGGCCGCGTATCTTTCGATCTTTTCGCTCGGCTACCTGGCTGCAAACGTTTCGTATCTATCCATCTTCACCTGTCTTCGTCGCGCACCTTGTTCCAATCCAATCGAATCGGAACAGCAAGCCGACAGATTTTCATCGGTTTCGTTCCGCCGAATTCCCGAATTCTAATCTAATTTGCAGACGTATTGCGCAATCGCAGGCTATTATCAATCTCGCTTTGCTTGCTTTGCTAACAGCCATGTGATAACGCAGTGAAATTGGGATGGAAATTTCGGGTTTTGTTGTGATGTTTACTTTTGGGAGATTTTTACATGTTCATGCATAATTACGCAAAATACAATTTATTTTGGATTGTGATGGCTCGAATCGAGCACCATCTTGTTTGGAGTGTAATTAGGAAGGGATTTGTATGCAAAAATATTTGATTGGGGTGGGCGGGTGTTCTGGTGGTAATGACTTGTCGATTTGCTGGGAATTTTTTGAATGAATAGATTTAAATTGATAACGCGAATAAGTATGTATGTAGATTTTGGAATAAATACTATTAAATAAATACTTTTGGTATAAATCCTTTGATAACACATTGTAATCATGAATTCGATTTGAGGAAAGCAACCTAACTAATTTTGGCTAAGGAATTTTGTGTTACATACTAACACTTAAATTTTCAGCCATGCCACTTAATTATACACAGCCCTATATTCAATTATTTATGCGTAGGCCTCTACGTACAAAAATCGAACATGAAAATAAGTGAGAAGAATTGATAGACTTAGTAAAAAGGAAACTATAAAGATAACGGTAGATGATGGGACCGTCGAAAGGAGAGAGGCGGAAGAGAGTGGAAGTGATTGAGCTGACCTTGCCAATGTGCTTTCTTACACATCAGGGGTGTGTTCAACGTGCATGCTATAGCTGCTCCAAAAGCATAGCATAGCATCACTTTAGCAAGTGTCAAAATTTGCAGTAGCTAGGTGAAGCAGCTATGAATATTGGACAGCCAAGAGCTGCTATGAATGTCGGCCTTTACACAGCACAACTCAAAAATAACTTTTTTTTAATTTTAATGTTTGTATTTACGTGAATCAGCTCAATACTTGCATTACACTATGAAAATTGTATTAAATTTCGGAGAAAGCCATTCAAATTTTCAAACAAGTTCACTATGGAAATTGTATTAAATTTCGGAGTTTTCAGCATACATCTGCAGAAGCCATTAAAATTTTCAAAACAAATTCAAGACTTTTCACTCATTCCCGTCTCTTGACGCCAAATATGTGAAAAAGAGCGAAAAAGAGACATTCAAAATTTGATGATACACGAATGTGGCGGGATAATGGTATTGAGGGAAGTCGAAAAGAGCAGACCATCTTAAGGCAAGATAGAGTAGATCAGCTGTCAAAAAAAGTAGAGCAAGTTAGAGCAGTTGAGAGCACGAAATCTTCTGAAACACTTTTCAGGCAACAAACTCTAAGTTATTTGTAAAGGCCATTTAATTGTGATCATGGTTCCCTTCTTGTCTATAAATCAGCATAGACAACGTATATCGTCTCTAAAGCTTATCAAAGCAGAGAATATTGATACGGGAAACTCGATCGTTTTGCGGAATAAGCCTCCGAAGCCGAATCAAATTGGAATTGTTTTTTACGGGATGATTAAAATTGAAAAAAAAAAATTATTTACATTGAAAATTTTATTTGGCAAATTGGTTTGGTAATATTCTCTGCTTTGATATGCTTTAGAGACGATATACGTTTTCTATGCTGATTTATAGACAAGAAGGGAACCAGGATGAATGACCTTTACAAGTAAATTATATCGATGGATATAAGTCGGAGATGTTAAAACTTGTCACAACTAGCGTAAATGCAAGTTAATGATTTCCAACTGTAAGTGGTCACATCAGACAAGTATGCACTGTGTGCTGGTGTCTAATGAAAATCAGTGCATGCTTTCGAAACCACTTTGTCAAATAAAATTCTCAATGTAAATAAAATTTTTTTCAATTTTAATCATCCCGCAAAAAACAATTTCAATCTAAGTTATTGCTCGTCAGAAATTTCACAATTAAAAACTACAATTGTCTGTGACAATTGACAAACAGCTAGTTGCTTTCCCGAATTTGTTCTACCAAAAAAGATAGAGCAGAAAATCGTGCACTAAATTCATCTAGTTCAACTTACAGCAGGCTCATGAAACACAAATCAGAGCAACTTTGGACAGGAACCGAATTGCTCTTGAAACACATTTTGATGATTTTTTACAATAGTTCAACCTAGAGCAGTTCATTAAATAAATGATATGTTAGTATAATGAGGGGTGGTATATGTAAGTTAAAAGCGCATAGCGGAAACTTTAAACTTACATCTGATGTTTTGGCGCTTATGGTGTCCAACTTGTTTATATGTAAATGGTTTCCGAACATCTTAAAAGTGGGGTGTTACGATTAAAACTGATATAATTATTAATGAAAAGTGCCGAATATACACATTATGTATTTTAATGTGTAAAGCCTTAATCATTTCACTCTATAAAAAGATATTATATTGAAAACTACTATACTTTGGTTTTGCTTTGGGTAAGATAGATTCATGTAAGTCTATCACAATGCAAGCAGTACTTACTCGAAGAATATGCGATTAAGCGTAGGGCTACCACGCAATATTATGCACACAGAGAGATTTACGCCAGAGATCAGACCAACTATTTAATTCGTCAGCATATCAAAACCTAGACACATGAGCGTTTCATTATTTTTCTCCTTTTCAATAAGTTTCTATCGATAAAGTAATGTATAATTTATAGTACTAAGTTCAGTATTTGAACTATGATTGTTTTTTTATACCAACGAATACTACAATAATTTTCTTATTGTTCTAATAGATGTATTTTTTTGTTACCTTAATTTGATCTTGAAAACACAAAGTGCATTAACAGGTACTTTGAACTATTTCACTAATGGTTGCTGCAGCAATGAAAAATGACAACTTCAAATTTTCGAAGTTTTTTCCTGTTGCTAGAAATAGCAGAGTGACAGTTAGTGTGTCTACCGGTGAAACAGCTATCTTAGGGTACGGACAAGACGGAGCGACGAGAGCGTCGCGAGCGTCGAGTCAAGCAACGCACCGAAATCGGTCCTATGCTTTCAAATGGAAGTGGCCATGTCGAAGCAGCGACCAAAGAGTGAAAATTTGATAGTAGCGACGACATCGATTCGAACCGATTTCGTTGCTCGACTGCTCGCAGCGGTAGTGTATGTTGTTGCTGCAAAATGTGTTTCGATGGCATACAGTAACTAGACGAATTGCGTTAATGGGTTTTTCGTAGGTAATTTGAAATTTTGGGTACATTTTTTATAATTGAACGGTGC
Source organism: Nemotelus nigrinus (assembly GCA_947369275.1). Classification (NCBI taxonomy): domain Eukaryota; kingdom Metazoa; phylum Arthropoda; class Insecta; order Diptera; family Stratiomyidae; genus Nemotelus; species Nemotelus nigrinus. The sequence continues at coordinate 169,151,421 of OX376373.1, forward strand.
AGAATTGCACACAGTCAATTAGATTCCTACCAGTGATTAGGAAAATTTATTGATTTATATATATCAGCAGTCTATTGATTGCAATTTGATGTAGAGTGGTGAGAAAAACTCTTCATCCGACACTGAAGAACTCATTATTTTGACTGCCACTGTAAAATTTCGTTTACAATTTTGCGTCTCGTCGCGTCTACATGAACACAATTCAATGAGCTGTTTCATGCTTGACTCGACGCTATGCTCGACTCAACGCTCTCGTCGCTCCGTCTTGTCCGTACCCTAACTCTTCTATTAGTGGCGAAGCTAGTTGGGCAAAAGCGATCATAGCTCACCACTCATGGCTCTTTTTTGCAGTGCATGACTTGAAATAGTACAGCATAGTCTGGGAACGAAAGCTTTCGTTCGACTAGACGGACTAGACTTAATGAAATGCGCAGCGAACAGCGTCGTCGTGGCACTACAGCCCCTCTCGGGCCTTGGCTTCTCGTAGGTGACGCCTCCAGTTGTCTCGGTCCAATGACCGCGTCCTCCAATTTCGAAATCCGAGCAGCTTTGCGCAGTCTTCGTCGACAGAGTCAGACCAGCGTTTTCTGGGTTTTCCCACTGGTCTTCGACCCTCGGCCCTTCCGTGGAATACCTTCTTAGGTACTCGATGCTCGTCCATTCGTTGCACGTGATCAGCCCATTGCAGCTTCCGCAGTTTCACCATTGTAGCAACCTCCGGCTCGTCAAAAACCTCGTACAACTCGTGGTTGTATCTTATCCGCCATTGGCCGCACTCTTGCTTAGCTCCAATTATACGCCTGAGGACTCGTCGTTCGAAGGCGTTCAACATATTTGCGGATGCTTGGGTAAGGGTCCAAGTTTCACATCCGAACAGCGTGAATGATCTCTTTTGCCCATCTCTGGCCGAAACTAATGCAACTAACTGTTGAATTATTTGTTCATTTATTCGCCAAAAATTACTGTAGTAGAATCGTGAGCCGTAAGTAGAACGATTTTCCAACCACTTTCTCTCCCATACTTTTCGGTGTACGTAAGATCGCAACTGGCAAATATATTGTTCAATATTAGGTATGTTCCCGTACCACCATTAATTACAATTAATCGCGATTAATTGCAATGAAGCTGTTCCCGTACTCCGTTTTACTGAAAACTGAATTCAGTAGGGTCTGAGCTACTGAAAAATACTAAAAAGTCTCAAATGGTGTGGTGCGAGTAAATAGTTTCAAATGTGCGCGGCAAGCATCATATTTTTTGCGTAATTTTGCTATGAAGGTCGAATATTTTTGTGGCGATAATTTATCACCGCTCAGGATAACCGTACAATCACTATTGTTCTCCCAAAAATCGAAAACTGACACTTTTGTTTGTCAATTTTCAGGAAATGCAATGAGAGCGTTCCCGTACTTTTCATGAATTTCCCCCACCACATAATTCAGGAAAATTCAGTGACTGAAAGTCCGGGAACAGACCTATTATTGAGCCGTGTGAGGAGTATCCAGTTTTTACCAAATATTGCAACAATAAGATAGCTTCAAAAATATTGATCGTGTAAGCTACGCACTAGGTGAACATGTTGAAGAATGCATTGGCGTGCATTATTAGTGAAAATGAGATGAAAGTGTGAAAGTAGGCTTATAAAAGAACGTACTATGCTCGAGTGACGGAACACTTTCACTTTTCAAATTGCTCCATTTGCTATGAGAGATGTGGTAGGGATATAACTTCGATTTGGTGTCGAATCTAGAAGCCCTTGTCGAAAAAGTCAAATAAATTCTTCCATCTGTGGAAATATGCTAACTAAAATAACCGGATCATATCATGAAATTACCAATACCTAATATTAGTGATATATTCATATTAGTTAAGATATTATAATACCACTCAACTAATATATTCGTATTAGGTACTCGTAGTATCATAAAATATTAGCATCGAACCATTTCTAGCTATGAACAACTCGCAAGATATCATAGTAAAGACCGATCCTTCTTCTTCCCGGTACCCTTTGTACGATGAGAGAAAATTATATTGTCATTATTAAACTTTGCCGAATAATTTTTCGGCAATTCTATTTGGTAACAACTCTACAAACTTCAAGTATATTTTCCCACAGCCAGAAGGAATGGACTTCACTGTCTGTAAATATGATAAATCAATTCCTCCCACCCACACTTTTTATGATGCTCAAATGTCTCATTTTTATCACATATAAGCACAAAAGTAAAGAAAAACCGACAAATTTGCAAGAATAAATAACGGCTAATTATCACAAACTAATAAAGATACAAGAGTCACATAGATACGCGATATCGAAGACTGATTTAATTGCGCATGTCGTAAAACTCTTAATTCTTTCCAATATAGATGAACCATCTAGGCGCTATTCGTGGTTTTTATACAATCTGTGGCAATTCAAAAGCAATATGGTTGGAGAGCCAGAAAAACCCTCTGATATATAAACGAGACTAAACAACAATAAAAAACAAGAAAAACTTGTCAATCTGTGTAAGCATATTTCATTTGCAATCCTAAAAACTAAAGTGTATATGTTAATTTCAAATAAATTTCTAACTGGGTTAAAGCATCGAAAAACATTTCGAGACGTGCGGAAATACACGTCTCCAGCTAATGATAAAACCAAGGGAAATTCGCAGTCATCAACTTGAACTGCAAAATGTTCGATACATCTTAAAAAGTGCTGAATTTTGATAAGTTCAATGGTATTTCATCTGGAATAAGCAAAGTGGCAATGTACTTGTTTGTGGCAGCGATTAGACCATTCAGTCCATCCCACAGTCTCTCCTCCAAGCTTATTTTGTAGTTATTTTATTCAGGAAACTACGCAGATACTAAGATAACAGTTCGTTGCTTTACGACATTTTGCATTTACAATATTTGCCCTCGTCGAACGACGTGCGAAACGCACCACCACCGTTTTATTCGCGAAAATACAATTAATATAAAAAGCATCACGAACATCGTACGAACACGAAATAAATATTTTATCTTAAAAGCTTATCGTTGTACATTAGCGTTAGTATGGGGAAACGTGCACCATGTCCAAACAATACAAACGCGTTGGGGGATTTTTTCGTATCAGACACGCCGACTTGTCGTAGGTAGGTGAGAAAGATAGATATAGCGTGCATCAAACCAATCAACTTTTGGTCATAGACGTAAATAACTGGTTTGATACAATGTTAATCAGGCGCCATAAATATCCGGTGTGATTGCGAAAATTACATTTAGCGAAACCCCCAAGCTTTCACGAGACGATTTCTGAACTGAGCACGTCACAAAGTAAAAACCCGGTTAAATTTTTGAGTGATATCAATATTTTGAAATAAAGGAAGGCATCAGGCTGCTATGCCTAGATTAGATACTCTCCCGACTTTTTGGCTATCTTAATTTTCTTGCCAGTTGAATTTGATGCAGCAACTTCTTCAAAGTCACGAAGTGATGAAACAAAAGCCGACACCACCGTTGTCATTCTCAAGATACAATCGACAATTGGCCGATCCTTCTATTTTTCAAAATTTGTCCAAAACATTATGTATAAGAGAAATGCATATCCGTTGACCGTCCTGCCCTGACCGGTACTTTGGTGTGCTTTTATGTTTGCGACATTCGCGGTTAAAATTAAGCCAAAAATAAAAGTAAAAGTAAATGTATTTATACATATGAGATTTTTGTGTATTTAAAGCGAAAGTCTAAAAATAACTACATCGAATATATGAATGGGAAATTCAGGAATATTTTTGAATGTCGCCGAGACATACCATAACAACACTCTCTCCCCCTCCTCGCTATTTTTTCTATGCTATTTTTTCGATGAATTTTCCTGAGGTGGAAACAGTCGAATGAATCTATGAGAAGAATGAGTTTATGCGTAAACAATTTATATCTGTGTGATGATGCTATTGCGAAATGGAGTGATAACGGTTCGAGTGGCTAATGGAAGTATTACTAGTTAATCGGACTCGGCAACAAACATACAACGAATAATTTTACTGAATAATTTCCCTGTAAGACAAATTAAGCTGTGAGATTTATAAACGCTTCATTAAATTCACTTCGAATTGGCCGAGTTTGTGAAATTTCGGATCATGCGACATTCATATTTTATAGAAACCGAGCGTAACTCAACAGTTTCTGGTGATATAATATTAATTTAAAGTGAAATATGGATAATATATTAAAATATACTCACATACATCGATATTTATGCATGAACATCAAATTCTGAATTCCCGCGAAAAAATCACCATCGATATTTTTACAGTATTGTAACTACATAAACATTTTCTTGATAACTCACAACTATAACTTGAAATGTGAAAGTTATTAAGTATGTTTTCGCGACATTTAACTGCCCACTCAAATTATTTGTAGGTACTAATACTGATTCGATTCGGTGCCAAAAATTTCTTTCTGATGAGCTTAAAAGCACGATTTCGGAAATGATTGAAATTTTCAGATACATGTCTATCATTCAGAAATATGTTCGTAGTTAGCAAATGAAAGAATGTGATGAAAATGGTTTTACGAGCAATATGCTAAGTTATTTAAGAAGTTTTAAGGGTCATTAACATTATTGATATTTGAATTAAGTTTAATATTGCAATTCAGTTGAATCTAGTTTTCGACATGATTTGAGTTGCAGTTGCGCTTATGTTCAATAGATATGTAGCGTGGCAGTATAGACAGCAGTGATTTAATTCGATAGGCTCTCTCGTCAGACAAAAAATGAAGTTTACCATCATCGGCTGTGGGTGCGAGGCAAATTTGCAAACATCAGTCTCATAAATGTTCACGGACGTACGGAGGAATCTGGTGATGGTGAAAAAGAAGCATATAATGAATAAGTTGAGCGGATCCTCAATGCCTGCCCAAGGTATTATGTAAAAATCATCCTTGGAGATCTTAACACCAAAATAGGGTGAAATCCGGTATTCAGGCATTACGCAAAAATCCACTGTTTCCATGAAAACATGAATGACAATGGATTTCAAGGCATAGAATTTGCAGCATCGAAGAACTTGGTCGTTGTGATTGCCTTTTTCCCGCATAAGATATCCATAAGGCCACCTGGTTATCACCTGATGAAACCACTCGTAATCAAAAAGGCCACGTATTGATAGATCGCTGCCACTACTTGAGCCTCATGACGGTACGAACGTATGGAGGTGCCAACTTACACTCGGACCACTATCTTGTTGTTGTGGTTCTCCGAGCGCGAATTACTTTGCATAGAAGCATTCAAATCATTACGGCGCCTAATTCAATGGGAATACTAGTAACACCTTTGGTCTTGTGATATTGGGCTATGCACCAATGGATATAGACTGATAACACCCGATGGCTTGCAGAAATCACAAATTTCTATTCTTATTAACACGTTGACTGCCAACTACGAGATAACTCGTAGATTGCGTTCTTTTCTAGGACGCCAACTACGAGCTATAGCGTCCTGTGTTTACTTGCCATTTTTGTGCAGCTACGATTAAACTCGAAATATATCAGTGCTAATATCGATAGATGGCTTCTGAGAAAAGAACAAAAAATCAATGCTGGCTTCCATGAACAGAAAATTTATTAAAAAACGAACCAAAAATTTATAAAACACATTTTTTATGCTTTTTGATGATAACTATACACTAGAATTAGAGTTTTTAATAATATAATGTGATTAAATCAAATTGTCATATTAGGCCAGATTTCTGAAAATTGCCGTGGCAGTCAACGTGTACAGAAAACTATTAATGTCCTCGTCCTTCACAATTTCTGTGACAAGGATAACATGGCTGTTGCAGAGAAAATAGATTAATGACATATAATATGATACACGATCATGACATTAGACCTCCCTGCAGCGTTGTCAAAGATGTTGTGGCTGAGGCCACAAGAGTTGGTGTGCCTCTTATTCTGAAAGTGGGGCACCTCCAACACAAATTGCCGAGGTGATGTCACTCGCATCTCCTCTGTGATTGGAGAGTTTTACAGAAATTGCCAAAGTGATGACACTCGCATCTTCTCCGTGATTGGAGGGTTTTACAGGAGTATTCGTTCTATGATCATAGATAAATACCTTTCAACGTGACTGACCACAGCTCAACTAAGCAGGTAGCATTTGTTAGCAGAAAAAAGAGGGACTGGAAGTCATTCAATTTCCCGGCCCGATCATCACTGGAAACTGCTCCAAGAAGCACCGACTGCTACCATGAATTGGATTAGGCGGTTGACACTCTTAGCAGTGCTCTCAATTTTGTATCTGGGGCAGAGTGGAACCCACTCGCAGCCAGGGGAATATCAAGCCCCCATGGTGGAACATGGAAAGCATCACTCTTCGGAGAGAGTGCAGGAAGAAGCCCAACAGCTGTAAAAGGTTTAAAATGAATGACCGCTGTATAAAACGAAGCTGAAAGCTTTTAAACACACCATACTCAAGAAAAAGTGGTCCTTATGAAGAAATTTTTGCAGAAATGTGGATCGCCTCAGTGAGGCACAGCGCGTTCGTAAGATTTTGAGCACGATCCCGAAAGCTATTATGTGCATCATGTACAATAATGAATTTGAACTAGTTTGAGCGCCGCCACTCTACACGCTCTCATCGACGCACATTTTCCAGGCAATTATTGTCCTCTAAAAGCAATACACCAAACGGAGCAGGCCAACCGATTAATATCGTCTCTTATGATATCCAATTCTCCATTGAGGTGGACCATGAACTCATTTGAGCCGTTTAAATCTCCGGGCTCTGATGGCGTTCTTCCAGTTGACATCTAACAGTCCATAGCGAGTATCCGGCTGTCATCCAGCGGTCCATCGCTTTTGCCCATCTTTATGTATAAGTAAGACTGAGAGATATTTATAAGTAAGAATGAGAGATATATAAGTAAGTACAATATCAATGTGGCTTCATCCAAGGCAAATCAAAATTGATCAGATCTTTACTCTCAGGCAGGCGATGGTATTCTGGAATTCAATATTCCGCTGTATCATCTATTTATAGACTATGATAGCATAGCCAGGGTAGAACTGTATAAAGCCATGAGAGAATTCGGCATCCCAAATAAACTGACACGATTGTGTAGGTTGACCATGACCAATGTAATAAGCCAAGTTAAAATTGCCGGATTCAAAGGGCTCCGACAAGGGGATGGTCTGGCCTGCCTCCGGTTCAACCTGGCGTTGAAGAAAGCAATCCGAGACCCTGGCACGTTAACGAGAGGGACTATCGTCACCAAGTCCTGCCAGATACTGGCTTATGCAGATGATATAGACATAATTGGAAGATCGGAATTAGCTGTACGAGAATCCTTCATCCAGATTAAGCGAGCGGCACCAAAACTGGGGCTGCACATATATGAAAGAAAGACTAAGTGCATGATGGCAGCATCTGCAGGAAGAACACCTAAAGTTGGTCAAGCCTTCAGGGTAGTTGATCATGAATTTGAAGTAGTGCCATCATTCAACTACCTTGGGTCAATTGTATCAGCCGCTAACAACATGGAAGAAATCCAACAAAGCCTACTACAGTCTATCAAGGTTCTTCAAATCCCGTAATCTCACTCGAACATCAAAGCTCCTGCTGTACAAGACCATGGTCCTGCCTCACGTCTGGATCCGAGATTTTGGTGCTCAGCAAAAGGCACTCTGACCTCTTAGCCGTAAGGTACTTACTAAAGCCATTGAAACACAATATAAAGCATAAAGTCTTCGAATACAATCTTCTCAAATGTATTAGATCATATCGACTACAACCTCGTTTTTTCAAAAAGATTCATTTTGGGGTCTACTTTCCAAAGCCCTGAGACTGTTTTGTCCGATCGATCGTCGTCGTATCCACTATAGGTCGCGTAGTTCTACTCCCTTCAACATCAAAACTGATGTTCCTCAAACTCTATCTTATGACCAAAATTCTTATTGTTTTCTGCAAATGATCTCCCTCCTTTTCTCTCTTGTGCATTTTTTTATTCGCCGAGGATCTTAAACTTTTTCGAGTTTGCACCCCACTTTAGCCCATCTTTTGACGACAAATTTAAATACAAATCACATCTTTGATTAGATCAATCATGCTTCCGATTCCAGACCAGTTCAATCCAATCCAATCATCCTGAATTCTATACAAGTTCTAGAATAAGTTTATGTTGTACGACCACATAAAATGGTCGAATATTGTTGAAAAAAATCAGTTTCATTTTCAGAAATGGTCAAATTCCGAAAAAAATAAGATTGTGCTATGTTTGCAAAAAATGCACAAATGTCTCATTCAAAGCAAGATTAAAATTCAAAATACATCTGATTACTCACCCCCAGTCACAACGACAATAAACGTCAAAACTAACATATCCTGATTCATTTTCACCACTGATTTTCACATATTCTAAAAAATATTTTCGAAAATCATGGCATTCCTATTCGACAATTTGTTCAGTATTAAAAGATCTGATCTCAACTTTCATCAAATGATTCATTGGAAAATTTCAACCCCCTGATGTAAATCAATAATCACTTTCATTAAAAAATCCACAGATTATAGTATTATACAATCAATTACCTGCAATAGCATAAATTCGAATTCAACTCAATTCGCCATCAATTAAATCACTTCGAAAACACAAAATTAAAATAATAATTAAAATTTGCGTTGTTTAAATTAGAATACTGATTTGATAAAATGCATCAAAAATCGCACCGCCGCAGCACTGCCAAAGTCCCATTAAAAACGACGGACCAAGTCAAAACATTCATACAAAAATACAATAACAACAATAATATTCAAGACATAAGATAACATGCTGATTATATATAGAAAATGTACTAAGACACGCGAACACTGCGATGAAAATGAAGAGGCGTTCTTGGGAATTTCGGACGTCAGATCACCTGACGTCATTGAGTAAAATTTATTGAATATCCCCCCGGTGTGGAACGAACGACTTGACCAAAGCGAAAGCAACGAAAAAAAACTGTTTCTTTTTCTATATATACCTACATGAATATTTAAAAAAATAAAATTAAAGGAAATAGAAAAACTAAAAACACTCGGAACTGATTTCTCCTTTGATCGTTATTCGCGTCGTTGGTGGTGAGTTCTTCTTGACTTTACACTGATTCTCGTTCGAATAGAAAAATATAGTGTTGTCTGCAGAGAAAGAAAATAATTTAAAAGAGAAATTTTTTGACTACCTCATGTAGACGTAAATTGGACGAATTTCTTTTTTAAAAGGATGATTTAGGATAATTGTTGTTTTCGTTTGTTTGTGATACGGAAAAAGACGACTAAAAATATATGCTAAATGTTTTAAATGCTATTTAAATTGTTTGGCGTTCAGCATGCTGGCTTGTGTAGTTGGTGATAGCAAAAAAATGGTTTTGTGAAGATAATTGGGCCCAAATAAATATAGATTAAGTGTTAAATTAGATGATCTATTTTTGATACTTTTCTCAAAAAAATTCTCTCTTCAAAATCAACAAATTTTTGCTGTACTTCCGAAATTAAAATAACTCGACAGGATGAATAGGATAAATACATATAATGTTTTGCTGAATTTTACTGAAAAAATGCATTTGCTAAGAAAACACTATTTCGGTAAAATTATAGTATGGAGACAAATCAGCAGCCACGTGTAGCCTACTGAATAGAGGACTGGCTACAAGCGTGTGGGGTCCCTGGTTCGAATCCAGATACGGAAGGAGACTGTTTATCGAGCTTTGAGTTAATCTCGTCCATCCAGATTTTATGGCAGACGACAACGGCGGAGAATTCGTTTGCGCTGGAAAGAAAGCTTTGACTAGGACGCTCCAAGCTTTGGCGTCCCATATTGGATGACATAGATTCGCGATCCGGACCGCCGGAAAACTTTTATGAAAGAGTCCAGAATCAGAACCCAGTTGTGCCGATGATCAAAGTAGTCGCGTTTTATTGGACCTCTATCGAGTTCTGATTAGGTTAGTGTCATTGAAAACAACAACAAAAATCTGCCTTGGTAATCTTACTGAGGTTGATTGTCTGGGCAGCAAAACCGTTTGATTAAAAGCCGACAATAGAATGGTAAATTGAGGGAAATTATTTAGAATACAACTAATGACGATTCACAGACTGACAGTTTGATTAAATTTAAACATAAATTTGAAATCATTAGCATCACAACGTTAGACCTGCTAATAAATGTTATGATAATTTTTTCATAACAATAATTTTTTTTATGTAAACAAAATTTCTGTGAAATCGACAACTTAAGTCAATGCAGCAACTTAAGTGAATGCAGCAACCTACCTGGTCTAGATCGATCAAACCTGATCTAATAAGTGCAAAATAATATATAGTTTGTTTATTCGATGTAGAGCGTGAAGTAAGACGATTTTTCTCGCCCTTTTTCCTTTGTAAGCCCTATCTCAAATCCTTCTCTGCCTTCTCCAGCTTCATCACTTTCTCTTTGTAATCCCCACAAAAAACCTCACATTCCTCTCTCTTTCTCTCTGTAATCACCAAAAACCTTCACTCCCCCTCGCTCATTATAAACCCCTCTTCCAACGACTTCTCTACCCCTCTCTCTCTCTCTCTCTCTCTCTCTCTTTGCAAATGTATTTGCCGTCAACTTGAAAACATATAAACACGTCATAATCTATCATGTGCACAGCCACCTGCACCAAAGCAACAAAATAACACCTAGAAAAGGTCAAAGATATAACGGGAATCATGCTTATTAAGTTTATTTTATAGACACTTCGTTTCAATGAATTAACTTTTTCTGCCATGATTAGCGTACGGATTGAAATCAAAGGTCAGGAAAATAATCCGAGTCGTGTATTCTATCGTATCTATCAACGGCCAGTAATCTAGTTGGAGCGGCATTCAAAGAAAATCAAAAGCTTCTTCAGAAGCTTTCAGTACAAACTAGCAAACTATTGAGGTGTGCTGAAATATGCCGGCTAGAAACTGTAAACAGCATTCTGTAAAAAGATATGTGTTTTCCTTGTGTATTAATTTTTAACATACAGCTTGTGGCGTTAAGATACACTGTTAATATGGGTATACAGTTATATGTGTGTTTGATTCAGCTCTGTGGGTCTTGTAACAAATCTCGAGAATAAGTTGAGTGATCGCAGATAAAAGTAGTGTCAAGCGTAGGTGTTTCCGTGACGAATCGGTTACTAATTATTGGTTGTACTTTTGAGATGCAGTTTCCTGTTTTTAGCTCAGATATACAGTATCGAATTGAATATTTTTTGAAAGTAGTTGATAGTAGTAGTTTTTGAAAGCATAATGTGTTGCAAAGAAGGGCAGTTAGAAGTATAAGTAGTAGTTTTTTCTCCAATGTGCATCTTTAGGGAGGTGAATAGATAATAATCTGAAAGCGCCAGGTCAGGGAAATGCGCGGGATGGCCAAAAACTTTCCATCAGAAGGCAGTCTACCAAAAGACATACTCCCTTCTGCAGCAGTCCCATGAATGGCCTTCTCAATTTTTGTAAGATGTGAAAATACCTAGCAGCATTCATGGTTTCAGCAAGAGGTGAAAAATCAATAAAAATGATCCCTTTGTGGTACGGAAACCATGATTTTTTTGGTCGAAATCGTGATTTTGAATTTTTTGATTGATGGTGATGAGGTGTGACGCCATTGGGATGATTTCTTTTTGTTACAGGAATATAGTGAGCAGCCGAAGTTTCGCCCCTGTAACGATAGGATGCAGAAGATCGTCACCTTCAAGTTCATACCGCTCCAAAAACTCTTTACAGGCTACTTCTCGATTTAATTTTTGCTGCTCTATCAGCTGTTTTGGGACCCATCTTGCACATAGTTTATGAAATCAGAGTATTTCTGTGTTTGTTTCGTGCAGCAGAGATCTGGAAAACATAACCGAAAGCTCATCCAAAGTCAGTCTGCGGTCGCCACGAACAGGTTCCTGAATTTTTTGAACAAGCGAAGCAGTCAAAATCGACGGCCTTCCACTCCTTTGCTCACCGTGCGGCCGTTTTAAAATTTAGTGCGGATAGTTAATTATAATTAGTGCGGCCGTTTTTAAATTCACGACACCATTTAAACACACTCGTACGATTCATAGTTTCTTCGTCAAAAACCTATTTGTTCTGGCTAAAAACTCCAGACGGAGATTTTCCCTTCACAACGAGACAACAATTAACTCTGCATATCTCGTACTTGGCGGCAGAAATACACGGCAATGTGACCAACATATAAAAAACCCTCTGCATGTGAAGGCCGTTGGTACAATTCCTATTTGGACATGACTTCTAGTATTGCCTAGAGCACAAACTGGAGCTACTATGATCCCCAAAAATGACCAAGCACAGTTCACAGTAACTTCCCTGGAGTCGAAACATTACTAAACGCAATTGTCCAGCTTTCACATCGCAACAATTAACGTTTAAATTGTCTTTTTATTGTTTATAGTTTAACTAAACAAAAAACTAAAAAAAAACAATGTTTACAGAAATTAACATGTTACCACTGCTGCACAAAGGGACTCCCTTTCTAAATTTAGGGAATACCACACTGGATTAACCGGTTCTCGTCCGATCACCGAAGTTAAGCAGTGTTGAGCCGGTTAGTACTTAGATAGGGACCACTTGGGAATACCGCGTGTCGTTGGGACGTAAAACTTTGTGCTATCCCTTATACCAACAAACCAGTTGTCTGGGAAGCACTATGAAAAAAAAAAAATTGAGAAGTTCTCAAGTGCTGACAATATCAAAAGATTTCCACAATTGTCTTGCAATTGCACAGGTAGATTCTTCTGCCCAGGAAATAGCGCATTTGAAATATTTTTGCCTGATGGTCAGTTTAACTGTAGCCATCGGAAAAAAGCAGGACACCTCCAGCAAAACTGTACCAGCCTTTTCAAGTTCGCCCGCTTTGTTCGTATATCCTTTTATTCCAACCAGTTTCACCATCGACTGTCTTGAAATCCCGTTGAAAGACGCACGCACGTCATTTGGGAACTACCTTCGAGGGGGTGTAAACTGCAGCAAGGGAATGTATAGCTGCTTGACTCTCTGTGAAAATACAAATATTTACTCCGAATATATCATTACTTAAGTACCGCCTCAAAAAGCGTCAACGCTTCCGCATGAAAGATACTGCAGTGACCCAACAAGCAGAAAAAAGAAAAAAATATTCCATGTCTCACTCAGTGATTCAGTTTGGAGCCATTGGTATGTATGTTCCCATGCACAGTCTTCCCTGCTTGAGATCTGGATTCCGAACCCTTAAATTAGAGATGGATAGGCAATAGTATACTCGTTGCCCGGTGGAATCGATGTTAACATGGACCGCGTCTGTCCTAGTCCAAGGGTAACCAATGTGTAGTTTACCGGTGCGCACTTCGGGTGTTGCAAGACAAGCAGATCGGCAAGAAGCTAGTGAAGTAGCACTAGGAGTGCTTTTGTTTAGCTGAAACGGAGCGCCCGTTATAAATAAGTCTGCTAACCTCCGTAACCTTTTCAATCATCTGATTTAGATCAACCATCTTCATCTGATTTAATTCAACTCTGCTATCTGTCCTTGCGTTATCAACCACGTTGTCGCGAAATGGAGTTGACTGATACCTTGACTCGATTGTTCGAAACAATCAGGAAGAAACGGCCAGGAATTTTCACAGCGGGCGTCATCATCCTTCACAATAACACGTGACTTAATACAACCCAGAAGAACACCACGCTGCTTTAGCAGAAAAATTGACCACCTTACCTGCAGCCCGTAGCTCGCTTCAAGTGACTTCCACCTTTCTCCTAACTTGAAGAGCCACGTAAAAGGCTGACGGTTCGCTTCAGACGAGGGGGTGAAATACTTCGCAACACCGTGGCAAACTACAAAAGGATAGGATTTTTAGCGGGAGGGTATGTTTGATATAAGAGAGATTGGATTAGAAATCGACCGAGAGAAATGTGCCAATTTTAGACTTTTTGCTTACTGGTGTGAGAATGAGGTACTGGTGTGTGACCTACACATTTCATATGGTAACGCTCATGTAAAAACCACGAGAGATCGCCATTTTGAATGTCGTTTGACATTTCTTTCCCCGAACCGGCGAGTGGAGATTCAAATGCTTTTTGGGAATGAAATTAATTATGAAAATTGATGCCAAATGTTAATTTTACTTACCCGAAAGACGATATCCCTTGCGAAGCACTTCGGTAGCTATTTTTGCAGCCTGGAACGCGGCACTTCATTATCGCACTATTTTATAATTTTTGACCGCTAATTTACTCGCGAAACTGACACAAATTATTGCGCACAAACGTAGATGTACATTTTCACCGAATATTTGACAAATTTTGACTGAAAGTCAATGTTTTCAGTCCCCAACACAAATCAAGCTGACATTGACGTTTTTTTCCGGGTTGCCCGTTGCACGCTTTTACACCGATCTGGTGTTGACAGCATTAAGACACAGCATTAAGGTTTTTCGATTGTGAGTGCGGTAGAAAGGGGTGCACTGAGCGGAATTTTTGTGAGAGAGCAATATTGTGCGTTTATTAAAAAAGGCGCACAAAACTGAATCATGTTGCTTAAAGTTCTTATTAACAGCAAATGAATTGATTCAAAATAGCCCATTGGAATGCGAATGGCATTGTACAGAATAAAGCGGAATAACCTGTTTGCAATTCATTACATTGATGTGTTCTCATATCGAAAATAATAATAAATCTGGCAACACAAGCTACACGGATAGCCATTTCGTATCCATATTCTTTCATATCTGTGGTTTAAACTCATCCCAGAAAGCGATATTGGGACTAAGTCAAAAAATAACCTAATGTATGTATGTACTACCAGTTGGCTGTATTGGTTGCATGAAATAAAATGTATACGTTTCACGTTTCCCTGCAGGCTTTGTAACCTTAATTTTTGATCACTCCCTACAATATTTAAATGTCCTAGATGTGCAGGTGATAAATAAATTCTATCTAAAGCATAAAATGAATTCATTTTCAAGAAATCGGTTTTCGCTTCATTAGAGGGAAATGAAAGTATTGAAAATATTTCAGAGCCCTATCAAAATGAACAATTTCCGACCGCACTTAACAAATATTAATAGAAATATAACGTACAATTTTCTCGTCCAAACTTTATAATCATCAGAACCCGAAAATTCACATAATACCTTGACAAAAATTAAGAAAATTCTTGTTATTAATTCATATATATCTTCATTTTGTATTCATGTCCAATAACAAGATCAAGGCAAAATTCCAAAATGTAAATAATGCCAAATCAAAAACAACATTTTATGATAAATTAAAAATGTCATCAAAGACAAACCAACAATAACGGTATATAATAAAAAAGAAATATTTTCATCATTTGAGCTCGTTAGATATTATAGTATGTTTTCATCACTTTTCCGAAATGAAATCCCGAAAGAAATTTTTATTATAAATTTTCCCGAAAATTCTATTTCATTTAGTTGCTCCAGTGTTAAATTAAATTTCCTGAGAATCTACAGATGACATTCTTCATTGCTGAGTGGAATATCCTTCGGTCATTTTGTCAAGGAATGAAATATTTACTTATAAATATTGAATGGAACACTAAAGTCCATTGATCGAATTTTTATGTTGAAACTGCGCAGATACTAATTGGCATATGTTCGCTAGCCTACCATTGGGAATTTTTTTACTACCTCCATGAAATTTTGTTAATTATTAAACTTGTCAAAAACCATTCACTCAGACCTTTTTAATGGCTTTGAAAGAATGTTAATTGTATCGTTTTATGAGATGACGATTGTTTTTAATTTTAGTTGAGTATTTTTAGATTTATTATTGTATGAAACAATATTTTAGGCAGATTGATATGTGCGAAAAAATCATTATAAATCTTTCACCCATATGATCATTTCATTTCGGGGCAATGTGTAACCTGTCGCCATAGCCAATAATTTCTATTCCGATTAGTTGAACATTTAGTTTCACATATACATACGAAAATGAAATTTGTTTGTGAGTTTTGTAGGTACGATACATATGTGTGTTTACACGTGGAAAAAAGCTGTCTTATAAATACATGATTCCGAACTTTAAAGAATTTTTCGCTTTCTGTTTTTTTTTATTATTTCTAACAATAAGGAGGATGTTGATCGGAATGTGGGTGTTCCTTAGTTATTGTTTTTACTTTTTGTTGCTATTGAAAATCGTGTATTAAATAGAAAAAAATTTATTGTCTACAGAAACGTATTTGTATTTCCACTGAAACTTTTGGATGGTATTTGGACAAATGGCGATACGGAGAAGCTTTTGGTATTTCTTTTTTTAATTTAAGTTTATTTTTTACGTATTATTTTAGGTTAATTATTTTTCTACATATTCACAAACGGAACGTGAACAGACGTAAACAGAAAAAAATGAATCTTTCATTTTTCAAAAAATTCAAACAGCCACAGATACTCTTCAAATCAGAATTGGAGACCGAAACCAGCAATCCCAAAGAGGGTGAATTTTACAAAATGTATAGTCTGCGATAACTTATGCACCGCAGAATCATCGTAGAATTGTCGATCAAACGTAAATGCCCCGATAAATGTGTGTCTTCAGCGTGTGTGTGTTATTTGTGGCAAGTTTCACGCTACCAAGTCTTGTGACAAGAGTAAACAACCATATTGCTAACTATAGAGGCTGCCTATTTTTTTGACAAAAGCTATAAGTAAACATGAGCCCCCCTCAAAACCATGCTCAACAAACTCTGAACAGTGAAACCAATAGGCCAATTTGAATGCCATCTCTACTAACTAATGTCATCAAATATTCCGACACAATGGAACTAAGCGCACATAGCCCTGCTGAATCCATTGCTCAAAACAGCTCTAACCATGAACTTTCTTCTATTTCGTAAACGCTGTTAGAAAATATAAATCGATTCATGACGACGATGAGCATACTAATTACAAGAATTACTTAAAAACTGAATCATGTTGCTCAAATTTCTTATTAATAGCAAATGAATTCATTCAAGATAGCCCATTGGAATGCGAATGGCATTGTACAGAATAAAGCGGAATAACCTGTTTGCAACTCATTACATTGATGTGTTTCTCATATCGAAAATAATAATAAATTTGACATCACAAGATACATCTTGTACGACGCCAAACAACCAGATGACAAGACTAGAGACGGATCTGAAATACTCAGTAAAAAACATTTGATGTATAGTAAGATAGTAATCCTTTGAAAGAGCTCAGCGAAGATTACATTAAAGCAACATCAATTTGTCTATGAGAATCACTATATTTCAAAGGCAACATTTGAATGCTCATTTTCATCGCTAGAAACCAAATTAATCGTGGCTGGCGATTTCAACTTGAACCATATATGTTACGGGTGCCGGTTCACGATACCTAGGGGCAGAGCACTTTTTGAAACACTACAAATTTACAACTTGAGGCATATTTCAAGCGGCCAACCAACTTACTGGCCGTGGGACATCAAACAAATTTCGTACCTCATAGACTTTGCCGTCTCAAAGGGAATACCTTCAAAATTAAAAGAAGGTTTCGATCGCTGCACATGACATCCAACTTTGCTAGCTCCAATCGCACATATTTGAATAAAGCTAACTATAATGTTTTCAGGTGATGCCTCACCAACTCAATATTTCTAAAGGCCCAAATCGTCAAAAAATATTAATTTTGCAATTAATATTGTCATGTCTTGTGCGCATTCGCTACGGCAACAACAAACATTAAATTGCATCGTCGCCTCGGAAAATAATAGCCTATTCTTCATCAATTGAAACACTAGCACAGGAAAAAAGACCAGCATTGAGAAATTGGTAGGCGTACAGGTCACGCCAAACAAAAACGCGACTCAACAAAGCTTCTAGAGATCTCAGGCTGGTACTTACGAAAGAAAACGAGTTCAAGTTCGACTCATTCTTGGCGAACCTCGTTTCCACTAAAAACACCGACTAGCCGCTGTGGAAAATAGTAAAAATTAGCAAACCAACCATCAGCCCAAACTAAGAACGATTAATAGGCCAGGAGTGGCGTAGAGAAAGCCACCGCCTTCATAGTTCACTTAGAAGAGGTTTTCACACCTTTCGCCAAAGCAACATGCCGTTTTCCATCTGATTTCAACGCCTTTTTGATTCACAACCATACAACATTTCGGTTAAGGAGAAGCAATTTGCTATCATTCAGGAAATCTGCTCTCAGAAATTAATCTTATCACCAATGATGCTATGCTCAAACAGTTACCTGTGATCGAATTTTCCGAATCGGATATTTTCCCGAAGCATGGACAAAATCCGTGATAATAATGATCCCTAAGCATGGTAAATACTTTTTCTAAGTGTCGTCTCTAAAATTTTCGAGAAAATTCTGCTGATAACTCTACTTCCACTACTAAAAGATGCAAAACAAATCAATTCGAGTTTCGAAGATATAACAGCACCATTCAACAGGTCCATCGAATCGCGATAGATATTAAAATAGCATTCGAAGGTAAGAAGTACTGTTCAGCAATCTTTTTCGACGTAGCTCAAACCTTCGACAAAGTCTGGCATGGAAGGTTGATTATGAAAATCAAATCAATGCTCCAGAAAAGCTTTCATGAAATACTGTCCTCATACCTAATTGAATGCATATTCCTAGTTGGATACAAAAGCTGGTGCTGGTGTACTTCAATAAAGTGTATTGAGTCATGTACTCTCCATCTTCACATCTGATCTCCCAATAAGTGATAAAACAGCTACAGTTACCTTAGCAAATGATGTCGCTATTCTATGGCGGAGCGTATATTCTATAGATAGCGCGGAAAGAACGGCATTGTGCGCAGTGTTGCCACGAAAAAAAATATTTGAGGACCAACATTTTGGAAAAAAAGGACCAAAAGGGACCAACCAAGATAAAATGCAAAAAAGTCTTCAAAATACTGAAAATATAACATTTTTCGATTATATTATACATAAAATAGATGCATATGTATGTGCATCTTTGTAAATAAATGGTTTCTTTTTATTTCAAAGCTCTCGTTTACGAGAAAGCAGCAGTCTTTTATGTAGAATCAGCCATCCATCACAAATATTTAGATGCGGCATTAACAAATCAAAATGCACTTTTTGAAATTAAAACAATTCTTCAAGAAAATATAAATATATTGTCACGCAATTCAATGAAATCCCAAAGAAAGTAGCGGAATTTTAGGTATGCACTCTGAAAACTAAAATGTTGTTTTTTTACTTCAAAAGGACATACATACATACTAAAAATTTAAATTTAAATAAAATTTCAAAATTGTCATTGATTGCCCTATTTTTAGCTCATACGCTCATTTCGTTAAAAAATTTACTATCTTTTTAAGCACACTATACACTCAATAGTGAGTTAGTTACAAATTAAAGCAAAAAAATTAGTCATATCAAAATACTGAAAATATAAAAATTTTCACATGTTGATTCAGGATCAAATTATATAAATCTTTTTAGGCAAACATTTCTTCAAAAAAATATCACTTTTCTGTAATTACCACACATAATTCATTAAATTGCATAGAACGGAGATATGTGCGTGCACTGAAAATTAATTATGTTTGTATTTTTTTATGCTTTAGTAGTAGATTGACATGTATACTAACAAATTAAAGTGAAACGTGAAATATGCAAAGAAGCTTTTGCTTTGAAGGAGTGCACGCAGCGCAGGTAGCTCTTCTTGTTGATTTCAAATGAAACAAAGTTCAAAATTATCGATGTAAGCAGAGATTACGGATTTTATTTGTAGATTTGGTAAGGATAATTAAAGGTTGGTTGAAATGAAAGCAAAGCAAATTGCTGGTAGATGCGAACGGGACCAAAACCTACTGGTTTTCCTGAAAAAGGGACCAAAGGACCAAAATTAAAAACTTTGTGTAAAAGGGACCAAAAATGGTCCCAATGGACCAAAGTGGCAACGCTGATTGTGCGATATTTGGGAGTGAAAGATTTACCATCAGCTGGCACCTAAAAAGAGCCAAAAGCAAGTAAGTTCATTTTATCATATGCAAAAGTGAGGTTATAATTGTCTCAAATAACAGGTGAGAATGTATATACATGTGTAGTTGATAGGTGAGAGTGTGTTGGCGTGCGTATAATCCTATCAAGCAACAGTAAGCGCAGCGAACATTCGCTGGCAACAAACGAAATTATCTGTAGTGCATTGGATATATGTGTCGGAGATATTCTTTTTACTCGCCAAAATTACCATTTCAATACTTAGAATAGGTTTTAAGAAAATCAATATTGCATAAATCCTCATAGTCTCTAGTGGGAATAATAAACGTATCTGATCGTAGCAGCGTTGCTTGGCGGGGTACTTTCTGTTTTTTTTTTGCAGTGATTGAAAATAAGCGACCCATTCGACTTTTCATCTGTTCCGTAGAGCAAAAAACTTTTTGTAGTCATCTGCTTTGGTTTCAATTACTTTCCTAATGTTATGTTAAACACTAATCTCAACCTTGGTCTCTCCCTCTCATTTTATGTCAATAATATAATTCTGCACAAAATGTGCACCTCTTGAATTGTGAGGAGTGAAAATCATTTGATCTAGAATGTAAGATACTCCAACCTCGTAACTAAGGCTTCCTGTATGAAGATAAGAGTGAATAAAGTGACTTTAAAAAACCGTTTTATACGGATGGATATCCATTTTTAACCGGACATCTCTTTTCAACATACATAATGTTTGGACTTGATGATGTCCGATTATTAGAGAACTGAGAGAAAATTGCCCGTCTTCCATTATTACTATTTAGTACTCGCAAGTACTTCTGGCTACTTCCAACTACTCGCGCTCTCGTTCCCGAGTAGTTCATGAGTAGTTACGCCTTTTTTTGTCGTGAGGTGGTTATTTAATTGTCAATAGGCGGCTTTGATTTTTTCATGGTTATGTTGAATGTTTTCGTAGTTAGGAAATTAGAAATAGTCCTCATAATGTGTAAAAAGTTAAAAGAAGTAATTTTCTATTAGTTGCTTTTATATTTTCTATCGATTGTGGTAGTTTACACTCGTTATTTTCTCCCCTTATTTTCAACTGTTTTTCATTTGAAAACTGTATACAATTTGACAGGTTAGAATCCGCTCGTATGAACGAAGATGGCGTTCCATTTGTGATCTACTTGGAAGTACTTGGGATTACTAATTAGTAAAAATGGAACACGGTAATTATAATTAGCACATAACTTATGAATCGATCATTTCCGAAATAAGAGTTATTAGAGTTTCGAAATCTTTCCAATGTCCAATATCATTCTTAAATATTAAAATAAACCACATTATTAAAGATTAACATTTCCAAGTACCTCATGTAATAGTTTATTCTGTATTCTGCTATCACGAAATCCATCTAAAAATCGACAACACCTCTACAGCTCTTTCAATTTTTCCTGTCATTTTCGTTGTCGTGCCATTGAAATATTTTTCATCGGTATTTTTATTACAGATGTATAAATGTGCTTTGATTTTTCCTGCTAGAAAAAACCAAACGTTCAAAAAAACGAACTGAGAAAATGTAAAAACTCAAATTGCTACATAGTGGTGGCAGACGAAACAAGACAAGAAAGCAAGCGAGATGCTAGTGCTTTTTTCAATATTTTGAGATCGGTGGCGGAAAGCCAAGCAACGAAAAGCAAAGCATCCGTGTTCCGTTCGAAGCGGCAAATTTGAATTTTAGTTATTCGTGAAACGTCGTCGAGACGTTGTGGAGTTTTCTTTTCGCGTTAGTTCAGTGATTCCGCGCGCATGAATTTATTTGCCATAACCGCGCTACTACAGTTAAACGTTATCAGCAGGTGGTCTATATTAAAACGCCAACTGTAGCCGTTGCTTTACCGTTTCTCAATGCAACCTTGAAACCCACACGCCACCCATTCAGTGTTTTTGCTACGACTTTCTTTTATGTTGTTGTCAGCCACTCGATTTAATAAGCACCATTAAGTGCAATTGAAAGTAAATACTGTGGTGTTTTAATTAGCGATTGTTAGTAGTGAAAATATTCTGTTTAGTCGCGAAATCAGTGTTTGTGCGTTCGAAGGAATTTCGAATAAAGTAAAATAATTGATGAATGGCTGTCTCCTCAATGACATTATTCGGAAATCGTGTAAAAAGTCCATGACGAGTGATTAGTTTTTCTTGTCTGTTCATTTGAATAGGAAAAAATACGCATTTTTTCGCCCACACGTGATTGCATTTCGTAAAAACAACACAGCTATTTGTTTGTTAAACGTGCTCAATATTCAGAGATAAAATCGATGTGTGTGCGTGTAAATAGTTGAATACTTTTCGAAAAAGTAAATTCGGTAAATTATTTTCGCTTTGTGTGTCGCTACGTTCATAGATATAATATTATCGGATTATTTTTGCAACAAATACATCGATCTATAAATATGTAAGTTATTTGGTATTTTTATTATCGAAATGTGTATTCAATAATCTTTTATGATTGCACGGAACGTGCCTTCACACCTCCGAAATAGTGCTATTTGAACAACGGAAATGCCTTTTCCATCATTTACTGATCCAATACGAAATCGTATATACAAATGGTTTACTTATGTCAGTTTGAATGTATTATTCGCCATATGATACATATATACAGCTGAATGCAATTTTCATTCACAAATACACTCAAATATTATATACGAGTGATATACGTAAATATGATTTTATATATGCGGTCATAAAAACCGTGATAAGATTGTTATCGATATTAGTATGGATATGTGCGAAAAACTCAAAGCTACTTAACTTTTGTTTTAGCAAGTTGATCGGGCCAGCTTTTTTGTGATGTACATGTGACTGATTGATGTTGCGCGAGTGGTGTCATTGAAAATTTAAAGTTTTAAAAAAATCTTCAAGATTGCACACCTTTTTTTTCTTTAAAAAAAAAAGTGAGTGAATCCCTATGTATATTTGTGCCATTAAACTGAAACATTTACATTTTTTCAATGAAAGCTTCGAATTATTTTAAATACTATCCAAATAGTAGGTATGAATAAGCTGAATCGAATTTCCGTGTACATAGTTCAGTAGTGGTTTCATTGTGGCGTAAAGGGTTTTTTTACACTAGTTTTTTTCCAAATACAAATTTAAAAAGGAAAACACAATCTGTTTGTTTTTACGAAATGTTCCTACTAAAAAAAAAATGGATAGACACTGAGCTTCAATGTGCAGTGCAAAGTGTACATGTGCTGGATTTTATATAAGCCAGTTAAAGCAGTAAAAATGTGGATTCTTTAAAATGAATAGTAAAAAGTTTTTTTTAGAGTTTACAAACCTTAAAACTATCTGACTAACCTTATTTGAGTGTCCATCTCATAAAATGATGTTGATTTTAATGGCTCCTCCATAGTTTCTATTTCCTTCTGAAATTTATCACCATGATTGCTGTTTCTGGAAATAATCAAATGACCATTTAAATTTCAATGTAAAAATATTATCGTTATATCGATGTTTAGTTGATAACAAATATAGTTATATCGATAGATATGATTATATCAATGTTTAGTTGAAAATAGAACTCTGAATAAAAGGACTAACGAAGTAAATACACACTTTAGGATACCGAATAAAATGACAACTTAAAATCACAATAATTACAAAGCTCAAGATTGTGCAGAAAGTAAACTATAAGAACAAAAAATAAGATAAAGTAAGCTGATAGCTAAAAGACTAGCCTCGGCTAGAACCAACATGATCCTGGATGATACAATTCATTCTGTGATATTTTTATCCAATCGGCTCTCGCAAAGTTTGAAGACTGTAAGATTCTATGTTGTCCACTGGAAAACTGAATGTTTTAAATCATTTTTAATATTTAATATTTTTAATATTTTTTTTAAATACTTCATCACATGCAGTACCTAAACATTTTTATTTTTTGAAGATCGAGAAATCTGAGAAATTTTTACATCATTCGAGAAATTTTCATGATATATTTTTCAGTCTGCATATTTACCATGGTGATTAAATATGGTCCCATTTTTCAGGTATGTGATTTTACTTTTAAGAGTACGGAGATATTCGGATTTTGGCTTGTATTATTGATTGTATTAAAGCAAGACCCGTTCAATCTGTATGCGAACTCAGAAGAGATGTGTGCATATTGTGCGCGAATACAAAATTATCAGAAATTTAATCTAACTAACAGTTTAACACGTTATGTCTAGAACCTCACTTCTTTTGGAGAACCCAAACGTAGGTTAATTGCCAATATTTGCAATGGAAAGATTACTATATAGAATGAATTCATAAAATGATTCACATCATTCATTGATGTCTGAACTGCTCCATAACTCATATATGCGTTCGGGTCTGCACCTATTAGTAGCAGGATTCGCCAAGCATTTGCGGCTGCAGTTTCATCGGGGGGTAGCAACCCTTCATCGTGTGCCATTTAGCATGAACCGGCCCACAATGACTTCAGCTTCGTGTCGACCACAATAGCAATATTGTCCTTGTCAACATTGTCCTTTGAAAGGACAAGGACATTTTTAGACTTCTTGATGAGAAGACTTCAAAGATTCGGGTGCACAAGCCTACATTCGTCAATGTGTAACGACCCATGGATCTTGAATTAGAATTATCTCCTCCGCATGTTCGCACAAATGAAGGAGAAGAGCAGCCGAAGATTGCTTGGAGTGGTGAAGGTTAATTTGCAGAACCTTCACCCTGATCGATCACGGTTCTGTCTGGATCCTCATCAGATCCGATGACCATCTCCTCCTCGGGTAAAGAAGGCTCGGCTCGGATCCATGCCAATTTTGCGCCTGGCCAAATTTTACTCAGTTTGCTTACCGCTAGCCTGTACAAGACCCAGCATCGAGGCACCTCGATGATAGTCTAGGGTTTTCTTTAATCACATCTCTGAAGCCAGCTAAGAGCTTTCCCATCACTTTTACTTTTATCGATGACTGCCCCTAGCTGGCTAACGCGTCAGTCCGAAGCAGCGATCTACTGGCCGCGGGTTTGAATCCCGCCGTGCCCATGGCTGTATTTGTTCGGCTTGTGTTGTCTTAAAAGTCGGCGACTGGGCATAATACCAGCGCTCCATTAATTGTCACATTAAAGCTTTAGTAGCGACTAGGCATAACACTAGCGCTTTAGAAAATAAGAAATAAATGTGGCACTTAAAAGAATATTGGATTAATTGACATCGGCTTCTCTCATATGTGTCTCCCTACCGCCATCCCTAAGCATTCGCTTCAAGGGGCAATCCCCTAAGCTTTGGCATTATCATAGAAAAAAAAAACTCTGGCCATTTCGTTGGCTGTCTGGCTAATTCTCCTCTGGATAGCAGTGGTGGAAGCATACCAACCTCTTCCCCCCATCTCAATGGTTTGTGATCGCAAAACAGCCCCTCCTTAACTTTAGAAGCAAAGGTTGGATTAGGAGAGTACGGAAATGCTGCTACCAGAGGTCCGAGAAGTAACATCGCAAGCCACTTCTTCAAAGGTTTACGGAAAAAGTGTCCGTGGACAGTTTAGCAGGCTTTCTGGCTACATCTCCTCTGAAAGGCAGTTAGGCAAGCCTTCCAGCCTCTTCTTCTCCATCAATTGGGCACTTTGCCGCAGGGAAGTCAGATTTCTGACCGATACGTTTCGATTTTTTGCTAATTTGAATTTTAGGAGACATAATGCTGCTGGGTCCAAACTCAGATCCGTTATCTTAGCTCGAATGTGTAGTCACCGAAATGATTACATGGTTATCTATGCAAAGCAGGGAGGTGCTAATTAAGAGTCCAACTCAACTGAACCTACACAGCCAAATTAATGGCTACGAAAATAAAAGCGTTTTCTGATACCTGCCACGGTTTTGTTAGAACGGAGATGATAATGTTGACCAGGAACCGTTCACAAAGAGATTTCCCTCTGTCGCAACTGCACCAGAAGACGACTAGGTCCAGATTCTCAAAATCACCAGCTCAGTGCGAAGATCATAGTTAGAATCAAAGAATAGTCAGAGAAGAAAGCTAGGTCGTAACGAGATTATACATATTGTTTGGCGTTGCCCAGGATGCGTCACGTGAAGGCGATCTAACTTCTAACTTTCCTGTGAAAACTAGTAGAAATACTTCCGCTGATACAAAGCTAGCGAAGGAAACTACTTTGGAAAAAAATAATATTTATGAATAAAAAAATCCTGTTGTAAAAAGGATAACAAATTGAAGTAAAAATGTTCTACAAAATATTTTTCATAAACCTTAATTTTTTCGCTCAAAAGCAATAAATAAAGCAAAAATATCAACAACATATATCATACATTTTTCTATGTTCTACAAAACAGGAGCTTTGATGTCTAATATTTTGTAAAAATGGCGAAAGTCGTTGTTGAAGTTCGAAATATGGCGAAGGTCGTCCGAAGCTTTCTCAGGTTCATTACTAACTATTAGTCCGACGTGAATTTCGTATATAAAGCTTTTACGTAGATTTTTGTACTGATCGAATTCATTGCAAAAATGGAAAACAAAAAGTTGAAAATAGTTGAAAAAAAATTGACTCTCGTGACCTTTGACCCTTATTAACTTTTTTTGCGCACTTGAATGCGTAATGGGTTTTTCACATTTTGTTTCTGATCCCACAATAAACATATTGAAACACTTTCACTTGCATTTTTTTCGCGGAAGAGCTTTTTTGTTTAAAATTATTGAGCAACTTAATCTAAACATACGTTTTCTGTATGTTTTCCTCTATCTCAGGCTCATTCATTAAGTTGGTTTTGATACTTTTCATCTTACACAAACAATGCATCTTTAATTAGTTTCAACTTTAATTTTAAACCAATGGTTTTTGTGTACCTCAAATGATGAAATATTTACCTCAAGTTGAATTTAATGCTACCATAAAAATGTGTAAAAATGTTTTCTAAAAGCTGCATTAAAACTTGAATCAAAATATCTTGTTCAGGCATGTCCAAAATTCGTTGGAACATAGGGAATAAACACAATAGGTGCGTTTTTTTGCACACACCGCAATTGTCAATTATTTTACATCAAATCTTGTAGTGTGCAGACTGTTTTTCAGTGTTTCAATGCACATTACATTGTAGATTATTTCATATGCAAGTTCATGTCTGATTTCGAATTAAACCTAGTTAAGATTTCATTCAGGTGTTTTCTATGTGTCATTCTAGTTTAACAACCAACCTAAGCGAAAGGTCAGCGAAACATTTCTGGAATACAGCAAGCTTTCTGCTCGAGATCGTTTTTTTGCAACCCTACGTTACCCTGAACTGCTCGGCTGCAAAAAACGCACCTAATGTTCTATTATTAATATTCTCTCCGAATATATTTCAACCACTTGATTCTTAAAAACTTTTATTTTATTTAAAATTTGAATTATAAAGCAGTCCAGTAATATCATCAATAAATAACACATTTTTCTCTTTCTTTTCAGGTCTAGAATTGATTGTATGATGGCAAAAAATGGCGGCTAAACCACCAAAGCCGCCTGAAAACAACATAAACAACAAAACGCGTATGGTTCGAACGAAAAATAGTGGACTAAAAAACTCCATCAAAACTCAGTGCCAAACATCAACAGACCAAAAATCGAATTGTTCGTGTACAAATATCGGCATCCGTCAATTATTTTATGAAATGAAGCAGATTTTCCCAACAGTTCCAGATGATATTGTGAATCAATGCGTTATCGAAAACTGTCACGATCGTGAGAACTGCATGAAAGTCCTAACCAACGAATTGACTGCACATCCGACACCAGCGCAATCGTATCCGTCGCAATCGATACGAGGTGCTAATTCTGGCTCGGGTGGAGGAGTAAGTAATACAGCAACCCCAACGACTCCAAATCGAAAACCTCCGGTTCCTGTTCGTCCTGCGCCGACTCCAAAACAGAATATGGTGAATAGTAGCAATTCGGATTTTTCGTCGCTTCCCAGATCGTTGAAGTCGACCATGAATAGTTTAAAGCAAGAAATCGGAAATAAAATATGTAGTGTAAAAGCATATAACAGTAATGCAAATACTAGTGATACGCGACCTCCTGTGTTAAATGCAGATACATTGAAGAAGCCACATGTTCCTGAGAGACCGACAACGCTAAACTTGCGGGACCCCATGACAAGTTCGCCTAATACAAGAACTTTTAGTCGGCCCACGCGAACTGCTCCACTACCGCCTATAGCTCCAGCATCAGGACCAAAAAGTGTGCCTACACCCCCGCCCCCAAAGTACCCACCTCCGCCGCCACCGGCAGGCTTACAGCAATGTGCCAGCGATCCCGGAAGTCAGAGCCTCAGTTCCGGACAATCTGTTCAAAGCCCAATGAGTTTTTCCGATTCCAGTGAATCTGAGATATCCGTTAATATTTCACTGTCGCCCAGTTCATCAGACCGATCTCGATTGGGGGTTTCAAGCAATGCCGTTACACCCACCAGATGCATCACAACGATCTCTGTACAGCCAGAACCTGCTTACACCAGAGCAATTGCTGGCGACTCGGGAGCCGTGCCACCGATAGTTACAACTCCACATCGAAGCTACACGTCGTTGAACTTGACGTTGCGCAAACCGAGCGATTCACCTCAATCGCCTATCGACATAACGGCTGGGTCGGTTCTGAAGTATAGTAGTACCCGATATGATGCAATCAATGGCTGTGAGCAGAACTTTCATATAACGGTATCAGATGGGGGTGGATCAGTAACGTCTTCACGGATAAGGCCACGAAGCTGCCACTATGACCCTGAAACGATGGGCACACCATCCGTTGAACAACCGTTTGCACTCCGCACTGGTATTTCAATGCCCAACGTGGCTTCGCAGAACGTGAATTTGGGTGATGCTAGCGTGGGAAGAGACGGATCAGCTATGACAGCAGGTAAGATATATCCCGTCGATAGTTAGTATATACAATCTTTCGATGGAATTCTTCTACACTGGGCGTTCGAATCTTTGTTTTCGCATGTTCAATAAGATAGTGATCCCATGAAGTTTATGTCTCAGTTTCGATCAGTTCCTATTTTAAAGCTCTTGCACGGCAAGGAAATAAGCAAGCGCTATTAGCTACATACTGTAGATACTACTATCTTTTTCGAATTATTTGAAAGATCTCCCACCCTTTTGCTCGTTCTCCAGCATTGCGAATACATTGAAATTCCAGCTATCCCGGTCACGGTATTTTTAAATCATATGCGAATCGGGGCAAATACACTCCGCGAAACCACGCACCGCGCATGTGCCTATCGATTTATTATCTCAATTTCGAAATCTCATTAAAGCAAGTAGTATGTACGAACATATTATCGAAGCCCACGAACAGTATAATAATAATAGCAGCACAACAAAAGTCGGGCAGCTTTTATCGGTGCAAATATGCGAAATCTCTCTACTGCGCGAATTACTTTTAACAATGCTCGGCTCGCTTGTTGACGACGGTCGCGTTGTGTGTGTGTGTTTATTGTTCACATTGTCTAGTAGAATGATTAGGTAGCAGCGAAGAACAATCAATCCTACCGACAGTGTAAATATTATAATCTAATTTGTTTCGTTTGATTTTAATAGCAATTGAGTGTTTTCGCAAAAGTACACGGTTTCGGACAGTGTTTTCGTTTCGCATATTTGATGCGATATTTTACTGATTCTGTACAATTATTGGTGCGAAAATGGGTGAGATAAATGTTTTTTTGTGGTAGATTTACAAGTGGTGTGTGGTCTTGTGTTATAGTGCTCTTATCGTAAACACATCTAGGTATAAAGATGTCAATTCAGTCGCCGTTCTATGAGAGTTTATATAATGATCAGGTCCGCTTATCTACACACTTGGCCTCAACCAATTTAAAATGCTTGTCTTGTTCCATGCGACGTGGAAATTGTTTTCAGCTATTGTGAAATATTTAAAAAGCTGTCAACAAAAGTTGTCCTTGCGATGTTTCCCTCCCCCTTGTGAACTCAACTGAAATTTATCTTGATTCGATTGTGCTATAAATAAACATGATAGATACATACACGTATACAAATGCTCGAATCAATTCAAAAAATAATTAAATAAAACAGGTACACACAGTTGTTTTATACGTTTTCTTTCAAAGGTGATTTGCTTGTTGAATTTGTTTTTGGCTTGAACTTGAGTTACCTGGCTAGGCTTTTCTCTCATGTGTATTCCAAAAATTTTACTGTAAATATGAACTATTTAGTGATATTTTTCAAGTCGCTAATTTGTTTAAGTACGAGCTTTTCCATCTACTGAACCATCGCAATCCTTCGACATGTTTTTTTTTTTTTGATTCCCCATACTATTTACACTATACAGATCCACATTGATGACGCAATACACAATGCAAATATTGCATTATTTAGAGGCGCGAAAATTCAATGGAGATTATGTTGTGACGTGTGTCTTAGATCTTTTTTAAAAACCACATGACGAAAATATGGTGATTTAAATTATGTTTGTTGTCTGTGTATTTTGAATTCGATCGCAATTAGATTCAAAGAAACATCAAAGGAACTAGAAATAGTTATTACAATCGCATCGCAGTGATAAGGGTCAATGACGGGGCCAGGAGGCGTGATTACAGATGCAAACATTCGTTATACAGACAGATAATGATAAGGGCTGTAGACGGATTGCATTTAAACAAATTTTATTCAATGTATAAATAAGTGACGTTTTTCGTGACTAAACTCGAACATGAAATATATGTTCTGGCTCGCTGGCATCAACAAAAAAAAGGGATTTATGCTTACTGAGGTTTGAGAAATAACTGCGTCATAAATTTGATGATTACGGTGATAAAAACGAGCAAAAAAAAAAACGAAAAAGTTGCATGTTTTAGAATATTAGTCAGTTTGACAGCATTTAGTTTCCGTCGTACTGACTAATATCCAAAAACATGCATCTTTTTAGTTTTTGCTCGTATTTATCAATTTTCGTCAGCACAACCACCAAATTGATGACAAAGCTTCATTCTTAAGTTTCAGTAATAATAAAGTCATAGCCATTGTTAGGAAGAACCCTTGGAAAGTTGGATATTGCTAAGAATTTTTTCCATCTGCTGTCGTCAACCTAACCTACATGCCTCTTTGTGATACAACGTGAATAAGATCCTTTTTATGAAAGTAAACCAATTATTGGTGATTCAGACATGTAAAAAACAGATTAATGTAGATACCTACATCAGCAGTTGTACAAACAACACAATTCCAGGAACTTAAATTTTTTTAGAGAGACTACTTTTCTGACTTGAAGCTCGTATAGCCACTACCCTAGAGGACTGGCTTCCAGTATCTGGGATCTCTGGCTCGAATCCGAGTTCGGACAACGAGATCGCGCACCGAGCTTTGAATAGAATCTATCTAGTATTTTTGAATAAAATAATCATTCTACACCACAAATTTGTGAATGGAGCTCTACCAGTTTCAACCCCTAGGCCCGACCAGGGTTTACTTTACTTAATGCTACTTAATACTTAATTGACTTAATTTTTTCGGTTTTATTTTTTGAACATAATATTTACAGCTTTTTTAATCTGTTTGGCCAAAAGATCATACATATTTCCATATATATATCATAAAAAAAATTCAGTGACTATTTCTCCAGAACGCGCCGTCCGATTAAGCTGAAATTTTCAGGATACATTGGTGTTAATGCACCAAATGTTAATAATATTTAATCTTTTGGCGCCGGCGGCCATTTTAGTGATATTTTAAATATACCTATTATTCCGACAACAAATAAATTTGGCAAAAACTAAGTCTGCGAAATGAATTTTGAACGTGTTTTAAATGAGAATATGATAATGCTTTGGAAGTTTTTAACCCTATGTGTGCACTAGGTGCCTAAAAAGACACCGGAATAATTTGAAAATTGTTGAATTGCGATAACTTTTGACAGAGGTATCAAATCATTATGAACTTTACAGGACGTATTGATATCACTGAGTTGTAAACTCATGTATGCGCATGTTGGCAACCCTGTAGCTATGCCAGGCACAGAAAGTGAAAACCTTGAAATCATCCATTCTCGTGAAAAATAGTCGCTTTTTAGA
The DNA here is from genome assembly GCA_947369275.1 of Nemotelus nigrinus. Classification (NCBI taxonomy): domain Eukaryota; kingdom Metazoa; phylum Arthropoda; class Insecta; order Diptera; family Stratiomyidae; genus Nemotelus; species Nemotelus nigrinus. The sequence goes on from OX376373.1 coordinate 169,183,427, forward strand.
AAAAAAAAAACAACTCATATATAAATCTTATGCTTTGTCTGCAAAGCCAAAGAATAACTTTTGAAATTTTACATCGGGCAGGAACGGTAACCGTTCCTCAATTCACCTATATTTTTAACATTAGAAACTTCTGTTCATGAAAACTCACGACACGATAATCAAATACAACTGAAATTCACAGAATGTATTGGTTTTGAGTAGAACGAGGTCTGATATTTTGGTGACTTGGGCTTTGAAAATTCGCTAAGGAAAATAACGCTTTTTGCCCTATAACTTCCAGTGCAGTCATGAAATCAAAACGAATTTCATCTGATAAGTGGAACTTATTATAGGCATTATTCAGAAGGAATCTGGTTAAAAAGCCATTATAGGGCTGTCAGCTATTGTTGGTTTCGTATTTATTTACAACATCTATATTAAGCGATTTTATCGTAAAATTTTTAAACGGTAAAGATCTTACAGTGACAATAAACAACAAAATTTGAAAACTTTTGCGACTGGTAGCCCTAACTCCCAATGTAGCCATAGGATCAAAACGAAATTGACAGAGTAGGTTGATTTCAATGTGAGGCAGGTATGATATATTTTTGGCTTTGATGTTAGCGAATGATTGCTAGCGCGAGGCGTTTTTTGCCATTTTCGTATCAAGAAATGCTTACATTAAATGAATACTTAATTATAAAATAAACCATACTAATAAAATAAACAATTGCAATGAAAATAAGTTACCAATGTTTAAGTTCTAAAAAATTGTCGGTCCCAAACATTTTTCTATCCTTTTAACTTTCGACGAAATCATCGGATAAAATCGGGATCGATAGAGTTATTTGATATTGACGTACGGCAATTGTGGGAGTTTTTTTTATGCTGCTTTCAATGTTTTGCAGTGTTTGGCTTTCCTAAATCGTGAAAATCATGCAAGTTGTAGTCCTGAAATCCTTTCCACCCTATGAGTTTAAATGCATTTTTAAGATCAAATTGGTTTTGCACTCAAAACAGGTTGGAGCACGTGTGGAAGAATATGTGCTCAAAATCTGCACAATTCTTATATTGTTCATCGAACATTAGTATTTCTAGCGGTTCAGGCGCGTTAGAGTTTTTTCTTCTACTATTCCTCTCTCCACTGGTGAGAGTTCCGAACGAATACCAATTGTGCTTTGAAACGTTACGCTATACAATTTACTAGGACGTTATGAAACAAATCTTAGATGATACAAATATTCTAGGCTCCAAAAACCACCACATGTTTTATTTATCTCAAATCAGAGGACGGCATATGCTAAACTAATAACGTCACACCAGAATTTGGTCGGTGTGTCAAATGCGTTAAATTTATAGAAAAAATGTGACGTTATTTTAGAGCTTTGAATAGTTCAATCTTAAACAAGAATTTGGAAATAGACGAGGATTAGTGATATTGAAATTGATCAATATTTTGTAACAATTATACGTATATAGATTCTCAATCTACGGAGACAGTTTGATGTGGAAACTCGTTTATAAAACATGTATGCCTAGTCCGTCTTACAGCTATTTGATTGAATAAATTTTTTTTAGATTTATCAAACTTCCAATAACGTCAAAAACAAAGCATGAGCATAATATCGTTTTCCTGAAGACTACTTGTAAGATGATAAACTTTCGATTTCGCGTTGGTGTCGAAGCAAAAAGTAAATTCTGAGTGAACTGATTTCAGCCTAGCGCTATAAATCCCAAAAATAGGATGCCAGGCAATGCAGGATTACTCAAAAAATACCATTGCGGTCTATGACGCTATTAACGTTCTTTCAGCAAAGCGCTGATATGTTAGTGAAAAGGTAAATTATTTGACTTCTGAAAAAAAAATTATAGCGGGGGACTTGCCAAAGAAAGTACCGAATTTGTTTTGGCAATGCATTGCTCATCCTACAAAAGTTTTGGTTGAAGAATAATTAAGTCTGATTGCGTGAGATAGGATTTAGAAACAATGGGACTTAGAAAAATGGGAAAATATATGCGGGATCTCAAACCAGTGAAATATCCCAAATTACGATATTAAACATTAGAGGCGCTAGATGGCTGCCTTGTGGTACATCAATAGAAAAAGGAATATTTTTTTGATAAAAAACCTTAATTGTTAAACACTTAATTCGATTTTTTTTTGTAATTATTGAGCCAGTTTGACAGAGAATGTGAGAATCCAATCTCTCATATTTTGATTTTTTAAATATAATTCTTAGCACATTTAACTACTTTGTTAAAGTCATTGCAAATGATTCCAACTTGATATAAGTAAAACAATTGCATGACAATCGTCGTACGAGTCTAGGGGTTCAGCGATTTAGGGGTTAAAGCTGATAGAGAGCTTTAACACAAATTTACAATCAATGTGAATACGAGTGTGTACTGATTAGTTCCACGATTCACTTTACTACTGATTAATTCTGGTACCTATTCAGAACTAGGTGAGTAGGTATAAAATGGCGGTTCTATTTCAGAAGTGAGGAGCGAAAGAAGGAGCAAGGAGCACGATGACGTCTGTGATTATCAACCCGCGCATGACGTAAGCGTTGATAAGAGCATGGCGCCAGAGAACATCCAAGTTGATGATCATGATGTTGCTCGTTAAGGGGTTCCAATTTTCAGGTTATAACAAATAATGGTCTCAAAAACTTTTGGCATGACGGACAATATAGCAAAGACTCTGTAATTTTTAATTGACCTTTTTCATTACTTTTTACTTAATGATTAATATGTACCGCATAAAAGTGATTTATTAAAAGCAATATACAGTAGTAAAATAGCCGATTCCGGACATTAAATAAGAAGCAAAGAGGAAGTGGGTCATGTCTTGTGCCCTTCATATCAAATTTTTTTTTATATCTTCTTAATGCCTTGCCTTTATAGCTTGTAATGCCTTTCACGGTTGATTTGATCTCATCAGCAACAATAAGTTGGAGAGTTTGGACGATTAAATTGTTAGAAAAGCTTATCAGCGGGTTGATAACTTCTTGGAAGTGATAAATAGGTCCTAGAGAGGTAGAATTAAAAGAACCAGAATTGTTCGTATCCGTCAACGTAGGGTAGCTTCAAGTTTTTTCTCTTTTTTTGAGGATCACGAATTATATTTGTAAGCAGTATATGCTTCGCAGTATTTGTTAGAAATTGACTGTGCTAAAGTGTCGCATATATTCGTCATTTAAATATAGTTTTCTTACTATAATCCTAAAGTAATTTTCTTTAATTTGGCATAACTGTTATTTAAAATCCCTCCACTACGTTAGTTTTCATTCATTCACAGTCTTCATTCGTTGGTTACGAACCGTTTACGAATAGGAAATAATTTAGCTAGATTGATTTTCAAGGCATTTGAATGTTGTAGGAACGTTAATTTTATCTTTATATCATTTGTTTCTATTACAACTTCAGAGAAAAAGCTGCAGTAAAGTCTTCGTACCTGTGTCTTGTAAACGCACAATTTGAATTGAAAATCTGAGTTGGTGTCTCTTTGGTTAGCATTAAACTTTTCAGCTATGTTCATAAAAAAATATGCATATCATGTGAGTGTTCTGTGACTGCTATTGCGTGAATGAATCAAATGGAAGATATTAAATAGTAGAGGCCTTAGTTGGCTGCCTTGCGGTACACCAAAAAAGCAACAATATTTTTTTCATAAATTTAACAAAATTTTTTTAACAAAATTGAGTTGATCAAACCGTTCCTTGCTACTTTTTGAATTCACAAAATCTATGCGTGGCAGCCTAAGAGCACTGTAAATTCTAGTAAGACAAAACAAAGTTAAGTAAAATTTGACTTCCGTACGCGTAAAAAGAATAGAATGTACTTCAGATAAACAACTAGGACGATTTGATTCATGTTTGTCTATCTGGGAACCAAGTTTATACCCAAATATAACTTGTCAAATTTTGGAAAGTAAACACACATCGAGGTACACTCTACATCCTTCCAAAGAGGATATTTAAAGGATGCAAAGACGAGAAGATTAGGGATAATAGGAGATGCTGAATTATATCAATAGCGTCAAATAAATATTGCAAGCGTAAGGAACAAATTTGTCAGGCGCTTTCCAAAATACTACGTACTAAGGAAAAAAGGAACCGGTGGAAATGTTAGTAAACATGTAAAACAAAGCCGGCATCCATACAGGCCCTGGTCATGAAAATCAAACTTTAGATTGGAATCAAAAATCATACCAAGGTTTCGAAAATGCTGTAGAAGAGACAGGGAAATACCAAACAAAGAATAAGAAAAAAAAATCATATGGGTGTTTTTGTATAAGAATGACATCTGGTGACACTTCTTGAAATTGTTTTTGCGAAAGTGTTTACGGCCAAACAACTTAGCTTGCAACTGGTGGCAATCGTCAACAGATTTGATAATCCTGTATAATGCTAAGTCATCCGCATACAGAACACAGGAGGAGTTGATAAGAGATAGAACATGATTGACAAACAAAAAAAAAATTAAGAAACAAGAATTGCAAATTTTTAATTAGAGAGTAACAAAAAACAAGACACAACATTTATAAAACATTGCTCATTAGTATGACTTTCGACGCAAGACCTACCAAATACCACTTAAAAAACAGACATGTGACAATTTTTATAGAAGAAATTCTAAATTCTAAAAGTCAAAGTGGCTACGAAAAAAAATGGATAGCAAGCAGGTGCTGGCTGCTCTTTCACACGAAAGACCTTCATAAATCATCTCGAACTGTGCAATTTTCGCAAAACATCGCATTTCTCTTGCAACATACACACAAAATGTATTACGATGAACTTTTTTAAAAATATTTTGCAAACCGAACAGAAATATCGTGATTATTTTTAACTTAAAAAAATATCTATGTATAATAAACGACGAAAGCGCGACAAGCAAGATTAACATAGAATTTAGCAAATACTTAAGGCTTAAATTTAGGATATCATAAATAGCGGCGATGTTATCGTTATCGTTTTTCACAATAGACATACTTATCAACGAGGATTTTGGATGTCGCAATATCTTTGACGCGAAAGAATTAAAACTGAGAGCTAGAGGTTGAAAATGATGGTAGTGTAAAAATAGGATCATGAATTTTTAGAATCCCATTCATCTTGTCATTAATACCGCTGTCTGGTATTTTTCTCGAAACTGAATACTGATCTGTTACTTGGCTACAGATCAGTGCTGTCATTAAACTAAGTCCGTCATGACTTACAATGACATTTCTTTGCTTTTCGCCTTGAACTTGAACTACGTGAATTGTCAATATCTGTGGAAAGTGTTGCAAAACTAGCAAAAAAATACGCCGATAATACTGGCAAGATGAAAATATCGCAATGGTGCTATTTCCAGTGATAAAAACAGTTTCATACCGAGAAAGATCTCCTAAAAGAGTAATTTGTATTGCGTCAATTTGCGTAAATTGCCATTCGAAGACTAAAAATACATATGGCTAGCCATTGGATGTCAAAGTCTTCATTGAAGACAACCGAAAAATTCTATGATAAAGATAAAAAAGAAATTTGTTTTCACATTGCGTATGTGTTGAACGAGTTACGTCAATCAAATGCGAAAAACGTGTAGAATATTTCAATTTACACAATTTAAGCTCGATAGTTTCCGTTTTAAAAATACCTAAAGATATAAGTATGTTGTTTTGATAATGCTATCGCGAGTTCTGTTGAACATATGATGATAATATATCCATTTCAGAGAAATTCTTTCACATTTGCACACCAACTTAAGACAATTTTAATTTAAGTCTGGTGTTTAAGATACCTGCTTTTTCGTCATGTTGATATTCGCTTGTTCTGTAATCGGTTTGCAAACAGTAACGCAAAAACAAGATGCCATTATGTCTACGGAAGCTAATTGCAAAATTATCTAAATTTTGTTTTCGTTAAGCCTATACGTAATTGAAGAGATAAAAATAGATTTCTTTGTAATTTCACTGACTGAACTCTGTTGCGAAAAAGTCAAAACATTTGTCAATGGTGATAAAAAAATATATTCATAGTTTGTTTGAGAATCGAGCGGAAATATGTTCCAATCCAAGAGAAGTTTGATGGATTTTTCAGTATTTTATGCATTTATTTGTTTGAACGCTGAAAGACGAAAACAAAATACTGTTTTTTTTAGTCCCGCAACAATGTTATCGGAATGAATGAAAGTGTACAGCGACTTGTTTTTTGGCTATACATTTTTCTTTGTTCAATATTTTATCAAAACAAGTGTGTAGGGCAGATAAAGTTGATAAATATTGACGTTTATTGATCAAATTGAATTGAATTTCTACATTGATTAGAAAGATATGACTTAGGTTCAATGCCTTTAGGTTTTAGGGGGTCTGTGTATAAAATTAAAAGAAAATGTTGAAAACGCACCTTTTTATCCTTTGCTGAGTAATCATAACTTGTATTTTGCCTAGCTACCATGCTTTCATAACGCTTGACCAAGTTTGATACAGTCTGCCTTACAGTGCCTACCAGCATGTCAAAAAAGAACTCATTTTTAAAGCATGCGTACGAGTACGAGAAATGGTCATTTCATCATTCTAGATATTGAGTGGTGGTACTTTTATACATAGTAAAACATAATTTTTTTTAAAGACAAGATAAAATACTTGATCTTGAAATGACTTGAAATTTCGTAGTGCCGTTTGAAAGTCTTTGCAGCTGGTGAATTGTAGTCCTCACATTAAGTTATCCTTCGCCCGAAAAAGATGAAAATCGAATGGCGAAATGTAGGAGGAATATGTTGGATGAGACAAAATTTCCCAGCCAATTTCATTTAGGATATTTCTGTGATTGAGTGTTGCCCTGGGGGAACAGGACGTCCTAATTCCTGATAAACCTCAGCCCTACTGGTATAAAAGCTGATATGTGTGTCAACTATTGTCGTACAAAACCCATTTGCCACCATACGTAGCCACTCGAGTCAAAAACGACTCGAGCTCGTTGCGCAACAATAGCGAAATTTAAATTGCTCTACGTATTTTCGACGAGTTCACAAGAAACCCACTGATAAAGCCGTCATTTATCCACAAAATGCGCAAGATTGCGACTAATGGTATTTTCGTCAATTTGGAAAAAAGTTTGACCGGGATTGTTCTCTATGTCCCTGAGAAGCAATAATCCGAAACACCACTCTAGGATGATCTTCATCTTCAAGACTGTCGTCCTAAACCATCGATGAACTGTATGTTCTGACATATCCTGCAAGTAGTCGTAGTTGCGTTCGTCCCTAATTTGTATAGAACTCCCCATACTTTCGCAATTTCACTGACCATCTTTATTCTTTAATGTTTGGCACAAAACTGAATACATTTAAATGACACACAAGATTTTAATGGCTTCAGACATTTCCCTTCAAAAAGGTAGATCGGGTTGCGGGAAAATGACACCTGATATTCTGTAATAAAGAAGAATACGGATGCGTCATCCCTAAATCGACCCTTTCAATGCAAACAATCAATAATTGCAGAGACTTACTAATATGTATGTAGAGGTGTTGATGTTATAGAAGATTCACATTACCCAGTTGTGGCAGTTAGCGGCAAGCATGCCTTGCTCATTGCTTTGGCAATTGCTAGACTGGATTCTCATTCTAGCTGCTTAGCTAGCTTAACACCTTCCCAAGTTTTCTGTTAAACATATCATCGTCCTAGACTCCTTGAATACTTGTATGTGTACTATCCTCTTTATTCGCCAGTGCTAGCTGTGTTCGCCTTTCCCTGGTCCATTGAATTTGATGGGGATCTGTTTTCCTCTTAAGCTCTGGCATGCGGTTGTTAAATCCGTTAACCTCGCCAAGTGGAACCATAAGGCTAGTACTGACTTAATTGTGAAACTAAATTTTGGCAACTCTACATTATATGGTCATTCTTTCTAGTAAAATTTTTGAAATTGGAAAAGAGCGGAGACTTTGTAAAATGTCAACAATTTCAATTTTCGATCGATTTTGTTATTGAGGACATTTGCATAACTCAACTTTCAAATTCAGACTCCAAATATCACATTTTAGCTCGAAAGAATGAACTGACGTGAAATGATTGGAGACATGCGTCAATGCCATTTGCATTTTCAAAGCAAAAGCAACTTCCAATTAATTCTTCATGCTAAGAAGTGAGTACCACTCTTGCTTATTTTCAAGTTAAATTTTCGGTGAAACAAAGTTGACGTGAAATTTTGTATGAACATTTCACGTGAAATCGAACACAATACCAGCCTATAATTGCCGGCTACTCGACAGCCACTACAGTGAAACTTTCACTTGTTTTGACTTCTTTCTTATGTTAAACCTGCTAATGATTAACTTGAGTAACTAGAATATTAAGCTTCTGCCTACCATAAAAGTTGCCAGCTAAACAGACTCACATCCTTATCTTATGATCCTAGAACTGCTACTCAAAACCTCCAAAGTCACATAAACATGAGAATAGTTTTTTTTTTTAGATCTAATCATCTTTTACCTTAGCACACCAAACCTTCTATCTGGAGGATAAGAGCTAAAAAGTATTCTCTCTCCTCCTCGACAAAGGAAACTCTTTCTACAGATTTGATATGTGTTCGGATGAATAGAATTCAAAACCCTCACATGAGCTCAGGCATATTTTCAATCTTAAATTGTCTGGTACATTTTTAATCCTTATTTCGCTGATCCTATAAAAATGACTTGAACTGTTTCAAAATCAGTAAATAATAAAATAATATTTATCAAATTATCATGATCGTTATCATCAACGGCGCAACAATCGGTAGTCCGGTTTAGGTCTACTGCAGAAGATCATTCCTTTCGTCCCATTTTGGCGCCGCCGTCTTCCAGTTCAAATTTGGCGTTCTGGCATACGCCACTGCTCGATCGAAGACAGAGCCTGCTTTGATGCTTCTTTAAAATAATCTCACTCCCATTGACATTCGAATTTGAATCTTCCGGCTCAAGCTGTGTACCACTAGCGAAGCGATACCTTTATGAAAAGAAGAAAAACTTGTTATTAATAATGTCTTCAAGCTCTTATGGCCTTTAATCCTAAAGTTGAAACCTTAATATCCCTTTTAGACACTAATGCAAGCAGTGGCCCAAATGGAATTTGAAATGTGTTCGTTAAGTCATTTCCCTCATCTGTATGTGTTTCTTTTTCTATTTTGTTCAATTTAAGCTTGTCTTCCGGTATTTTACCCTCTATTTAGAAATTTTTCAATATTTTTCGGATCCTCAAATTGGGGAATGCTCAGCATGTTGCCAAATATCGTCTTACATCCTTTCTCTCTTGTTTTCCAAAATTGCTTGATCGAATTATCTACAACAAGCTCTATGATGCGATAAGCCAAGCGCAGCATAGATTTATCAAAGGTCATTCAACATCTACAAACTTGGCTGAGCTTGTGAATTTCGTTGCCGGTTCGTGGGATGACAGATAAGTTGACGTAATCCACACGGAGTTTGCATGGTGTGTTGTTAGATAAACTTCGTCAATACGGCATTTCAGATGTCCTACGCTCCTGGATCTCCTACATTGTTAATCGTGCTTGTCCTGTTACCTTCAACTGTTGTGTTTTCTCACCTTTTTATCTCTCATCTGATATTCAACAAGGTTCCATTCTTTGCCTTCTCTTGTTCGTTTGGGTTCATCAATGATCATCCCAGTTTGCCTCAATTTCTTCTACAGAAATGTTCTTAACCTCTTAAGCTGCTATGCAACCATTAATGACTGTCTGTAATTTCATTTGGATTTAACTGCTTCTTTAAGCACTTGGTGCACTGTAAATTGTATTTCGCTTAATAATTCCAAGTGTTTTTTATGTCTTCTCCCAGCAACCCTGTTCCTATCTGCTTTCGCTACACTTTTTCTGGTAGTCTGTTTTCATATGTAGATCACCATAAAAACTTAACCGTTTTCTTCGACCCTCGTTTAAAATTTGATCTCTATGTAAAATTTACCGCGTCTAACCCTATTCCTAGCTACAAGAATGGCAGGATTTGTTCAACGTTTTTTCATTTTACATTGTACTCATTGTACACTCAATATCTTTATTTGTATCCGTCTTTTCACATCGCTTGTACGTATCATAGGAGGTTGTCTTGGATGAATGTTTGAACTAAATGATGGATTATTTTCTTCCAGTTTTTCCGTATATTTTTGCACATAAAGAGGTAGTTTTTCATTCACCGTTGCTTAGGGTTGTTAAAAGTGAAATCAGTGTCAGTTTGGTTATTTTTCCGAACTTTCGCCTAGTTTTTAAAGCGTACTCTACGAGTTTTGTCTGAACCTGATCGCCTATAATGTTATCTTAATTGCTTTTACCATTTACCATTCTACTGATTTACTATTGCTACTGTTTTTGATCTATCTATTAACTCTGTGAAATATTTTAGTTTGCTTGTCTTGTTTGCATTACTAAATTTTCACTAACTTATTCTTTGTTTTGTTTATACCTTTGGTTCCATTTTGTAATTGGATCATGTATCTGTAGAGTGGATTCATAAATTAATAAATATCAATATCAACAAATTAATATTACTTTAATAAGTTAAAGCATACAGAGGCTCTGAAATTAATTATATTTAATGTGTACCAATTTTTTCCTAGCTTGTAAAAAAATATTTTAATAAAAAAACCGATTTTTCCTTTCGAAGCTAGATGTATTGAATTTTGTGACAAATATCGATATTTCGAGGGTAATCTGCCCTCTTCTTCAGTGTCTATCGGTCACTGACACTGAGGAAGAGGGCAGATTACCCTCGAAATATCGATATTTATCACAAAATTCAATACATCTAGCTTCGAAAGGAAAAATCGGTTTTTTTATTAAAATACTCTGAAATTAGTTTCAAAAAAAAATTTACAGTGACTGAAAACATTGTAAATTAAATTTTTTTTAAAAAAATAAGTTGAAATAAAATTTTTCACAGATTTTCTATCGCAAAATTCATTCACACTCTTTATTAAAATATTTTAGCTACCCGAGGCTTTCAAAAAAGTATGTTTTTTCTTCTTTCAAACTGCAACTTTAATAATCTTGACCTGCAGCAGCATTCCACCTCAATTTCTACTAAAGTTATTTTTGTTTAACCTGCATCGTAAACAAAAATCAAACAAATAATTTGACAAGGTCATGTTACTCCTGGGAAAAACGTCGAGCACTCATCAAAGAAAATCTTGAAATTTTCATCACTAGCTAAATATTTTTATTGCACCAATTCTCACCACGACCTGGCCTCCTTCTCAAAAAGAAACCACCTCGAAAATTTGTTTGTCAGCCAGAACTATGCGAAATATTAATAATTAGATTACGTTGTCAAATACGGCCCAGTTAGGCTCATCCCAGACGTTGTTTCCTTTGTCCCGTCGTACCTACTTTACAACAGACTCGTCAGACTAGGTCAAATCAGAAAAATACAGATATTTTTTTTCTTGATTGAAATATCTGGCTAGTTTTGCTATTCATGCCTATATACAATTCTAATACTAGGCCGTAAATTCTATTCGTGAAATTTTCGTAAATAAACGCATCAAACTGATGAATACGAAAAAAATGCTTTAATATTTGTTTTTGTGTTGTTTTGTGTTCTTCTGTATAGTTTTTTTTAACGCTTAAAGATTGCCACGACGCAAATGCTCATGCTTTGAATGAATGATGTTAATGAATGATACACAGAGAGGAACTAAAATTAACAAGTTGCCATTTAAATAGGATTTGAGAAATTGATCGTTTGTTATTAGCTGTAAAAACGGACCGAGATTAAGATGTGAATGACCCTTTGGAATTCTCTGAATTTATGAATTGATGCTCGTAGAATGTCTAAAATTCCTTTGATATTTTGGTTCGCAACAGTTTCTTGTTCGATGTATTCCACTTTTTTTTTTTACTTCTTCCACGAACTATTCAGGAAAAATCCCCAAAATTGTATTCAACAATTTTATGGTCCAACTCCCTACTATTTTGCGATTTATTTTGTTTTATTTCATGATTTCCGCTGTGTTGTAGCTCCTATCAAATTTTCATAGTATCTACTTGCTAGTACATACAAACTAATCAATATTATTTTATTTTAGCTCAAGATGAAATCGTACGGCGGCAACAGGCCCGCAAAACAAAATTACTGAATGAAGTTAAAAATAAACGACAACAACTGGAAGAAATGAATAAAGAAATCAATATATTAGAATCGCCAATTTCTCCAAATGTATGTGATCGATTGGATCGCGAAATTGAAATTTTACGCTGTGATTGTGAAAGAATTTGCCAAGAAATTAACTATCGAAATGGAAACGCAGGTATGTTTGAGGAATATTTTGTTTTGGTCGATGTACGAGCATGTATCTATTTTAAAATTAATGTATTACGTCAATCAATAAGTCCGGGATCATTGCTGCAAGCATGGAATTGCGGTGAAGTCTTAGCCGATTATAGTTTTATGTCTATATATGTAAAACACTTGATCCTAATCAATAATTCAAAATAATTTGTCCTGATATCTTATCGAAAATTGAAGTAAAAATCTCATGCTGATAAGATAAAAAGAAAACTTCGCACTGTATGCTATTATACCAAAAATCAATAGAACGTGAAATTTGCGTCGATTTTACAATTCACGTGCAATAAAATGTGCAGGTTATCGGGTATATTCCAATTTAAACCAGTCTAGGCAAAAGTCTTTAGAATTACGAGAGTCGTCGGAAAAGTTATCGGGATTTGTTTCTTTGATAATGCCAAAACTCAGGGGATAACCTTTTGAAGCGATTGCCTACCTATGACGATAGGGAGACACATATGGGAGAAGAAGAAAAAGAAAGCAAGGACAAATTTGCTTGGAGAAGTTTTTATTTTAATTTTCAACGTAGTCCCCTTGCAACTCAATACACTCCAACATTTCAATATCTGTTTTATAATATGCAGTATCAAACTCTGCAAAATTAAAGTTTGTGGCTTGCCTTGCCTCATTGCCAGAAAAAAATTTCTGTCAATTTTTTTTAAAGTTACAAAACAATTTGTAATTGCTGGGAGCCAAATTTTGTGAATATGAAGCACTTCAAAGAGTAGGTCATGAAGTTTTGTACCAACCACTCCAGAAGTGTGTACAGGCGCGTAGTAAAAGAAAACTTTGTGGCCAGAACAAACCCGCAAAAATAATCGCCATGTATTTTGCTCTGGATGGAACTGCTATTGATTTTTTTCACTTGGTCTTAATCACTATTTAGACTCCTGCTTCGTCTCTAATGTGCAAGAACGAATTCGTGTTTCATATGCTGTCAAAATCGGCGGGAAAACTTAGCAGAATTGCGTTTAAAAAATTAAAACATCCTGTGTACTCATATTATAGCAAGCCCAACATTTCCTGATACCGTATGTGGCTGCTTGCAATTCGTAGCGCTCCTCTGGGATCTATGCTCGTCATCCTAGCTCGAAACTTTTCAAATATTAATGCGGTGGCCCATATGTTTGCACCATTCACCAGCATTGAATGAGCCGCCGCCATAAGTACTTTGCGTGAACTCGGACTAAGGCCGCGGGCGTTTGCCATGAATATGCTCAGTGAGTTTACTGCCCCAATGCCCTATCGCATGCTTCTCCGATGTGCTCCCCGTAAGTCAGTTTCGAGTCCAAGATAACTACGCAATACTTAGCAGATTTTTTGGTCTCAACTATATCGGAGCCAACCGTCATGAGTGTGTCAGTAAGTGCCCTTGTTTTTTTCGTCATCACCAGCTGGACGCCATGATTTTTCGTGCAGTTTTCAATTCTTCTCATTATTTAATTGTGATCATGGTTCCCTTTTTGTCTATAAATCAGCATAGACAACATATCGTCTCTAAAGCTTATCAAACCAGAGAATATTGATACGGGAAACTCGATCGTTTTGCGGAAGCTTTAGAGACGATATACGTTGTCTATGCTGATTTATAGACAAGAAGGGAACCATGATCACAATTAAATAACCTTTACAAGTAAATTATTTCGATGGATATAAGTCGGAGATGTTAAAATTTGTCGCAACTAGCGTAAATAAAAATTAATGATTTCGAACTGCAAGTGGTCACATCAGTCAAGTATGCACTGTGTGCTGGTGTCTGATGCGAATCAGTGCATACTTTCGAAACCACCTTGTCAAATAAAATTTTCTATGTAAATAAAATATTTTTCAATTTTAATCATCCCGCAAAAACGATTCCAATCTTCTCATTACTTCACTCAATCTGAGCTGAGTAAAGTGGGGATTTCTGGAGGTGATGACAGCTACTACGTCAACAGCGTGACCTACCAAGAGCACAACTTCCGGCAATTCAAGGCGCAACATATACTCCTTTACTTGGAAATACCACTCAAGGGTATCTAAAATATCTGTTCATCAAGCATTCGCCTAATGACTTGTGGCCTCGACGCGTTCTACTGAACCAATTGCTTCGCGAATGGTTCTTATTGTTGAGTGGTCACTATGCAACCCATTTTAGTTTTTCGAAAAGCCACCGGCCCTACGTATTACTGCCTGTAGTCGTGACTTTAGTAGCCCTTCAAGGAGTTTCTTTGACGTATCAATCATATAAAGAAGTATGTGCGTTGGTAGTGTGTTAAAATCGCTCTTTGAGATTAAAGCCAACAAACACATTATACATGCGTAGCAGCGTTGGCGGTTGATTTTCCCTCAGCGCATTTCGGTAACTGCACTGCGAAGCTCTCAAGTGAACAAAGAATATCTTCCTGACTAACCATGAAAGCGTTTTTTAATCTCAAGTGATGCGCTGGGAACAACTAGTCCACTATATGTTTCAGAATATATGCCTCCATGAGTGGATCAGGGCCTATGCGACCAAACCTACCAAATACTACTTTGTAGCCCCGCCCCCCATGGATCCCGGTTAACTTCATCGCTAAGCGCTTGTCACATTTACTTTTTTCTCCTCTTTGCAGCCTCTGCCAGCCCATTTGTAGTTTGCTTCTGGTCTACTGATAGATCATTGAGCCCTACACCTGTACGCTAGAGCTCTTCGCCTCAGTTCCGCTATCTTCCAGGAAGTGGTAGAATCCCCAAAGCAAAGTCTTACTCATTTTGTATATCCACGGGGGATAAGTACTTTAAAACAAAATGCTTTATAACAGCTATCCATTTTCGCAATAACGGCCAATTAACCGAACAAGCAACTGAATAAAGAAATCTGGAACTTTGCATTGCGCCATTTAAAATATAATAATAACCGAAAGTACCTGTGTTCGTTTATGTGCACAAAATGCTGCTAATTTATTCCTAATAACTAATTTAAAAACATTATTAAACCATGAGTTAGCAGTCAGTTTGACGTTTTTAAAGCTATATGAGATATGGGATTACATGCCGAGGCATATGACGATAGTTATGACACCACTTATTTCGCCGACATGCCTTGCAGAGAAGCATTCAGATCAGGTAATTGCGTTAATAAATTTATTAAACAATGCCCAGTCAACCTTGTCGAAGCGGCATATTGGTGGCGAGGAGATTATTATTGGTCAGAGAGTTTGTGGTATATCGGGCCGAAACTAAACAATTGTCTGAGCTGCCTAAAAGAGCTGCAATGAAAATTGAATATTTTTTGGGATACGAAGTTAGAAATAAATCTAATATAATTACACATATAGACATAGTTTAACACCTTATATTTTGTTGAGATTTGTGTGTACATGCAAGAAAATATGTACTTGTAAATGTAATGTAGTATCACACCAACATCAGGACTAAGCATCCTCTCATAATCTTTTTCATTTTATTTTCAGGTGTTTCGTTCGAAAGTGTTATGAATAACATGTATAATGGTCAACAAGCAACACCAGCTCGACAGCCACCGCCACCGCCACCAGTTCCACCGGCCCTAGCACGATACCGGTCGCGAACGTCACCCAATTTCGTTCCGTCAGTTGTCGATCCGACAGATTTCCATCAAAACCCCTATCAAAGATCACAATCGTATCCATTTCAAGTCGGCTCAATCCCAAATCGCAACGTCGACTACAACCAAACTGACTATAATAACGCCAATTATATGGACGATAATGGGCCGCCATGGACTTGCAGCATGTGTACATTCCAAAACTATCCTTTGTTGAATAAGTGTGAAGGATGCGATAATGTTAGAATAATTCCTGGTACTGTACAAATAGTTCCATCAACATCAGCGCCGCATATCAATACGTTGTTGTCTTCCGCTAATAACACATCTCCGCCTGCTGCTAGATTTGCCAGAAATTTAATTGCTCAACCGCATAACATGCTACCTGTCGTGCCTACTCATAATGCTCCTTTGCCTAGCAATAGTGTTGTTAATAACGATAGTAACCATAATCACTTACACTCGACGGCCTATCAATCGGATAGTACGAGTGGCAATAGACTTATTGCCCACGATAGCAATAATGCCGGCCGTGCGCCGAATATGCATCAGATAATTGCTTATCCTGCTGTGATGAACCCAAATTTTATGATTCCACAATAACATGTTAGATATGTCAGAATTTTACTTTGAAAGTGATGTGGCTGCAAGGATTGTCGCGCTGCAGGGTAAACTTGCATGTTTCCTAGTTATGAGCATTCGCCATTTTCTCTATTTTTTTAAATTATGAAAAGATAATTAGTTGGTTTACATCTCGCTTTCTTTTTTGCAGTCACATCAAGCAATATCCTTGATCAGTTTCACATTAAAATAGAAAAGAAGGTTGGATCAAATTAGGCTTACTATCCCCATACGATTAAGGATTAGGCTTTCTAATCGATATAAAATTATTTATTATAAATTCTGTATGCGAATCGCAATTTACATATTTACCATGAATTGATCCTACCGGAAATTCAAATTAAGGTGAATTATTCTTTGGAACCGACATACTTAAGTGACACATAGACTACTTGAAACCTACTTTTAAGAATATTTATATATCCACATCCAGTATAGCTATGACAGATCTAATTTCAATCATGAATATATTTGTGTCTTCATTTCAAATTACACATAATATTCAAACAACATTGTCTGCTTAGCGTGAAAGTATTACATTCCACAGTACACTACAGGAAGAAAACCATTATTATTCTTAGTTATTTAGCAAAGGATCAGCTTTCGCGGGATTTTTCTGAAGTGTGAGAACCGAGAAGGATGATAACAAGTGTTTTATTTTCATTCAAAACCAGAATTTTGACGCTAATGGCATGTATTTTAATGTATCTGTTAGGTATTGAAACCATATAATAAAGTATAGATATATTTTTTAAATTTGAAAAAATAACTGTGTGTTTTCTTCATGATTTTTGATGTGTTGATTGTCATCTAACATTTATGAGGTTTTGAAAAGGTTTTTTTAATTAATGTTTTTTTTTTCTTCTGTTTTCCATTTGAATTTACAAATTTCGATAATGAAGACACGATTGTAACCAGTAGAGAGGACATCCACATACATTTATCTCCGGGTGAAAATAGTAAGTAAAATATTAATTTTAAAGCATTGTTTCGTTATTTTGATTCAGTTTTTTTTTATGTGAATGCAAATTGTTTTTATTTCAGATTATATATTGTTTATTATTAAACATTTCAGCTTAACATAAAATGATTTTAACTTTTAATTTTAGGAGTGACGCATTCATGGATAGTATCCTGACAATACGCCAATGACAACAACACCAACAGATAACTTCAGCATCGAATTAGTTTCGTTAAAAAAAGATACGCTTTTCGCTAATATTTACTTTATGATTGAAATTGGGAAAGATGATGAACATGAGAGTAGGAACAAAGCACAAATACTCAACACAATGGAATCGTACTATCTTAATGATGGTTTCATAATCTTATTATCGATCCTGATTGACCTTCGGATTGAATCGTTCCAATAGTTTCTGAAAAGCTTTTACCGTGATATTCCTAGAAAAATGCAATGTCATAGTTTTTACCAGTCGATATAAATCGATATAAATTCGTAAAAATACAAAACATAGCTAAGGACCGAAGAATCGAATGAAAATTCAAAAAATTTTAGTGCAATATAATTAAAATATTTTTTGTATTTTATCAGAAAGCTTTCCGAGTTTTTTTTTTAATTTATGTGTGAAATGAAATTCCCTAGCAGATCAGTTTTCACAAAGCGCGAGAAGATGAGTATGTATTTCGTTTATTTATTAGAGAATGATGTTGTGTTTATGTTTATTATAATGGTGCTCCATTGTGATGATTTTTTTATGAATGGATAGCTGATTCTATGATTTCTAAAAGATATAGCTGTTTTGAATGAAAATAAATGCAGAATATTTTTCAATACATTAGTTTAAGATGAAATCACATTCGATTTTTGCATCAATGACGAGCAATGCATACATCAATTTCATGGTTGATTTCAGATTCAATTTAATGAACTGTGGCATTCATGCAGGTGATGCAGGGCTTAATTTTCAAACTTCGATAACGTGGAATATTTAAATTTTTTTGGTGTCACATCATAGGAGGAACCAAAAATATAGACCTCTCAATGATTGGCATTCGAAAATCTGTGGAAAATACACATTTGAAACTTCGAAGCGCCATGAAATTCATTGATAATCCTATGTAACAACTGTTGTAACAGCCTACAAATCTTTGCGGCGTTTAACAAAGAAAACTGTTGTTAACACAATGCATTGCAGGTATAACAATTAGGATAAAAAAATTGTTACCCTTTGTTTCTCCACTTGAAAAGGTGTAAATTACTTTACCTCTGGATACTAAACCCTGTGAGGGCTGCTGAGTGAGGCATGCTCTTTCGGTAGAGCAATTTCGGGCAAGCAACTAGCTGTTTGTCAACTCTAACGGAACCAACTTTCAACAAGAAAACTGCGACTGAAGTAGACTTTTTTTAAAGTGAATTGCCGGGTTGGACTTCTGGCAAGCAATCAACTTTTATAGTTGTCTCTCAATTGCTCTAGCTTAACTTTTTTGCCTCTCAATCGCTTTAACTTGCTCGACTTTTTTTTACCATGAGATGCTCTGTTCTCTTTGTTAGAGTCATTAAACACAGCTTATGTGTCTATTGAAAAACGTGAAAGAATATCTCGTTGGTTGTTTATTTTATTGCTTTTACAGTGACATGCATGTACAAGATTTTATTTAGTGTTTTTGTTTTATTTTTTTAATGGAAAAGAGTAATTAGTAATTATTTGTTAAAAAATAAGACTCCAAAATTTTCACTTCGTAGAGAATCTTGCACGTCCTAAAAATGTAATAGCATTTGAAAGGGTATCTGAGTGAAATTGAGTGAAACTTCAATAGCAAAAGTTTTAATGAATTTAAGTTAACCCAGTGCTATTGTGTATGTTTTTCTAGAGTTTTCTTAGCCACCGTTTAAGAAATAGTATTCATCCCTTTATGCTCAACAGAAGTGTATATTATGCCGAATACTAAGATCCCCAAAATATTGATAAAATCTGTTACTTCATTAAACCAAATCACGACCGTTCCTAATCTGTTAATGTATTTTTATTTACCGAAGTAACAAAGTGATCCTTCGAAACTTCAAACCGGACCCATAGTCTATGGAAATACAAGTTCATTGTGAGGAAAATTTGGAAATAAACGAGTTCCTGCATGCCCAAATATCCTACGTCCTAAGTTGCAATCGAAACGGAAAGGACCGTATCGCGTAATCAAACGGTTCAATTATGTTATCTATAGGATACAAAACCATCGCAAGCACCGATCGAGCATCTAGCTCACCTTGCTCTGTACCATGGAGACAACATTATTGTTATGGTTGTTGTATTTGTTTGGGACGAATGAGTCTAAATGGGGGGTAGTGATGCATGTGTATGCGTCACTCTATCAAATCAAAAAATATCGACAAACATCGAGAAATATCGTCCGGAACTAATTCTCTCTGTCTATCTATCTCTCTCTACCTATCTATCTCCCTACCTATCTCTCTAACTATCTCACAAAACGGAAAATCACTTGGGAAATTTCATTTAAAATGCCGTTGAGAAACTTCTAGTAGCCAAGACCCATATGATCGACAATTTTGGAAATGCCCGAGGAATTATAAACATGCCGAATGTGAGACTTGGCAGCCAGTCTTTCGAATATGCAAATTGAGTGAGTTTCTCAGGGAAGTAATTTCAAAGCGAGTGATGTTGATATTAGCGCGACCATTAAAGTGTATCACTCAGTATAAAAACAAGTCATCTAGTTCTGACGATTATTGATTTGAACAAACTGTTTTATTTCGTACACGCAGAGAATCACGAAAAAACAACATTATATCGATTTAGATTCACCAATTGAATCTATCATATAGCTTCTCAATGTATGTTTGTTAAAACATACTAACATGCAATAACTGATTAAGATTTACCTACACCCTTGTATTTTGTCGAAGAATCTGGGAACCAGTCGGGTGATAAAATTTTATGAATATTTGTTATTCTTCTAGCGTAGCATGTTAGCTTTGATATGACATGAAATTTCAAATTAACGGTTCATGTTGAAGGATATTGAAAAAATAATTGCCGTGTTCCATTTTTACTAATTAGTACTTGCAAGTACTTGGGAGTAGAGCACAAAAGGAACGCCATCTTCGTTCATACGAGCAGATTCTAACCTGTCAAATTATATGCAGTTTTCAAATGTAAAACAGTTGAAAATAAAGGGAGAAAACAACTAGTATAAACTACCACAATCGATAAAGAATATAAAAGGAACTAGCAGAAAATTACATCTTTTAACTTTCCACACATTATGAGGGCTATTTCTAATTTCCTAGCTACCAAAACATTCAACATAACCATGAAAAAATCAAAACCACCTATTGACAGCTAACACTACCAATGACAACTAACATAGCCACCTCACGGCAAAAAAAGGCGTAACTACTCATGAACTACTCGCGAACGAGAGCGCGAGTAGTTGGAAGTAGCCAGAAGTACTTGCGAGTACTAAATAGTAATAATGGAACACGGGCAATGGTATTTGTCATAGCTAATAGAGGTTGTAGTTACTAGAAATCGACTGAAAGCGATTTCAATTATAAAGATGTTACGGTCGCGTGAAAGATTTTACTTCACAGAGATTTATTGGTAACAGTTGTCTTCAGTATGTTGACTTGTTTGAACTCATTTATTTTTACATTGACTTTTGCATATCTTGTGAAAGAATGCCGCAGTATAATAGGTGGAAGTGACGCCAGAATCGAAGATTTTCCATGGATGGTTTCGATAAGGGACTCACAATTATCCTGTGGCCATATTTGTGGTGGTGCTATTTTAAGATTGGATGTTGTAATAACAATAGCTACTTGTATCATTGGAAGACCATTGTAGCTGGAACTGCAAATCGATTGAACGGTGGACAAACTGGTACAGTTAAAAGATACACTATTCATCCATATTATCATTGGTATAGTAGATCAAATGACATTGCGATTTTAATACTAACTAAACGGTTCAAGTGGCAAATCGTTCTGAAAGAAGTTCCAATCGCAGAAACAAATGAAGTGTGGAGCTTTAACCAACCTGCTTGGGTAAGTGGATGGGGACAAAATGAACTGAATTCGTTCTTCACAGAAAAGTTGCAATACGTTAACACAACGTCGTTGAATGTTTCGGATTGCAATTGGATGTTTGGAAACCCTACAAATACAGTTATTTGCACTCGTGAAATGAATGGAATGTCAGGACAATGTATTGGGGATACCGGCAATCCTCTGGTGATTCAATCCGGGCGAATAAAGAAATTAATTGGTGTCACGGCCTTCACTGCACATAATGTATGTATACGAGGACAACCTTACACCAAAGTTGCTTACACCAAAGTTTTTGAATATTAATCTTGGATTGAAAGTGTATTAAATACATAGAATAGTGTCTTGCATTATTTATTCAGAGTATCCGGTTAAACACATTAACTGCGAAATGTAGCACTGGGCGGAGAAATTCGCTGTTAAAAAATTCGAATGTACTGTTTTTTATGGTAATCCCCACATTGCCGGTGGCCGAAATTTTCGCAGCGTCAGAATTTGCCAAATTTATAATTTTTTCCAGTTTTTTCACTAGGTTGAATTAGGTCTGCTTGAATTAGGTTGAATGGTCTGGTGGTATCGACAAACAATGGCTGATATATATTGTGATCAAGCCAACCTAATCCTTGTAGAACAAGATTTAGCAAACCAAAAAAAAAAGAAATGAATTAGGTTGGTGCCTTGGTTGGCGCTATGAATGTAATTGTCATTCGTCAGTGCATTGACAGTGAAATGTTCGCTCCCAATGTGGTTCCACCATATCCAAATGCGAAATTCTGCATTGAATTTCGCAGCCTCCTTCGAAATTTCGCACGTCCTATAAATTCTACAGCATTTGAAAGGATCTCTGTATCAAGCAAAAGTGTTAATGAATTTAAATTAGCTCAGTGCTCTCGTTTATGCTTTTGTTAAGTTTATTAAGTACCGATTTATGAATAATATTCACTTCTTTATGTTCACAAAATAAGGTATTGTTGTGTTTTTCCCTTAAATCACCTTTCGAGGATTCGATATTCTCTACATTCGTGAAATAAAACAGTTTCCTTTTGCACCACTAATTATTCTTTTATTTACACGATTAATGATAAATACTGAATCGCGTACACTTTACTGATCGCACTATTCTTAATCGCACTATTACAATTTCGCGTTACAATTTCAAACTTTATCGCTTTTAAAAAATATCCGCCCCCGGAAACACTTAATTCGTATTCCACTGTATCAGTGTACTAACTAACTGGTAAGACCTCTCGCGGAGATATTTATACTCCATTATCTGGTGTGGTGAATGATGATTGCCTATATCTAGGCTATTCTAGATTTGTGTCGACGGTTCTTGATCTGGCTTCGAGAAAGCTATTGTGAATTGCCATGTGAGATCTGATTCGTGGTTTGGGTTATGGAATGTTCCGATTCTGCTTCTAGAGGACTCTATCTTGCATCTTATGTACAGATTGTTTTCGTTCTTTGAATACATGTATCAGACAGATTTTTCTCGACGTTTGTGGCTTTTTCTGGCGCTGATACAACGATATACGCTTTGTTTGGCGTCCATGCAACAGTATGTTATGGCGTAGGGGAGGGTAGGTTATGGCATTCAGGGAGTCCACGATGAAGAACTTCAACAAGCACTTCGTTTCGGTGAACGGCTCGATGAAGCGGGCGTCTCGTAGCAATGTTAGAGTCTGCGAAGTGTACGAGGAGAATGTGTGCTAAACAGCCGAGGGATTCAACGACAGGAGGAGCTCGCAGTGTTGGAACTGCGGAGAAAAAGGACACTTGATGCGTGATTGCCGAAGAAAATTGAAGCCGAGGTTTTGCGATAGGCGTGCAGCAAGAAGGCGAAAAAGGAACGAAGCTGGTTCAGTGAGAAAGAGAAAAAAAAGAGAAATCACCAGCTGAGAATCGTCATCTGCAAAAACGCAAAATTGTCGCAAAACATTATATGAGACAGATTTGATGGTGATCCTGGCGGCCACCAATACTTCATCATGGAGTCAACCCAAACTCCAACACTCAACAGCATTATGGTAACAAAGAGCCCTATGAGAATCACGGAGGGAAATCATATCCAATGAGAGTATTGAATTTAGTGGAACAGGAGAGGAAAGTTAAGAAAGAAGAAGCAAACGCCGACTGTCAACCAGTTTCTTCCATCACTTCATTGGATGCTGCAGAAATACAATTTGAAAATAAAAATGTACTAAGCAGCAAGATTAATGACCTAGTGAAGAATATGCTGCAGTCCTCAGCACTAAGTGACAAACAGTACCAACAAGAAGATCAGCTTACTGGACATTATGCTGATATGAAGATTTTAAGAGAAAAACAACATTATATAGATTTAGATTCACAAATTGAATCGTTCACATGCCTTCTCAATTTATGTTCATAAAAAAAACATTAACATGTAATAGCTGTTTCAAATTTACAACCCTTATATTATCTCGAATAACCTAGGAATGAATCGGGTGATAAAATTTTGTGAATAATATTTAAGTTATTCTTCTGCCGTAGCATACTAGCATTGAAATGACGTGGAATTTCAAATTATCAGTTCATGTTGATGGATATAGGAAAAATAATGATATTTTTCAAGGCTAATGGAGATTGTGGTTACTAAACATCAACTGAAAGCGATTTTTAATGATAGAATTGTTACGGCCGCGTGAATAAATTTACCTCTCATAGATTTAATAATATCAGTTGTGTTCAGTATGTTGACTTGTTTTAACTCATTCGTTTTTACATTGCTTACTGCATATCTTGTGAAAGGATGTCGTAGTATAATTAGTGGAAGTGACGCCAGAATCGAAGATTTTCCATGGATGGTTTCGATAAGGGACTCACGATTATCCTACGGCCATATTTGTGGTGGTGCTCTTTTTAGATTGGATGTTGTGATAACAGCAGCTAATTGTGTCAATGGAAGACCTGTGCAAGCTTTGCGTATTGTAGCTGGAACCCCAGATCGACGGGACGGTGGTCAAACTGGTACAGTCAAAAAATTCACTATCCATCCGAATTATAATGGGAAGTACAGATCAAATGACATTGCGATTTTAATACTCACCGAACGGTTTAAGTGGAATTTCACTTTAAAAGAAATTCCTATCGCAGAAACAAATGAAGTGTGGAGTTTTAATCAACCTGCTTGGGTAAGTGGATGGGGACAAAACGGACCGAACTCGAACTTTACAGAAAAATTGCAATACCTTAACACAACTACGTTGAGCGATTTAGATTGCAATCGAGTTTTTGGAAGCCCTACAGAAACGGTTAAATGCACACGTGAAATGAATGGAATGTCAGGAACATGCCGTGGAGATACCGGTAATCCTCTGGCGATTCAATCCGGACGAATAAAGAAATTACTTGGTGTGATGTCTTTCACTGTAAGTGATCAGTGTATGCGAGGACAACCAACTGCTTACACTAAAGTTTTTGAATATAAATCTTGGATTGAAAGTACATTAAATATATAGAAGTGTTTTGTTGATTGTTTATAGTATTGCATGTTAAAGATTTCATTTAGTTTTTTTTTCAATTCTTAATTGAAGAAGAGTCCTTAGTCATTATTTGTCTAGAGTATAAATAAATGACGATTGTCAATAATTGAAAACAAGAAAATTTGCATTTCACAGAAAATATTGCACGTCCTATAAATTTGAAGGGGTCTATGATTGAATTTGGTTTTTAAACAACTTCGATATCAAATGTTTAGTGAATTAAATGTTGCTCAGCGCTATCGTTTATGAGCAGTAGTGTATATTAAGCCGTGTAATAAAAAACCCCAAAATATTTTATATGAGGAAAATGAAAATCCTTGATTAAATCTTTATGAATTACCCAAAAAAGTTTATTTAAATAAATGAAAATATTTGCTGGATAAATCGCCGCAGCAATTATTGGAAATTTTCTTATTTACTATCTCTAGTAGTAGTGATAATGCACTTCACGCTTTTATTTCATTTTCCAGACAGGTAAGCGTCCGCATTTTTCCAGGACGTTCAATGATAAGAAGCAGATAAGTATAAAATCTCTTCATTATTTGTCACAGTGATGAGTTAATTTCATAAATTTTCATATGAGCGTGTGTTATGTTTATAAAAACCTCTAGACCACCTGCCACAAAGTACTTAGTTTATTTTGTGTATCATTATTTTTATTTTTATGGCTCAATTTGAACAGTATAACCCTCCTAGGCTAAAGTGTTGACGACAATCCCATTAGAAAAGTTCTACATACCAATGGCTTTAGTATACAAACCGGATCGAATAAAATTCAGCCATTTCTACAATGGTGAAGTATGTCGCATTGAAAAGTCACATATATGAACAGAACTCGAGTGGTCTTCGAATTTTTCAATCCTCAATCCGGATCTTTTAACGCCAAAGTCAATCCTAAAACACTTTGTAACCACATTGTATGCTAGTCTAATGATATAATTGGAACCGCGATCGGCTTTTACGTTATACTGAGAAATGGATGCATACACAGCAGTAGCTCTGAAGTGTATGGATTTGTTAGTAGATCTTCAAATTCAACTCTATTACGCCGTCAACCTTTTCTAGCATTATTGAAAGTAAATAAGTATGAATTAGCCATACATTTTATTCCCATATGTAAAAAACACATATCTCACTACTACAATCTACCTACTTAATTTAATTACAAGCAACAGCTATCACAACTTATTTTGGACTTCCTTGAATTCAAGCGGTAGTAACTTTTTGATAAAATCCTCAATATCAGTCATTTGTTTCTTTTTCAGTTCATGTAAGGTATTTTTCAGTATTTTAAATTCACCTCTAACACCGAGTTTGGCTAGTTCATCGAAAGTTTCTTGTCCCCATTCGGCAGGTACCAAGGTATCACGGTCACCGTGAAACATTAACAGCTCAGGTAGATTTCCACTCTGGCTTCGTTTATTTGCTAGTGAGTCATAGACAATGCTTCCTCGATTCAAAAATGAAGAACAAGCAAAAACACCGGCCAGTTCTGTGTTCAAATGGTATGCAGTGTGCATAGCCAAGGCACCTCCCATTGAAAACCCACCAACAACAATTCGATTTGAAGGAACACCATCTTCGATTTCATTTTTTATCAAGTCGTTTACAGTTTCGTAGATTGCGTCCATGGATTTACGCTGCTCTTTCGAATCAATCGATATAGAACCACGATCGAACCAGACATTGGAAAGCTGTTACAAATGTACTTTTATTTCGAGCCTCGATTAAAGATATTTAATACCAGTTACCTCGCCATCAAGCGGAGTATATGGTTGGACAGGTGCTGTCGGAAAGAGCACTTTTATGTGAGGAAATTCCATGTCACGACCCAAAAGAAACCGAACCCATTCAACTAAATTATTTCCGGTATCACCTTGATTGAAATTAATCAGTTTAGATAGGGCTTGAACAAATATTAGGAATTACCTGATCCGTGAAAAAATATCACAGTGGCAGAGTGGGTTGGTCCCGTTGGAGCAATAGTTTTCATGACTAGCTTCATTGCTCTTAATCCTGTTAATAACATTCAACAAGAAACACTCAACGAACCGAGCTAAGAACAGTATACACCGGAAGATTTTGAAGTGATGATGAGACAACAGCTGACTGAACAGCACTATATGTCAATAGCAGATGATTTTGATATTGACATGTTTGCATAAGTTTCGCAGCATGCTGCTGAGGTTTATTTTGTGTTTCACAAATTTGATAGTCGACAATTTTGCAACTAAACCAGCATGCATTCATTTGCGACATATGAAAATGTTCTATAGTTGCAATAAAGTCGACGTGACCTAAAAAATGTATTGCTATTATTCAGAAAATCAATCTAAATCAACATATTCTTGGTTATATCAGCAAGGACAAAAACCCAGAGAATGTTTCTTGCAACATTTCAAACAGCTGCCAGGTTGTTGTTATGTATGTCACAGTGACAATAGTGGACGTACCTTTCCGTGTTTTGTTGTATCGCGTAGATTTGTGCGGAAAATAATGAATGAAAATTGAGTTGTGAGAATGAAATGAATTGAAAAATTGGAACCCGTTTGAACACTACTAAAAATACTTCATACATATTTGAAGAACATCAAGGTATAAGTAATATTTGATATTTTGAAATAAAAAGGCTGAAATTGCTTTCGAATAACAATATCCCTACTTCGATAGTAAATCTAGTGACGAATAGAAGTTAAACCTATTTAATCGAAAACTGTTTGAACTAGCAAACAGGTTTCATAGAATGTGCGTAATTGTTCCTACATAAGATTGACTGACTATATTTTAATGTATTACATACATGCATAGGTACTCATAACGTACAAGATACTGGCCTATGTATAAATGGTGATTGTAAAGTTCAATTACCCCCGTACTGTAACAATTAACCGAAAGATGTATTAAATACAATAGTAGATAAAACTTATTTGATTGTGGGGTCTCCTAAACAGAACATTCTTCTTGTTTTAATTGGGTAGGAAGGTTATGATTATAGAACTGAAACTAACACCTGGGAATTTTCCTTGGATGACAGTCTTTTTTGGAAGTTGAATCGATTTATATTGATCTATTCTTATCAAACTCGAACTTAATAGTATTATTTTTCCTGAGAAAATTGAATATGAATTAAGAAAGTGATTTGGATTCTTTATTGTTACATTATTATTATTAATAGAAAACTAACGGACTTGACGAAGTTCCAATCCCTGGTATGATCTTGAATGGAGCGTCCTTCGGGAAGCATCGATTGCTACCAGGATCTGAATCAAGTGGTTAGCACTCTTGTTAGCACCCTCAACTTTGCTACAAGGATAGCGTGCAACTCACTTAAAACTATGGAGAATCCTAGCCCTCCATGGCGGAATGTGGAAATCATCACCCTAGGGAGTGAGTGCAGAAAAGATTTTAACGCTATAGGATCTAAAGACTGGTCAATGTATAAAACGAAAGGGAAGGTTTTTAAATATATCATGCGTAAGACGAAGATAAAATCGTAGGGAGCCTTCTGTGGCAGCATAGCAAATCGGCTTCGCAAGGTATTAAGCTCAAAACCAAGGGCTGTAGGGTGTATTCAGAGCCAGGACGGCAGCTGGACTAATTCGAGCAGTGATACACTGAATCTTCTGACCGTCCTCCTTCAAAGTCCTCCAATACACGGCACATCGAATGAAGCATGCCAGCAGCTTTTCACTACCTTTAAAGATCTCAAATTCAGGTAAGCCATAAACTCCCTCAAGCCGTTCAAACCTAATGACTATCGTCCGATTTGTCTTAGCTATGTTTTGGTAAAGATTCTGGAAAGAATCATTGATTACATTGATTATACATTGAATCATTGATTAAAAAGTCAAATAATCCTTCGTTCATCTCACAGTCAAACTGATCTTCATGCTCTTACTGAGCAAATTGAAAAATCTCTCGCTTTGATGGAGTTCCTAGACATTGAACTGGGTTTGAACAGGTTTGATGCGACTGTGGAGGCACTCCTAGGGCTGGATGTTGATACGTGATTGGCGGGTTTTACTGAACAGCTCCTGAAGCATAGAATGATATCATCTTCGCTGCGGAATGCTCGTTTGCGACGAGGGAGGCTGCCTAACAACGATTGCTTGAAAAAGTGCGAAGGTTGACTACATTTTGCAAACCTACTAATGCGGTTTCCGTGCTGCTTCATTTGTTGCTAACCAATCAAATAATCTGGCAGCAAGCTAACCTGGCTACTGAAAGACTGCACTGCATCTCGGCATAGACTAGAACTGAGCGTGACCATGCTAGAATATTATCAAAGGAACTCCTCCCACAGGTGGACGTTGACTACATAACTCCGGATACTCTCTGGACTCGAGTTTTAGAGGCAGAGATGAATGAAATGATGGTGATATCACCTAGTATGGACTTATTCATGCGTATACTGATGGCTCAAAACTGAACAATAAAACTGGCCGCGATATATACTCGAGTGAGCTGAATTTAAGGCTGCCCCTTTGCTTCTCAGGTCATTGTAGTGTCCTTCAGGTGGAGGTGATAGCTGCTTTTGAAGCCATCAACTGGCTTCTGTGTAATCATATATCCGGAGTAAATATATGCATCTTCACAGAGATAAAACCCCTTGTAAGTCCTTTTTACAGAGTCCAAAATTGTTACTGAATGCTATGCATTTCTTAGAGAGATGTCGAGACATTCGGTTCGACAGTGCAATTGATTTGGGTAATTTTGTTGCCGATGAACTGGCAAGGCTTGGCACTTTGTTCCCGGAGGTTTCAAGCCCTTTCATTATAAATACACCAATTTCATCGGTCATACTAGAGGACACTAAGAAGTCTTGTTCTGAAGAATTATCCTGTGCGATCGCAGGGCAGTCATGGGCCTCCATTGATGCATGTCGCACCAATTCGCTATTGAATTTAACTCATAGTGCTCTCCGTAGTGTTGTGGCGGCATCGGCCGCTCTCCGATGATTAGTTCTACACATTTGTCAACATTTAAAGATAAGAGCCAGCCAAAGTCTTAGATGGTTTAATTCAAGCGAATTGGCGTAAATTTAGCATCATCGGCATAAAACGATTTTCCTGAGCGAATTTGAGAAGATAGATCACTGATGAATGTATTGAAGCAGATGTGAAGATATATTCATCAGTGCTGAATATAATGGGATGTGAGTGATGAATATAATATGAGATTAGAGAATTACGATGTACGTGATATAAGACAAACATATTTAAATGACAAAAAGCTCGGCACTTTTCTTTCCATTTAAACAGCCCGCTCAAAGAGTATGCCAATTCGAAATAAAAATTTTAATTTAATGTTCAAAATATGCATTTAAATCGCCGATTTTCCATTTTAAATGAAATTATATGAAAACATTTTCATCTCACGGTGAAGGTTAAGAAATTTATCTATCACAAAACAATAACAACTGCGTCAAGGTAAAGATTTTGAAAAAACTTTGCAATGACGCCATTCGATGAAAATAGTTTGATTTCAGCGTCATGAGAGAAATATGCACTACTTTGTGGTGATCAAATCAATTACCACTTTGCATGAATGCTAGTCAATGAAACTAGCAATTCCAGCTGTAGAATTTTCTCCTATTGTTTTAATCTCAGACGTTTATTTAGTCATTCCGACCAGTTTACCCTACATTTAACGACATCAGTAACAAGATTTTAATTTACAACCGTGGCTAATCAAACTAATGAAATATCTCGTATCTACTTGTCAGTACTCTGTAAATAATATGCGCACTGCTTCGGAAAACACAATTTCTCGGATCTATATCGTATAAAATCTACCTACTTCGGATTTCGAAGCCCCAGATCGTATTTTCAAGAGAAGTAGAGTAGCAGTTTTCCGGTTTTAATGTCTTCGAACGAGTCTTATCGTTTAGTTGTAATTTCAAACCGATATCCAAATGACGGAACGGATTAACAGTAATGAGTGTGCGTTACTGATCGCGTAAGATGACCTTATAGGTCTTTCGTATCAGTAGTAATTACTCTGGTTTATTTTTTGATGGTATACAGTTTCGAAAGTGCAAATCGGCCTGAATGACCATTGAGATTATACTGAAGCAGGTGCCAGTGACGTATTGATAATCCGAATAATTATATGTTTATGCTACATTTTAATATTTAATGGCATTTAATTGCTGATAACCGAATCGAAGAGATAGCATTGGATGCGATCTTTTTATTGATGAATCGAAGGAAGCAAATAAATGCATTCGTCAGTTTGAGTGTTGAATCGTTATTGTAAATAAGGTAATTTTGTGCAGCGTATTTTTATGAGTATTGTGATAAATTTAATCTCGATCCGTGAAAATGATAAATAACTGGAGATTACGATGGGTATGATTTTTGTTTTTTTAAAATATCAACAATTATCTTGCATTTTAATGTGATCTTATCTTAGAGTATAGTTAGAAAAAAGATATTACAATGTGTTGGATTGTGTCGTAGAATAATAGCTTAGATAGTAGATAGAATAGTAGAATAATAGCTTCTTGTAAGTTTCTTGGCGTAGGTATCAAAGTGAAATCAGAAGCAGAGCGAATCCTAATCTATCGCTTATAAAATATAGCCGATATCCATTTCCAACTGAAAAAAGCCCGAAAAATTCGGTTGTGAGATAAATTTGTTTAATAAGTTAGTCGTTTACACAATTATCGTGATAAAAATACATCTTGAAAAATACATGTTTCATTATAAATACGATTGCATGTCTGAAACAATTAATTTTCAAGTGTAGATACTTAAAATATAATAGACATTTTGACTACTAAACGCCGGTTAATGATTTATGCTTCAGTAATATTCATTCTCAGATACTCAGATGATTGTGAGTTTGAAACTACATTTATGGTTGTCTAAAAGTCATTCATTTATTCGTGATTTTTAAGATCACTGCCCTCCCCAGTAATTCTGTTCATTTGGAATGTATTTGTAGAATTGTACATATGTAAATTACCAGTCACCTCGAAGTGTGAATTTTCAAAATATATAAATAGTTATTTTCGATGCCGCTGAAATGACTAAAGGCTTCAATACGTGAAGTAATGGTTTGATTCGCTCAAGAAGTGTGGCTTACCTCTATACTCAAGTCTGAGTCTAATAAGTCTAAATGCGAGCTATGTATAATGCGATTTCTGGCATCTCTGAAGGAAACCCAGCATTTCATGGCATTTTTGTCAATTTGGAAACTGTGACCAGTCCAACTAAATTTGCTGGAGATATTAGATTAGGTTCAGTGGGCTCGAATCAGAAATAGCTATATTGTCAATGAAAATAATCTGGCTTCCTGCGAGATTTTGTCTCTGTACAAAAAATAGGACGGGTACTGTCGTCGGCAAACCTATGAATCGGAATGAAAATGAACGAAAGGATGTCATTTACAAATAAAAGGAAGAGAGTTGGAAAGTGGATTGTACCTTGCGGTGTGATAGTATGTAGGACCGATTTACGCCCACATGGGACAGCTTGAAAGGAATGATCTACCAGGAAACTTTCAATCCCCTTAAAACGACGGGATGAAAACCTAATGCACGAAGTTTTGCTTATAGGACTGGTTCCTACAGACTTCGATATATCTATTAATGCGATCATTGCTTCACCAAAGGTATGGAGGTATCGGTTCCATCTCTTAGTGAGAAATGTAAGTAAGAACGTAGTAGAACGCGCAGAACGAAAGCCGTACTGACATTTAGTAATGAGATGGTTCGGCATAAAATAGCTGAATAATTGAATTTACGAGTGTTCCAAAAACCTTAGAAGCCAAACCGAGTACAACCGTTCAGTAGTTGCAGGGATCAAAGACGTCCACTTTTTAAGTACACATCGAATGTGTGCAAGTTTCCTGACGAATATGACACGTAAGTGCAGCGCTTTAGTACGATGGGCGAAATGTCATCAATACAGACATTAATCAAAGCGAGTATTTTCATCATCTCCTGTACAATAAATAATAAAATTTATTAAAATAAATGACCTTGGTTGAAAACACACATGAGGACTAACGAGCTTCAGCTCAGAAGGTGGGAAGTGGGAGTTGGCTGCTAAAAAGTCAGCTAAAAAGAAGTTCCTTTACTCAGTGGCTGAGCATATACGCTACCACCATGACGAAGGGATGGGAATTTTTCTTGATTCGTTTAACCAGGGACCAAAAGCCTTTACTACCTTTCGGGCTTGCAAGAACTTTTTGCTTAATGCTTTGGCGAAATTAGAATTCTCTTTGAATAGTGGATTTATAAATATTACATGCAGCTATATTGACCTGCTTCAGAAGTTCCCCAGATAGATATAATTTATAGAATCGGAATGTTACTTTTATAAAGCGAATGACCTTTTGACTTTCGTAAGTAAGTGGAAGTGATATGTTCGACCTCGACCGCCTTCCCAGACTACCAACTCACACCGCCTTCCTAGACCGCCTACTCAATTTAATTTGAATTATTCTTCAAATACATATATATATATATATATATATATATATATATATATATATATATATATATATATATATATATATATATATGCATATAAATATAATAATTGCACCACACAGAACGAAATAAATCTTGTTTTTTACAAAAGACAACTAATAATTTCAAAAAGTCTATAAGCGATAAGAATCAAAAACAATTTTTACATTCATATTTTCACAACCATGCATTAATCTCTTCAAAAATAGTTTGTAAGCTACTATCAATAAGAAAATCTGTTGCTGTGAAACTTTCTATTGACATCAATGCCATACTAATGCCGATATAGTATTTTATTAACCTTCGTATGCTTAATTACTCAAGTCATATTAATCAATCTTGCTGTTATACACATTTTTGCTTGGTGGAAAATAATCGAATTACATATTTAAAATATCTCTTATATTTATTTCTCTTGTTATTAGTACCGATAAAATCGTAAATAGGATCAAATATATTTCTGAGCAACACGTCGAATACTCCAATCAATACAACACGATTTGATATTATGGTTGTTATTCCGTGCTTGCCATTCAATTATAAAAAATACGTGAATCTGACCCACTACCTTAATTTCCATATTTTTATTTCCATCAAAATCAATCCCTCATCGCTTATCTAATTATTTTCATTGTATTAACTACTTGCAGATGAAGGCGGTCGATAGTAACTTCACACAAAGCGGGGCATCACAGGCTCTAATTGACTATAATGACAAACACATACAAACATTTGGAACTACATCGAAATGCCACGATGATAAAAATGAAGATACTGAAATCTCAGATGCATCATCATATATTGTAAATCGTTTAGATGATAGAGATGACGATGTTAAGGTTATTTCGAAAAACATTAACTGGTCGGATGCCGTACCACAGGTAAATATAGTGATTATCACTCGGTCTTACTCATTCTTGTTTTTTTTTTGCTTTTAAATTTATTCCATCTATATTTCATCATGAATCTAACTAAAAATAGATACAAATAAAGTTTACTACCCTGAGCCGAAACTGTGGCTATGTTTATTCAATGAGTTGAATTTCGTGTTACGATCATAAGATTCGTTTTGTATTTACATTTCAAGCAAAATGTCAAAACTAAATCAGTTGTTTACACGAAACGTGTACTTTATGCAATAATGTTGTATTGCTAACGAATACGTGATCGTGAATTATTTTAATTTTTTAAAGAAAAATTATTTATTTTTTGGGAAAAATAGCAGATTTTGTTAAATGATTTTTGGACAAAATCAACAATTCCTATGTATTCTTCGTGTTGATTGATGTCGTTGGCAAAACACGACAAATAAGCAGTATAAGGCTGCGTTCAGAGTCAAATTTTATATTTTGCATACGTTTGTTTTAAATGAGTTTCTGATATTTTTTGGTAACTATTGTAACGCCTACCCTCTGACTCCAAAGCATGCTAATTCATCATCCTATTCGATGGTTTGAAAAGATTGGTGCATTCTTTGAAGAAAAAAAATGCTCTAAAGTCATTTCACTAGATAATCGATAGAAATAATTTTAACATTTAATTCACTTTGTGAAAGCTAACAATCGGGAGTCATCCGTTTGCTGACGACGATTCACCTCTGATATTTTTGCTTCTTAGCTAATGAACTATTCATCCCAATGTCAATTCCATAAGGAAATTATTCTGTTGTTTCACAGACAATATAAAAAGCATATGAAACTATTTTTTTTCAATATGCTGCTTAAGTTTAAACGCGTAGAATACATAAAAAACACAAATTATTAATGGTACTGTGACTTCTATCGTCAGTGAGCAGTTTCCTCTTCGTAACTGAACGTTTTCCCAAATCTTCATTTACCTTCAACGTACCGTTTGCACAAACTTATACCCATTTTTATTTTCTCCTTTTACACTTGATAACATAATTGTCTAAATATTGGTCCTGTACATCTCTCGTTCCATATTTTTTAAATCAATTTAAGAGTATGTATATTATATTATTTAATTAAATTTTGGATTTTCTTCCTTGTCTGTTCTTTGATTGGATAAGTATCTGTTAATGTAGACAATAACAATTAGTTGCTAAATAAATAATATTTATTAAAATCTAATGAAGTTTATTTTTATTTAGACGATCGCTGCTGTTATTGCATGTTTAACCGTCATTCCAGCTGGGATTAACATGGCATATTCAGCTATTTTATTGCCACAACTACAGGAACCATCTAGCTCAATTCCAATAACAAAAAATGAAGCATCATGGATTGGTAGCTAAATTAAGGAAACACTTTTAAAACAAGAAATAATAATTAATTTTTTTAAATGATATTTCAGCTAGTTTAGTGACTATTTCACTACCACTTGGGTCTCTAGCGGCTGGTCCAATAATGGATAAATTCGGTCGTAAAAAATTGCTGATAATATCATGTATACCATTTTCTGTTTGTTGGCTATTGATTGGAACTGCACGTGGAATCTACACTATCTATGTAGCAAGAGTTTTAGCTGGAGCAGCTGCAGGTATTTTAACATTTTGTATTTCAGAAATCTGTTATGCAAATATTAATTTTCACAAGTTTCACCAGCACGGATAAAAAATCATCGCAAATTTTACAAGCTAATTAAAAAAAAAAAAAAATAGAAAATTGATGAGAAACCATTCCTACCTATCTGAAATTCTTTTGCGCTAAATATGCCTTAATATCAGAAAAATTTAAAAGCATGACACAAATTTTGGTGTTCATGTTGCGATTATGGTTTTGATTTTGTGGTACTGATCCACCACTGATGAAAAGGAAGGGCATCTTTTTTGAAGATGTGGATGCCTCGCCCAGATGGTATGTCGAAATTGTACCGGATGATTTTAACAGCGAAATAGGGGAGGAGCCGATATACAGGCCGTAGGTTGGCTCTAATATCTTGCATGACAATGTCAAAGATAATGGATATCGGATATAGTTCTTCACAGTCAATTGGGCATCTTCAGTCAATTGGGCATCACAGTCAATTGGGCACTGTTAATCCAGTGTCAGTCCACTTTAGTAACAAATACCTTCCGAATGAGCGTTACACGTCATGATAATGTTTTGATAATATTAACTTGTAAAAAAAATTATTGTGAAATCATTAACTTATGTGAATGCAGCAACATTCCTGGTGTGAACTGTTTTTTTTTTGCGAATCGGTCAGACCTGATCAGATCTGAAATCCAAAATACGCACCGAATATTGATTTGAACCACTATTTTGTTCGCGCAGTGCTATAAGCTCAAATTCCAAACATCAGACGATCAACAAAACGCGCCGCACATGTAAAAATCAACGCTCAGAGCACGAAAAAAGCTAACACTTGAATTATCAACAAATCAACTATGGTTACCGCAACCGCAGATGATCTGCATAGCTCTGGAGTTGAAGCTCAAGTGAACGACGTCTGGCAATATATCAAAAATGCTATCAAATATTTTAGGCTCCAATTGCAGATAAGATCAGAACGAATGGTTTGACGACTTCGAGCTAATTGGGAGACATGTCACTAAGGCGATAAAAGTTATATTTAGGTTGTCGACCTTAACACCAACGGGCGCCGTGTGCACTTGATCAGGGTTGTTGAACATCCAGCAGATTATTAATCTCGAAAAAGGCAAAATAATATACCAAACTATCAACAACGGACTAAAGTGGCCAGATATTCCTCGGACGGTTGGAGAGTTAACTAGCAGGGAAACAAGATCAGCCAGCAACCTTTTAATTTGTAAACCAAGAACGGATAGATTAAGAATGGATCCAAAACAACAGGCCATAGCTTTCTACATTACATTGCCAGATCCGTTAAAGAACTCAAGCAATATCGTGACATTCAAAGAAAACTTAAAATTGCACATAAAAAATTAACAACGCACAATGACAATTAACACCAGAGTTTTTTGTATACTTTTCTCTGGACACAAGTCAATGAAGACAATCAAAAGTCAATAAAAGTGAGTCTGTCATATTGATAAGAATTATGCTGTCCCTTATACCAACAAACTAGTTGTCCGGGAAGCACTATGAAAAACTTCCTGGAGGATAAAGAAGGTGCACATGGACTGTGCACGCTGATAGAGTGATGGAGAGAGTGGAAGGAAGGAGGAAAAAAAATCCTTCAAAAGCACACAACCGAAAATGATAGGTGAATACCAGCTTCGCAGAAGTTAAAATATTCTATTTAGGGTCAAAAATTACAGCCAATAACAACGACGACGAAGACATTCGCACACGACTGTTGGCAACCAATAAAGCCTTTTTCAGTCTAGTAATCCTATTCCGCT
This sequence comes from Nemotelus nigrinus, assembly GCA_947369275.1. Lineage (NCBI taxonomy): Eukaryota > Metazoa > Arthropoda > Insecta > Diptera > Stratiomyidae > Nemotelus > Nemotelus nigrinus. The sequence continues at coordinate 169,221,188 of OX376373.1, forward strand.
CAAGTCCCTCCAAACAGTTCAAGCTCGTACTGTATCAGACCATGGTCTTGTCAGCCCTCATGTATTTGTCGGAAACATGGGTTCTTAGCACAAGAATAATGGCGAGGTCTTATCTGCGTTCGAGAGTCCTTCGATGAATATTCGACGCCCGACATAAGAATGGACGACTCCGCCACATATGCAACAAGGAATTTTATGAACGATATCGTGATCATGAGGTCACTCATAAGATTAGACTCAATAGGCTGCGGTAGGCCGGACACTTAGTTCGCGAGAGCGAAGAAGATCCGGCTCGACAAGTCAATGGTTCAGAATTATTAGAAAGAGACGCCAAGCCAAGGCATGCGCTTTTTTGATTTGAGCGTTGCGGTACGTCAAAACGCCAATGAAATGCTATGAACATGAAACTGGACGCCGGCGGCGCAAAACCGGGACGTTTTCAAGTTTCTCTCCGGCAGGCCTAAACCGAACTTTCAGGTTTTGCACCTTTGATGATAATTTTTTCTCAACCCAGCTTTGGCTAATTTAAAATTATCAAAAACAATTTGAAATTAAGATTTAAATCAATTATTCCGAATAATATATTAGATTTTAGTAAAAAAAAAAATCATTCTCTTTCAGGTCTTACAACAGTTGCTTTGGTCTATACCAGTGAAGTTACTCATCCAAAAATGAGACCTATGCTTCTTGGTCTAAACAGTGTGTTTGTTTCGTTTGGAATATTAATCACATGTTTCTTAAGTATGTATTTTTACAAAAAAAAAAAAAAAAATCAAAACTGATAATGCCTCCTTTAAAATTTTAGGTTTATTTTTTACGTGGCGTGTAATTGCTTTAATATTTGCTGGAATCAGTATGGCCAGTGTACTTTGTATGTTACTTCTACCTGAGTCACCATATTGGCTCATTAACTTTTGTGATAATCGAGTAGATCTAGCTAGAAAAGCACTCAAGTGGATTTATAAGGATCCAAGGGTGAATATGAAATAAACTAAAAGTGTCTAAGTAAATCTATTAACCCCCACGTTTTTATTATTATAAATAGCTATGTGAGTATCATCTCTCGTCAATTATCGAAATGAAACAAGCTCGAACCAATGAGCTAGAAAATCAACCACCAAATCAAAGTAAATGGCGTATTTACACGGAACCTAGAGTGTATAAACCGCTTTTGATGTTACTTATTTTGTTTCTATTTCAACAATTATCTGGCGCATACGTAATTATTTTTTACGCGGTGAATTTGTTTCTGAAAATCGGGGGGAATTTCGGTGAAGGAATCGATGAATATGGAGCTCTGTTATTGCTTGGTGCGATAAGATTTATTATGTCGATTGTTGCATCGGGGTAAGTTACGCTACATAGCAAATAATTGTCAATTTCGTTAGCGTGTAACAAATGTTAATAATACCAAGTATGCCTGACATTTTTTAACTCTTTTGAATAACACACGAATAGCATGCCAAAATAATGCAAATTATGCTAACTAAAATGTTTTTTTTTAAATATTTTTTCAGATGCTCCCGGAAATACGGTCGCCGTCCACTGATAATGATATCAGGCTTAGGAATGACTGTATGCACTCTAACTGCCGGTCTTTATATGTACTACGAAGAGCTGACAAACCAACACTATATAAAAGATACTGGAGTTTTGCCCGGCAAATCTGACGATTTGTTTCTGCTCATATGTTTATTGGGATATGTTTGTATGAGTGCTTTAGGCATATTGGTTATTCCTTGGACGCTAATTGGCGAAGTTTTACCGACCGAAGTTAAAGGCAAACTAGGAGGATTTGTTATTGCTATTGCATATGTGATAATGTTTGCTGTCGTTAAATTATTTCCATTTACACTGGATCTTTTCGGTGTTCAGGGTATTTTCTATTTGTTCGCAACAACAAGTTTCCTTTGTGTTGCTTATGCCTATATATTTTTACCGGAAACTTTTGGTAAAAGTTTTAGTGAAATTGAGAAGTATTTCACAAGTTAGTTCTAGTAGGTGTTTTTTTGTATTTAATTGTAAGATAGTAAAAGACAACATGTATATGTAGGGCTAGTATTAATATTTAATACAAAAGTTTTGTATCAGGCTTGTGCCTTTTATTCTTGTTTTATTGAACAATTGAAGTTTGAGTGGCTAAGCGAGTAGAGTGCATAACGTTAACTCATGCGATAAGTCTATGATTGGACGTAAAAAATAATCGAATATGGAGCTTTTGATTCAATGCGGTGTGAATCAAATTAGAGGGTGAAATAGAATCGTGATTCTGATCAATTCACATCAGTAAAATAACTCTTTGTGAAATATCCGCATTTAAATCGAAAGCTTTAGTCCTGAAAGCGATATAGTAAGCCTGACGAGCATATTTAGTCGACAGATAGTTCGGAGTTACATTACCTTGGTCGCTATCACTGTTTAGTTTTTATATATTGTTAACAGGCACTACTGATTCAAACAAATCATGTTAATATCTTGTGAATGAGATCACCTTCCTTAGAGATAGCGAATTTCCCATTGAGCTAATTTAAAATTTCGAAGAGGGCGGTAAAGAAGCGTGGCAGCTTCACCATAAATTAACTGATTTTAGTAAACAACGCGGCTACAGACTTGATGTAACTTGATGTAAGAAGTACCCTCAGCAAATAAGGAACCACGTGTTGTTTTTTTTAGCAACTCAGATCCAATTTGGTAGAATCTAGCGAAAGGGACGTAATGCTCGGTATTTATTTTAAAAATAAGAAAACACGTTATTCAGCATTTTTCGTAACCCCACTCACAAAAACATGTGGTTTTGCTTTAATAAAAAGATCATGGCTAGAGAATGGTTGAAGCTAGAAGGCCCAGATTCGGATTGTAAGTCATACACTTCTTCTTTGAAATATTCCGGAAGTTCTACTCACATAATGGAGAAAGAGGTTTGGAATCGCAGAATTGGTCTATTTTATACACTAAGACCGGAGCAACTGGAGATTTAAAATTTATTATGTAAATTTTTTTCAATGTTATCAAATTTCTGCGTTTTTTTTTAAATTTGGCTTAGACAAGATTGACAAAAGGAAAAACAGGCAAAGGGGCTTATCGCCAAAAACAGATGCTTATTTTTAAGAAATGCCAAGAATAAATTAACCCTGAAAAAACTAGAAGGTACACCCCGGAATTATTTTGAAACAAATAAGTGAAGATTTGTCAGAAGGGGGATGGCGATTTAAAACAGGTTGGTGCGAGTAGATGTTTGCAAATGCAGCACAGGCCAAATTTTCAAGCTAGAACTAATAAAGAAGTTTCTCTGGCGAGTAATAACAAGCCAAGAATTTTCGTTTTTGCAACCGAACAGTAATAGTACGAGGGCTGTTCCAAAAGTTCGCAGCCTGGCACACAAATGACGCGGATGCGATGAAATAGCTATGACCTGTCACATCCTGTTGCTTGTTTGTGCCTTTAGACTAAACAGAGAAGTTTCGACGGTTACTATAAAAATAGATAAAGCGGAAGCTCGCGCTGTTTTAAAACATTTTGTATTAAAGATTTTAATCCCAACGAAAATAAAAAATATGAAGCTTCTACTTTGGCAGATGCTTTCCCTTCGTGTACGACAAAAAAAATGGTCTGGAGAATTAGTCGTATATCGATACAAGATTATGAACGATCAAGCCATCAGAAATCTGCTGCGATCGATGAAATTGCCAAAAAAAAAAATCCACAATGCTGTTGAAAGTGCGCAAATTTGCTAATACAGTAAACATTTTGATAAACCGAGTCCGTCATATTTTACACGATACTCTTGACATGAAAAATTTTTCTGCTCGGTGGATGCCTCGTTTGTTAGCAGTTGACCTTTCTGGTTGACAAAAAAATTTGCTCACCATATACCCGCGTGATCTATCAGGCCGCGGAATATATGAGGTTTGACTCACTAAAAATAAGACCATCTACAAGCCCACGAAGTTCTGATTCGTGATCAGACTAAGCACCACTTCAACCCGATGGTACTCGCGCAGCTATCGGTAACCACGGATTTCAAAAACTACCATTGCTCATGGGTCGGTAAGGCAACTCCAATCCTGCTTTATGCGTAGAAATTTCTCAATGTATGTTGCGACGGGGCACCAGTTCTCTTCGTTTCGCAGCATTTCGTCCACGATAGTCTCTGGCGTAACCTGGCCGAAAGTGGATACAATGGTGCATCTAAAATTTGGTTTTGCACACGCGCGCTCGTCGGAGTCTCAGTTCTGTCCGTCTTTGAGCGAGATAAGTAAACTTCCACGCGTTCTCGCACTAATAGATTTACCGGGAACACTCGCGATACCACCATCACGGCATCTTCTGAGACCGCGCGGTAGCTACAGGCGATACGCAGGGCACCTTTGCATTGGATACTGGCAATGCGCTTACATAACTTCTTAGTTCGGAGCGCATCTCCCTACATTTCTGCCCCATATTGCAAGACGGAATTTGTCGTAACCATGAGCAGCCTCCGTCTCGTCTCACTAGGTGCACCGGCGTTGGACATTAGCCTTCTCAGTGAAGTGATGACTATTAAAGACCTGTCACAAGCCATGCGAATATGATCCCAATGGATCAGCTTGGTGTTCAGGGTCACTTCCAGATACCTGACCGACTTGCTGGCCTGAACTTCAACAAAGCTGTCTTGGGTATGCCATTGATACTCCGCTTCGACAGCATGACAAAATCTATGCCTTTTAGACCGCCAGCTGAAGGCTTTGCTCGGCCATTCACTGCTTCATCGTCCTCACGACTTAGTTATGTGTAAATTTAGCGAAATTAAAATTGACTTTTTTATATACATGGTAATATATATATTAATTTCTAATGATTCAATTGATTTTTGAATGCAAATAGTCTTGTAATAACAAGACATTCATTCGATAGAATATAAATAATAAATTCTAAAGTGAGAACCGATAATTAAATTATTTTTTCGAATATTTAGTTGTTTTGCGCTCGACATTTGATGATTGCTAGAGTAGGCTAAGTTAATCATATCTAAACCATTTATCCGCAAAGACACCACACACCCTTTACTATAAGTTAGAAAGTTGCTAAAATACATTTACATTCATGATTCAATCATTTCAATTTATATAAAGCATTCATTCAATCTATTCAATCGTTTTGACTTCTCTGATCTTCTGTTGAGCAGAAGAGTTGTTCCAAGTTTTACCGTAGCCAGATCATTCCTGAAATATCACTTATCTTATAAGTTAATACATCAAGCGTCGGTATTGCTAAGCTTTTCGCTGGTGATGACCTAAATCGGCTGGTGTCTTTTTTGGATTTATTTTCCTAAAAAGTGCTATGTAAAAGTGTAATGTAAATAATATTTGTGTTTATGAATAAAAGTTCATAGCATCCATCCCATAGGCTTCCGTAGCATAATTTGTCGCTTCAATAAATAACTAACAACAAAATTTAGATTAACAAATTATAATATAAAATATATATTTCTGTAGTAGACACATTTTGCATTACAAATAAAATATATTTAAATATAACTACAGAGTGTACATATCATATCAAAATGATGTACAATACTATAAGTAAACGGAGTAAATTAAATAACAACGATCTGACTGCGCCATATTGTGATTTACTAACTATTCAATAAGATCAGATCAAAACTTCAACACGTTTTTTCATGGCGCACTACTACGTGTTCCTTCTACATTGAGTTCAATTATATAAAAATTTAACGAAACAATATGAAATTGACAATAATATAATCATAACATCTACTTGTAATACACTATAAAATAGGAATTCTCTCCAATTGCATCATTGTTATCTCTCCTCACATCTGCGATCCTATACAAAAATAAAAATACTTATGGAATTTGTGAATGAAAGACCGGTTGGTACTTTCAGATTTTTGTTTTGTTTTTCATTGTCGCCACTAGTCGCCGCTATTTATACTTGTGACCTAATAAACGCACAGAAAATAGTATGTTTCTACGTAAAAAGCAAATAGCACGCTATCAACGTGTCCTAATACAAATTGATTTCAATGTTTTTCGTTTGTTCTTTGTCCTCCTATTCTCCTTTGTTTTTTAACACATGCTTTTTATCACTCTTCAGAAAATATTCCCTTTGATGAAAATCATCACCATTGGTTCCCTTATTCGTTCATTCTAAGCTTTTGGATTAAGTGTAACGGACTCCGACAATAGATAGTGAGCTTATTTTCGCTTAGCACCAACTATGAAACCTTTGACGATAAGTAGTCCACGGCATTTGACATGAACCTGATAACGGGCAGTCCATGTTGGTTCATAACCGTTGAGGCCTAGTGTTATTTCGAGTGTGTCCGGTGGTAGGATTACTGAAATTATTTATTTTTGGAAAATGAATAAAAGTGAAATTGATTTACAAAGAACAGGGGTTAGCGGACAAAACATACAACTGTTAAAAAAAAAGGTTGTTAATGTCGCCAATATTATCGTTGTCGGCTGGACTGTGAAAGTTGAAATGTCGTTTTTTTTTGTTAAAATTAAAAATAAGATTATAACAATGATTAATACAGTTAATATTCATAATAAAATAATAAAAAAATTGTAAAATTCATTTGGGGCAAAGGCATCCCAATTTTTCAGCTCACACCCTGCCTGAAAGCCATTTTCTCAATGAAGAATACAAAAAACCGTTACTAACTACCAAGCATGATTACTACAAATATTATATAAGATACAGAAAATGTAATGCTCGACGAATTGTAAGTGCAACTTTGGCAGATTTTACGAGCTTTGTTATTTTTTAGTTCGATTTATTCTTGAAACTGTGGCAGCGTATCTAAATCTTTAGATGCATCTTACAATGAAGATGTAAAGGTTCCAAATATATTTGGGACTGTTGCAATTTTATGCACCCAAAATACTTTTCCGAGTTGAATCAATGAAAAATTTAGCATAATGGTATTCAATATGTAGATAAATGTAGTTTTAAGAGACGACAAGGAACTGGGTACATCTGGATCTAGTGAAGAAATTCATCTTTATTCTACTTTTTTCCGTGAGTGGTCTTGCGCGCAGCTGTGAATCTTGGGTACTTTGATTACTTAGATCTAGTTTGTGTACATATGCTTTGATCCTAAGATCTTTATGCACGTACATGCTTCTAATGTACGATGGAATTCAGAAAATTTTCCAAAGTGGGAAATTTTTTGGCAAGTCTAGAGTTTTTTCCTTCCGTATAGTAATACCGGTGTGGATATTGGTTTGTGAATTAGTGATCTCCGGTTTTTTTTTTTTAGCCATTTGATGAGAGGAAAAATAGCGTGAAGGAGTCTATTGCACGTGCTATTGTTTAGACATGAATTATAATAGTATTAGTTAGTAAAACTAGGTAGTAAGTTACTGTAATATTAGGCGCGTTTTTTGTACCTCTATCAAGTTTTGGTTAGATTAGTAGCATTGAAAACAAAAACACTGGCCTGCTTCAGTGATCTCACTGAGGCGAATTGTGTGGGCGGCAAACCGTTTGAGTAGAAGCTCATGGGTTCGCAATAGAGTGGTAAATTAATAGAATTTTTTTCGAATGGTAGGTCCGACCACTATCTGTAGCGGTTCCACCAACCAATGGCTACACACAGACTGACAAAATAATGCAATTTATTCACAAATTTGATATCATTTGCACAACTACTTTAGATAAATACCTGCTGAATTAGCGTTACACATCATGACAATGCTTTGACAACATTAATTTGTAAAAAAAAAAATACAATGAAATCAGCAACTTAAGTGAATGCAGCAAACTACCTGGTGTGAATGGTTTTTTTTGCAAACCGGTCAAACCTGAATAAATAGCAGTATATGAGGGATTTCAGGTGAAGCGGACAACGAAAAAAAGTCGCGGTTTTGGATTTCGTTCATATTGTGCATAAGTACCATTACCAGAATATGAACGTGGATACGCAATTCTTTTTCTATGAGGTTTAGTTGCCGAGCTACGGGCTTGTGAATAATTGACAAAATTGTTGAAAGATTTTTTTGAAAGCCGATTCTAAGATTCGAAAAAAAATCTGAAAAGCATTAAACCTAATAATTGGTATAGAAAATTAGCTGTTCTTTTTAATTTTGAAATTAGATTTGAACAACAATTTTTTCCCTGTGTAAAACCGGAAGTAAACACTTCAACTCGCTATTTGAATAATTAGGACCAGGCTAATTTTGTTTATTTTGATATCAAAACAAAGCTTAAAGCATATTGGAATTGTTTTTGTGGGATGATTAAAATTGAAAAAATTTTTATTTATCTTGAAAATTTTTATTTGACAAAGTGGTTTCGAAAGCATGCACTGATTCTCATCAGACATCAGCACACAGTTCATACTTGACTGGTATGACCACTTGCAGTTGGAAATCATTAATTGTTATTTACGCTGGTTGTGACAAATTTTAACATCTCCGACTTATATCCATGGAAATAATTTACTCATAAAGGTTATTGATTTGTGTTCACGGTTCCCTTCTTGTCTATAATCGCATAGACAACGTATATCGTCTCTAAAGCTTATCAAAGCAGAGAATAATTGATACGGGAAACTCGATCGTTTTGCGGAATAAGCCTCCGAAAGCAGAATCAAATTGGAATTGTTTTTGCGGGATGATTAACCACTTTGTCAAATAAAAATTTTCAAGATAAATAAATATTTTTTCAATTTTAATCATCCCGCAAAAACAATTCCAATTTGATTCTGCTTTCGGAGGCTTATTCCGCAAAACGATCGAGTTTCCCGTATCAATTATTCTCTGCTTTGATAAGCTTTAGAGAAGATATACGTTGTCTATGCGATTATAGACAAGAAGGGAACCGTGATCACAAATCAATAACCTTTATGCTTAAAGCATACTTATTTAATGATAAAAGTTTTATAATGGGATGGACAGTAGTTTACGAGGTAGGTGAATTTCAATACATAATTACATAATACTATAGATGCTGGATCGGAACTTTTATATGCTCTGAACCTAACTGAGAAGCAAAGATGTAATATTGAAGAAGTGACGAAGGCTTTTAAAAATATTAATCCGGGTTAATTCAAGTAGGTATTTAGCCGCAGCGAGGTTGAATGAGTCGATCTTGATTTGAAAAACCACATGATCTTGGTTACCCTGCAGAGCTGAGTTTTTCGCCAACTGCACGCCGCAGCCTGCATCATGTTGGAGTCGATCAAGCACTTAATTCAACTAGGGTTAGACTGACCTTATGCTTAGCTAGAGCATCTATTTTATCATTCTCATCAGCTCATAGCCATACACAAACAATAAAAGTTTTATCACGATTCACATAAAGTTAGAGAAAAAAAATTTAAACCAGCAGAAAACATTGGCTATCACGAGAATAAGCGTTGACAACCAACTCAGTTAGTTGAAAAGCACTCTAATCTACACTCTTATGTCATCAGAATTGAGGGCAATACAATTCTGCGATGAAATACTTATCATCTTAGACAATCCCTAAATGAACCAAGTTTTAAAGATAGTAGTGATGATCCCCAAGATAGCAATAATAAATCTTTCAAAACAACTAGCCGTAATAAAAATATGTCAATGGCACACAATGAAACTACGCACAACGTTTATGAAAGTACGCAATCGATATCACCATTTAGCCCTCAGAAACTATGTGAAGTTATCAAATGGTGCGTATCGAACACACTAGTTAAAGAACCCAATAGATTAACTTGCAATGATATCAAATAAATTAAGACGCCTATATTTACATTAAAACAAATTACAGTATGATGTAATGAAAGAAAATGGAAAGACAGAAGCTAGTAATGCATGTACGTACACATATAATTAAATTATAATATGTTGTGATAAAAAATATCTGGAAGGAAATTAAAAAGCAAATACATAGGGCCTTTTTGAATTGACGTCTTCAACTTCGCCTTCAGCTTGTTATAACAGAATGTGACGTCAGATAAAGTCGAGTCATTGCTCCCCTGTATAGCAGTTGACGAAATTATACTCTGATTTGACTTTTCGTTGGCTTGAAGGTATTTTGACACCTCGTCTTGGTCTGCTTCAAACTCTTAGAAGAGTTCAGCTACTCTGCTGACGTCACAATCTGTCATAACAAGCTAAAGATGAGGACGAAGACGTGAATTCGAAAAGGACCATAGTATTTTATTGCAATTAATAATAGACGCGTTTTTTGTGGGTTTTAGGCCTTGACCACATTAAAAAAAAAACGATTCCAGATAGGATCTAGAAGAGTTAGAACTTTTTAAAGAAATCATGCCATACTTCAAAAGACGAGAAAAACAAATAAATCAGTAGATATTCAAAAGTCAATTCGAGTTGCTAGTTGCTTGTCAATACCTAGTCAATTTCTCCAAAAATATTTAGAAAAACAATTAAATAAATAATTTAAATAACAATAGACATTCAGAAAAACAATATTTTGTCCCAATGTATCTATCGTAATTGTGAGCCTTAAAACATAGGGGACTTAAACACTTTTTAGCGTCGATTTGTCAATATGTGTGAAATGATAAGTGTTAGTTTTGGTATCGAGTGTTTGTTTCAGTATAGGCTGTTTGTTTTCGTATAAATAATCAATCAACTCATACATTTAAAATAATTTAAATTCTCCAATCAAAATCTATTAATAACTGAAACATACCATTAGGATCGCTATGTGTCAGCAACGGAATATCGTTCTTGTTACAAAACTCTTGAAGTGGTGGCGGTACAACACAGCAAGCAGTCAAGTTGATTTGTGCAACAGACGGCGGAACAACTGCACTGGCATGCAATTCTTTCAGCGAATCAACATCGAGATCTGCTATTCCAAGCTGACAAATCTGTAATACGAGAAGAATCATTGAAAATTCAATCATTCTCGAATGTTTATATTTATATACCTTCTTGCCATCTGCATATTTTTCCAAATTCTTCCACAACTCCTTCAAATTACTGATAGCTTCTTCACTTTTTCCACCCCATTCGAAACTATCCTCTTTCGCTGAACCGTCTACATTGCCATTCATCAAAGTAGTAGTGCCGGTGGTTTTACTCGATGGATGATAGGCCAATATTAAATTGTCCAAACAATCACGATTTAGAACTTTCAATGTTGCAATCACAGCTTCGTTCAGGTACTCAACGGAATTATTATTGAGGAAAATTTTTGCTCCAATTTTAATGTCATCGCGTTCATGTTCAGCGATCTTTTCGGCTAAGTCATCGTTTGCTCGTTGGATTTCATGCTGTTCCCGATTGAATATTGGTTCGGCGAGAGTTAGTGTAAGACAATCGATAAGCTGAAATCGAAGTAGATACGTATAAGACAGGTATAGCAAGTAATGCGATAATAATTCTTAAAAAATAAACGCAATGAATGTAAAAAGTCATCACAGAATTTAACATAATTTTTTCTATCTGAATAGCTTGGATAGTGATCGATTTCTACAGGCTGTCATTAAAATTTTAGTGAAAAATTATTAAAAATTTATCGAAATGTTTATTACATAGAATATAACATCAAAGAATATTACTAGACCTCTTAACCGCGAACATTAAATGAGCTTAGTAATTTATGAAGCTATTTAAATAGCTTGAACTTGAGCTGGACGATTAGTCGAGATTAGTCATATATTTTTTCTCCAATGAGCGTGAAATCGATTCAACTGTAGATTGTGGTATTTAAGTGGAAATTAAAATTTTTATGGTGATCAAAAAAATATGTTTGCAATCTTTATGAAATTATTTTTTTAGCTGATTAAACCTAAATATCTTTAATAAAATCTGTTTTATTGTATAAATATGTTAGTTGAAAGAAAAGTTAGCATCAGGTAGATTTACGTGGAGTTAATACTGAATTCAGAGCATCATTAGATTAGTAAATTTATATTATTTGTTGTGTTTGGCAGCATCCGACGATATACAAAAACCTTTCAAATTGTTTGTGTTTTTTTTGTGTTACTCATGCGTCAATGAGATTGCATTTTCTGATCCGAAACGTTCAAAAAGTATTTTTTAGTCATATTTTTTACGACTTCTAATTCGAATTTATATCTGGCATTTTCCATTTGCATATTTCTCTCAAAAATCCATGCTAATATTAAAAATAATCAGGACGTAGCCTAGTCACTGTAGTTTTTTTTTAGACCTACATTTATAGTGATCTAGGATTTTTAATAGTTATGTTTTGGGCTTAGTTTGCAATTAACTACACCATCATCTTATTCTAAATATCCTACGAAGGGATTTTCAATCGAACAAGTCACATATCTGTTCATGAGTCTATTTGAAGAAAGTCATTGTTTTTTCCGTAGTGTTACATAAAATAAATTATTGACCTTTAAATTAGAATCTCCCCTTTCCTGCGTATGCAGATGGCTTCAATTATAGCCAGGACGGTATAAAATTCTAGATTTGTCTTTTTATTTCTTCCATTTTATTGCATGTTTTCGTCAATCGATAGAGAATTTCACGATATTAAGATATTTTCGTCGGCTGTTACATTTATCTCGAAGTATTTATAGGCGAATATGTTTTGAAAATTTGTTTCTAAGTTTAGTTTTGTTGCGCGTGAAGTTATTTTCAATTTTCTTCGATTTCTCTCGAAAAAACCACATGCATGTCTTTTTAAATCTATTATGCAATATGCTATTTCTTTTTAAGTTAGAAAATGTTTAATACCATAACTTTCAGTTTGTTTTTGATATTATTTTGAGCATCGACAATAGAGTGTTAAAACTGCCCCGTAATGTAGACTTTGTTTATGTTGCAAAGTGTTTTTCTTTAAGAATGCCAGTTTTTCGACAAATTTTATAGGGCTAATACCTCTGCCTATATACTATTCAGATGCATGTGATTTTAGTAAATAAGAAACAATTAATCTTCTAGTAAAACTCTTAATCTTCTAGAAAGTACCTAGATACGATATGCCTTTCCTACAGATCAACCCTGAAATTCTACTTTGCTTTTTGAATTTTTCAAATGCCATATTTTCTATTGAAAAACAAATATCCATATAAGTAGGAAGTACTAAAATTGCCATAACAAAAATTATTCATTTCCAGCTGGTATAGTAAATACAATAATAAAATATTCTGAAAAATTATCAGACAACAAAGTATGAGAGTATGTACATTTGTCAAAAACACACCCATACACGCAATGAAACAAGATAATTTCCGAACTTATACATATTTTCGTGAATATTATACATATACGCATTTTTTATCAATCGAAACTTTATTTCACACGATTATCTTACGAGATTGTAAATTGAAAACGTTTTGAGGTATTACAAAGCAAATTTACAAACTTTTTTGATTTTTACGCTTTTCTGCAAACATATGTATGGTTTTGTTTTCTTATCTAGCTATTTAGCTCATGCTATTTTCAAGGCCTCATAGAGTAAAATAAAACCGAAAACTATGTACGTTCGTTTATGAAGTAATATTTCACTGTTCTGTCAGATAACATGCAAAATAATGTGTTCGTATAATCGTTATCAAGTCTTATAAAAATATAAGCTATATATAGTAAGTTTGTGTGGATTAGTACCTGATAAAAAATCATTTTTAACATTTAGGAGTAATGGATTGAAGTTGAATGAATTTTTACTTTTTGAAATGAATCAAGTGCAAGTTCAACCTATTTTTTTAAATTCACTTTAGTGCGTTTTCAATTATGTAAAAAAAAATTATTTGAACGTCATGTAATTAAATCATATCTTTTCATCTCAGTGGCCGATTAACGTCATCAAAAAGCAGATCGTGCCGCACTTTAGGTTGTCAGGTCCTTGGTCCTTGGGAAGAAAACCGCAATGACCATTGCATTTTTGGTTACTTCCATTCAGGTCATCATAAACATTTTTCAAATTAATGACGATATACTCACTGAGTCTACCTTTGCCAACCTTTAGGATTTTAATTTCAAGAAAGTCGAACTATAGTATTGGACAAAACTAAAGCACCCCTTTGCGAAACATCAGGTATCCTCTGATATTATTAGGAAAAAAAAATTAAAAAAAATTGTTTTTAGTTTTTATTATTTATCTATATGTGGATTATAAAAAAACATAGCAATGAGAATTCAATCTTTTCATTAACAAAAAATAAAAATAAAACATATCTCGGTACTCAAAATTAGCCTGGACAAAACTATAGCACCTCCTAGCTTATGACCAGCATTTTTACCAAACATAGAGTAGTTTTAGTAATTCGTTGCAAATCTTTTATTTTTAATAACACCAGCACATCTTTTTGGCATAGAAGATAAATATAATAAATTGTCAATGAACTGTTCGAGAATATTTTCCCACGCTGTCTTAATAGCATCGAAAAGTAACGTTTTTGTCTTGCAGTTTTCCCTATTGATCCTTCTATTGGTAATTTCCCATAAGTTCTCAATGCGGTTGAGATCGGGAGATTGTGCAGGCCAATCCAAAACGTCTATATTATTTGCTTGCAGCTAAGTCTTACACAGCTTAGAGGTATGCTTGGGATCGTTGGCCTGTTGAAATCTCCATTTTAGAGGTATCTCTTCTTCAGCGTACGGCAGCATTATGTTTTGTATCATAATTTATAGTCCAAAATTTAAATAGGCAATTAGTTCGTTATGCTGCCTAGGTAAACGTAACAGCGGTGAATAGTAATACGTATCAGCCCGTGCAAAAGGAACATTAAACGTTAAGGTTGATCTACATGACCGATCCAATACACGGACGGAAACCAGGTTGCAGAGGTCAGATGCGAAAAGTGGATGGTGTACTTTAAATAGAAGGCATTCATCGAAGAACAGCCTACGAGATTTCAGGGATGGAATTGGGTCATGGTAAGTCTCGAACTATACCCACAGTAAAACCTGCGTTGTACAGATTCAACCGTATTAATTAAGTACTATAAATGTGGGCACCATATTTGACAATAATATTCAAGGATACTGCGGACAAAAGAGCAAAACAGGCGTACACAGGTGGAGATATCAGGAAAATGCTTAGAAGATCTGAGTATAAAACCCGAGAGCCTGGACGCTTTGGCAGTTATATGCAATATGTGTTGGTCAAATAAGTGTTTAGTGTCGAAAATAGCTCCCACGTCTCTAAAACAGAATACAGCATCGAGAGAGGTACCAGAAACGCAATAAGAAAATACTAAAGGGTTAGTTTTACGCGTGAATGACATTTGGCGACATTTCAGGACATTCAAAGTAAGATAATTTGCACTAAACCAGTTGCCCAGAGTGTTCAGATCATTCTGTAGCAGAAAGCAGTCTTCAATTGTATCGATTACTCTGAATATTTTAAGATCGTCTGCGTAAAGAGAGGAGGAGTTTAGGAGACCCGGAAGATCATTAATGAAGATTAAGAACAACAAAGGGCCAAGTATCGATCCTTGCAGAAGTTTTTAGCAAGAACATTAGAAAACCAGGATCGAACTTAGAAAGAGCAATCGAAACAACCCGGCAAAGAAATGTAAAATTTAATAAATCTAACCTACAATATCGGGTGTAGGCTGGCTATTAAATATTTGAACTTCATTATATCTGAAGAAGGAATTCTATGCGATCCTAAGTTCGGTAGCGATAATCAAGCTTTGCCTACCAAGAGATAAAATTGATCTCCCAAGAATGATTAGTTGACCAATTTTGTGACGTCCGAAATTTTCTGCGGGATTTGTCGGAAATCACTACGGTAACTACCGCTTAAAAAATTTGATAATAGCAAAAGTGTACTTCCCTACTAAGCATAAAGGTTCTATCTACATTTTAGTACTTTCTAGATATTCAATGATTTGTGTTTTGATTTGTACTGGAGGTATATGGAGAGCGCATTTTTCAATATTGATTTTAACATACTTCCACAAAAGATAGATTCTTCGAATTTTGTAGAATGATGCAATAGAGTATTCAAAAATGAAAAAAAAATGCAGATAGAACGTTTATGCTTAGTAGGGCAGTATAGCTCAAGAAACGGATGTATTTAAGTACGATATCGGCTGCTGTTTAAATTAAGAAGGAATACTAATTTTTTGGCATCTTTTGAGATAGAAAATAGATATGCACAAATAGAATTCCTTGCAACAATTATCCTTTGCCAAAAATTTCATTACTTTATTTAAATTGAGATTAGAACAGATCGTAAATCATTGTTTGGCGTAGGGAATAAACATTTCGATACAATTCTTTCAGCTAGGCTTTAAGCTGTGATTTCTTCAATATAAATTAACATACAAAAATACAAATACAAAAAATACATTTGGGGAAAGTCTTTGTTTGGCAGATCTGTTATCGAAATATTTTGTAATAAATAAACTTACTTTGTAATAAATAAACAAACCATGCCTTATCATGCTTTACCAAAGAAAAACTATAGCTGATAACATCTCAGTTCAATTTCGAAGTTTTTGCGATAAGTTCGATATGGAAGTAGTCAATACAAGCCAAGTGAATTCTCAAGGCAATGGTTTTATAGAAAAAGGTGTAATATTATAAAAAATCTTTTGAAAAGGTGTTGAAGAAATCCAAAGTATGTCAGAATACCGGAATACCCTACTAAAAGAAGTGAACGCATCTTCAACAGAGCTGCTTTTGCTGATGAAAATATTCTTTAAATAAATAACCGAATAAAAAAAATTTGATGTTGTAGAAAGAGTTATCTCTATACGATAAAATATCTGATATTTCTATAAAACAAGTTAATATGATACCATATCATCAATTCTCGAATACCCATCAAAATTTTCGTAATTGCTCAATTACATTCAGTATTACGTATTCCACTTTCAGAATGACACAATCAATTCGAATGCTGAGCAGCATGATATGGCGACTTTTGCACGTTATCATCAATCTAAACATCATATTTAATGTTTTATCAGCAATTAGCGGTTCCCATGACTGATTCGGGCGGAAAACGAGTTTGTGTTGCTAAATTCGAAAGGAAACAGGACTGTATGTTTTTCAGCTTTCTGCATCTCGCTTCAGCAAGAAACAATTAGCGACAGTTTTGTTTCGCGGCGATACACAAGAAAGTATCTGTTGTCGTCCATAATTCTTTTTGGCCAGCTTACAAATTCCCGATATCGATAGACAGCTGCCAGAATGTTTTCCAAGGCGAAAATATACCAATTCCTACATTCTCTTCGAGAATTTTGTTTATGACGGTGTTCGGAATTTATTTTCATATTTCGATCGAACGGATGGAGAGTTTAGATCGGTTGTTGCTACAGTATTTGTCCTAATGATGCTTGTGTTTTGGGGGTCAAGAATTTTTGGTTTTACATAACGTGAGATATGAATAAGCCAAATTATTTTTTGGCATTAGGCAACGATTGTTGATTGATATGGTTGAAGTAGATTTTGCTGAAGCGTTAAGTGATTTTGGATATATTCAAGCGCAAAATGGAAACAGAATAAATATCGTTAAGGAAGTACTGTCGGTGAACAGTTATTGGAATTTATTGTTAGAAATTAATGGCAATATTAGAAGCTAAGACAAAAAGAACCATACCCCACTAATTGAAATTAAATGCTGGTTAAGCCTGGCCTTTTCTTTAGAGCGTTACATCGATGCCACATTCTACTTTATCTGGTTCATATCCCACTATCAAGTGAATATTTGTCATTAATTATTTTCCATAAAACATCAAAAGCAGGAAATTGAAAGCGAATTTGGCAAGTGCAATAAGCAATGAATTTATGACCTATATTTTGGCGCAAAACTTAAGTTCCCGTCCCAAGGCACCTACCAAAAATTGTAGAACTTGTATGCACACGATATTGAAATGCCACAATGAACAACAGTGTGCATTGGAATTATTACGCAAGTCAATCGATAAAAGTCTGTTTGGATAATCGTTAAAACGATTTTCTGGTTTCCCGCCCTACCCGTCACATACCACAATTTCATGCCATCATAACTAAACAAACAGAATTAATGCACTCCAGCTGACTGAAATCCAAACAAATTTCAACATGCCGACAATCATGCACAGTACCGCACGTTTTGATAAATGCGAAACGAGCAGCTTGACTTTGCGCGAATATACACAATCGATATATTTAGGCTTGGCGATGTTTTCAAGGGCATCGGCTTTTATCTATCAAGTGTTTGATGACGTCAACGTGAAAAACGCCGAGTCACTTTGGACGTACAACAGCCAGATTCTCAAGAGAATAATTACACAATTGGTCGACATGTGTCCGCGAATAATGTCGTCATCGGACCGGTTTGTAGGCTATTGTAGCTTTCTTTTCCTTAGCAAGTGTATCGAAATGGTTCGTTTGACTGTATTTAAAACGAAGTTGAAAAATTGATGAGTGTTTTGGAATCTTGATTGTTTACAGTGAATTTCCAAGCAAACTCACAAGTAATCAATTAGATGCATAAGCATATGGTAGATTAACAGTACGAGATGCAGACTAATGTGGCCAAATCAATTAGCCACGAAGAGATTTTTTTGGGAGGAAAAATGTGTGAATATTTACCTCTTCGGTGGGCTTCTGGCCGGTCTTTTTGTTGACGTTCAGGACATTTCCGGTACTAATGACAATCCTGTCGAGGTTGCTGCTGAGAATCGAGTCCAACATCTTGCAATCAAAACGCTCCAGATTTCAACGCAAATTGAGAAAATCACAGGATGCAAGTGCAATACGCGGCGAATTGATAGAAACTTACATAACCTTCAGACTGTCGCTGGTTTAGAATATGTTGTTGACATACACGACTGAAACGGAATGGTCGCGAAATTTCGAATGTATTAGAATTTTAGTCCAATTAGGACCAATGGGAATCGATAAACACGAAGACCCCACACAACTTTCCTATCAAACCTCACGAGAGAACTGGCACAAAATTACGAGAACCAACAATTAAATGTTCGCAATGACAATTGGAAATACGACTGTGACAGAAAATGGCCGCTTCCAATTGAAGGCGATTCCAATGATGATGCCGGGCTAGCGTTTCGAGCTTTCACATGTAGGTGGCTTTTTTCGAATGAAAAATACGTTGACAAAATAAAATTTAAAAAAATTCATTAGCAAAGATTATCACAGTGAAAAAAATTGTAGGGTAGATACATAAAGAGTTGTTGATAGCGAAAATACATATAATTGTTTGAATATAGCTACACGTACAGCGTGCGTGAAATAAATGAGTTTTAAAATAGATAGGGTCTGTTCGCGTACCTGAATCAATTATAGTCTATTAAAATAGAATTGCAGAAAGTCGTTTTTGTACTCTTGCTGCAAGCCAAACTTAGCAAACAAAAAGAAGCCAGCTGTAAAAATCTATTGCTGCTGCAGTATGCGAACAGACCTATTTGCTGCATTCAACGTCTCCAATTGGCATAGTGGCAATGATATTTTAATAAACTCAATAGACCTACTAGTGCTGGCATCAGATATTAAACGTAAGAAATCAACGGGTGCAGGCATTATGTCAGTAAAAAAAAATCTTTTTCATATTTTGTTTTGCTGGCTATTATTTTCATCGGCTGCTTGATTATTGGGTTCTTGCTTTTCTGGAATTTGGAAATGTGCTAATATCTTTTTTTATTTACAAATTGCCCGGCAATACCGACATTGTCAACAACTATCTCCCTCTCTTTTTATTTCTCCTCGGGTGGTGTAATACAGTAACAAAGCAGCGGTGATACGTGAATGCTTTCTGCTGCTATTGTGCCAAATGACTTTGCATTCAAGACCATTTTATCAAATCGTCAAAAAGGGTCATGTATCTGGGGCAAATTTTTCCCTAATTTCTATCTTTGATCCCACACATAGAAATGGTTCTCAGCGAAGCTTCTAAAACATAAAGAATGATGTACACTTTCTTTCGAAGATCAGCCACTACGTCAAGAAAGGTTAAAACACTGATATGTAGGGTGATTTATTATGAGGTTTGATTTTTAATCTCAAATAAAAGGCATAAAGCTGAATTTTATAGTAAAAATTTTATTGTGAGTCGAAAGCACAATCTATGACATTTACTTTTCAAAGATTATCTTTTTTAAATGTTGACCGCAACTACGCCGTAAATGGTCCATCTTGAGGGTCCAATTTTCTCGCGAATGACACGAGTAATGTTGGCTTCCAACGCGTCGATTGGAGCTGGCTTATCCCTGAAGACCAGAGACTCCGTGTAACCCCAAAGAAACTAATCTAAAGGTGTGATATCACACGATCTAGGCGGCCAATTTACTGGTCCAAAACGTGAAATCAGGCTCTCACCAAATTGATTTCTCAATAAGTCCATTGTGTCTCTCACTGTATGCGAAGGAGCGCCGTCGTGTTGAAACCAAAGTTCACCGATATCACGGGCTTGAATTTCAGGTAGCAAAAAATCCGTTATCATGGTGCGATAGCGGTCGCCATTGGCGGTTACATTCTGACCGGACTCATTTTGAAAGAAATATGGACCGATGATTCCACCGGCCCATAAACCACACCAAACTCTGCATTTCTGTGGCTGTAGTGGTAGCTGTTGAAGCTCTTCAGGTTGTTCATCAGCGCAAATACGGCAATTCTGCTTATTGACGTATCCATTGAGCCAAAAATGCGCCTCATCACTGAACAAAATTTCACGATAAAACAACGGATTTTCGGATTTTCAAGCGGATTTTCATTTCATTTCACTTCCATGATGATTTTTCAAACAATACTGAATAAAAATTACATTACAATTTGACAGGAGTCACGCGTGATCTGTCAGAAAAAGCCTATTGAAAATCAAATCTTCCTGTACACCACTCTTATAGAACCAATCATTCTCAAAGGTGCAATGATCTAGTCAAAAGGTATCAACTACGAGTCCAGAATCATTTGCACTATTTATGGATAACTTCCATTTCGTCAACTAAAAATCAATCTTCAGCTCGCCTCAAGTTAAGCTTAGAAATGTCACGCCCTCAGAGCAACTCCGCAAATAGAAGTATTATAAGAACATATTTTCTTTATTTAATGGTATTTTTAATTGTAAAATAAATTATTAGTGATTTCCAAATGTACACTTATGCACAATCCGTAGGCTTATATTTTATTTATAATAGGTTGTAGTATAGCTTTAAGTATTTATCCTTTAGCATTTTTTCCTTATTTTGCAAACAAATCTATTTTAAACCAACCGGACGCTGGTTATTTAATTGATTACTCTGCATCTACGCATTTATTCAGCTATGTAATAAGGTTCGATGATGACGAATTTGATTTGTAAAATTTGAAAAGTATTTTTTTTTTATTTTTTTGATGGTTTAGATTTTGGAAAATATTTTCGGCATCAACAGTAATGACGAGTAAATTGAATAATACTCTATTTTATCTCTGTGTTTTTTGAGTATTTATTTTCATACGTATTATTTTTATTATGAAAACAAGAGTGCAATCGAGTTTTCAATTGATTTATTTTAGCCCAAAGTACATTTATTCAAATAAACTTACACAAAAACATACCGAAAATAAGTATCATCTGCATGATTTTTTTTTTGCATTTTACAATGCTCACTGAATCTACTCCCACTTATTCGACTTCAAAAAATATTTCTGTTCCTACGTTAAACGCATATATCAGTCGAGCTCCAACGTACCAGCTCCCCTCTTTCTCTTCGTCCCATTCAATAAACCATTTTCCGAAAAATCATCCATTTGTAACACAACAAACCAATCACGTTTTTTTCAACAGCCATAGCCCACCTAGCTTGTCAGGCAAATCACTTTAAAATTGGAAAACATTAAGAAAATATGACTCCTTCAAAATAGTTCCGAGCCGAATCGAATCTACTTGAGTCCGGTACGAATCGTACAAAGTCCATGTATGCATATAGGAAATAAACGTGAAAAACGAACTGCAATATGGAACGGCAAGAAGCCAACCAAACAGTTCCTCCAAGTTCATACTTTCAGCCTTCTCTATACCATTACCAGGATATTCGCCAGTCCAGTTCTGTCGAGGGAACATATCCTTCGGAAAAATATCTACATCAGACTTGGAAGTCCGGACTGTTGGCATATTTCCAAAAATCCTAAATTCATGTTGATTTGTGATCCTTTTCGTCTAACACTGACTGCAAAGATGTCGTCCATTTCAACAGCGTGCCAGTAACTATGTTCGTGTTACCTATTATGTCGACTGGGGCTGGTGCTGGTGCTAGTGCTGCTGTTCGTATATGACGGAAACGCGAAAAGGACGAGATCACGGAACGAATATGAAGGAAGAATGGACTTTGCCTGCAATGGTACAAAAGAGAAGAACTGGAAGCACCTTCAAAAGATCTGCGGTTGTCATTGCACTATTCATTAATATAAATGAGAATCTGTTTTTTCAGATGGAAATATGCACTTGGATGATGCTGCTTTTTTCTGGTCATAAACATTGAAAACTCGCTAATAGCTCGAAAGGACGAGGATGTGTTCACGATGAAAATATAGCCATAGACTGGATGATGAGTTGGCAAAGAATGGAGAATTTTTGTGCCTAATATCGGAATTCTTGAAGGTGCTTTAGAAGAAAAAGAAGTAGAAGTAGTGGTGGCCTTTCATTTTGATTGCAAAGGCTTTTGAATTTTCGAATTTCTTTGAAGAGCCCATAGAACTTTTTATGTTAGTGGATGCTATTAATTTACTAATTGTTGGTTTAATTTCTTGTTATTTGGTTCTTATAAGGTGAATACGGTATTAAAAGTTAAAAACTTTTCCTTGATTTGCAAAACTAACGTTGTTTCCATCGCACTTCCGGGTGTTTCTGGAATTCAGCAGCTAGCTCTTGAAGCTTCGAAATCCGAGCAATTGATGGAGTTTTTACCGTTAGGCCTTGGCCATCATTTTCGAGATTGTTCTATCGACAAGCTATTGAATTTTCCATCAAAAACTATTCCAAATATTTAGATGCCCTTTAATTGTTACTCTATTTAAGAAATTAGGAAATTAGTTTTACAACATGAGTGGGCTGTTTTCCAAATGAATTAAACTCAGATTTTTTTAAAGATTAATTAGTATCATTGACATAGATCCATCATTGGTACGATGATCGCCATGAAGAGGAAAAGCGACCGATTTAAGTACGGAAATTTGTCGTCGCTAAATGATAGTCGTTGGTATATTTTCAAACTGATATCGCATAAACGAATACAGGTTGAAAACTTTTTAATAAATTATATCTTCGGCGTCCCAGTTTTTAATTAATGATTGAGAAAATTCGCTTTCGAAATCTAGTTTCCAACTTTTCCGGTCACTTACAGTATGAGAGTAGCTTACAGCATTAACATTCTTTGTTATCTGTAATTAGGTCTGTTGCCGTACTACGATTAATTGCGATTAATCGCGATTAATTGCAATGAAGCTGTACTCCGTTTGACTGAAAAACGGAAAATTTCCCCTCTTTCAGTAAATTTCAGTAGGGTCTGAGCTACTGAAAAATACTGAAAAGTGTCAAACGGAGTAAATATTTTCAAATATGCGCGGCAAGCAACATGTTTTTTGCGTAATGTTGCTATGAAGGTCGAATATTTTTGTGGCGACAATTTATTACCGCTTAGGATGACTTTATAATCACTATTGTTCTCCCAAAAACCGAAAACTGACTCTTTCGGTTGTCAATTTTCAGGAAATACAATGAGAGTGTTCCCGTACTTTTCATGAAATTTCCCACCACATGATTCAGGAAAATTCAGTTACTGAAAGTACGGGAACATACCTATTACGTATCAAATGACTGAATTTTACCGGTGTGCCAGGCCCTTCGTTCTTTTACACTAGTCAGCCCAACTTGAGTTGTAAGAAGACGGGGCGAAGAGGGAGGGGTCGGGTACGTTGACATGTATCATCAAATTTTTGACGTTTTCGTCGAGTTGATTTAGAGATATGGTTCCAGAAGCGATGAATCCGTGCAAATTAATGAGCATTTGATGACAATTTTGCGAAAATTTTACCCTGCTGTAGGCTGTCACAACTCAGAAATTTCATAAAATATTCGAAATGTTCACAAAACTGATGAAAAATGTAATTGAGAACGAACGATTGGGCCTTTTCACACTTGTATTCTTGATGCACTCCTCAAACCGGTTTACTAGACTAGAGACGGAAGAATCAAGGGGAATTCTCTACAAAAAGTAGAGAATTCCCCTTGATTCTTCCGTCTCTTGCCCAGTAAACCGGTTTGAGGAGTGCATCAAGAATACAAGTGTGAAAAGGCCCATTGCTTGTTTTGTTGAGTTGGCAATGTATAGGTAGGTAAGTAAGTAGGTAGGTAACTCCGGAAAAGGCACATTGTGATACAGCATGCATTGCATAGTGTGAAGCGCTTATTAAGTGGATGGCCACTCCGAGTCCTAGATGAATTGGAGACACGACCGAAATATGAGCCAAAGGACTGCTTCCTACTTCTAGCTAGCTAGGGTCGGACATTAACAAATGAGGTGAAGAACTGTTTCCTCCTCATTCTCGCAACTACAGCTCCAGCAAAGACGTTTTAAAGGATAAGTTCTTCCATCTAGCACTCCACAGCGTCCTTTGAGTGCTTTGGTCTGATGGCCAGTTCAATTGAAGCAATTAGAATGGCAACCAAGAAAGAGCAGGAGCACTTCCGGCGAAAGCGACCCAGCTTTTGTAAGTTCGTCCGTTTCACAAACCCTCTTTATGTCCGTATGTCTTGGCCTGTATGTATCATCGAATGCCTTGACACCTCGTCAAAAGATGCACGCCCTTTGAGGACCAGCTCCAGCAAGGAGCCTTATAGCCGCTTACCTGTCAGTGAAAATGCAGATATTTACTCCAAATATTTGATTACAGTATATATATATTTCGTTATATCATCATCAAAAAAACTCAGTGACTATTTCTCGGGAACGCGCCATCCGATTGAACTGAAACTTTCAGGATACATTGGTGAATATGCAGAATAGATCCAGGTCTCACCAAGTGCAATAAATTTTTGACGTATTTTAAATGTGAATCGGATAATGTTTTGAAATTTTTTAGCCCCTTGTGTGCGCTAGGTGCCTAAAAAGATATCGGGAAACTTTCAAATTTTTTAAATTGCGATAGCTTTTGACAAAGCTATCAAATCATGATGAAACTTTTAGGACATATTGGTATTATTAAGTTGTAAATTTGTGAGCATGTTGGCAACCCTGTAGCAAAGGCAGCCGCTGAAAGTCAAAACCTTCATATCATCGACTCTCCTGAAAAACTGTCGCTTTTTGAAAAAAAGCCACTCAAATATAAATCCTATGCTTTGTCTACATAGCCAAAGTAAAACATTTGAAATTTTACAACGAGAAAGAACGGTAACCCTTCCCATATTAACCTTTATTTTTAGCATTAAAAACTTCTGTTCACGGGAACTCACGACCCAGTAATCAGATACACTTGAAATTTGCAGAATGTATTGGTCTTAAGTAAGACCAGGTCTGATAGAAGTGATTTTGAAATGCGGGCGACTCTGTGCCAGTGGTGCCATCTTGCAAAATCACTAAGAAAAATAACTGCTTTTAGCCCTATAAATTCTGATTCAGTTATTGGATTTTGACGAAATTCGCACCGTAGCTGAACCTGACCCTAAGCCACGTAGAAATTTGGTTGAAAAATGCGGTTTTAGCTGTCAGCTTTGGTAATTTAGGTGTCTTAAATTTTGAAAATTCGCTGGGGAAAATAAAGCTCATTGCCCTATAGCTTCCAGTACAATCATGGAATCATAATGAAATTCAAATGGCAAACTAAGCTTACTGTAGAAAATATTCACAACAATGACAGGGTTGCCAGCTATGGTTATTTTTGTATTTTATGGCAAATCTTTGGTAAGCGATTTTATCATAGAATTTTCAAATCGTAATGATCTTATAGTGAAAATAAACACCAAATATTAAGATCTAGAAAATTTGAATGGTAATTTGATTGCGAATGGTAACCCTAAATGTTTATGTATTCCTATAACTTCCAATGCAGCGATCGGATCAATACGAAATTCGCAGAGCAGATTGACTTCAACCTTAGGCCGGTGTGACATATTTTTGCTTTCGGTGCTAGAAAAGGGCTGCCAGCACGACGTGTGTTTGTTATTTTCGTACTAATAAATGCTTGCATTAAGCATTTACATCGCGAACATTTGTAATGAAAATAAGTAAATAATATTTAAATTTTCTAAGATCTACATATTTTTCGGATTCCAACTCTAACCACTTTTCTATCGCTGTAACTTTCGGTGAAGTCACCAAAATTAAAATAAGCTTAGATTCTATTATTGCTTAGGGTGTATTAGTTTTAAGTAGGAAAAGTAGTTAGTGGTAGAATACACACCCAAAATCTGCACAAATCCTATACTGTTCTTCGAACAAGAGTGTTTCTAGGTTTTTGCATATAAAATTATTTTCAACGAAACAAAATATCAAATTTATTTCACCGCTAAAGAATACGGAAAATTATATAAAACAATTGTGCAACCATAACTATCCCAATGCTGACTGGACTGACTGTTCAACTCTTTTAAATTGGACACAGCATTTTTATATTTAGTGGGACTGATCATATTTCCTATTAGTTTAGGTTCGACTTTTCTGCCTGACACTAGGTCAAGCATATACCTGTTGGCCCGTAGCAATACCAAATAAGAAGACCTGGTGCTTAAAGGTTTAGTCCAAGTGGCCATCGAAGACCCCAGACTTTTTTGCGAATTGAAGTATGTGCTTCTTTCTCTGCTCTTTTACGTACGTGAAGTCCACCATCCAGGACTCATCATCGGTATAAATGTCGCCACTTGTTAGTTCTATTCCTGCCCATATCCTACAGTCACTTGATACCTTCGTTTCAAGCAAAGAATGGGACCCAAGTAGTCAATGCACCTTGGGTACCCCTACGCAATACTGTTGTGTCCAAAGGAACTTGACTCGTAGAGTTCCGATTCTTTAAACGTGACAGCAGCTTTTGCGGCAGCGTCTCTACCAGAGAGAGCTGTCAATCGCTGACCTCTGTTCAGTATGTCAGGAAATGTAATTCTACCCATTACCGGCCACCAGACCAAGCAGCCTAAAGTAAGGATTACCCTTGCTATTGCCCTGTAGATTCAGTGCGTTAGAGGAGTGCAGAGGCCATATTTCTATGTCTTTTCTTTTGCTGGCGTAAATTGCGTTGGTAGCTCTTTTCTCTAGGTTCACCTTCCAGATAAGCTTGCTGTCCACAATATGGCCCAAGTATTTAGTGTACGACTTGAGATTTATTTTAGTGCTACCTAACCTGAATGGGTATATCTCAGGAATCTTGTATTTTCTCGTGAAGAATCTAAGATCGTTTTTTCCGGTGTTGATGCCAAGGCCCACGGTTTTTGCCCATTCATTAACCAGCTTCAGACCATACTCGATGGGTATGCGGCAACCTATTCGAGACTACAATCGCAATGTAAACGGTATAGGCCACAAACGCGATTCTTTTGCTGTATAGCACCTTTAAAATTGTATTTGTCACCAGGTTCCACAAGAGAAGGGATACAACTCTCCCTTGAAATGTGCCTCAATGCACCTTCCTTATGATTTAGACCCCACCTATTTGACTGAGATGAGCGTTTGCTTAAGCAAGTTGCGCTTCCAGCTATATATAGCAGTTGGGTTTTGGTAGCACGCTTTCCATGTTGGCTGTTGTATGAATATCATTGCAGGTACATTCCTGTCTTCTGGAGCATGGCAGGCAGAACTCTATCCAAACTTCGAGACTTGGATGTCGATGGCCCAGACTAATTTTATATGATTACAGCTTTACCAGTACCAACTCCATCATGAAAACAGGACACCTGCTTGCCAGAAATAGATTTACAACAAGTATTTTCAACGATCCCGATCTGTTATTTGTCTGTCTCTTATTTGGCTTGTAAACGAAGCTTGGCATAACAAGATGTTTAGCAAGTAGTTTCCTGATCCTCGCCGTTTCCGAAGTGGCTTCAATTTAGCCGCACAGCTCTTTTCAGAGGCTCCACCTAGCTTACCGCAGTTCTGGTTTATATAGCCTTCGAATGCCCTTGTCTTCATCCCAGCATTCCTCGCATTCAGTTATTTTGGCGAAAACTTATTCCAGTACCCTATATTTTTAAAGTGAAAAATATTTTTCTAAAATTTTCCTCTGCTTAACATTTCTTCACTAAAATTGAAGCTTACTTAATGTCTTTAGTAGGGAAATTGCGAGATGGTTTATGATTTTACCTAGTATAGTTGTTCTGAGTGCTTTGAAAATTTCCATAGACTTACTATTTATTAGTTAAAAATATTGCTTTTGTATATTGAAAGTTATTTCAGGAGTGACTTAAAAATATTTACTATGATAACAGTTTTTCTTCAATCAAAGATGACACGGAATTTATCTTCTTTGTTTATAATTGGAAAATACAAAACTTACCATTCTTTTGGCTTTCACATACCTTCCCAATGACAACCATCTGCTACCTTCTTTGAATCGTAATGAGTTTTTGAAGTCTATTATTGTGTAAATTTCTCTTTAACCTGTAGAATCCTTTCACCATTTTATATAGCTAGTTTTGGTACTCTGACATAGTTTTATATTATCATAAAAACAAAAAAAAATTTAAATTCGCACAAGTTCCCACAAAACACCATGCGCTTGATGCCCATTCTACTGCATATAAAATCAATTTAAAAATAGTTCATCCAACAAAAGCAAAATTTAAACTACACGAATAGCTTCGATGACCTAACATTCCAACGATAATCCGCCTACATTCCATTGTGGTGAACGCAATCAGATATTTCGGCTCTTTTTTTTAAAACGATAACCCGTTTTTCCCAAGCAGTTATTTTTGGACGCAATGCATTGTCAGTCAATGCCACTCCACGATTCGATTCCATGTCATGTTCCTCATCATGCCTCAACGTATAATATTGTATGTAACTTATACACTGTCAAAACAAATTTAACTGCATCCGGATCCAGAAAACTTGGATCATACGTAAGACGGAACCATTCATAATGCCGTAATACTGCACGTGATCGCAATACATTCGAATACCACAAGGTACTCATCAGTTACCTATGCTGTAACTGTTATGTTACGCCCCTAGACCCGAAACTAAGAGCTTTCTGGTCGAGGAACACGGTTTATATGTGCATGTTGCTGGCCAACAACGCGTGTTACTTCAACATTTTTCGATTGACTGTAACTTTGAACTTCGAGCGGCAGTTATACAATAACGCAATCATTTTCTTTCTGTAAATTTTTCGCATACCGAGCTTACCGCATCTATGAAGTGAACGCCAATCATATGGCCATAGCACAAAGCACTGTGCATCTAAAAATCGAATCAGCTGCTCGAAGAAGAAGAAGAAGACTTCCGCAAAGTTCGATACTCCCGAATGGCCTCCAACAAGCTCCGGTTCTCGTTTTCGCTACGGGGGAGGTCTGAATTGGTTTGGCATGCGAGTACGGTACTCTTTAACCCCAAGTTGTTTCAAACAAAATGCTAGATTGTTTGGCGATGATCAAAAATTATATTTTCTTTAGAATGATCTATGCTAGTATTCTTTAGGTAAGCTTGTAAGTAGAGTAATCCGGCGACAACCTTCGTACGGGTCTAGGGGTTGAAACGGGTAGAGAGCTTCATCACAAAATCACAATCAATGTGAGTACGAGTATGGAGCCACGCCTCACTTTAGCCCTGAGTAATTCAGGTTCCTATTCAGAGCCAGCTTTGTGCGCGGTCCCTTGTCCGCACCTGGATTCGAACCAGAGACCCTATACACAAGAAGTCAATGCTCTAACAATTAGACTACTCAAGCTAAGCTTATAAATTCAATTAAAAAGGGCAATTGCAAACTTTATATCAATATAAGTAGTCACCAAATGGACTCAAGTAGTGAAGAGCTGGTTTGCTTTCAAAAAATTAGCTGAGTGAACTGTACACCACCAACAGTGTCCCTTACCTAAAAACTGTAATCGAATGTTTCGAGTTTCTTTCGAAGACAATCAGAAATAGCAAGGAGATTATTTATTGCGGCCAGAGTTTAGCGTGGTTAGACCCTCCAAGTGTCTGTTCTTCCAGAGGTCCTTCTGGAACGTAATATGATTGGTACAATATGCAAAAACATCCTTCTTCTGATTTGACTGAAAGCTTCATTCACCTCGTTGATGACTCGTTAATTCGTTCGTTCTCCGTATACCCCTTGATCCTTATATTGTCAAAATATTTTAATATAGAGGACATGGATTACTAAGATCATCTGAACATCCATCATTTTGGGATTGGTGTTATTGAACCAAAAGCTTTTAGATCCTTTCTAGAAGCGGGTTTCAAAGCCTTGCTATCTAGAACAACGTGAAAGTAAGCAGAAGAATCTTTCGATTTCCACAAAATGGAAGCACATTCATTTTCGACAAGATATCTGATACATTTATACTTCAAACCAACCTCTCACGACCGACCCAGGTAACATCAAGAGGGTTAAGAGACTAACAGAAAAGATGAATGGAATACCTAACATATGGCTCATATGAAGTTACATACAATCGAAAAAATTGCAAATGATGATCCGCTTCGATAAATGTGCGAAAACTTTCGAAAGTTCCCATGCACATTCCATACACTTAACGGTTAATTAACAACACTTTGCCGAAGTCAAGTTTTTATTTTCGGCTGAAGCTGTGACGTTAGCAACAGCACCAGTGCATAAGCATAGCGAACGTTGGCGGAGGTCAGGTAAAAGGTACAACGTAAGGGGGAGCTTCGCTGGCGGCTATTCATTAGCGCCAGTTAGATCAGCAGGCCATTGGCACGAAACGAAGGGAGGAACTTGTGTTCGAATGAATATTAGAGTTTATTTGACGCAAATTTTTGACAATTATACAATCGTCGATCATCAGTTATCGAATTCCATTCGAAATTGCAACGGATCGCGAGTGTAGTGTAGTGGTGTGCTAACGCAAGCGCTGCCGAAATCACATAGTTTTGTAACTTATGCAAACATACAAAGTGCCTTATGCGGCCTTACCGCAGCTTGCCTACAATCTACATCCGTGTCGAGTGGAATTCCAATGGTTGCTTAGCTGCTTGCGTGCTTACTGGCTTGCACAATAGACCTATAAGCTTTACGGAACCCGAATTTTTCTCATTATGGATCTAACGAATTTGAAGAGACTAAGTATCATTTACTAGGTTGCGTTCACTGCTACTCTGCTGTCGTTGCTGCTTCAATGGTATGCCAAAATCGACTGAAGGTTGCGCGAACCAAAAGAATTTGCAATGTTGACAGATTTTTTTTATGGTTGATTGTTTTGGGAAAAACCCAAGTCACCCACTTGTAAATTTCGTTACGTAAAAAAACATTAGAATATCATTGAAATGAATCATACTAAAATCGCTTGACAGGTGCTGTATTTGGTAGTCGAAGTGATACCAGCAGAATATGGGTCTGTGGAGTAATTGAAATGGTGTTATGACTGAAGATTAACAAATTATCAGTCAGAACTTCGATGCTTCAACAGAGTCCGGGTTGTTATATGATGAATGCTATGTGATATTTGTGAAGAGTACTTGTATTTAGACAAAATGCTGTATTGGACAATTATGATTATAGTGAAAAATGGTTGATTTAAACCAATATGGCAATGACAGAACGTATTGTTTGAGTCATCGAAAATGGAATAGTTAATTCGAAACACAAGTGCAATGTCTAATAAAATCAATCATTTCCCATGATCCGATTTTCAAACCACCAAAATAAGGGCAAAACACTTCGAGAGCAGAAGGTCTGAGTTCAGTCTCTCAGTTCAGTTAGTCCAGAAAGAGTGATAAATGAAAAGTAAGTTATAGTTGACCATTATTGGGTCTGGGGGTTGAAGTTATTACGACCAATTTGCGCGAATAAGGCAAAGTGGCACCACAATAAACTTGGTTAAATCCAGGATTGAGACTGATAGGGAGCTTTGTTCACAAATTTACAATCAAATTTACGAGTGTGGTGTGATACTCCACAACTCACTTTACCCCTGATTTAACTCAAGTACTTATCACTAGGAAGGTCCATAGAGGCACACCGCAGGGAGGAGTTCTATCCCCTTTCTTGTGGAACCTGGTTATAAATACAATTTTGGATAAGTTGGAACGCAAAGGACTAACGGTTGTGGGCTATGCCGATGACATTGCTATATTAGTCTCGGGCAGGTTTCCGCACTTCCTCGGCCAGCTCATCCAGTATACTCTGGGGCTGGTTGAAGAATGGGCAAACACCGTGGGCTTCGGCATCAACTCCAATAAAACTGATCACGTGCTTTTCACTAGGAAGTACAAAATCCCTGAATTAGCCCCAATCAGGTTGACCGGCGCCAGGTTGAGTCTCAAGTCACAAACTAAGTACTTGGGTCTTATTCTGGACAGCAAGCTCACCTGGAAGGCGAATTTAGAGGAGAGAGCTAAGCGGGCAAGCAATGCGATCTACGCCAGCGAGAGAGTGCTGGGTAAAACGTGGGGTCTAAGCCCTGCTTTAACGCATTGGATCTATATGGCGATAGCCAGACCTATCCTTGCTTACGGATGCTTGGTCTGGTGGCGAGCTGTGAATAAGACTACCTTTGCCAGCATGAAGAACAGAGCCCAGCGGTTTGCGGCTCTCTGTACCACAGGTGCCTTAGCCTCGACTCCTTCGTCTGCTCTGAACGTCTTGCTTCATCTCCCTCCGCTTGACCTTTTCGTTAGGGGCGGGGATACTTCGGAATTCGGGATACTTCGAGTCACGATCCTTCAGCCACAGCAGAATTGAGTGGGGGTACGCAGGTAGAACCGACTACTTGGTCCCCACTCTGTGCTTCGAGCGAGGATATCAAGCGACTGTGGGGGATGGGCAAG
Source organism: Nemotelus nigrinus (assembly GCA_947369275.1). Classification (NCBI taxonomy): domain Eukaryota; kingdom Metazoa; phylum Arthropoda; class Insecta; order Diptera; family Stratiomyidae; genus Nemotelus; species Nemotelus nigrinus. The sequence continues at coordinate 169,254,000 of OX376373.1, forward strand.
AGTGGAATCAGCAAAAGGCCGCAGCAATTCTTAGCATCTACACTGACGGCTCTAAAACGGCTGCCGGGGTGGGTGCTGCAACATGTTCTGCAGATGCAACTATTAAAGCAGCCTTCAGGCTTTCTAACCACTGTAGTATTTTGCAGGCGGAGGCTTTTGCGATACATAAAGCCGCAGACCTAGCAAAAGCCAGAGATACCACAAGTGAGGAAATCAACATCTTTACAGACAGTCAAGCATCGGTCAAAGCTCTGATGTTTTATACATACAAATCGAAGTTTGTACTGGACTGTATTCAGGCCCTGAACCGACTGAGCAACCACAGTAGAGTCCGAACTTTCTGGGTTCCTGGTCACAAGGGCATTGAAGGAAACGAGAGGGCGGATGCGCTAGCGAAACACGGAGCCTCTGTCAAGATCGGTTGACATTTTAACTCTAATCCAGACAATCAAATACTCTATCGACTCCAATATGATGCAAGGTGCGATGTGCAGATGGCGTGCAACTCAGACATGCAAGCTAACCAAAATCATGTGGCGGTCATACAATCACGTAGCGACTAAGTTCCTGCTCGATTTAACGCGGAGTGACTGCAAGCAGCTGGTCGGTATTATAACTGACCACTGTCTTGTAGCATCTCATACCATGAAAATGGGGCTCCTAACCAGCGGCATCTGTAGGAAGTGTCAAGTTCCGGGAGACTCTTAAACAATCCAACACCTTCTGTGCCACTGCCCGGCACTGGGGAAAACCAGGTAACGCTGCTTCGGTGAGCCCTGGCTGGTGGATCTCTCACATGTAGCGGAGCAGAAGCTGAAGGACATACTTCAGTTCGCAAAAAAGTCCGGCGCCTTCGATGGCCGTTTGGACTGAACTTTCCTTCTCCGGGTCCATTTATCTGGTATCGCTACGGACCAAATGGGTCTATATGTGGCCATGTGCCAGCCAGTTATACCTAACCTAACCTAACTCAAGTACTTATTCAGAGCTAAGTGAACTCAAAGCTCGGGGCGCGATCCGATTCGAACCAAGGACCCTACAAACTAAAAGCCAGTTACTGACTAAACTACACGAGCTTTGAATTCGCGCGATTGTCTAGTGAAGCAAAAACTTTCCCTTTTTAGAGAAGAATAGGAATCTAAAATGTGACCATTTCAAAATTTTATTAGAGCTCCGGTTATTGTGGCTAAGTTCAGAGACAGGAACAGTTTGATAAAACAAGGTCGTATTTGAAACTGGTATTAAAAGTTTTTAATAGTTTCTGCGTAATATACTCAGGAAAAAACAGTAGTTCCTTCTGTAACTGATGTTTGATAAAATTATGTTAACATACTAAAATAATTACTCAAGTGGTGACCTAAGAAATTAGGTAAAAGTTTTGTTTAAAAATGAACAGCTTTTAAATAATTTGATAGCTGGATTGATAGTCTTCTTACTGTGTACATATTATATTGACCTGGCAGTAAATAATTATAAATTGTGATATCCGGAACTGACAATTAATTCGAAATATTCACAAAGACCTTTATGAAAAATGCAGTCAGCATATTCAGCGTATCTAGGAATAAGTTTTCTTTGCCTAAACTAAAATGCTTTTAAGTTTGAATTTTAAAGATTTTTGTTTAAATTTTTGGTAGTTTGGGGTCTGATAGTGTAAAGTAATTGTTTTGTAATGGGTAAAGTTAACTCGAAGTACCTTCGCCATTATTAATAGGGGTTAGGTCAAGGTCCTTCTTCTCGGAAACACTAGCTGTCTTAGCCCTCTCTTTTGAATCCAGAGTCAAGATGTCAAGACAGTCATCCAACTTTGAGGTAGTTTCGATGCTAGCCCCATCCGCAAAGTGGGATTGAGGATTCTCCTTCAGATCTTGCCCTCAGACAGGTGATGGACGCCTAGCCGAGTAGCTCCTCTGTTGTTTGAGCTACTTGCTTTGAGCCTACTTGCCTACTTGCCTACTTGCTTTGAGTCTTTCGAATCATAGCTCTTTGGCTTGTCGTTTCGGTAGATCCGTAGAGCCAATTTCTCGACCCCATACCTGATAATGTTCTTTTGGGCATCCAAGATCGGCAGTGCACCTTCATTTATGACGAAGAGGGCCTCCCGCGGAAAATCAACAGACTCGCTAATTTTTACAATCCTCCAATTGTAGGGAGATCTTGATTGAAAAGTCGTATGATGCTCAGGATTTCTACTGGATCTGAATGAAAACAGAGAGCTCATGCCATGCAACAAGGCAACATCCGGCCATTTCATTAAAAGGAGAATTATAACTGGAGCAGTCACCATAAGATTCCACATTTTGCAATTCAACGTTCGCCGATTTTTTTTGTTCAGTCGACCTCTGTCTTGCCTGAGCTGGATCTGCAGGGTTTGCAGCTAATTCATTTATTTATTTACCAAATAAAGTGTAATAACAATACCTACATATAAATGAAACAAATATAAAATATCTAAAAAAACTAGACAAATTTAAAAACAGATTCAAAATAGGTATAAAATACAAACAAATACAATATAAATAAACAAACATTCGATGAATAAATATATAAAGCTAAATTACATGTAGGTCACAATATTAAACACGAAAAACGAAATTAAATAATTAATCAATCAATTATAAAATCAGTCCTAAGTCATAAGAGGATACTAGGCCGGTAGGCTAGGGAGGGTAGGATAAGGGAGCCTTGGTAACTCTATTTTTAAAGGACATTTTGGATATCGTGAGGGGAAAAGTGTTCGCTCATACTGTTGAATATTTTGCAGCATCTGTTAATTGGCTCATTATAAGCATATGCGGTGCTATGCTTATATTCAACTAGCATTCGTCGGGATCTAGTGACTCTCACGGGCTGATTAAGCACAATTCTTTCCTGTATATAGTCGACATTAACAGCGTCTCTAACGACATCGAAACTGAAGCAGGCAGATAACATTAATCTTCTGGATGCAAGAGGTGATAAGTTTAGAAGTCTCAGGCGAAATTCATACAACGGTATTGCTAAAATCACTAGGATAGTAAAGACCTCTAAGAACGAATAGCAAGAATTGCTTCTGAATAGATTGAAATCCCTGGCTGTGAATTTCGAAAACTGGAAAACTGGAAAACTACTCAAGAAGAGGGCAAACGAGCGCGGTGTATAGTGATTTTGTAACCCAAAGGTTCTGAAACTCCCTGGCGCGTAGCTTAATGAAGCCTAGTCGTTTACTTGCTTGAGAGATCATTTTGTCGTAATGAAAATTAAAGCGGAGCGTTTCATCCAGCACCACACCGAGGTCTAAAATATTGTCCACCCTACTAAGTGCCGTATTGCTTAAAAGGTACCTATAATATACGCGCGTACTTTTTCGAGAAAAGCTAATCATGACATCATGACATTTTGCGATGTTGAGAGGTAGGTTGTTCACGCTACACCAATGTTCGAGGGAATTTAGTTTTAGTTCAAAAAAGCTGGCATCTGAAGGCGACTTTATAGTATAATACATTTTCAGGTCGTCCGCATAGAGTAGATGAGGTACATCAGATAAAACCTCTGACAAGTCTGATATAAAAATATTAAAAAGCAAAGGGCCAAGATGGCTACCTTGAGGTACACCTGAATTGACATGCATTTTTTTTAGAAATAAGCCCTTGGAATTTCACATGTTGTGAGACGTTGTGGAGGTAAGAGCTAAACCATTTTAGTAGAGATCAGGCAATTCTTAATTGCTGTAGCTTGGAAATCAAAATGGAGCAGTCAACACGGGTGCTTTGCTAAAGTCAGTGTAGACTGCGTCAATTTGATCACCTTTCTCCATTTTACGAGCACCATTAGGTTGGTAGTGGTAGAATTACCTTTCCTAAAACCATGCTGCTGTTCGTTAAGTCGAGAATCAACCAGAGGGGATAGTTTACTACGCATGATTTTTTCAAAGAGTTTAGGAATAGTGGATAAAATGGCAATACCTCTATAATTTTGAATTGATCTTCTATCGCCATTTTTGAATATTGGTGTCACGTAGGAGGATTCCCAATAAGACGGAAAATACCCACAAGAAAGAGATGTATTAAATATAATTTGAAGAGGAGAGATTAACTGTGCGACACATTTGATAAGAAACATTAGAGGAAGAAGATCAGGTCCAGGGCATTTTTTACTATCAAGTTCCAAGATAACTTTCAAAATATCATCTCTTGAAATGATTATAGCCTCAGCGAAAATTGGTTTAGTTACTTTTCGGGAATGCAAATTTCTTGAGGAGAAGAAGACATTGAGGTGTTATAACACATAGAAGAGAGATAGCCAGTTGTTTTCCGCTTCATACTCACAAAGTCAAAAAACTTTTTGGGGTTGTGGCTTATATTCTCGCCGGTAGTTTTAATGAATCTGTCATATGCGTCGTGAGATTTTTCATGGAAGTTTTTGGCCACTGCATTGTATTCTTCTTTAGCCTTCCCGCTACACTGGCCACAATCGGGTTTCTAGGCTTTCCACCAGTCCGGACTTGCAAAGCCTCGGGACCACTTGAAGCAGCAGTTGAGGTTGTGCAGGTAGCTAGTGAAGCTGACTCATTTGTCATATCTGCAGTGACTTTTACGAGCTTTAGCTGCATGCTACGACATAATCATCCTAGCCCCTCTCTTCATATTAAAAGGGTAAATTTAATTTAATGCCGGGCTTGTGCCTGGTTCATTAGGCCATGCAAAGACTGGCACATGGGCATAAGCGCTCAAAGCCAGATCGATGCTAAACAGGAATCTGCCTCAACTGAACCTACTCCCCCAACTTAAAGGCAACGAAACTGAGAACGTACTCTGAGGCTTGCCAGGATTTTAACGGGACGGAGATGGCCGTATTAACTCGGAGCCGTTCACAAAATGAATTTCATTCCATCTCTACCGGGCCTGAAGACGCGTAGGCCTGGAATAGTACGACCACCAGCCCAAGAGCAACATACAAAATCGTGAGCCGAGAGAAGTCCAATGGCAAAAACAGCCGTGGGAGAGTCTAGATCATTTAGCGCTACCCTGGATGCACCGCTAGGAGGCGAGGTTTATAAAAAATAAAGGGTCTGTCAGTAAACCTCATGCCATACCACGGCTGAAGGAGAAATTCAACGTCACACTGAAATTTCCCATCCAAACCGACAATTTCAGCAATAGAATGAAACTAAATCTGAGGCGTTCATCTTTTTTAAAAAATTCGAAATATTTTTGAAAAATTGAAACCAAACAACTATTATTCACAAAACTTGTTCTACTTTTCTCGCAAACATATTTGCATAAATCAGTTACCCCTCTTTGGTTTATTGATAAACACAATCTAGATATACATTTTCGTAAATTTAATAAATCCCATTAAACGAATTGAAAAACTCTGATAAATTTTTCCACAGATACTTTTCAAATAAATTATGCTTTAATACACGGATTGAATAATATTCAAATATCTGAGCTTTCGGTAAAATTCGACGTGAGCCCGTTATCTATTATAGCCAAATTTTATTGACACTATTCAACCCGGAAAAGCGGAAAATCACTATAACATCCAATCATCAGAATTGAATGCAGACATCGTTCAGTATGCAGTGTAGGCAATGATAACAGCAGTCTAGCACAATATTACGAAATAAATGCACCACTTTTCTACCATTTTCGCTGTGTTCGTCCCGAATCCGATTGGGTCCGGTGCGGTCCGGTCCGCGCATCATGCAAATTAAAACTCTGTCATAGTGGTAATTTTTTGGTAGTTATCACTTAGCATATTAAATTTCTGTCGATATCTCATAAATTCGTATCTTCAGTACGGACATCATGCCGTGGCAGTTTATCATGACTGCAATGTCCATGTGTATGAATTGTGGTGGTGGCCTAGAAATGGCCTGGAGGTCGAAAGCTGAATCGAAATGAATCCGGCCGAACAGCAATCACCATACTGTGTCCAACTGTTTCCTTTCGACTATGAGAAGTCACCGAGCCAAATACAACGGCGTAATCAAGCTTCAGTGCTACAGAGAAAATCTTTTTTAATTAGTTTAACGAGTCAAAACGCCAACGACCTTTCTCTGTCATTATGGCGTAATCTCATAGTCGCTAGGCGAAACCGCGAAAACCGTAAACTATTCAGCTGTCGCGGCTGGAAGGATACAGATGAATTTCAGGATGGAATTCAGATTGTGAAAATTTTTTTTTTGGTGGGAAATTTTGTCTCGGATGGAAAGAATGCTGCATTCGTTTCGGCTTAGGGCTTTGCGCTTCGGGATTTCCGGCAGTTACTTGACCTATGGGATTGATTCATGCAGCGAGAAGGTTGTGTTGGTTGTTAGTATATTTTTTTACAGAGTCACTTCTAGCATCATCAGCGCTATCGTCGTTGTTGTGACCGTTTGAAACGAGAGAAAATGTGTTACCGTTATAGATGGCTTTTGACAGGATTAATTTCTGAGGGTATAAGAATTATAAAATCAAAAATGCTTGGTGCAGATCAGGCTGCAGCTTGCTTAGTGAGATCACTGACTTTTTTAGTTCTGCTGGTAGTTTTGCTCAAATTTTTCAAATCGTCGTAGGTTTAGCTATGGCTAATTGATCTCTACGGAGCAGTTAGCGTCCTGATTTTGATCACTAAGGTGACTCGTTTGCTGGAAGTGCTCTAGATCTCAAGACTGTTTTGAATAAGAGAAGACCAGGAATGCAGCCTTGGGGAACACCAGATGAGAGATGAAAAGGTAAAGAAATACAAACCTTAAGGATGAGACGAATAGCACGATTGACAGTACACATAAAAAACCCCAAATTAACGATACTTATCCAACAACACACAATGGTTGACCCTATCAACTTGCTCAACATTCGCCGCGTAAAAACTCTAATATACAAACTTAAAGCGAGCGAATTCAAAAGATAAAGAAAGTGACTTCACAAACATACTAAGGTCGAAAAGGGATATTAAGGTTTCAACTTCGTGAGAAAAGGTCATAAGAGCCTCAAGACAAGTAGATAAAAATGAGTTCTCATTACAGTTGGAACGACTGGGAGTGTCTGAAGGTGTGGAAGTAGAGGAGAAAAAATCGCTTAGTAGTTCTAAGGTAATTTATGTTGGACCAGAAGGCTTTAGGATGATTAGAAAGGAAAGAGATATCTATGTGAGTAAAGTATCGCTGCTTAGTTAATACGATAGCTTTTTTCGCCTCTAATCGGGATTTGCGAGAGCCTTGAAGCGATTGGTTAGAAGAGTTACGTAAATATTCTAAATAAATAAATAAAATAAATAAATATTCTCGCAACAGACACAGCAATAGATAGCCAAGGCGGACTAAAACTATTCCGGCTTGTGTCCTGGGAGTCTAAAAAGAAACAAGATTCGAAATGAAGGCGTAAAAGAATGCAAGATCTGTATCAATGTCTAGGCCATGAAAAAAAGAAGTCCAATTGATAGCGTTAAGTTGACATGAAGCTGAATCGCAAAGGAGCTAAATTTGTTTTTTCAATTTGAATGAGCGAGGTTGATATTTAAAGAAAGAAGAGGATGATAAGGACCAGGATTGACATAAGGATAAAAACATGAAGAGAGTGACGTATTATTGCAAAGAACATTTGAGAAAATAAAGCTCAAAAGATAATTGCTAGTATTCGGAATAGAATTAAGTTGAGGCAGACCATAGTAGAAAAAGAAAGATTAATGGACGCTGGGTTTTTGGAGACAATAGCCAATGATGATAAATTCCATTCCATTGAAATTCCATTCCAGACAACAGGTTGAAAGATCAACAGATTCTGAAGGAAATTAGTGAACATTTAATTAGGCAAAAGAAACACTCCTAAGTGGAGAAAGAAGTATTACAGATGATGTATACAGTAATAAGCAGTAGGTAGCATGTGCGAGTGGAACACAGACTGCTATATATTCAAAAGAAAAGAGTGCAGTGAAATCTCAGGGCTCACACTGAAACAATTTACAAATGGCTATCAGGATCCTGCTGGCATCTGATTTTTGGGTTAAGGCTCTATCTCGGTCACTCCAAAAGGCATAGGAGCAGAGCTGTTCTCACTGAAACTATCAGCAGAGGGCTAAATTTCAGCTAAGCAGATTAAGTCATCAGAGGAATTTAAGGAAGAAAGTTTGAGCTGCTCGTGAGCATTTGTGAAAATATAGACTATAATTGATAGCAACTGAATTTTTAATTTTGTACTCGTAAGAGCTCGAAACCAAGCGAAAAATAGATTTTAAAAATATGTCATGAAATTTATGAGTGACGAAATTATGAATTTTCTTTAAAAGATTTAACTATGAAAAAACATTTTTAAGCCTTAAATATTACAAAAAAAATATATGATTACTCCAGGAAAATTGATTTTATCCTTGATTAATAACACAGAAAATGATCGTGACTACCATTTATTTCATTATTAGAAGAGGGGAAAAATTATTAATATAAATTTTCCGTTTCTTTAATCATTAAAGAAAAGATGGCTTAAAAATCTAGAACCACTATTCACACAATTTCCTGTAACAGACCTTTCTATTAAAATTTAAGGTTTTGGCCTTGAATGTTATTAACAAAATCTTTTTTCCTTTTGGAAAATCAGTTTCAGCTCTAAAGCTGAAAAGTCTTAAAAAACTTATGAGCAAACGAGCATCAATAATTTTTTACTACAAAAAACATTAAATATCTGGATGACAAATTCCAATTATATCGCGATTCGAAGAAGTGCCACTGGGCCAAAAAAGGATACTAAAAATTTAATATTCATTATTAGTTTTTTTTTAATTTGTCAAAAAACAACGCGCGTTAAATATTGTTGTGTTTATGCTGAAAGTCACACTTTTCCCAAGAAGTATTCGATGTTGGAAGCTGTGGGGGAGGGTCCCAAGTTCAAAGGAGTTATTTATTTATTTTCAGCAAAAAAAGTACGCAACAAATGAAGTAGCATATTACTCCACAAAGTAGCATCTAGTCAAAGCTTGTTAAAGGCTGATCGCTTTAAATTACCAGCCAATATAATTACCTCCATTTTTGATTCCTCCCCCAAGAAAGACTTGGAGTTCACTTTCTGCTTATGGATTTCTGAATCGAGCACAGGAAAGTTTGAACTCTAATGGCAAATTTAGTATATGATTGTGCAGTCAACTACGCCCGAAATACCTCAAAAAAGATGTTTGATAATTACGGCAGACAGAGAACATTTCCCAGCCCTGCGTTTCCCGGTAATTTTTAACTGCTTGAGCAACATGTGGATTGGCATTGTCATACTAAAAAATTAATTCGTCTTGTCTATTCTCATATTAAGGTCATTCCAACTGCATAGATCGCTTCATACGCCTTAATTGTTGTCGATGGACATTGCATCTAGTAGCTTAAAATGAATGGAGCAATTCACAAAGCTTTTCAACTCTACACCTGACTTCACTCAATAATTTTCTCACTAAGAATTCTCGTAATGTTTTTACTTTTTGTCGCCTGTAACAATCCAGTGCAAAATACTTTTAATATTTTCCTTTGAAGCAGTATTTCACATATAGTTTTTGAATATCATATTCCTCTTTCTTTCACATTTAATTCAGCAGCCAGTTCAAATTGTGTACAGTGATAAATCTGCATCGAGTAATTTATCCAATTTAGTACCTTATATTGGAAGTTTTGCACGCACTTTGTCCTCTACGTGAAACTCATTGTACTAAAACCGTCAAAGCGTTTCTTTACGAGAACCATTTATTGAATTTTGTTTTTATATGTGCAAGCATGCGATACGTTTCTATGGTAATTTTTTGTCGGAATGCAATAATCTAATAAAATCTTCTAAACTATCTTCTCTTTCGAATAAAAATCACTATTTTCAACCGAGTAAAAGAAATACTTGTTTACGTTTAAAACAAATGTCATATGCTAAAAATAAAAGCTTGCAGTGACATCTGTCAAATACAAGTGCTGCCAGATGTGACAAATGCAAATAGCAGACTAAGCGTCATCTATGAAAAAATCTAGCTCCTAGGAATTGCTAGAAATATTGATTTTTGGACAAAAGTAGAGGAATTGTGTAGATTTTGAATGCATGACTGGATACGTATTTGTGAATTTAAAGAGAAATACGAGAAATTGTTTATTCAAAGCATCGCCCCTTACTAGCTACATACATATTTTTGCCACATATTAGGCAATAGATGAATATCACTACGAGGAAACGTTTTTGAACCGAACCCATTAACGAAATCAACTTCGGACTCCTTTGAAATCGGCCCTTTTAATAAAATAGCGAATAAGGTAGATGTGTTAACTTCTGAAGTACTAATTTTCGTTTCTTTTGAATTTTGCAAATGGTGTGTAAACGTTATGAAATAGCTTGTCGAGCCGTGTTTGATGCTTCCGCAAGTTTGTCTTGTGTTTGCGTATCATCTTCGCCCAATAACACGTGACAATCAGTGTCTTTAATTGTTCCTGGTCTTCTGGAGCACTCTTTAGCCTCAGAGTATAAATCGTTAAATTGTGTAAATCAATATTATTCATTTTGCAATCAATCTTATTTACTTTTGGCTTGTGATTGTTTACTTTTTCAAGGTACAGAGTTAGCTATTACCATTGGGTTTTAGCCTTCGGGTTCGAATGATTATTCCAATAAATTTTCACTTTTTATTATTATTATTATTATTATTATTAGATTGTTTTCCCTTTCATTAATACATTTTAATAAAGTTTACTTTTACAAGCACTTATGGCTTTATTTTCAAGTAATTGCGGATTTAGAAGGCATTGATTCTCGAATGCTTGATTACGAAGAAAAGTCACCCTTCCAAGAAAAACACATACAACATCCAATATCGAGGTTCAGGGGACATAGCACCTTCAAATTTTTCATAAATCCATTATATATGTTAGAATGAAGGTTTTAAAACATGATTTTATTAATATAAAATTGAAATTATAAAAAAAAAATTTTTTTTGGCCAAGATAATTTTTTCTATGATTTTCGTTCACTTCGCTATACCGCAACATCGACTAAGGCTAAAGTTTAGAGAAACATAAGTGAGTCAACTCCTTCAAAAGAAGCAAACAAAAATAAAATAAAAAAATTAGCTGAAAAGGAAGCTTCTAAAAAAAAGTGTTGAAACTCCAAAAAAAGGTCCGAAAAAAATTCAACTGCCACTAAAATTAATGAAAAATTTATCAACATCAACAAAGCGGGGACAGCTGAACATAGGTTAGGTTAAGTTAGGTTAGTGAAGAGGGCTGCCGGGAATGCGGCCAGCATTAGGCCACCAGTTTTGGCCATTTGCCACCCTCATAGCCAATCACACACATTCACACTTACAGCCATGGCACTGGCGGGATTCGAACCCGCAGGTCCCGTAGCACACCGCTTTTCGGCCTGACGTCTTAGTGAGCAGAGCTACCGGGCCCCCACAGCTGAACATAACGTGTTCCGCATCCTCGGGTACATTTTTGCAGGCTGGACAGTCCACCACATTTCTGGGTACTCGTAGCCTTAGTATCCCGTCGTACATTACGTTCCAAAGTAGAGGGGGCAAGAACAGATCTCTGTGGTACCCCCGCCGTTACTAGGTAGAGTTTTGGTCCTTCGTCTGAGTCGTAGTGTAAGGTTCTTTCCTTGAAGTAGTTGACGATTATAGATGCCAAATAGCGTGACACTCCATTATCGACCAGAGCGCCTATAATACGGCTCCACCTCACGGAGTTAAAGGCGTTCTTTACGTCTAACGTGACCATGGCGCAGCATCCTCCTTTATCTCTCGCATTCATTGCCATGTCCGACATCATTCTGACAGCGTCCACAGTTGATCGCCCTTTTCGAAAACCGAATTGTCGATCCGATTGTCCGTTTTTGCTTTCGATTTCCGACAGCAATCGTTCACATATCACTCGCTCGAAAATCTTTCCCATCGTATTCAGCAGGCATATTGGCCTATAAGATGATGCCTCCCTAATAGGTTTATCCTGCTTAGGCAGGAGCACCAGTTTCTGCTGCTTCCATTGCTTGGGAAAAGCGCCTTCCCGTAGGCACGTTGTGAAAGTATCAGCGAAGACATTTGGTATCCCCTTTACCGCCAGCTTACGTGCTTTGTTCGGTATCGCATCCAATTCGATTTTTCGTATGGCTGCCAATACTTTTTCTCTGCTTACCGCCGGCACGTTTTGAGGGTCTACCTGTATTACCGGTAGGCTATCGTCTCGATTTTGTGGGAATAACGTTGTGACTGTTTCCTGGAGCATCTTCGGACACTTTATTTGAGGAGAATTCTTTCGCTTTATTGTAGTCATAACGGCTTTGTACGCTCCACCCCATGGATCGGAAAGGGCCTACCTATACGACGAAATTATAATTCGGTTGAAAACATGCGCAAGGACATTTGGGCAGCATATTCCCAAAAAATGTCAACTGATGAGAATCCTCAACACTCTTATTGTCCTGACGGAGAAAAGACTTGGTGTAACTGGCGCAAGGCGGTGGCAGTTGGTGATAATACTTTAAAAAATTTCAAGCATCCTCCACTTTTAGATAATGAGGTACAAGAAGTTTTAAAGCCTGTTTATGAACACTTTCCATCAAAAGATTTATTAAAGCGCTGCTTTGGCAACTTTACGCAGAATAATAACGAATGCTATAATTGTTGTATTTCGAATTTTTTGGAAACATACTTTTTGAGGAAAAAATATCATAAATCTGGCTGCAAATATTTCTGCATGTACATTCAATAAAGGATTTATGGCTATCTTGAAAATAATGCAAGTAATAGGAATTACAATAGGCCAATGTGCGCTGGAACATCCAGAAAATAGAGATGCTGCAAGAATCAACCAGGCGGGAAAAAACTCGATTGAGGCATCTAAAGAGGCCAGAACTGCCTGAAGAGAGCAAAAATCTTTGAAATAGGAGCAATATGAACAAGAGGAAGGTATATTGTATGGTCCAGGCAACGCAGATTAAATTTCGGTAAGATTTATTACAAAAATATTGAATTTTAACTTTAAACACGATTTTCGCGAAACAACCTTTTTCGAGTTGGCGTGCATGATTAAGAAAAATGTTTTTATCCAATCGTTCTGAAATTTTAACACGTTTATCTGCACATGTTAATGCTCAGAATGAACTACGGATGAAAAAAATTGGCATTATTATTGATCGGCAACCCCGATTTTCGAGAAAACGCCGACATTTTGTTATTTTTAGTTCATTCTAAGGCTGTTTTGATGCTGATGAAAACCCCGTTTTTGTTTTCTTTTCTCAGTCTCTTCGGAGGGCAGTTATCGTGCACGCCAGGTTTTTTGGTGTTTTTTTCAAAAAAAATTGTAACACGACAGGTGGCTACAAAAAATGTTTAACAATTTTTTTTTGTGTAGCACAAAGCAAGTAAAGTATGTGTACAAAGTTTCATTAAGATATGGCTTTTTATTCAATTAAAAACTAACCTTTGAAAAAAATAATTTTTTTTCAATTTGAAGGTGCTACTTTGTAGTTCTCTTGACCTCAATTTTCCGACACGACAGATCATTCGTGAATGACAAATGTTTAATCTACGTATAAAAAAACTCTAGCGCACCTGAACCGCTAGAAACACTAATGTTCGAAGAACAGTAGAAGAATCGTGCAGGTTTTGAGTGCATATTCCACCACATGTGCTGCTTATTACGGCCAAACTGTTTCAAACGCCACGTTTTACTTTGGTCTCAAGAATGCATTATAACTCATATGGTGGAAGGTTTCAGATATTACCACTGGCATGAATTTCAACGTTTATGAGAGCAAAACACGGGCTAATTATATTCGTTATCAGTTGCTAATTTCACATAATTTTGAAAGCAGCATCTCATATAACATCAATGAAGAAAATGCTCAGTGCCTGCAGCACTGTAACTGAAGTTGGTGTTTGGGGCTGCGATCCGAAAAATTTGCAGAGTTTTGGGAATTGAAATATTGGTTATTTATTTTCATTGTAAATGTTTCCGGTATGAATACTAACTGTAAGCATTTATTGATACAAAAGTAGCACAACCGACTCGTGCTGGCAATCTTCTACCAGTATCAAAGCCAAGAATATATCACATCTGCTTCACTTTGTTATATTACATTCGAAGTTATAGGAGTATAAAGAAATTTAGGGTTACCTGCAGCGAGTTTTTTTTCAAATAATCGAAAACTTAATATTTGCTGTTTATTGTCACTACAATATCATTACCATTTGAAAATTCTACGATAAAACCGCTTAATAAAGATATTGCAATTAAACACAAAACCAACAATAGCTGGCAACCCTATTGTGGCTTTTCAACCAAATTTGGCCTGAATAATGTTTATGATAGGTTTCATTAATTGTATGAAATTCGTATTGATTTCATGACTGCACTGGAAGTTCTAGGGCAAAAAGTTTTATTTTCCTGAGCGAATTTTCAAAACCAAAGACACAAAAATTACCATAGCTGGCAGCACCAATCAAATTTTTCAACAAAATTTCCACCAAACAGAGACTAGAGTAAGGTTCAACTACTGTGTTAATTTCATGAAAATCTGGTAACATATTCACATTTCATAGGACAAAAAGCAGTTTTTTTCTTTGTAATTTTACAAGACGGCACCACTGGCACAGAGTTGCCCACAATTCAAAATCGCTTCTATCAAATCTGGTCCTACTTAAGTCCAATGCATTCTGTAAATTTCAGCTGTATCTGATTATTGGTTCGTGAGTTCCCGTGAACAGGAATTTTTGATGCTAAAAATATAGGTTAACTGGGAGAGGGTTACCGTTCTTGTCCGACATGAAATTTTCAAAGTTTTACTTTGCACGTGTAGATAAAACATAAGATTTGTATACAGATTGGTTTTATTGTAAGAAACGGACATTTTTTTGAATATTCGATGGTTTGTATGTTTTCACTTCCAAATTTTTTTTTTTCAAATTTAAGACACCAAAATTATCATAGCTGGCAGCTTCAACTGAATTTTTCAACCAAATTTGTACCAAACGTTGTTTGAAGTAAGGTCCAGCTACTGTGTGAATTTCGTCAAAATCGAACGATTCAATCAGAATTTATAGGGCTAAGAGCAGTTATCTTTTTTTAGTGATTTTTCAAGATGGCACCACTGGCACAGAATCGCCCGCATTTCAAAATCACTTCTATCAGACCTGGTCCTACTTAAAACCAATACATTCTGCAGATTTCAATTAATTCTGCTCATCGAATCGTGAGTTTCCGTGAACAGAAGTTTTTGATGCTAAAAATATAGGTAAATTGGGCAAGGGTTACCAGGCGTGCCCGTTATACCATATCAAATTTTTTTTATTGTCTATGTAAAAAAAGCATAAGATTTACATATGAGTGGCTTTTTTTTGAAGAAGCGGCATTTTTTCAAGAGGGACGATGATTTGGAGGTTTTCACTTTCAGTGCCTGCTTTAGCTACAGGGTTGCCAGCACCTTCATGAAAAGCTACACAAATCTACAACTAAATTATACAAATATGTTCTGAAAATTTCGTAATGATTGAATAGCTCTGTCAAAAGTTATCGCAATTTAAAAATTTTCAAATTTTCAAATTTTCCCGTTCTCTTTTTAGGAACCCAGCGCACACATGGGGTTAAAAAATTCCAAAACATTATCCGATTCACATGTAAAATATGTTCGAAATTTATTTTGTTAACTTTATTTTTGCGAAAATTATTTGTGTACGAAATAATAGGTATATTAAAAATATCACTTAAATGGCCGCCGGCGCCAAAAGATTAACAATAACTAACATTTCGTGAGACCTGGACCTATTCTGCATATACACCAATGTATCCTGAAAGTTTCAGCTCAATCGGATGGCGCGTTCCCGAGATTATTTCACTGAAATTTTTTGATGATATATATATATATATATATATGGAAATATGAATTTTCGGCCGAATCGATTTTAATACTAATGTTCTTCGAACATTAGTAAAAACACAATTTTTGACATGTGCACCCACTATTATACGTGTCGCTAGCGCAATTTGTGCGTTTATTCCGGAAATTTAGTTGCGCACCTAGTATATTAACAAATAATCAACAAAACTATGAAGGTAATATTTTGATAAAAAAAAAAACTTTACAATAAACTGAAAATTTCTAATATACAAACACATTAAATGTAATAACAACAAGTAAATCTAATTTCTGTTTAAATCCAACTCTATATTTTTCTAAAAGTGTAGGCTCTCCTCGTTGGTCAGTGTTTCATGACAAGGAACAAGGTGATTATATCCGTAAAAATATACTTTTCTTGCGATTTCCAACAACACTATGAGGACAGGAGGCTAAGGTTGGTATATTACTAGGTTGAATTGATAAATGCAAGAGAGCAGCCTCCAAAATAAAAAATACTGTTGAGACTAGAATTTAATTATTGTTTTTCACTGTATTGTAAAAGATAATTGAGCCCACTTTCCACCATTCAGGATATTTTCCAGGTTATTAGTAGGTTGAAATTAAACGCTTTTACCGTGTTACGAACTTTATTCAACACTTTAACCCGGAAATGTTTCCAGGTCAATTTTCTGCTCAGAAGCAGACCCATACCATATATGCTATAAGTAATAGCTCATGTTTGTAGGAAAACAATGAACAAGATTACCAGAAATACTTTGTTCCCCATTATCCCCAACAGTGTTTATTTCAGCCAGATAATGTAGATCTACTTCCTAAAACTATCTCCCTTCCTCACTCAAAATCTTCTATCATACAAAAATCATCAGCAAACTTTATCAATCACAAAGTTTTGTGTACCAACCAGATAACACTCAAATCAGTTTCTGAAAACGACATTACCAAGCTCTCTGTTGAACAAACACAGAACTAATCTGCATATCCTTTTTGCCAACAATACATTCATCTCGAATCGGCAACACAAAACGCAAAGCCGACGTTGGTCAAAAATTGGTTTCGGTGGAATTTAACCTGATGGTTGTCATAATCCACCACACGAGCCTGAACCGGATACCGGTGGTCACCCTGCTCTTTAAATGACCGTTACCCGGTGCGGCAGGAAGGACGGGACAATAGGCAAGGCACGGACAAAGTAGTAGCGGTGAGCCGAATTGCTAGCGCCATAGTTAAGCCCAGGAGCGACGCGACGACACAGGAGGCCAACAGGGAGCTTATTGGCAAGGCTCATTATCGTTCCGGCAAACAACTATTTCATTCGAAAATACTGCAGTGGCCAACAAGGACGACGATGGTGATGATGGGGGTCAATTTGGAAATGGAGTTCGAGAGTGCAGTCCGGTGATCGGTACGTCGACAGGCGAGTTAAACGATAGGTTTTGGCGAAGCGTTTTGGCCGCAACTGGGGGGCGAAACGAACATTAAACGTACATTATATGACCACATACCATAAGATATGTTGTAGGCAGGCTAGCAGGCCGGCAGACACTTGCTAGGAGCTGAACTACACTGCAACATGGCCTGCCATGGACTCGTTCCACTCCGTCATCGTTACGTTATGCCGTATTGCTCCGCTACTATATCTGATTTAAATGGCAAACATGTGCCGTCAGGCATTATTTATCTTCAGTTCGGAATGAAAGTTATCATGAATTCGGCAGAGTTGGCAATCAAAAGAAAATCGATTGCGAGATTTCAGATACTAGACTATAATGCCATCCTGAAATTCGATTCACATATAAGGATGGCGATGGCGTTGGCCTGGCGGATGGTAGATGCCGAAATATGAGGAAAAAAATCTTGCAGACATTCTGTGTTCAAACAGGAACGACAGAAGACTATGAAATTTTCTTTTCTTTACTATAAATTATTGCCTAATAGAGAGACTCTCTAGTGTGTATCGTTTATGGCCATTGGTTTGAGTCTTTTATGCTTTTGTAAAAACGTTCCATTTTATTTCCGTATTGTCTTCGGCGAATATTTGCTCGAAGCTGCGGGTTTTGAAAATCGAATTATTGCCGGACATGTTGAGAAAAATGATTTTGTCTTGTTTGTCTGGCAAAGTGTATTAAATTTGATGAAAATGTGTCAAAAGATGTTGAACTTATGTGATGCGATTTTATAGTTTCTATTTATTTATTTTACTTTGAGAAGGATCGTTGCTAACATTTTACATTCATTTACATGGAGCATAATCACTTATCGATGAGACATCTAAAATATTTGATTAATCGGGTATTTTCTCGTAATTCGAAAAGCATGGACAGAACTATTATTAAGAAAATTCTAATTCGCTGATAAAATTACCTTCTACACACCATACTTGCTTCGATAATTACTCGAGGATTAATTATGCAGAATAATCCACCAACAAACACGGAAATAATGAGTTTCCTTAATATTCATCGTTCACTCGAGACTCCTAATCACCAGTACGAATCGGTTTCTCCGAAACTCCATTTAATTACTGGCGCCCATATTAACTTATACGCAACAAATTTATTTGCCTGCAATCAATTTCAAACAAAAACGCCACGAAACTATTGTGTTCGTGTTGCGTTTCATGAACTTAAATATACGCCGGTGATAATATGAAATAAATTCAAGTCGACAATGACGTGATTTCCGTCTCGAAGCCGCAAACACACATAAAATACATTTAACGTTCTCTTAATTCCACGTCATATATGACTAATATTATGAGAAATCAAACATAAATCCGTTAGTAAGTTGCGCTACACTACTTCGTTCCCACGCAGAATAAATAAATACTCGTATTGTGTACACAACACACATAAACGCATGTAGTTTCCTTTTGTTTCCTTCAATAGTTGTCCACTTTCGTGCCAACCATGTCTACACCACATCCACACACCCATTATAGCCCAAACCCGGGCTCAATTCTCTTCTTTTCGGCCTTTCTTGGCCTAATCTAAATAAGGCGCCCGGTCTCCGAAAGCGCTGGTTCGTCGTTGACAACATGAGCCTTTTCTGAAAGTTTTCGTTCCTGCTAGTTGTGGCTCCTATTACCATCCACCACTTCGTTGGATCTATGCATACGGTGGTTGTATATTGTTGGTGGCAGGCAGTGTACAACACTACAGAACGGAAGAAACATTGCGTGCTTTTCCGTATTGTTCTGTCGACATACGAAATTATGCTAATATCAGCTGTCAGTGGGCTACAGAAGAACAATGGAATAAGGATACGTTTGAAGAAGTTGAATTGGCAGCACTTATTGCTGGTCTCAACATGTCTTTTGTCAGGCAAAACAATTTATTTTGTTTTGTAGATTTTCAAGATTTGCGGGAAAATACCAGATATTTTCTATTGAATTGTACGGTGCTCGAAAATGGGTATATGTATGTAGATTGGTGAAAATTGAAGATATCGTATCCAGTTGCATTAAGTTTTTGAAAGAAAATGATTTTTTGAATTACTTTGTAGTAGCTCATTGTACATTGTATGGCTATAATTAAACCAATTATATTATTGTGTTGAAGAATCCAGGCAAGGTACGGCAATTAATTGAAAGCAAAAAGTATCAGTAAAAATGTGACTGCAATAAATAACTTTTAGATTATGCTAATTTAAACCAAGAAAGGACTATAAACTTAGAATAAATAATTTTAATCGTGAAGCACAAAACAAATTATATCCTAGTGAGGGGAAATACATGCAAAGGCTAAAAAAATCGATTTTTTTATTACATTAAAATGTTTGAAATGCTCTAAAAAATACACCAAAAAAGTTTGGAAGCGATATTCGTATTAGTTGAGACATGTTCTTTCAGGATTTCATATTAAACATTTTCTGAATAAACAATATATATTATTTAAATCAATCTCAACTTAGCATTTTTTTAAATTTTACATGTATTTCCCCCCTTAAGTTTTTAAACTGGTTTCATCATTGGCACTACAGCCGGGGTCCGATCCTGGCCTGGTTGGTATACTTTTGGTATAACCTTTCTTCAAAATGGAAAGTGCCAAAAAAGTGAAACGGTGATTTTTTTTTTATGCAACTTACTTTCCAATGTTATATCCTAGTTGTGATAGCATTCACTACCAATGTCAGAGTGAAGGCGGCAAAACTCATTGACTGCCTGTGCAATACGTTTTTGTCACCAAAATTGTGTTGATCAAAAGGAAAAAAAACTGTCATGTTGGTCTATACGACGTAGATCAGGGGTCGGCGTGAATTTCTTCCACTTTCCTTCTTCCAAAAAACCCTGTTCAAGATTGCGTCTCTCTATGTAAAAAAAAATCTTTTCTGCTAAACTCGAAGCGACCAAATTATTTTAGGTTTTGAACTGAAAAGATATCAGGTAGATTATTTTTTTTAAACATAATAATCAATAATCAATAATAAAACAATAATCTTTAAAGTCTTACCAGGGACGGCATTTTCAAAATGAGCCTTAAGGCCGGCGATACATGTAAACGCCTGAATTTAAACCGTTTTTCAGAGGATTATTTAAAATAGAAGGAATAAATGAATCGTTTTGAGTGAACATAGCCATTCATTACACATTAAAATACAAGAGTCTGGTTTTATAAAAAATTTTTTTTCAAAATGGCCGCCATAGTAACCAATATCCTGAGACCCTCGCGGCGAAAGGCATCAATCGGCGGGTTTTTCAGCATCAAATCAAAAAAATGGGTTGAAGTGTGTTTATTAAACATGTATCTTCTAGTTGAATCAAGAAAAGAAAAAAAAAAAACAAAGTAAAGAAATCGTGAATTAGCACGCCTCGTAATAAAAAAGTACGATTTTTGACCCTATTTTTTCGACAGTTTTTGGGTCAAAAATGCTAAATTTTGAAAAATATTTGGCATTATATAGGTTTAACTAGAAGCTTATATTATAAAGAAAACGTGTGTCAAGTTTCATAAGAATCGGTTGAGAACATTTCGAGTTATCTTGCCCGCCAATTTAAAAAAAGTCGTTTCGAGAAAAACGCGTAGTTTTGATACACAGGAACTCTATGATTACAGCGACTTACCAACTAATCAGCGATTCCAGGCCCACACAGAAGTCTTTCAGTACGTTTATTTATTAGAAGTTAATTTAACTATCTATGCAAATTTTTGAAAATTTTAATTGTATCGCCGGCCTTAAGTATTTTTGAGGAAGAATATTTTTTTTTGGCATTTAATAAACATAGCATATTTCATAATCAATAGGACATTTTTTTACAAATGCATTTGTATTTAATACACAGCGCTTTGAAGAGTTTTTAAAATAACTAGATGAGATGCCCAAGATTGGATCTTAAATTTTGATGAAAGTAGACTCGGTTGTTTGAAGTCGAAAATCCCAAATTATTGATCATAAGAGGAAGAGTCAAATTATTTCCTTGCATGGATTAGTTTTTCTACTGGTCACCATTTTTATGAAAAGATTGCGGCTGTTTAGGGAAAATATTTTAAAATGGCGTGAAATTACAAACTGATCTAAAAACTGGTATAGTTATATTCCAAAAAGGTTGACAGCTATATGAATTTTTTTTTTATAGCAGCCCTATTTTTAGAGCTATTATTGAATTGAACTATTCATGGGGCAAAATAATCTAACATAATCAAACACTCCATCAAAGCTTGCTCTTACATCATATAAATTTTCAATATCAAATTTAAGATCTTCAAAATTACGTATGGAATCGTTCGGAGCAGAGTTTGCTCTCTTTTATCTAGATCAGTCTTGTTGGAATGAGAGGAAACCCCAGCTATGGAATTATAATTGAATTAAAGAAGCTGTGGAATTATAATTGAATTCATGCAATGAAAACAACAAAAAAAAGAGGGAACAGTGTTTCTACGAAAACACAAAACTGAACCAGAAACATGAAAAAAATTAAGAGGGATCGAATAAAATCTTAAAGCACATGTTTTCTGAATCAGCTGTTTCATCTGACCAAGAAATTATTAACAATTTATAATCAGAGTGCTTGCTTTGTCAAAAACTGTTTCACGCAGATATAAGTGGCAAATAAGAAGAACTAAAATACTTGATTTGGGGGATATGTGATTTTGATTGTGATTTTTTTTCTAATTTTTATTTCTATATATTTTAAGTTCAATTTTAGCTTTCCTTTTGAAAATGTTTATTTTTTTTATTTTTTGTTTAAATCAGTGTAAATCGTTATCAGTTGAAAAAACGATGATCTTTCAATAAAAAATATGAATATATCACGTCAGTAGATTAATTATGCTTTAGTTTGTGTTCATAATTCAATTCGAAAGTGAAAACACAAATATTTTTCAATTAAAAAATTGATCCTCATTTAAATAAAATACCATTTTCAACCATAAAATGTAAATAAAAACGATTTGCACACTTTCAAATGTTAATCATTGTAAAACATTGTTTTTATGATGTGATTTAAAGCTAATTGAGGAGAAAAAGGATATAATCAACAACAGAACGGCTTTATGGATTAGTCATTTCATCAAAGCGCGAGAGACTGCAAATGCAATATTATACTCTGTCAGTTTACACTTGAAAATTTCACAATGGAATTTACAAAAATAGGTGGAATAAGTATAGCACATTTTTCTTCTTTGTTTGATGGTTTTTACAGGAAAAATGATTAGGTTTAATAGTACGGTAATTGATTTGAGTTGATTTTTCTAGTTTGTTATCAAACCCACATTGGGCGCAAAACATTTTTAGTGCTACATTTCATATTCTTTCTTTGAAATATCCATAGAAAGAAAGAAGTTTTAGCATTAATTAAGAATAAATTCACTTCAAACCGCAGGGAGGTGCTTGACGTTACCCTGATCAGTGGGCGGCATTCGCATCTCCTCCGTGACTGGACGGTTCTACTGGAGTGTTCATTCTCTGATCATAGGTACATACCGTTCAACGTGGCTGGCCGCAGCTCTGCTGAGCAGGAAGCTTTTATTAACAGAAAGGGGACGGACTGGAAGTTATTCAATTCTCTGGTTCGATCCTTACAGCAAACTGCTCCTGTGAGCATTGACTGCTACCATGAATTGGATCAGGTGTTGACACTCTTACTAGTTCTCTCAGCTCCGCGTCTAGGGCAGCATGTAAGCCACCAATAGCCAGGGGCAATTGCAAGCCTCCCTGGTGGAATATGGAGATTAGCACCATGCGAAGAGAGTGTAGGAGGGAGTTCAATAGCTCAAAAAGATCTACTGACTGGTCGCTGTTGAAAACGAAGCTTAAGGCTTTTAAGTATGCTGTAAGAAAGGCAAAGAGGGCCTCGTGGAGATCTTTCTGTGGAAACGTAGAGAGTCTCGGCGAGGTAAATCACCTTCGCAAGGTCTTAAACATCACGCCAAATGCTATGGGGTACATCATGAACCCTGAAGGCATTTGGACCAGTTCGAGCGCAGATACTTTAACCCTTCTTATGAACGCACATTTTCCGGGCAATTATTGCCCTTTGGAAGCGGTGCACCAAACGGAGCAAGCTTACAATTCAACGCTGCTGTTCAGAATATCAAATTCTTAACTGAGGTTTAAATCCCCGGGCCCTGATGGCATCATTACCGTTGATATTCAGCAGTCCATGGAAGTATCGCTGCCATGGCACAGAGAGATTTATAACGCTTGCCTACGGTTCTCGTATGTTCCCAGGGGCTGCCGGGAAACTAGAGCTATGTTTATTTCTAAAGCAGGAAAAGTTTCGCATGTTAAGCCAAAGGACTATCACTCAATAATTCTTAGCTCTGTCCTGCTTAAGATTGTAAGGCCAAAGGAAAAATTCAGGTTTGTGACTTATTGGCGGTATAGGCTAGAATTTTTTTTTGGGACTGAAACAAGCTCAAACGTTAAAATCGACGATATTTCCCACTTCATCTCACTTGTCAGTTTCGCAGCTCAACTGACGCATCACTGGCAGTTAATGCCAAGATAAGGTTGTTGAAAATTCAACTAAATCAAAATTACAAAAAAATATGTTTTTTTATTAAAAAATAATGTCTCAATGGCAAGTCTAGATAAGTTTCTTCCCCCATTTCAACGAAAATGATGTTTTTTTTTCTAACAAAAATAAAATACTTGAACTTTCACTGAATTGCAAGGTCTTGAACTGGAGGAATACCAGGTAAATTATTTTTTTAATAGAAATTAATTATGAAAGTGTGAATAAAGGCGGAATTCGCAGAATTCCGTCAGATTACAATAAATTTTATTGAATATTGCAAAATATTATTTTAGCGAATCTATAATAATTCTTTAGTAAATCTATAGTTTCTCACTTTCAAGTAAGGTTCAGTTAAGATATGGTTCAAGACAATTTAATGTGGATTAAGATGCCTAAAGTTTACTCAATACACCATAAAATGGTTTAACACGATTTGAGTTACCTTGAAATGGTAAAAAACATTTTTTTTTCAAATATGATCTTTAGCTTAAGAAATTGAACAAATAGTACTCTAAATATATAAATACATTTTGAAATATAGAAATCATTTTTGATGCTGGGAGAACATCAGAAAAATTATGATATGATTTCTTGACGACTCACTTTCGAAGAGTAATTATTGCAAAGCATTACTTCCTTCTAATTCCAATTATGTCGCAGCCACAGAAAGCGAAAAAAAAATCCATAAAAAGCTTTCAAGTCCACAACATTTAACACAGAGTTCAGCTTTTTTTTATGAATTCGTTTTCCCCAATAGTTTTCCAGAGAAAAACAATCGAATATTTAATATTAGTATTACCTTCAGCTTATTTTTCTGGTGTTGAAAGCTCAAAACTAAGCACAAAGCTGAAAGCCCGCAGCGAGATCTCACCTTAAAAGCAATCTTTATACTAATTCGGTGTAAACCCACGCTGGGCGCCAATATTTTCAAGTGATTTTGTTTTATCTTCCACTTGTAATTTAAATAAAAAACGCGAAGATAACAATTCAATTGTTTATTTGAAAGTCACTTATGCGAAACAATCTTAATCAATCAATCTCTCAACACTTATGCGAAAATTAGAAAATACAACGAATCGAAAATACTACGAAAAAATCGATAAACATGCGAAAGATATGCGAATCAAATCAAATTTCAAACTAACAAAGAAGAGCGAGCACCTAACTGGTACTTTCTTTTATAGCGATGAAAATTCCGGTACATTTTTAACTGTTTACTAAACTAGTATTAACTTAGTCGAAATTTCATAATAGAATACAGCATTAATATCCAACATCAGCTGACTGGAATTTCGTTATTTCCACGGGAACAGCTGGACGAGTCGTACTGACACCTGTCAGCTGGACGAATCGATGGTAAGTAAATATTGTCGTCAATTGTTTCTAATTTTATTCTATTTTCAGGTAGCTGAAGCCGTACGCAACATTCTCCCCTCCCATGAGGCGACAGTCTCATATTTCACTGTAATTAGATTATTATTACTTAATTTTAACTAATAACAAAGATCATCTTCATCTTCTCTGCTTCTGGTCTGCTACTCGATATTTCTCCTTGAACGATGGCACGGTTCTATGGAGCGGCATTTCCTCCTTGCGACCATGAACCATGCCCGGGAACTTGAGGTTTTCAGGCGCCTCGCCTCGCCATTCTGGAACATTCATGCCGGGGGAGGGATAGGAAGTGGATTAGGAGTGTAAACAGGGTATCATAATTCTAATTTGGGCTTATTGGCTAATGTCGTTGAGAATTCATTATGTCAGCGATCTGACTCATAAGTTCACATTTTGTATGATTCCATATTCAATGTTCAATTCCAAAAAAACAAGTTCAGTTCAATAATATACAATTTAGTTTTTCTGGGGCTTTTCTACAGGTAGTAAAGCAATTTTCGTGATTGGTCTATCTAGTTCCTTATGGGAAGTGCGAACTGTCACAACGCGAACTAATCCATCAGTTCCAGGATGTGTCTTTATAATTCGGCCCATGGGCCACTTGTATGATGGCAAACGTTCATCCTTAATGAGCACTAAATCATTTATTTCAATATTAGGCTGACGACGATTCCACTTTGGCCTTTCTTGTAATCTTGTTATATATTCTAGGGACCACCTTTTCCAAAAGTCTTGCGTTAATCGTTGGGTGAATTGCCAGCGACTCAAACGGTTGAGTTGTAAATCCATGAGGTTGTCTTCTGGTATTGCTAATAACGTGTTTCCAACAAGAAAATGTCCTGGCGTTAAGGCATTCAAATCCTTAGGGTCGTTCGTCAAAGGACAAAGAGGTCTTGAGTTCAAGCACGCTTCTACTTTAATCAATACGGTGTTGAATTCTTCGTATGTCAAAGTTGCATTTCCTATAATCCTTTTCAGGTGATGTTTTGTGGACTTCACACCAGCCTCCCAAAGCCCACCAAAATGTGGCGATGACGGAGGGTTAAAGTGCCATGTGATGCCTTCATTAGCCAACTCTTGGGACAGATTTTGATTTCGCTTTAAAATTTGTATCAATTCCTTATTGGCGCCTACAAAATTTGTGCCACAATCGCTATACACATTGCTGCAAAATCCTCTTCTGCTCACAAAGCGTCGGAAAGCTGCCAAAAAGGATTGGGTCGTCAAATCCCCTACTAGTTCTAAGTGTATTGCCTTCACGGAGAGACATACAAAAATAGCTATATATCCCTTGGATGTTTTTGATCCTCTGCCTTTAGCAACCTTTAAGTCAACTGGTCCGCAATAGTCAATGCCACAATGTGAAAATGGTCTGGATAGAGTCACTCTTGGCTCAGGCAAGTTACCCATGAGTTGTGTCATAGATTGAGCTTTCATTTTATAGCATGTTATGCACCTTTGTGTGAACTGGCGTGCTAAATTTCTAGCGTTAATAATCCAAAATTTTTGTCTAATACTATTCAACATAAGCTGTGCTCCTCCATGCAATGTAAGAGTATGATATTTCAAAAATATAAGAGGGACCAGTCTATTTTTTCTCGAAATAATGATTGGGTATTTGGTATCGTATGGAACATTAGCATTTCTGAGCCGACCGCCAACTCGCAGTATTCCATTTTCGTCTAAGAAAGGATCTAACTTCAACAAACTGCTTTTTTGGTCTATGGGTTTACCTTGTTTTAGGTTTTCAATTTCTTCCCTGTAATCCATTTGCTGTGTATATTTCACCCAAAACTGTAAAGCTGCGTTAAGTTCTGAAGTACTCAAATATAACTGTGTGGGGCGGTTACCCTTTGACGAGGCGATAAAACGGAAACAATATGCTGTTATTCTTATAAGCTGATTCAATGAAGAGTACTTGCTGAGCCAAACATCTAGAAAGCTAGGTTCAGAGTTAGATATTAATAATGATATAACTGATTGTTTCCTTTGTTCCGTAGTGCATACTGGCAATTTTGGGTTTACAGGCCATTCTTCCTTTGGCTTTTTCAAAAATGAAGGACCTCTCCACCATAGCTTAGAATCAATTAGTTGTTTTGGGAAGGCACCTCGTGAAGCGACATCGGCAGGGTTATGTTCAGATGGGATATAGCTCCAGGGAATATCTTTTGCTGCTTCATGGATATGTGTGGTTCTGTTCGCAACGAAAGTAGTCCAGTGTGATGGGTGCTTTGCCAACCAGGATAAAACAATTGTCGAATCAGTCCATAAGTATGTATGTTTCACATTTACCTTTAATGCATTCGTTATTCGCTGTATGGTTTTAGCCAGCAAGAGTGCTCCGCAAAGCTCTAAACGTGGAATGGAAATGGCTTTCACCGGTGCTACTTTTGTTTTCGCTACTAGTAAGGATGAGTTGAAATGATGTTGACTCCGAGAAATAAGGTAAACAACTGCGGCATACGCGCTTTGAGAAGCATCACTAAATCCGTGTATTTCAAGAATGTCATTAGGCCCATTCTTCAACCATCTAGGTATTCGTAAGTTGCACAGGGTTTGTAATTTTGATTTAAAATCATGCCAACTCTTTGAGATATCAACTGGAACCCGGTCATCCCAAGCTATACCATCCAGCCATAGAGACTGCATCATTATTTTAGCTATAATTATGACTGGTGAAATCCATCCAAGGGGGTCAAATAATTTTGCAATGTCCGATAATATTTTGCGTTTAGTGTATGTAACATCAGTCATATTAATATTTATTTTGTAGGCAAACTCATCCGAAGTGGGATGCCAGATAATGCCAAGTGTCTTAAGGCCAGACTCGAGATTCATGTCCAGAGTGGGAAGGGTTTCGCGATCTTCCATAGGGATGTTGTCCAAAAGCTGTTCGTGATTAGCTGCCCATTTTTTCAAATCGAAACCTGCTGAACGTAGTAAATTTCTTAATTCGTCTCTTTTAGCTAATGCGAGATCTATGCTGGTGCCACCTGAAAGAAGATCATCCACATAAAATTCATTGAAAATTGCGTGGTTTGCCATGCGATGAGATGATTGATGATCCTCAGCGAGCTTGCGGAGCGTACGAATTGCTATAAATGGAGCACAGGTCACTCCGAAAGTTACTGTATCTAGAGTGTAATCCTGGATTGGATCATTTGGGGTATTGCGCCAAACGATACGTTGGAGATCGGCATCTTCAGGATGCATACGTATTTGGCGATACATCTTCTGAATATCGGCTACGAAAACAAATTGCAAAAATCTCCATTTTAATACGAGATGATCAAGGCTACCCTGCAGAGCAGGCCCAGCGTACAACGTGTCATTCAAAGACAATCCTGAACTTGTTTTCCGTGATGCATCGAACACAACGCGAGCTCTTGTGCTGCTGCTCTCCTTGTATATGACATGATGGGGTAGATAATTGGCTTTGCATTCGGCGGTACCGTCTTCATTAAGCTGTACATCAATTGTGTTGTTAGATATATGCATGTGGTTCAAATCTACGTATTCTCGAATGCACTTTGAATACTCGTTGTATAATTCGGGGTTTTTTGCAAATTTCCGTTCCAATGAGAGCAAACTAGCAATAGCGATATTTCTTGACGCTCCCAGCGACTGTCTGCTGGCATCTTCTCTAAATGGAAGGCGAGTAACAAACCTGCCGTTTATATCTCGTTCAGTTGTCTTCAAATAAAATTCTTCGCAATATTGTTCTTCCTTGGTTACTGACCGCGTTACACCGATGTCTTCTAATTCCCAAAACTTCCTTAGTTGATTATTTAAATCATCATGGTTAATTATTTCAACCTTAAAACTTCGAAGATCGTGTTGTAATGGTGTACGCAACGCTCCGGAAACAATCCATCCCAAACTGGTCTTTTGTATGATTGGTCCTATCGAAAGTTTGTGCATATCACCCGTTATTACTTGAGCATAGACATCGGCTCCTAGAAGCACGTCGATCTTCCCTGGTTGGTCAAAGTGAGGATCCGCCAATTCAAAGCCCTTTAACTGATCTCGAACATTAGACGTGACCCTCCAAGTTGGTAATGAGTTGGTTAGTTGGTCTAAGATGTATGCTTCAAATTCCAGTCGCTGTCCGTCGCCGAGTTTTAGTGTTAACCACACAATCCCTTTAGCTTGAGAACGATCCGATTTGCCAATGCCGCTGATAGTGGTGTTTGTGTGTTTTCTTTTTATGTTTAGTCGCTTCATGGCATTTTCGCTTACAAATGACGCTTGGGATCCTTGATCTAGTAATGCTCGAAGGATACAGCTACCCTTTGAGCTTTCTACTCTTACGAGAGCCGTAGCCAACAGCACTTGCTGAGATGCAACAGCACTCAAAGTCTGTATATTAGCTTGGAGTTGAGATGAGTTAGGTGAAGATGTGTGACGAGATGGAAATTCTGATGCACCAGCATTCAGTGGACTAGAAATGGTTGCTGTGGGTGTGGCTGTTTGTCTATGTAATAAAGTGTGATGCGACTTCCTGCATGTTGCACATCTACTGCGACTGGGACAATCTATCACCCTATGGCCTTGCGCCAGACAATTGATGCATAGTCGATTGCGTTTCACTAATTCGAATTTCGCATCGTACGCCATATTACCAAAGGTAGGACACTGTCGAATATGATGGCCAGCTTGACATACTTCGCACATTGGAGTCAATTGACTTGAATAATTCTGCAAGTTACGCGAACGAAATGCACCAGTAGTCCGATGAACTCGTGATTGTTCTACTCCTGCAGCTTCTAACGCTCGGAATCTACGCTGCAAAAATTCTGAAAGTTGGCTCAACGAGGGAAGAGTAGCAATTTGCACATGCTCTTGCTCCCAGAGTTGCCTAGTAGATGAAGGCAGGCGTTGGGAGATTACATGCACCAGCATTGCGTGCCACAGATTCTCAACGCCTAGATTCTCGATGGCTTGTACACATTCCATCGTTTGATCAAGCAAAGTTTTTAAAGACGAAGCAGATTCCTGTGCGTTTGGTAAGGAGAACAATCGCTTGAATTGGTTGTTTAAGAGAATGTTGACATTATCGTATCTATCGTTCAAAATACGCCAGGCAATATCATAATTTGCTTCCGTGATTGCGTATTGTCGAAGCAAATTTTCAGCTTCACCAGTTAAACTACTTTTTAAATAATGCAATTTTTGCACCTTTGATAAGTTACCGCGATCGTGTATGAGCGATTTGAATAAATCGCGAAATGAGACCCACAAATTATAATCACCCTCGAATTTTGGAATTGCAATACGAGGTAGCTTAATGTCATCAAAACGTGATTCGCTCTCTTGTGCTTCGACTTCCACAGATGATTTTTCTCCTGGTTGTGATAACTGTTGCTCCAAGACTCCTTTATTTACGGCTCGTGCTATTTGCTCTTCTGCTTCCTGTTGCTTCCTAATTGCCTCTTTTAACTGTTCCTCAACTTCGGACGCAAAATTCAATTGCATGTCATCAAACTGACTGTATAAGTCACTTGAAAAGTAGTCCAAAGTGAGCTCACTTTCCTCCCCTTTCAACAACGATAGTATGTTACGATGGTTATTATTAAACACATCATAAATATTCTGCAACCGACCACGGAGTTTCTCATAATATGTAATGCTCTTACGAGCGACAGAGTCTTTTTTATAGTTAACTCGCAACTTGGTTAACTGAACCAAAGATAATTTTTGCTGAATCATTAAACTCTCCATCTCAATAAAAATCAATCGATTGTTTTAGTATAATGAAAATGTTTGCCTAGACTTGCTTCGTTCACGATTTTATGGCCCTATTTAATCTGTGATCACTACTTATCAACAATGTATAAATTCGGAAACTAATTTTGGGGTGGAATCACCGTATAAATTTCCGTCCGCTTGACCAAATTATAATGTTGATCGGTGTTCTATGTTTCACTATCTTTAAGACCAAATATTTCTTTTCATGAATTGCGTATAGATCTTACAATTCTTCTCTCTACCGTAACGAGAGCAGCTCGTTTCATCGATATCAAATATTATTAAAAATAGTAACCCAAAGGAAAGGGAAGTAAATGAAAGGAAAAAATATTCAACGGTAGTTGAACATGAGAAAAAAGGAAATAATTGGGACTTACCCCGGCTTGCAGCATTCAATTTAATTAATTTTTTCACTATTACCGTTAACCCGATTCGCGAACCGCACTAATAATTACTTTTAATAAAACACTCGCAATAGTAAACTTGGCTATCAGTTCTTCAGAATGCAATTTCACAATTCTCACATTACCATATGATAAGTCACTTTTCACTATTAATTTTCATTATCCAGTTCAATATACAATTTTCACAATCCGGCTTCGATTATCCGGTTCGAAGGACCATATGTTTTATCTTCCACTTGTAATTTAAATAAAAAACGCGAAGATAACAATTCAATTGTTTATTTGAAAGTCACTTATGCGAAACAATCTTAATCAATCAATCTCTCAACACTTATGCGAAAATTAGAAAATACAACGAATCGAAAATACTACGAAAAAATCGATAAACATGCGAAAGATATGCGAATCAAATCAAATTTCAAACTAACAAAGAAGAGCGAGCACCTAACTGGTACTTTCTTTTATAGCGATGAAAATTCCGGTACATTTTTAACTGTTTACTAAACTAGTATTAACTTAGTCGAAATTTCATAATAGAATACAGCATTAATATCCAACATCAGCTGACTGGAATTTCGTTATTTCCACGGGAACAGCTGGACGAGTCGTACTGACACCTGTCAGCTGGACGAATCGATGGTAAGTAAATATTGTCGTCAATTGTTTCTAATTTTATTCTATTTTCAGGTAGCTGAAGCCGTACGCAACAGATTTTTTGTACATTTTTACTTACAAAAAGTACAAAAGTACAAAAATTGAACTAATTTTTCAAATAATTAAAAATAAAATTGTTTATATCTCTCATTTTCGTCAGACATTTCCCTTTTGCAGCTGCTTACTAATTTATATTTAATAGAAATTTCCTTTAATAGAAAACTTTTTAGCTTTCTGCCATTTTCACAACAACAATTTTATAACTTTTTGCTTACATAAGGGAATAAAATGGTTGCTAATTAGATTAAAGTTAAAAATTAGATCAGTATTTTCAAACGAACTAAGCACAGTTAGTGATGGCGGGGACATTTCCGTTCAATAATTGCTGGAAGTAGGACGCCCATCTCTCCTTCACCTGTTCTGAGGCGCTTATGATGCTTCCATCCACAGCCCTACACAGAGTAGTGCGTGGTTTAAAGCCTTGTTTTAAGTGTCTCACTGCTTTGTACGTTTGCCGAGGGTTGTTAGCCATAAAGCTGTCATTCATGTTGTTCAGCATGTTGTCAAAATGCTCCGTTTCTTACGTCTTATTATACTATAAGCTAGTATTAGTAAATATATATTACTATAAAATCAGCTTGAAAATCAGCAACTATCGAGTAGATCTAACTTGCTCAGACGGTAAACTACGAACTAAGTTAGTGCCATTCAAAATCACACGCACGCATACTCATGCCTCTATTCCATTTACTTTTTGTGGGTCTGGCAGCATGTATGGTACTACGAGTGAATGTGCACAAGATGAAAATGAAAATAAGAAGCAATAAACTAATAGAAAAAGCTCAAGAATTGCGCTCTTCGTCACGTTTAGAAAGCGCGTCGTCGACATCGGCATACCGCTCACAAGTTTCTGGATGAAAGCGGTGCGCCGTGTGGGCCCGCAGCGGTACCGGCGAAACATGCGCCAAAGTTGCGGTCTTCATTGCGGTCGTGGGGTCAATATACGGCCTTGAATTGGGCCGCGAACTAGGTCAGGGCCTACAGCGTGACATAGTACCGTCAGCGTCAAGCTGCGTGCATGAAACAATCCTCCCTCGTTCAGTCTCGTGCCAAATTATCTAAATTTTCGCGGTACAGTGTATCTGTATCTAAACTGGATATGGTGAGAAGTACAACGATTCATGCGCATCATAGTTCTCGACGGCATAAGTGGCGTGCGTGGTTTGTTGCCCCATCCATCTTTGCTGCCTGAGAGCTTTGAATTTTTTTTTACAGTAATCATGCTCCCAACGAATGCACTTGTCCCAGGGATGATGCAGGCAGTTTAGGAATGTTCTCACGTAAACCACGGTCTACGCTATGCAATGTGCATGTAATTTGCAATTCTGTGGAATTCTGCGAACTGCACTCGTGAAAGGAACGTAAAACGGATCCGGTTGTTTTCATAATTGATAAGCGCATTTTGTCGTTTCGCGGGAATTAACTATTCAATTAAAAATGATTAAGGAAACGGTTCGGTGAATAGGAAATGTTGCAGGACACGAAATTAAGGTGGCGTGGGTGATTCATTACGTCTATGGTTGCATGTCTGGCTACTTTATAGCTAATGCTTTTACGTATGCGGTCAAATTAATTTCGCATTAAACAGCCACCGATTTGCAGTGTAGCCTAACTTTCGAACTAATGCACAAGTTCATACAGCACTCTTCATTCGACTCCTTTTGTTCTTTACTCTCCAATCCATGAAGAATTAAACATTTAATTTTCGATTAAAATACGAAAGTTTTCGCATTGTCTTTGAAAACCACAAACACATTCCGAATTCGACTCGAAATCATTCGAAAGATACATTGCAAACTTGGAACATTTGCTCCACCGGCCATATGTATCAATAACCGAAGAAGCAGAACGAATCAGATGAGCTACGACAGGAAGAAAATGAATACGAGGAAAATCTAAAAAAAAAAAAACCCCCAGCAAAAGCAACGACGAGGTGTCGTCAGTATGAGAAGGAAACTTTCTGCAGTTTACCGAGAAGATCAGAAAAGTTTCGGGAGGAAAACAAAAGTTTTCGAAGAAAAATCAATCTGTCGGCTGAATTAGACATCGACAATGCAAACAAAATGCTATAATCATTTCGTTAAGTTGTCCACCGAGACACGGATACTATGCGAACGATATTGAAGAATTGAAAGAAAGATGGAGCACAATCAAGAGGAGCTGAAAGAATCTAAGAACGTACAATATCTTTGGGTGGATTGTTGAGTTCCTTCTAGTTTGTTGTCGTTGTTGTTGTTGTCTGAGTGATTGCTTCGTAACGGATGACGGTTTCGCCTGTGGTGAAACATTTGCGGCAAATGAGCGACATTCGAACAATGAAAATAGTGTTGAATGAGTATTTTTGTGATTAATTAGTAATGTTTCGTGAAATGAATGATGAGATGCTAGTATTGCTATTGTGGACGTAGTGGATGTAGCATTTTGGCAGGATGTATTTATATAGATGGAGATTTTGGTTGTTGCTTGTGAATTTTTGGTGTGATTCAATATGGGATCAGAGAATGACTTTTAGGAGGAATCAAAGTGATGATATTAATGTGTTAATTGATGTGGTAGAGGCTTATGTTCAAATGGTAGGATGCAACCGTTAGAATGTCCGAAACCAGATTAATGACTAATTCTTTCAAATATATTGTCAGATGTGGTAGACAAAATTATTAGTTATTAAGTTTACTTATTTAAGTCATGTACATTTCCAGTTTCCTAAATTAACGGCACTTGTTTATTTTTAAATTTCGAAAAACTTGTGGAAACACCTAATACACAACATAAATACACAACCACAATCCACAAACACTTGATACTTCAAACAAACACCAAAAGTAACAAACACCAAGTAGGCTAAGATAGTTATAATTTTTGATGTTTGTAGCATGTAAGTTTAGTATACTTTTAATTTTCTAGAATAAACAATAAAAATATTTTTATATCACTTATTCTACTTTATTTGTAAATAGGAAGAAATGTACACTTCCTAAATTGGTGACCCCGAGAAGTTCGCCCAAGTTATTTAAAACAGATCATAAATAACTCTTTTATTTTTTACATACGATGGAACGCAATATAGAGCTACGATAGCTGGTGCGGCCTAACCTGCAGCCCAGGCGGGCTATACAGTAACTCTGGCCACAGCGACATACGGTACTCAACGAGCCGGATACGATCAAGCTTATCAGACTGCAGCGACGCAGGGATCAATTGAAAGTGCAGCTGCGAATCTGGGCGCTACAGCAACATGCGATTATGGCTACGGTCGGCAATATGATGTTAAAAAAACATATTGCCAGCAAGCTGGAGTTACGTCAACCATTTCACCTCCACAACATCAATGGCAACAGAACAACATAAACCCACAGCACCCGACGTCCTCGGGCTAGGCATAATTTTCAAATCAAAACGAGCGTTACGGTAACAGCTACGTCGACATCGAACAATTAGACTCGCAGTATAACTATAAAGAAGTGGACTTTACTCCGCGTTTAAACAATTTCTATAGTGCGCTGTACAGCAGTCAGGTGCCCAACCTACCAAACGGCGACTACAATTTGTTCCAGCGCTGCCGAGCACGTCATCATTTGCCTTCCAACAGCAACTGCAGCTGCAGAAACAACCATCAACAACAACTATACCGTTGTGAAAAAGACGTTCTTTATCAACTAATCCATAGAAGAACTGAGCATCTAAAGCAACAATGTACTTCGAAGCGTTTCGTTAAAAAGTACACACTACCTCGCGAATACGATCCAGAGCAAGTCCTGTAAACTTTGACTCACGATGGTGCGCTGACAGTAAGAAGCACCAACTCCATAGCATATTCCGGAAATTGCAGAGCAAGTCGTTCCCATAAACCAAATATCTATTACAAATAAGGATTGTAGTAAAAAAATGAATTTTAGTGTAAAATTTATAACATAGTGAAAATTTTTACATGTGTTAGGTACAAATTAAAAAACAAACACATGGGGAACAGCCCCAATGCAATATTTTTAGCACACACCTCACACATTCGCCATCGGTAGCGGTAGCCACCAGCCCCAAGACCTGGCCATCGACCATCTCGGCAGTGCTGCTGGCGACTGCCTAAGCCCCGAGAGTTGGCCATCGCCTATCTCGGCACGTGCCCGTACAGGCAGTCGCCAGGGCTAACAAACCACTATACTCCACCTCCTCGACCTCAGTGTCATCCTGACACTTGGGGGCGAGTAGTGTGGGAACACGTAATACACAACATAAATACACATTCACAATCCACAAACACTTGACACTTCAAACAAACACCAAAATTAGCAAACACCAAAGGCTAAGATAGTTATAATTTTTGAAATTTGTAGCATGTAAGTTTAGTATACTTTCAATCTTCTAGAATAAACAATAAAAATATTTTTATATGACTTATTCAATTTTATTTATTATTAAGAAGAAATGTACGCTTTCTAAAAACTCAACGGAAAATTCTGCAATAATTTTTCATCAAGAGCGTTAATGTTTCTGTCATTTGAAAGTTTGACCCTAATAGTTTAGCACTAATGCCAACATATTTATACATTTGAGTTATGGTAACGAACTCATAATTTATCTGTAGCTCTATGGTTTAGGTACTTAGAATAAAATGCTATTAATAATTAGCTCACTGGAAAAAATATTTTTTTTTTCAAAAAAGTTAATTTCAAGAAAATGCGGGAAAGTTGTAGCTACAACTGTTCTATGACAAACTGTCAGGTCCAAATTAAGCTTTTTCGCCATTTACAACACACCAAATATCCTCTCTTTTACTAATGCATTTCCTTCAGAAAATTGATATGGTTAGAAAAATAATATAAACGAATGCACATCCAAAAGCAAAGATATAAGCCAAGACCATAAAAAGTAGCGTGAAGCAGAGATAAATAGCCAAATATTTAAATATCATTTTACCATAAAAAGTTAAATTTTCGAGCAACTATAAGAAAAGACGCAAGAGAAAAGAAAGTGAAGACAAATTTGGTCTTTTAAGGTCCAATGTGGAAAAAATTCAAGATATGAGGAGATATTGAATACATGCAAGTGAAATGTGTGCAGTGTCAGAAATGAAAACATGAGCATAATGATTTGCTGAGGGTTTTTTGTTGAAGTACAAAAAATTACAGCCATATAAAGAAAAACATGTGGAAAACAAATATTGAAATTGGGGAAAAAATTATACTGATTTTTTTTTTAGAACTTTATGGGAGTACTTATTTTTAATAACGATTGGTTTGTTCATCATAAAAACGAAAATACAGCAGTATATGAAAATATGCATGTCCCGTATCTATTCGGACTTATGGAACTGGGATCATAGTCTCCTTGTGGTGGCTACGGTAAAGGAAGGGTTGTTTAATATAATTGGGATTTGCTGAGTCCCCAAGCCAGCGGTGAAACATTATAATGACTTAAGGGCTGAATGACTTAAGCAGTCATTAGTAAGTGAATTCGGGTTCCGGATGGCAAGAGAAAGACCGTATATTATTAAAAGAGGGGCTGTCCCAAGTGCAGCAAACCTAAAGGACCCAAGGCTTTCAGACAATGAAGTTACTGTGCTTCAGAGTGGGTATGTGTGTGTGTGAGTTGGGGTAGAGGCGCATTGGCACCTCTAAGCACTCAGGCCAAAGGACCCAAAGTGGGTAAGCTAATACATTAATCAAGGCCCAAATCTCATGATAGATCTAAAAAAAAAAAAATACTGGACGGAAAAAAACCAGTCAGAATGTGCCGGATGACAAAGTAAGGCAAAAAAAGAGGAGCAACAAAACGTAACAAGGCACCAAAAACATAGGGTGGAGCAAGCAAGAACCAAGAGTCCCTGCCGAAACCCAATATAGTAAGAAAACAAACCGGAAGAGAGAAATAGACAGTGGCTCTCTACGGCTCATCCTTCTCTGCCTTCGTCGATAGATCCTGAAGCAAAATTGCAGAGAAGCACTCTCGAAGCCTTGATGCCCTCGACATGATGTCGGCAGAGTATTAAAAAAAGCTTCCAAATCGAAGAGCATGAGCAGTACACCTCGAAAATGAATGAAATTCTTTGTGAAAAGCGACATGTCCCAAGAAAAGGCAAGTAAAAGGCATTTCCAAACATACACAACATAAAAAACACACCAAAACATCTGAAATATTCGCAACTCGGTACAGCCTCAACAACTTGGTACAACAACTCGGTACTGCGACAGGTAACCTACAGCAGAGCTTCACAGGGTGTTAAAATGTCAACCATGCTCGAAAATTTTCAAACAAGCCAGTGAGGAAAGAGTTGCTGGCGGAGATAGAGCTAAGTGTTGACTTTCACTGATTCCCAAGCCCAAGACCCTTGACCCTACATCTTAAACTCACTCAGTCTGGAAACGGATAAGACCTTGGCATCCACAGAATACCAATATAAGAGCTCCAATGTCAAGCCCCGGAGAACATTATTCAGGGAGAATAAAGACAAGTGCGCTATATTAGTCAAAGTTGTGGACCTAGCCTCGGCCTCCAGCAGTAGACGGCAACCTAAGCTTCAGATTTGGGCAAGTTAAGTTGACCGTTAAGACGGCGAGTGGAAAACTACCAGGATGGAGGCAGCACTAGGTTCCTGTGGTTTCCAGTTTACTAACATATAGATTGAAGTGTCTACAGGTGAACCTGCATGGTGCCAAAACTGCTTCGGCGGAAGTAAGCAGCTGGTTTATCTCGGATACCTATCACACGGGCATAATGCAAGAGCACTGGGTAAAAAGGGTAGAATATGTGATCTATATAAAAAAAAAATAGTAAGTTAATCTGGCCCATAGGGGAAGAAAATAGAAGTGTGAATAATACAAACTAACTTTCATCCAACGCCAGAATGCATCAACAATGACACAGTGGTAGCTCAAGCACAAGTCCCCATTATATGAGGCATAGTATAGGCGATATTTGTCTCAGCCTTCTTCACCGGATATGAGGACTAAGTCTCATATAACGACGTTCAGGGACGGTTAGACCACCGTAAAAGGGAAAGCACTGTTTCAATAATTGTCTATGATGTCAGCGCACATTGTATGGTATGGGGAACAGATAAATCACTGTTAGACTGCTTCCTAATCAGTAATGTTGCTCTAGCTGATAAGGGCAAGGCGCCGACGTTTCTGACAGTCAACAGATAAAAGGCACTCGAGTTTGAGTTGGTTTCAAACCGTGAAGTGCACCTAGTGAATAATTTGGAACGTTCTAATAGGGACTTTGTTTTCTGATCATATATCAATAACGGAAAAAAAGCGTAAAAGGGGTCTAACATAGGCAGCCAAATTGCACGGACTGTGAAGGCTATCGGAAAACCTTTACAGCGGGATTTTGTGGCTTGCATCCAAATTAGACTACTAGATGGAATCGGAGGTCACGCTGGGCAAAATCACCGAAATAGTCCCCAAATCCTACCATGACAACTGACCGAAAAAAAACTAATGCGCTCGAAACGAGGGTGCAATGGTGGAACTGGGAGTTAGAAAAGCTGAGAATAGTCACGAAAACAGATTTCATCAGGGTCAAAAATATATCGAACTGGGAGGCTTACAAAAAGAAATTCTAAAAATACAACAATAGCCAAAGGAAAAACAAACGAATGGTTTCGAGTGCTTTCTATGAAAGTTCTAATAGAATACAATAGACTACAAAGATTCAGATAACTCTGTCCAAAAACACCCAAGTGCATACTGGACTACTTCGAACTGCAGACGGCGACGGCTTTCGGAGACACATCGGAAGAGTTGCTCAAAACCCACTTCCTAGGATGCATAATTGTAATCATAGTGAAGTTGAGGAAGAAGATGAGCACTCCAAACAGACATCTTAGTTACCACAGATTTAACAAACTATATCGTATGAAAAGGTCGAATCGACAACAAACTCTTTCAAATCCGTTACTTCTCCAGGACCAAATGGGAATATATCAGCTCCGATACAAAGAGTCACGGAAAAACTGAAAAGCATCCTGGAATACATTTTTAGAGCGAACTTGAAATCGTAGAGGCTGGCGCAGACAGCGTGCATCCCCAAAGGTTGCCATTTAGCTGCACATCCTTCATGTTGAGCATCATGGAGAAGCTAATCAAAATATACATATGGAGTGCTCTCTTGATGAATATACGACAAAAATTTCAATTTTCCTATCAAAAGGACTAGTAAGCTTTATCAGCCACACATATGCTGGTATAAACAACAGAAAAAAAATTGGCTGACAATCAGACTATGTGCCTTCAGGGACATAGAAGTAGCCTTTAACAATGCATGACACAGCTCGCTGCACCATAAAATCTAAAGAAAGGTGAGGTATTAACCTCGATTCTATAGTTCCTACTGGCTAGTGATCTTCCCGGGATCCTTAACAGTAAGGGCTTAACCGCTCTCGTATACGCGGATGAAATCACGGTAATAATAAGAGGCTACGAATACTTTGAGACCCTAATTGAAAAATACCTTAAATGAAACAGGACAATAGATGAAGGTCCATAAACTCTCAAAAATCCAACATAGTACCATTCTCTAGGCAAACGAAAATCGAGATAGGGGCCTTAAAAATTAGCGGCAGGAAGGTATGTCTACAGGGTGAGGTAAAATATCTAAATTCCACGGGAATAGGAAACTCATCTGGGATAGTTATCTAAACGAGAAGACAATGAAGGCCACTAAGGCACTTTTGACGACATAACAATGGTTGGACGCATTTTGAACTATCTCCAAGACAGATACTTTGGGCAAACAAACAAATGGTAAGACGTATAAATCGATAAAAACCTGTTTTTCCTGACTCAAAAACTGGCCTAGTTGCTAAACCTTGCACCGGAACACCTCAAAATTTCAATGGAAGCGTGAAAACTGACTATGGGCCTTCAACTGACTTATAGGTACAAACCACGAGACCTAAAGGATCATCTTCGCACCCTGAAGGACATCAGGTTCAGAATGCGAATTAAAACATGAACAAAGAAAAAAATCGAAAGCTACTTGATTGATCTTCAATATTAGAGATTCTTGGCTCTGATTTGGCCAGGAGGTTACCCAGGAGCCCACAGTGCTAAAGGCCATCTAAAGCCAATCTCTGCAATCAATGAATCTATCACAAGAGTGTTAGACAGCCCAGATTTGATAAGGCACCAATAAAGTATTGCAATCAACAACTTCCCTCAATCAAATTATATATGCAGTTGTAAGTGCCATTAAAGGATCAATTTGATTAAACTAACGAGATGCTTTCCAGC
Organism: Nemotelus nigrinus; assembly: GCA_947369275.1. Classification (NCBI taxonomy): domain Eukaryota; kingdom Metazoa; phylum Arthropoda; class Insecta; order Diptera; family Stratiomyidae; genus Nemotelus; species Nemotelus nigrinus. The sequence continues at coordinate 169,295,281 of OX376373.1, forward strand.
TAGTGTAAGTATTTTCAACCGTTATGACACTCAAGCTGGAAAAAACTGACGTGCTGCAAGAAACTGTCCATCTAAGTACAAAATCCACCAATCAAATTCCAATTGAACGACAAAGTTTAGACATAATCAAAAGGTTGCTGCAGATATCATTAGCACCTCAAGTACGGGTACGTACAGTGCTGTATAAGTTGCATACTTAGTCGCGACAACTCTAAGAAAAAATATCCTTAAACTGAATATGCTTTCACACGATTGCCGAACAACCTCGACAAATATGTACAAGAGAGCGAGAAAATTTCTTCACTATGATATCCATGCTATGCGCACCGTTGAATTTATGCAAATGTCAAACTGGAAAAATAACATAAATTTGAAGTGGGGGTGCTAAATTTAACCTCCATCAGTCCTATACGTACGAGTGAACGTGGAAGCGTCGACAAAAGTCAAATAATGCAGGCACTAAAAATGCACTTGAGCGAATTTTCCGTTTTTCACTTGCGTCGAACACCAACCAACGATTGCATCCTCGAACTGCTACCCAGGCTAGTCGCTTGGATGCTTAGGGTGCGGGTGCAAATCGACATGACATGTGGGAGAGCCCTTTTTCACGTTTTTGCCAGTGCAGATTGTTAGTCGCATCGCATGGTAATTTGGAAATTGCACGTGCTTTCAATCAAACACTCTACGTGTGCCGTATGCAATAGTGCACGACTGCAGGCAGTTGATTAGCATACTAACGTACAACAGTCCCGTTATGGGTTAAGGGCTAACGAACATTTTTCCACTTCGCGAAATGATTCTCTAACGCCAGGACTTCCTCTCCGTGCTTGCCACCCGAACGGAACTCCACTAGCTTTTCAGCGGCAATGAAGCGAAAAAAGGCCTTTGACTTGTATGTCACTTCGTTAAATGTGAACTTTTCGAATAAATACAATATGAACAGTGATCAGAGAAGTGGTTCGGCCATGTTTCATGTTGGCACACCAGGTTTGGATGGTAACGACTTTGTTGGTACTTTAAAATCAGATTAGACGCGACTAATCGTTAAAGCTTACTCGATTCGTATCAGTGGCGGGTGATGGTGGATAAATTTGAATACTGTGATTAATACCTGATTTACATGATTTTCATGGATACGTATTTATGTTTTAATGGTATGGTGTCGTTATTGTATACGAGGAATGCAATTAGCTATTTGATGGTTTAGACTTTAGCATTTTATGTTTGGTTTCAAAGAGACGGCTTTCCAGAATTTGTGTGACTTGTGAAAGATTTGCGAGCAAACATTTGTATTTTGCTTCAGCATGATGACTTCTTCAGGTTTTATTGGTTTTCGGACTATATCATTAATTTTTACTGAAAATGTTCTGTAATATTTTTTACGATATTCATCGCTGTGGTGGGGTGCTGTAGTTCTCATGAATTTATTTATTTGTTTTATTTATTTATTGACAATATTATCAACGGAATGATTACTACAAAAAAAAAATATTTACATATGAAAATCGTTTAAGCTGACACAACAGTATAATTAAAGTCGAATATTTGATACGCTGAGTTAAAGCCTCGGGCTATTGCGCAGGTTGGTTCATTCAATCCATAATTGGTTTTATGAAACGGGATGGATTTTGCGCTATGATGTCTACATTCACCCTGGCAAGCACGAAAGTTCAGTTTTGATAACAATAATTCAGAGTTCACGTTTTCAGTAACTTCGCAACGAATAGAGCTTTGAAATTTTGACGTCGAGTTTCAAGAGTCAATAATTGGTCAATAATTGCAAGCGGTTTTCATAAGGAGGTAAGCGAATAGGATTAGACCAGCGGAAAGGACTAAGAACAAAAATTAAAAATCTTTTTTGGGCAGACTCAATGCGATCGATGTGCTCCTTATAATATGGAGACCACATGAATCACCCATATTCTATGAGAGGGCGAACCAGAGAGCAGAACAGGATTTTAGTCAGAAGAATGTCATTGAATTCTTTAGATCGTCGTTTTAAGAAGCCAAGTGCACAGTTGGCTTTTATTATTATTGGGTCAAGCGGAGTTTAATAGTGCTCCTGTCCCAAACTTTATTGGAGCGCATTAAAAGAGTATCGTTTAAAGTGTAGCTGAAACTAATCGGACATGATTTGTGGGAGAATGAGATGAGCATGTTTCAACGTTTAGTGAAAGTCGATTTAGAGCGCACCAATTAGCAAAGCTTGACACGTTGTGTTGCAGGATCGTACAGTCATTAAGTGATGATATTGTATTAAAAATCTTTGCGTCGTCAGCGAAGAGTAAAATGGAAGAACCTGGAACAAAAGTGATCAGGTCATTAATATAAATGGCAAAAAGAATGGGACCAAGGTGGCTGCCTTGTGGAACACCTGATGTAGCAATTATGTCAGTGGACAGAATGCCACGAAATCGAACGTTTTGCTTGCGATTAGAAAGATAAGATTTAGCCCAGTCTATAAACTTATTAGGGAACTCAAGAAGATGCAATTTACATATAAAAAATGTAATGAGCCAGCTTATCGAAAGCTTTCGTGAGGTCGGTGTAAATGCAGTCAACTTGTTTAATTTCTTCAATCGCAGGGATGACTAGGTTCGCAAGTTCTAAAAGGTTAGTGGTGGTAGATTGACCTTTAATAAAACTATGCTGGTAAGATGAGATTAAAGACTTAGACTGGAAAGATAACACCTCGGTAACTATGGCTTCAAAAACTTGGCGACGCATGGTAATTTGGCGATTGGCCTATAGTTGTGCACGACTTCTTTGCTGCCTTTTTTGTGGATTGGAGTAAATGAAGAATATTTCCACAAGTTTGGGAAAATACCGGAGGAAATCGATAGATTAAAAAGATGAGCTAATAGTGGTGAGAGGATATTAGCGCAACGTTTAAGCACTATGGTCGGTAATCCATCAGGACAGGGGTGAAAATTATTCTCAAGATGAGATATATGTCTTAAGATAGTGGGAATAGCGATGTAAAGGTCTTTCATTCCCAACGTCGTTTTAGAGGAGTCCATCAAGTAATAGAAATTAGGTTTATTGAGGTCGGAGAGAGGTAATCCATACGCGGATTGGAAGTAATCTGCAAATAAATTACTGATTGCTTGCGAGTTATTAATGACCATGCCGTCCAGTGGCGAAGCGTTCATACAACCCGATTCCTTCCGGCTTCACTTTCGAAAATATCGACCTACATAGAATTTATCAAAGCATGTACGAGTATGCATCTTACTATGCACGTAACACTTTAATTGACAAAAGACCATGCCCCTGCATGGCTACAATAACGTAAATATTCCCCTTCATAAGCCGAAATTTTACGGCTTGCAAATTCTTATTTGCAAGTTACTAGAGACTTTCACCAAACGTGTGTTGACTGCGCTCTGTCTCTTTTCATCCCTCGCTGAAATGTTAGCAGCGTCTCGCTTTAATATGTGAAAAATAAGCCGTGATGGATCGGCTTACTAATGGATCGAGAATCGAAGATGTTCCGATCGGTTCATTCAGTATTGCCGTTGGGCTATTTTCATGTTGCTTAAGCCGCGTACACATAGGACCAAGCCCAACGGCCAAGCCATTCGTTGGCTCGGATTCGCTTAGTGTGTACGAAGAGCCAACCTTGGCCTTGGCCTTGGTTGCTGTTCGCTCTGCTGGCGGTAACTTCAAAGCGTTGGCGATGTATTGGCCTTGGGACTCCGTTGTAGTGTGGACGGTTGGTCGAGTTGGCTGTCATTAAAATACCGAGTAGTATGTTGAGCTAGGCTGTGTTTTTTCGTGTATTGTCAAATATAGTGTATGGTGTCGAAATGCGTTCAACTACCACAAATGCGTTATACTTTACAACCCCAATTTAATCGCTGTCAATCACTAGGTGTACAATTACACTCAACCCGAACCGCATCCAATACCTTGGCTCCAAGCCATTGGTCCCAATCTGTTCCTGTGTAGACGGCAGAACCAACGCCAAGGCCAACGACCAACATTCGATCAAACTGTCATTGGCGGTTCGTTGGCGGTTCGTTGGTTGTATGTGTATGCGCCTTTATTTTCAATAGCCGAACGTAGCATAAACATCTGTATTTTAGTAATTGTTGAGTTAAATGAAGATTTGTGTTTTTCTAAATGCTGCAGATATGAAAATTTAAACACGGAAACAAATACGTTGATTTGAGGTTACATCTAAAGTAAAAGTTTTCACTTTAAAAGTACAAAATGTAATGAAATAATAAAAACTTTCTCTTGCCGGCATGCAGATAGGTTGTTTATGTTAAGTAATGGAGGCGTTTTTGTAGATAGGGCATTTTTCACTATGAATTTAAACATACTTCCGCAAAACATAGGTTTTTCATATTAAGTAGATTGATGTAATAGAGTACAAAATTTTTAAATCTGGTCTATGCTAGTTTCTAGAAATCATAGATGTTTATTTGGCTTCCCTTCATAATCACTTCACCCCTCGCCACTGATGCCGTCAGATATAAAAGAGCTAGGCTATCTACCATGATACCTTTGTGAGTTTACAAAATTCCAAAAACGCTTGGGATGGCTTATGAAAAACTGCCTAAGCTCGTCCATATAGTTGGAGTAGGCAGATGAGGTTTGCTCATATAGATACTATTGAATCATCCTAATTTGATACAACATAGCTTTCGATGCAAAATATGTGCTTTAGTTGTTTAATGTTCCATTTAAATATTTTGATTTCTTGACAGATATCAAAATTCGAGGGCAATCTGCACTCTTCTTCAGTGTCATGTGGTTAATCCTCAAGAATAGTCAGATTCGATTGGAGTAGGTAGCAGTACTCAATCGACTTTATTCTGGAAAATAGTTTTAGATCACCTGCAAGGAAAATGCATTTCCAAAACAGAAGTAGAGGAAGGTTGTTTGCATATAATAAAAACACGAGTGGGCCGAAAATAGAGCCTTGAGGAACACCAGTACAATATTGAAAAGGAACAGACATGCAAGAATCATATCTAACGCAACAGAATCGGTCAGACAGGTATGACTCAAGCCATCGAATGATAGTCGTAGTATAGCCAAGATTTCGCAACTTACTGTAAAACCTTGGAAAAGTGTGTAACCTTACTGTGAAACCTTGGTTTTACACTGTAAAATTTGGGAAAAGTCAGCATCGATTGTGCATTTATTTAAGCTCTTATTTGTAATGATGGCTAAAGAAAAGGGGAAAACTTGACGGTACGTAGCTGTTTACAGTGTGCTGAGAAGGGTTTGAGTTTGCGAGAATTTTGAAGAATTTTCAATGTTTGAATTGCAAAAAGAACGAGTATTTTTAATAAGCTTCGTAGTATCCTAACAGCCGTAAGTTTGCGAAAAGGATCCACATATACAGATAACCTTGTTAATTTCAATTTATTGCGGTGTTAATTCTTTTCCATAAGTTTATTTGAGTTCTTTGGTTCAACCAGATCTGATGATTAAAGGTAAAAAGAATAAATAGTAGAAAGATAGTAGCCAGTGTATTATAAAAATATTGACGGAAATCATCTGAAGATAGATGTGATAAACTTTTGTTCAAATTAAAAGATAATGAGAGAGCATTTATACCATGATATTTTGCCTTTAAAAAATTGTATCTGGGACTTTTAGAGGCGAAGCTATTGTTTCAATCAAAATATTGTTCGATTTCAGCCCTTGTTACCACGTACATCAGAAAATCAAGCTGTCAATTTTAAGGTAAGACTGTTTATTTGCATATTTTGTATTGCTTGAAATGATTATATTTGTTTTATTTCTAGTTATGAATTTATTTGTTATTTACATACATATTTCATTTAATTATTAGTTTTTAAAATTTCGTTTGTTATTTTTCTTTTTATTTCTTATTTCAATTTTTTTTCCAATGATTTATTATTTATATGAAAAAGTCCCGCTTACATCACTAGGCCACACAAGAAAAAATGTTAAGCTGTCCAATCCGCAAATTATATAATTATTTTAGCGGAGTGCCCAAAAATGAGTAATATTCGTCCCAAAGAAATCTTTGATCCGTTTAAATTTTTAATTTACTTAATAAGAAATAATTTTATACACACTTGGTACAAATCTTTTCTGTCAAAGGAAGGTTTGGGAGTTTTTGCCAGGACTATTTTGGTTTAAATCCGTCTTCCTTGCGGAATCTTTTAATACTAGCTCATGGAAAAAGAATTCCATCTTTTCGTGTTTTCAGTGTTGAATCCATAATTGAAATTTGATAACTTTTTCTCTTCTCGTTCTTAAGATATAGAGCATTGGTTGTCTCAGCAAAACGTCCTTCTCTGCCTTTTTTACTCCTCTTTAGGACATATTTCATTTTACAAAAATAATGTAATTTACATCGTATAATACAGATTATACAATATGGTAAGTAGTTTCAAATTTTTTATTTAGTTGTACATTCAAATTTTTTAATGCCAAGGACATACAATGTAGTTCGCTACGTTAGTAGTGTAAGCGACGGCATTATCTGATCGAATAACTAAAAGTTGGTGCTGAAGGCGCTTTTAGTTTACTTTAAGGAATTGATTGAATCTTAATGATCTTAAGGATTTTCCAGGTGGCATCAACGCCGAATAAAACTGGTAACCATTCAGGATTAGCGCTCCGTGGACTTGAACAGGCTAACAGTAAAGAAACTGGTACGAAAATTCCTAGCAAACTAGATCTAGGACATGGACCCCTGAAAAGTTTTCCTCACCTGAGGGAATCATAAAGGTCATACAATTCAGCAATATTGAGCTACATGTAAGCGACTAAATCTAATGGCATAATCGCTTGGTGAAGAGATTCTAAAAAATTATAAAAATGGTCATAGATGGCAGCCCTTTCATGATTTTTTTACAAAATTCCTACGACATTTGGTTTACATTAAGGACCATTTACTGCATGAACCTCGTTTTGATTTCATGACTGGATCCGAAGTTAAAGTTAACACATTTGCAAGATTTAAGAGACAAAAATCACCATAGCTGGCATGTCTATTCCAATTTTTCAACCAAATTTTCATCATATGTCGTCTGGGGTAAATATTGTGTGAATTTTGTTAAAATGTGATTGCTGAATCGGAAGTTATAGGTCAAAAAGCAGTTTTTTTCTTAGTGATTTTTCAAGATGGTACCACTGCCACAATGTTGCCTGCATATCAAAATCCCTTCTATCAGGCCTGGTCCTAGTTAAAACCAATATGTTCTGTGAATTTCATTATGATTGAATAAGGCGGTCGTCAATTCTCGTGAACAGAAGATTCGAGTGTTGAAAATAGATGTAATTTGGTGATGGGATGCCCTTCTTGTGCAAATCGGAATTTTGAAAATTTTAATTTGACATAATGGAAATTTATCAATGATTTGAAGTTTTTGTCATAGCACAAACATTTTTCAGGAGGGTCGTTGATTTAAAGGATTGTTATTCAGGATCCTGCCGTAGCTACAGGGTTACCCGCACTGGCTTGAAAATTCATATGTGTTAAGTCTTAGTCAACACCAATATGCTCTGCAATTTTCACGATGCTCTAATCTTTTTGTTAGAAGTTATGATAAATCAAAATTTGAAAAAAATTATTGCCTACTTTTAGGCACTCAACACCCACACTTGGATCAAAATTTCCGATTCTTTATCATAAGCAAGCTTAAAACATAAAAAGTTTTCATTCCCAATACTTTTTTTTGACAAAAATTTAAACTGCTTGCAATTTAAACAAAAATTTAAACTGCTTTAAGTACTTGAAAATTCATTAAAATGCCCGCCGCCACCAAAGGGCTAAAGATATCTGAATTCTAGCAAGTCATGGACCTACCTACTATATACATCTGTGTCCTCCGAAAATTTCAGCTCAATCGAATCGGCCACTACAGAGATTATCTCCCTTAACCATTTTGCTGATATATATATATATATATATATATATATATATATATATATATATATATATATATATATATATATATATATATATATATATATATATATATATATATATATATATATATATATATATATATGTAAAGAAATATGAATTTTCGACGAAGCGAGTTTAATACTACATTTTCTTCGAAAATTCAGTAACAATTGACATATTTTGGTAGCAATCAAATGCTTGATTATTGATCTAACTTGCCTTTAAACCCAAATACAATGACAAATTCTGTACAAACGTACTGCAGTTTCCATTAATTCAATCCAGCTAATCTAAACTACAACAACAATAACTACTACTTCCTTTGCACAAACCACAATTATGCACGTAGATATATGGCAGCCAACAGCTTATATGCTAATTGTCATTGTCTACGGAGAACATTATCGGGTTTCATGTGTCACAAGTAGTTTAAGACGCTGCACCGGTAAAATTGAATTCTGATTCTTCAGCACAAACATCAATCGTACCATACCGACCGGCAGCAATAGCAACAACAGCAACAACAACAACGACAGCAACGTTTATGAACGTCTTAGCCGATTTACCCCACTTTTCCAATGGCGAATTGTCGTAGTACCGGGTAGTGCTGCAGCAGTCGAGTCGGGAACAAGGTTCGTTTAAGTGCGACCATACTGCAAGAAGTCCTTTATAATAATTCACGGTTTCCGTTTTCTTTGCAGAGACAGTCCTATGAGAACGGGACACAGCGTCAGTGAAAATACATACCGTTGTCAGTGCACAAGCACCTGCTCAAGAATTCCGACAGGAAAGTGCAGGATAAGAGTATATGGTGAATTAATAGTTAGTTGGGGTTACCATTCGTTATTTGGAATACAGCAAACATTCGATGTTTTTTAAAGTAATTTTCGAATTTATCTGAAAAGATACGATTAGTATGGTCCCAGTTGAGCATAAATTAACGAACTTCAGCTGGAAAATGTTTATTAATATTCCACTTACGAGGCAATTACGTGCTGAAGCCGTTCATGTGTGTCTTATCCAGGGATTTCAACTTTCTAGTTGACGCAGAAATTCAGTGATATCTATCGTAACGCTGCTAATCGGGCGTACGATCGTAAACGCGTCTCTTAATGCCAAAACCACAATTATGTTTGGCTCGAAATCGGAAAATGTTTTACTTAATTCGATTTGGCAATACTCCATCAGGACGTGGCAATGCAGGATAATCCACTGGAGATATGGAAAAGCGAAGCAGATCTGAGAATGGGATCTACCCTGCTGCAGTTGCACTTCACATACACGCTGTGGCGAACATACCGAACACACCGTCGTATATGGTCATAGGTGGCGTGCTATGTCTATTTAAGTTCGTACGAGCTGTCGTATTTCGTATATGGGTCAAAGTGCAGTGCAATGTCCTCGACATCCGCATTGCTGTACTTCGAAAGCCTATTTAACTTTTATTAGAGAGCAGCCAGAGTCGGAGGTATGCAGCCCCATGAGCACACGGTCCAGGATAGGGACGGTAGGTAATACGCCTGGCCCCCCGGTATTGCCCAGTTTGTGCTTATCGAAAGCTGTGAGAGTATAAATGCAGTACGACACGCTAGACACTCGGATGTGCTGGCATTTTCTATACTGCCGTGCTATGCAATCACGCCCCATGTGCAATCCCATCCTTGCAGTTACCGTCGCACCGTTCCGGCCTTGCTTGACGAACGGGCCCTTTCGTTTGATTCCCATGCAAATTTTCTAAGGATAATAAAAACGTCATTAGATTATTTCGCTGTGTGTTTTGGTGAATGGGCCGAGAGATGAATGGGACCTGCAGCCAACTTAACAGAGGGCACTTGAGTACGTCCTTTCTTCGTTTTGCTGTTGATAAGCCGCAAAAAAATCTTTTGATATTGAGATTGGTGTGGCGAGATATAACTTTGCCGCTCTACGACACGCTGTGATGATAGTATGCCATTTTTAAGGAAAGGGTTGAGTTGTTGCCTTGCCCGGCAACGGGAATCTATAGAATGGCGGCATCGTCATAACGTCACAGCCGTTAGTCTTTTAATGTCTTTTCAAAGGAAATTAGATGAAGTAGCTACTGAAAGGAAAAAAAGGGATCCAAAGAAATGCAACTTAAGAGTATTTAAAAATGTTTTTACTTTACATGGAGTACCCTCGTTTAATTCTACGAGAAAATATTTACTTGTGGTGGCATTTTGCTTATTTTTTTCTCTCTGGCGGTAAAGCTCAGTCGAGAACAGTAGCAGTTTAATGTTGGATGAATATTAATGAAACATGGTTATTGTGTGGCAAGTCGATTAGGATTCATAATTATCTTGATGATGTGTACGTGCTGTGAATAATGGAGTATTTTATTCTGCAGATATTCGATTTGTTGGATCTCGGAGTGTTATTTTTACGGTTCTGAATGAGAAGGGAAACAAAAATGATTCCTAGTAATTTATTCATCCTCTCTCTCTATAAGTCGACAATGCGATATAAGTTGAATTTTTGCTGTTTTTTATTTTATTTTAATTTTGTTGTTAAGGCCGATTGTTAAGTTTCAAATCAATGACAAAATACGTTGCTGACTGCATGAAAGTTACTCAATTGCGCAGAATATAATTTTTGCGAGTGTAACGTTTTGCTACCAGTGAGTCTAAGGCAATAATTCACAAAATTTTTCAAATTAAATAAAAAAGGCTCGTGAAAGTGTTTGTTCCATTTGCAATGAAATAGGCAGGACACGAGCATGATATACAAGAAAGGATGCATTAAACCTCGTCCAAATCTGGACCTTAGCCATCCATCGAAGTGTAATGAAAAGCAGATGCCGTTATCATCGTCAGAATGCCTGTTTCGGGACATGTTCACAAAGTATCCGATTTCATTCAGAAAATCCAACTTTATTTAGATACAATTAGGTTAGGTTAGGTTAGTGAAGGGGGCTGCCGGGAACACGGCCAGCATTAGGCCACCTGTTTGGGACCATCTGCCACCCTCATAGCCAATCACACGCATTCACACTTAAAGCCATGGCACTGGTGGGATTCGAACCCGCAGGCCCCGTAGCACGTCGCTTTTAGGCCTGACGCCTTAGCAAGCAAAGCTACTGGGCCCCTTTTAGATACAATTACTTCACACTAATGTTTTCAGAACACAAGTGGCCTTTGGTGGCCTGTGGTATTCTCCATTTTGCTTTCCATGCTCTGAAAACTGGTGCCTTTCAGAGGTATTTTCAATTTCGGAAAACATGGTGCTAGTTATCGCATAGTGTAAGGTCAGGAGACTAGAGGAGCTGACGGGTCACAAGCCTGTTGTGCTTAAATTCTAAATCAATTGTGAGCAATGAAGCTACCCACTACCGTTTATGTGTCACTATGTCACTAAGGCGATGTGGAACTTCTTGTATGCAATCCATGGTCACATAAGTTCTATGTGGAGTGCATTCATGATCAGCAACATCAATGGAATTAAAACACGGGGCCAGTCTGACTGTAACGTTGCTGCGAAAATTGGTTCCGGGATTATAGCCTTAACCGAAACCTAACCACCAGTGACCATGTTTGACAAAAACTTTGCTGATAGTTCTTCTGACGGTCAAATGTTCATTTCAATTATTGGATGCAATATTGTCTTATGGCTTGTCCTAACGGCACTACGATCCCTATTTGATAAATGAAAACCTTATCTGTGGATGTTGGGGGCCTACCAGAATAAGAACTGATTAATTTCGTTGTCAAGGAGCAGTCTTTCGTATGTTCGTCCGAGCCACGATGACGTAACGCAACGGATACTGCTAAATTGTAAAAAAATAATCTAATCAATGAATTACAGAAAGTATATGTGCAATATTTTTTTGGCTTGCATTTTTTTTTCAATAGGTGCCTGTCGTGATCTTGTCTTTTTGGTTTCCTTGAAACCTGCACTTAACAAGTTTGTTCGTCTTACCAATCAAAATCATAGCTGAAAAGTATTGAAACGACGCTCGTTAATATATTGAGCCCTATTCTTGGTCGCCACTTTGTCGTGTTGAAAGGGCTTGTGCTTCGCAAGGTGTTACGCTAAGAGTCTCTAGAGAACAGCATGAGGGTTAACCCAAAGGATTGCATATCTGCAGGTCGAAGACCGACTGAATTTAGAAATCCACCCGTACTAGAATCGCTCATCACGACAGTAGTGATGGGCTCAAAAACGCCAGACAGTTTGCAAAAAACGAACGAACAGTTTATCCAAATAGCGACAAACAGCATTTTTAAAACGAACCGTTTTTCTACATCGAATAGTTTTTCTAAAATGAATCGTTTTTCTAAAATGAATTGTTTTTCTAAAATGAATCGTTTGTCTACGACGAATAGTTTTTTTAAAAGCAAACATTTTTCTAAAACGGACCGTTTTTCTACACAACGAATACTTTTTTTTAAAGTCAATTGTTTTTCTACAACGAATAGTTTATGTAAAACCAATCGAACCATTTTTCTAGCACGAACGGTTTTCCTAAAACGAACAATTTTTCTACAAGAAATAGTTTTTCTAATAGATACCAATCATTTTCCTAAAACGAACCATTTTTCTACAACGAATAGTTTTTCTAAAACAAATCGTTTTTCTAGAGCGAACCGTTTTTCCACAACGAATAGTTTTTCTAAAATGAATCGTTTTTCTATCAAACTTATCGTTTTTCGTTTTTCTAAAACAAATCGTTTTCCGTTTTTTTTAAAAACGAACCGTTTTTCGTTTGTTAAAACGAACTGTTTGGCAGTGGAAAACTGTTAAGCTGCGGAAAACCGATTTTCAGGGGCAAACTATGTATGTATGTTGTTTTGAATGCTGCTTACGAGAACCAGCTCTCGATGGCATTCGACCATGTGCACTGATCGATGTATGATTATACGGTTGATCAAGTAGATAATATATTTAAAAATTGGGATAATACAAGTATCAATTCAGTTTGGAAGCGCTTAGCCCTAGCAATGAATGTTTACGATACGTTGGTAGAAGACATAATACATAAAATATATATAAGAAAAAATATAATACGTAAAAATTCATTGTACTGAATTAATGGAAGATCATTGAAACTATGAAAGATGTTTCTGAATTGAACTACATACGAGTACATTTCAAATATTTATTTTGTCGCACAGTATAAATTTTTTTTTTGTCGTTAACAACCTGTTTTTTTAACAGTTTTAAAAAAGTTTTTTTTTTCAAAAAAAAAAACAGTTCGATTTCATTTTTTGAAAACAACAGAAACGCCCATCACTACACGACAGGGACTCACAATATGTAGAAAAATTCAACCTCATGTATGACTGCAACGGAAGACTCTGACTGCTGTGGAAGGTCCCGTAGCTAGCGAGTTTTCAAGTTTGCTGATAGCATCTCCTGTGGTTACAGGCTCCAGAAAGCTGAGTTCAGATAAGGAGAAAGCCCGATTACAACTGTGACTGAGGAAAAGATGTCTCTTGTCAAATCTTTAGGAAAAAGAAGGAAGTTAGCGCTGAAGGAGACAGCTCCACCATGTAGCATAGAAGCAAGGAGTGTTCTGTGCTCGGAAATCTGAAAACCTGTGAAATCTCTCAATCACAGGCTACGAAAAAAGTTGCGAAAAGTAGGAAAACTGTCAACGAAGATGGACAGCGATATCAATACAGCAAAGGGAATGCCAGCCAGTGAAACTTTAGACCCCATGCGGAGAAGCCAGAGAAAGGTTGGCTGTTAATTCTGATGCTGTCTCTTTAGGACACAAATGTCTTCAAGAGATGGCGGAGATTCAAATCACATCAATAAGACATCGCTAACTAGATAAAGCTCTCAAAAGAAGGTACAAGAAGGCACTAAATAAAGAGATGAATCGGGATTGTTCGCTGAAAAGTAGGAAAAACCTGGCTACACCCGAGAATTCCATAACAGGTAAAAATAAAATTGACAAAAATGCAACCACCTTACATTGCGCTTGCACAGAAGCCGTGGATTTCAGGCAGCAGAGTCTATAGACTCAGCTCAGCGAAAGGACCAAAGCTCTTTTATGCTGGAAGATCAACGAGGCCAAGGACTTGCGCTCTGTGTTCTTATCTGCTGGATCTAACCATGGATGAATATATACAGGCTTTCCTTGAGAATCACTTTCCGAGCGCTCCGGTGACTGAAACGCAGATAGCTTCGGTGGCTCTGACCAAACTTTGTGCTGTTTGGGTCAGTAGGAAATGCTGATACACAGATAGATCTGTGCTAACCAGAAAAAAATGACAGAGACACGTCATCATGCCCTTTGAGGGATGTAATAATGTTCAAATCGCTGGGCCTGGATTACACCTTGCCGTGCCGGCTATGTTAAGGGAAAGAATTGACCACCTGGAGGCAGACCTAAAGGAAAAGTTTGGGGCATGGCTAGCCCTGGTGACAAGTTAAGGCTGGCTTTATACCAAAACCTGAGAGTGATGGCTATTCAGATCGGAGGAGCGTTATGATTAGCAACATGCGTCCTGCGAGAAAAATTATTCGAGTCACCCGCTTTATTCTTCCTGATTTCAAGATTCAAGGGAGTGACTTCTAATGAAGAATATGCGATGGAGCATGTTCTTCATTCAAACATTGAAGAGACCTCTGATTACACGTTTTTTCGGGGATTATTTAAAACTGTGAAAGCTTGCTGCTGGAAAGTCGACTGCTACTTGGGAATGAAGGCGACAAACGGATGTCTTTAAGGGAGTATACTAGCCACGCTTCTATAGTTGATGCTAGTTGACTACCTGCTAAACAAACTGCGACGAAAACGGCTTCACACACAAGCTTATGTTGATTTTGTGACCACGCTAGCATTCAAATAGAGGTTAACAATGCCTTTAGACGCTCGAGGGTCTCAAATTAGTTTCGACAGAAGATATTAAGCAGTCTTTTTGAGCGAAAGTGTCTAGGAGCACCCAAATGTCTATACAAAGAGATACTTCAAAATCTACTTTACAGGTGGCTTGAAAATTGTATGTACCTACATTCATCGAATGCAACCTGTCATTCGATGAGCATGGTTCTGTTTTTCAAGCAAACATATTCGCCCTCTTGAGACTACTTCTTAGTCTATTGATGAATAGTGGAGGGTAAAAGATATCGCCATTTGCTATGCCAGCCAAGCTGCGCTGCTGGCGTTACGTAGATTACTGACTGCTTCCAAAATCACCCAAGGGACGATTGAACTCTATCGCTAGGTTCAATAAAACCCATCTGCTTTGGATCGCAGACTTATCTTAGGTTTGCCGACCTAAACTACATACGCCATTTGTCAAATGGTTAATTCTGATCTGGCCAAGCACATGAAGCTAACCATGGGCCTGCGGGATTCCGTCTTAACAAAAGTAGCAATATTTGTAGAGCCGTGCCAGGTTTACTAACTCAACTCATCCACCTAGGAGGAGCTTTGTTCGACATACGTGTTGCACCCAATGATATTTGTCCATTCTGCTTGAAGAGGTGCACCCATCAGTTAGCATGTCTTCGAATGCAGTGTTGCGTGCATGCAGAGGAGAGGGTAGCTTCTTAGCCCCTATGACAGTGATCCTGGATTTAATTAATAGATCCAAGAAACTATGGTAGGATGGGTGTATGGGTACAATTGGCCATTCTGGCCTGACTGCTTGTATTTTTCCGAAATAGTTAATGCTTTTTTTTTTTTAGTAAGAATAACATTAAATGTCTATTAAGCCGAATATTAAGACATTATAGCAGCTTATTTTGATAAGCATATTCAAACTGTAGGTGAAATGTTGCATAAAATATTGTTAAACCAAGTAGTGTAGTTCAAATATTTATTCATATTTCTCAAATTTTCCACACACAATGACGAATGATTTAAAAAAATTAAATTTTAATTGAATTTGCGAATTCGCGACAATTTTCAACTCCCAAACTATTCAAAATTGGTTCTCTATTTTGAACTGTTTTTTGGTGGTCGAACGAAAATATTCAGTTTTTCATTACTATTACTAACTGAAGCTACTTCGTTTCAATCTTTTTGCTCTAATCTTTAAGGAGCAGAATGAGTTACATGAAAAGTTCTAGAATTTAATACGCAATTATCTGCAACTACTGTTTGTTGAATATGGTGATTTTATTCAACGAAAAAATATCAAAGCGTTAAATCAATCATATTAATTTGTTTCGACAAAAAAAACATTTGAAAAATAAATATTTTAATTAATACGTGATACAATTTAATTATTTTTCTCCATTAAATCTAATCAAATTCGGGCTACTTATTGTTCCACAATCATGGTGCTGAGTTTTCGTTGCACAGTTACTTCTTTGCACTCTATAATTGCCTTTTTATTTCAAATTTCAGACAAAAAAACTATATTCATAGAACATCTTTTTTTCGACTATAATCTTAAAACAACTGGTACCGATTAATTTCAAGCACTCAGCACCATCATGCCGAAAGCTTTCGATAATTTATTTTTGTTAATAAATCTTGAAAATTTTACGACTCGTAGATTTCCAAAATGAACTGTTCTCGAATCGTGCTAGTGTAAATTAACGTTTGCCAGACAACGACAGTTAACAGTTGTGTTCAACGTAATAACGAAACTAGCATCTAGTTGGAATTGTTGGCCGTTTTTTCGATCGCATTATATTCTGCCAATTATTGCTGTAAGCTTTTTTTCATATGCACATAAACTAAATTGTTCGGTTGGCTAACTATGAGATTGTAGAGGATTTGTAAAACTTTGATGCATATTTATTTTCAACTATTGTACTGCAATCGATTGGATTGTGAAAAAAACAATATGCGTTTACAGGAATCTGGATATAAGGCTGGTATTTGTTTAGTATTTAAGTGCGAAATGCGGAAATTAGTTGGCACAACGAAGGTCTTTTTATTGAAATAGAAGTTGTTGTTTTTTTAATTACAAGAACAACAAACTGCGCTATTCTACCTTAAAAATTTATAGATTTAATTTTCTGGAGCGTGATTGAGGCCTATTACAGGATTAATAAAATGTTGTAGCCCGGCAGGTAGAACAATGGTGGTTCGGATGCAGCCATCCACACACAGAGCTTTGAGTGAACTTACCTTGTAAGTATCTGAGTTAAATCAAAGGCAAAATATGTCCGTGGAGCATTATGTATTAATTGCTTTAGTATCAGCTTCAACCCTGAGATCATCGAAGACGTATTGTAGACGCAACTTCTTTTATTTATTACGACTCAATTATTATGACTCGATTTTTTTGGTATTAGATCGCAAATATTGTTTGGTGTAAGTAAAGACAGCATGAGATATACGCGATTTGGTTGTTCATATAATTTTCAAAAACATTGGTCTCAAGTTCGAAGTATTTCAAGAAAGATTATTACTTACGTTGCCACAGTATTTATTAAGCAATAAAAATTAATACCTTCGAACTATTAGAATAATATGAAATCGTTCAAATAAGCAGATTTCGTCAAGGTCTGTGACCATAGACCAGAAAATAGCAAATTCCAATTCACATTCATATGTCATTGATTCGGACACATTGCGTTTGATGACGTTTCAATAATCTTTCCTATAAATGGACATCACCGTCAAAATTAAGCTTCAGTTAGCTAATCAGATTTGATTGATTTTAATAGATTTACGCTGACCAGAACATCGGCCAAATTTCGCAAATTAAAAGATTTATGATTTTATGAAGCTGTAGTTAGTCATTAATTGGAATTTAAATAAAAGTGTAACCTTACAGACTATCAATTGAGTAGGCGCCAGTAGCTTTTATGACTTGATTCATGGTGTATTAATTTGGAGACAACATCAATGGCCGTTTGGTTTGTAGATGAAAATATTTGAATTTATTTATTTTAATGCTTTGAATTACATCTGTTATTTACTAAAATCAGTTTCAGACGAGATTGTTTGCTATTTAATCATGTTATTTAGGAATTTGATCGATAAAATGTTCAAAATAAAACCAAAAGGATTTTTTCAAACATTTACATTTCCTATAAATATTTATGTATGTGTCTCATTTCGCAGAACTATATCTGCATCTGAAATATATCTGTCCAGTAATTTTCAAGGGATTTCTAAAAAAGAATTCAGGAAAAAATTCACTTAAGGAATAACATAATTGTTGATTAAACCACATACAAAAACGTAATAGGGGAAAGTAAGATCCATTATGATAATTCTAATGTTGAAAATGAAAGAAAAAAATAAAGTTAGTGGTGAAAATAAAAAAAAAATATAGAAAATATGAAGATTAAGAAATATTTTAAAAGGTTATAAGTGGCTTAGCTCCAATTAAAAAAATAGTATTATTTAAAACACTTGACTACTAACACTTTACTTTACTATCAAATATAATAAGGAATATTAAAAAAAAGGAGTTTACTTCTAACACATTATCAAAAACCAAATTTAAAAAGAAAAATTAAATAATATATTTACAAAAAATTTAAATAATAAAACAAACAATATCAAACAACTAGAGAAAATAATAAAAAATAATCAAAACAATAGCAAAAAACCATGATTTGAATAAAATAAAACAAAAATAATCGGAAAATGTGTTAAAATTATATAACACAAAAATAAGATAAAAAACCCTAGCGCATCAGAACCGCTAGAAACACTAATGTTCGAAGAACAGTAGAGGATTTGTGCAGATTTTGAGTGTGTATTCTACCACTACTTACTTTTCCTGCTTAAAACTAATACACCCTAAGTAATAATAGAATCTAAGCTTATTTTAATTTCGGTGACTTCCTCGAAATTTACAGCGATAGAAAGGTGTTTGGGGCTGTCATCCGAGAAATATGCAGATCTTAGAAAATTTAAACATTGTTTACTTATTTTGATTGCAAATGTTTGCGATGAAAATACTTAATGCAAGTATTTATTGGAACGAAAATACCAAAAAGACCTAGTACTGGCAGCCCTTTGCTAGCACCGTAGCAAAAATTATGTCGCATCTGCCCTACGTTGAAATCAACCTGCTGTGCGAATTTCGTATTGACCCAATGACTGCATTGGAACTTATAGGGATGCAAAGAAATTTAGGGCTACCATTCGCAAAAGTTTTCAAATATTCTAGGTATTAATATTTGGTGTTTATTTTCACTGTAAGATCACTACGATTTGAAAATACTATGATAAAATCGCTTACTAAAGGTATGCCAAAAACTACAAAAACGACCATACTGGGCAACCCTATCATTGTTTTGAAATTAAATTTTTACTGAATATTGCCTACAATATGTTTCACATGGCATTTGAATTTCGTTATGATTCGATGACTGTACTGGAAGCTATAGGGCAAATAGCTTTATTTTCCTCAGGAATTTTCCAAATTTAAGACACCGAAATTACCATAACTGGCAGCTCCAACCGAATTTTTCAACCAAATTTCTATCAAACGTCAAAATCGAATGACTGAATCAGAATTCACAGGGCCAAACGCAGTTATTTTTTGTACCGATTTTTCAAAATGGCACCACTGGCACAAAATTGCCCACATTTCCAAATCACTTCTATCAGACCTGGTCCTACTTAAAACCAATTTATTCTGTAAATTTCAACAAATTCTGATTATCGGATCGTGAGTTTCCGTGAACAGAAGTTTTTTATGCTAAATATATAGGTTAATTGGGAAAGGGTTAGTAGGCGTGCCCGTTGTAAAATTTCAAACTTTTTACTATCGCTATGTAGATAAAGCATAAAATGTACATATGATTGGCTGTTTTTCCAAGAAACGACATTTTTTCCGGAGAGTCGATGATTTAAAGGTTTTCACTTTCAGCGCCTGCCCTAGCTACAGGGCTACCAACATGCTACGCAAATTTAAAACTAAACAATAGCAATATGTTCTGAAAGTTTCATAACGATTGAATAGCTCGGTCAAAAGTTATCGCAATCTAAAAATTTTCAAATTTTCCCGTTCTCTTTTTAGGCACCTAGCGCACACATGGGGTTAAAAAATTCCAAAACATTATCTGATTTACATGTAAAACACGTTCGAAATTTATTATGCTATCTTAAGTTTTGCAAAAATTATTTGTGGACTGAATAATAGCTATATTAAAAATATCACTTAAATGGCCGCTGGCGCCAAAGGGTTAAAGATAATTGACATATAGTGAGACCTGGACCTATTCTGCATATACACCAATGTATCCTGAAAGTCTCAGCTCAATCGGATGGCGCGTTCCTGAGAAATAGTCACTGAATTTTTTTGATGATGATATATATATATATATATATATATATATATATATATATATATATATATATATATATATATATATATATATATATATATATATATATATATATATATACGGAAATATGAATTTTTGGCCAAAGCCATTTTAATACTAGTGTTCTTCGACCATTAGTAAAAATATTGATAAAAATATTGCGGAACAGTTCTGGTTGTGCAATGATAGTGTGATATTTTTTTCGTAGAATATCACGTTCACGTAATTCACGAAATTTGAAATTGATTCAGAAATCGATTGAAAATAATATTATAGAAATGAAAAATAATAATGACAAAATATAAATAAAATAAATCGAAAATAAAAGCAATCATTAAAAACACAATGATAAATTATGAAATGAAATAATATAGTTTTGATTTAGTTAGTAAAGTAACATGAAAAAATAGAAAATGAATAAATAAACAAAAATAAAACATATACAGAAAAATATGTAAGTGCAGAAATTATTAAGAACCATGAGCCAAACATAAAATCATCAATATTAATCATGTTAAAGAACTACTAAATATTTTGAAAAAAGTGAAATAAATAAGTCAAGGTATGGAAAGATATTTCTTAAATTAGCAGTCAGTAAGGATGTGAATATGGTATGGAGAAATATCATATTTACATATCTAATCTAATCATATCTAATCTAATCATATCTAATCACGTATCTAATTGACAGCTGATGTTCGAGGCATGGCCTACTAGTGAATCCTGGTGAAACGAAACTTATTTTGTTTACCAGGAAAGGAAAACTGGAAGGACCAGTGCTTCCTAAAATAAAGGGTGAAACTCTTCAGCTTTCACATGAAATCAAATATCCGTAAAGTTTACTCGAGCTTTATTGGAGGTTCGATGCGTGAGATCTGTCCGATTTTCGGGATTCCTTCGGACGCTCAAGTGCCTTTATTTGAGTTGAGGAGTAGCTACGAAGTAATCTTCTGGTGCAGAAGCGACTGCGAGTACGCAGATGTTCTGGCAGAAATATCCACTACCTTGAAATCTGCTTGCTGGGCGATTGATGGAAAATGGAAGGGAAAACTTATTGTTAATTACAGTGACAATAAAGCCCGGGTTGCTGGCGCTACGTAGATAACCAACTTCTTCGAAAATTGCCTAGGACTGCAGGATGCGGCTGGGCTTCGTCACCAAGTTCAACAAGGCGCATCTAGTCTGGGTACTGGGGCACTGTGGTGTCGAAGGAAATGAAATTGCTGACGCCATTGTAAAGTAAAGGTTCAGCGCTACAACTACAAAGCCTGGAGTGAGTTGACCGCATCTGCACATGCTTTTTTTTGGAAGTCGGCAGTTGATTTCCAGAAAGAGATATGGGTATCTCCTAATGTGTCCGGGTATGATAAGATATTCCTTACAGAGCCCAACCATGCAACTGCGGGGTTCATCCTCAAGAAGAATAAAAAAGTTTTCACAGCCTTGGCAGGCATATGAGCACAATGCTTAAGGCTTGTTAATTTCTCGTCTTCGCCCGGTTACTCCGCCTCAGGATTTATCTTCCCTCCATGGAGAACTTCGAAAGTAAGTCCTAGGTTAGGTTAGGTTAGTGAAGAGGGCTGCCGGGAACACGGCCAGCATTAGGCCACCAGTTTGGGCCCATTCGCCATCCTCCGCTGGCTTGTTAGACCTGCCAAGTGACCGCTTCGCCAAACTGGATTAGCTGACTCAACGTGACGGTACTGGCCACCTCAGCTAACTCTTGAAAATGGTAAGAACCAAATATTTTGAGGCATTTATTATTTAGGGCCGGACAATCACAGAGGGTATGCTCGATGGTGTTCTCTTCCATCTCGCACCTCTTGCATAAATTGCTGGAAGTCAGTCCCATTCTATTCGCATGAGATGCGGTAAGGCAGTGCCCTGTGAGCAAGCCGACCGTGTCTCTCAAGCAGTTTCTGCTGAGCTTGAGCAGTTTCCTGCTTTTGCTTAGATCAGGTGATGGCCATAATGTCTTGGCCACCCTGCAGTCCATCCTGTTTTCCCATTTGAACTTTAGTTTGGCCCAGATGGCGGAATCAAGTTTGCTTGTGGCGTCAGCAGGGGCTATTACTAGCTCCTGAGCCTTTCCTCGCCAATTCATCGGCTTTTTCATTGCCTATGACCCCACTATGCCCTGGCACCCACATAATCCGGATAGGAATATGCCTTGCCCTTTCATTGAGAGCCACTCTGCAAGCGTTAACCGTTTTTGAAGAACATCTGTAATACGCAAGAGCAAGAATGGCTGCCCTACTTATTGATATCTTTCACGAAATTTAAATAAATCAAGCTTCTAACGGAAAAGTCGGCCTTTAAATGAAACAATTTAGTTTTGAAATCTTAAAAAAATTGAATCAGATTAAATTTAAAAAAATCTCCAAGCAATGTGCTACGACTTTTACTGCATTAAATTCACCAAAAACTTTCTCACACTCCACCAACATTTCCTTCGCAACAACAATTCCATTCTAACATCAAATCTACCGTGTGATACTGGACTTTGACCATCCGTTCGAAGGCCAGCATACAAATAAAATGATTTCACCAACAACAATAAAAACAACATTCTCACATGCCATTTTCTACGAAAGAAATATTTTGCCGAAACAAAACAAAAAATCGCAAAGACGTTATACAGGTTCGGGTGCTTACTTTGTTCTCGTTGCGCTTCTAAATGCCTACAATCGAAATTTTCTATGCATGCAGATGGAGTCGAATCAATAAATGGACCGAAATTTTACTTTTTCATCGTTGATCCGCTGTCGATCAACAAAAAAACAACCAACATCAAACTGGAAAGTTGTAGTGCAGCTACAACTTATTTTCTTGGTCTTAGCTCGGCTCCATAAAATCTTTGGTAGTAGTCCATTAGGTGACCTTGAAATTGTTGAAAGCCAGAAAGTATGTCGCCGTCTCACTACCAGATTTTTCGAACCACCCGAAACTGGGGGAAAACGGCTTGGTGCAAAAACAGTCAAAGTTACAAATCGCAAACTAAAATTGCGAGTTATGAATCGGAACTCGATGTACCTCTACCTATACAACAAGCAACTAACCAGCTAACTATTCTCATTTGTTACGATCGTTTGGGGCAAAATAAATTCGGCGTAGCTGTACTAAATTGTTTTTGTTCATCAAATGCGCAATTTAGCACACAGTGAACTTTACGAAATTGAAATGAATCAACACGAAGCAACTGGGCAATGTAAGAAGAGTCGGTTTGTATGAATGAATGAAAGAATAAGAATCTTTTTATTCGGTCGATTCGGTTTCGGTTCTATTCTGGTTCAAAAGCTATCGCAGTTAGATTTCGAGAAATCGAAACGTAGTTGAAAAAGATACGGTTGGATTGAGGGAGGTGTGGTGAGTATTGAAATGATTTGATAGTCTGAATGTGTCTCAAGAATTAGAAAATTATTATTAAAGTGATATTATTCATATGAATGGATGCCATTGTTTTTTTTTCGTTAAGTATTTTCTTAACTTTTGGGTTATTTTTGACTAAAAGAATGTTTATCAATACGTGAATATGTATCGCATTTACGCACCTTTATTCGAGTAAGAATGCTGTGCGCTCTGATTTCATGTTAAATTAATTAATTTATTTACATTTGTGCGCTTTCCTATGATTCAATAGCTGTTGATAGTAACAGGCCTAGTAAACGTATAATCTCCAACGGAATTAATATTTGCATTAGGTGTATATTTTTGGGTTTGCCTGTGTTTGGGCGCTGACAAAAACCAGATTGCCTTAATACGAATGGTGTATTAATTTGCAGATTTTTTATTCAAATCTGAGGTTCAAATTATTGTCATCCATATTTCAATACACTTAGAGTACGTATGTTCAACCCAGTGAACACATTATCCATTAAATTTTGTTGACAATTATACCGACTTCAATATGACCATATTTGGTCATGTGATTGCTGATTGGCTAGATACAATCGCTGTGACGTTGAGCGGAATTGCCAATCAGTGAGTAACAAATCACCGTTGAAGTGACAGGAAGGAAAACAAAAGTAAATAAAAAAGTAAGAAAGGATTATGCGAAAAATGATATCTGTTGCGGACGAAACATATTTTTAACGCACGCTTTTTAGTAATAAATCGTCGTTATCAGGTGCGATTTTTGCACTCTTTGGCAGATCAGGTCTGGGCAACTACATTGAAAATAACAACACGAAAAATCAATTTTCATACACATCAATGGTTCGAAAGGAGTAGATTAATGAAAATAGATGAAAATTGTCGTGAGGCCTAGAGGTATGACCACTGGCTATGGGGTCCTCGGTTCAAATTCAAGTACAGACAGAGGATCAGGTACCTATCTTGTAGTCAACCTAGCTCTGAGTAAGTACTTGAGTCAAATCATGGGCGAAATGAGGTGTGATATGAATCATTATCATTATTTTCATCATGATGATGAAAATTGAGTCTCTACCAGCTCAACTCCCAAAGACCCTGAATAGGTTGTAACGGAACAACTTTGCTTGTCTTTGTCGATAAATATATTGTTCTAAAAAGTGCGAACAGCGCAAACTAAAAAAATATTAGTGTTTAAATAAAACTGAATTTAGACTATATATATAATAAAAGGAATAATTGGCCGGTCAGGGCGTTCGGTTACTAGCCGTTACCTTTACTACTTGTTTGACTCTTTTATTTTATCTTTAATTTTTAGATCTTCACCTGCTATTCGGCACGGTTCGCCCATTAGCATTTGTAATAAAGTACATTGTAGGGAAATAAATACTGTCATACGGTTTTTTTTTTCAAATTAAAAAATATGGTCTTGAGATTTCTTTTTGAATTTTTTATTGATTATTAGTACATGTGTGCAAAAAAAATTATGTCATTCGAAATGGCCATTCTTTGCCTTTGCACAAGCTTTGAGTCTCTTGGCCAATCGTCTATAGGGCCGGATCTATTCCATTCCAGAATAAACGTCAAAGTTGGCAGCATAGAAAATGTGGTTGGAATGGAATGGAAAGGACGAGTTAACCAGCTTTCAACTTTTCTGGATCAGAAGAGTATTATTATTAATAATAAAAAAGAATTTGCTGTGCTTTTTGTTTATACAAGGGTGCAAAGCTTATTAGCATTCCAAATAATTATAGAAAATTGCAATCTATTCTAAAATAATCCCGCAAAACTGAAATTTTAAAACTACAAGTAAACTGTTACACACTAAACGGAATGGAGACTATGTGTTCAGTTGGCTGGAATGGACATGAGCTGGAGGGTGCTGGATCGGAATGGAATGTGCTGGAGCATTGTGGCCCGCGCTTATGACAGCACGCCACTCATATAATGGAAAATTGTGCAAAGCTTCGACCAGGGCAGGCTTGAGAGATTCAATGTTGTTGTAACTTCTCTGGCCAACTATGTTCTCCAAAGCCATCTATAACTTGTAATCCAGTGGACTTAAGTCGGGGCTGCCGAAGAGCCAATCATTTGGCTCAAAAATGCAAGAACGTGCCGTTCAAGCCAGGCTTGAGTCATTCTGGCATTTTTAGCTGTACCTTCTCTGACATTTTAGTTGCGGAGGTTTTTACGCCTTTTTAAAAAAAAAAACCGTTCAGGTGTGCCATCATAGGCTATGCCCCACCGAAACAAAACTTTTGGTGGGGCTTAGTTCTCGACCTTCGGAATGACTTTCGGCGTTTCCAATGACGAACCAGGGTACACCTGATCACTCTGTCGATTGAGTGACAGTGTCTTCAGAGTGGCAGTGAATAATTGCTGGGTGCGGCCTATGTAGGCCCCTAGACTCAGGACTTTTTTGATAATGCGGCTCATAATTTCGCATTTATATCCGTCTTTTGCGCCATCAAATTCTGTTTTCGGAGTGAATTTCTTATGATCCGAGCCTTCACGGATCCGATCCTTCACGGATCCGATCCTTCACGGCTAGGTATAAGTAACATCTTAAAGAGATCGGAATATAAGAAAATCTCATTATTCGAATTGTTTATTCAGTTTTATTTGGTATGCGTCCACAATTTATAGTGAGTCCTCGAACTTGAAATGCAGAAAAAAAATCAAGCAAATAATAACCTAGTACCACTCCAGCAGAAATTGCAAACAGAAAAAAACATCCTCACTGTATTTCTAACTACTATCCACGATGCGATACTGAATCATCTGCGTTCACTGTAAAACTAGGTCTGAATGACTGAATTCGGTGAGACAGTTGCAAGACAAGATGTTGACAAATTGGTCCATCGAAACTCATTCAAGTTTCGTCTTACATTAAAATAGTGTCCTCGAATGAAAGCGGGCAGACACACACACAGGCAGGAAGGCAGTGAGCCAGACAAGCAGGCCAACCGACAGTACTGCCGCTGTAAAAAGGACTAACAGGACGCGAATCAGAGATACATGCTGACGAGGAAGAAGAAGCATGAGAGAACATTGGGAACGGGTATCACGTGCAATCAGAATCAGAAATGAGTTATGAGCGTGTCATCACGAGCGACTGCAATGATAATCAACAAAATGCGAAAGCGAAAGCTGTCGTGACGGCAGCAAAAATGAAAATTGAATTTATTGAGAAATGATTGTCGGAAATTCAAACGAATTTCACAGTCAGCTTCCGAGTAGTGCAATATTGTAAAGGACGCAGTGAATAATTTGACTTTGTCCATTTATTATTTCGATCGTATTCGATACAAGCGCTTCATGTCATCGTAGCTAATTGTTTGTGATTAATAGCCGGAAGATGCTAAATTGTCGTGATCTGAAATGTAATTAGCATGAAATTATAGAGTTGTACCTGGACTAGAAGTCAGGTTGAATTTAAAGCAGATATGGTTATCTAAAGTCGAGTTTGGATAAAATAAGTAATTGGATGTTTTTTTTTTTGTATTGTGTTTGGATTGTATTTTTTTAATTAGGTGATATTTGGTGGTATCCAGTGAGTATCAATCATACTGATATTGCACCTACAAGCTGGATTATTTTTGAGGCAATTGAGTCCTTTCTTAAGACTTTTGGGCTGCAAATTTTTCAGGAAAAATTCTATTAATTTATGTTTAAACATAAATATCAGACTATTTATATCCTGAATCTATTCTGACAAGAAAGTATATTCGTTTCTACAAAATTCATCTTCACTCATCCCAACTGCAGATTCGTAACGAGGGCAGAACAATCATATTCGATGTCATGTATATTTTCCTGACCTAATCGTTTCCTATCTTACTTATCACCCCGCATATAGTTCTTTAAGCTAGAATTTCTCCCCGTGAACTCGATACATTTCCATTACGCGTTGCTGTTACTTTTTCACGTGAAGATACCGTCTTTGCAACGCCGGCCGGCCAGTCTGTCGAGCATCGCACTCAATATGTTTTCTACCAACGTGAGTAAAGTTTCGTTTCGTTCGGGGCCATTATCGTGGTATCTCAACTATGAAACGAGAAGTGCCCCCCAAACCAAAAAAAAAATCGGTGAGTTGCATGATAATTTACACCTGTCAAAGCACCACTTGACTACTCGGCATGCACATAAGCATCGGTGTCGTAATGGTGTCGAGGTCGAAGTGAATCCTAACTGCAGCTCGAACGTTAGACAGATACCACCTACGTTGCCTTCTCCAACAAGGATATGCGTCTAACTTTAGTATGGCAGCATGGCAACCGCTACACGATAAACGATTTAAATGGTGCACGAGCGCGGCTATTGAACGAGACCATGATACCAGACTGTGCAGTGGAATAGAAAACTGTGAACTCTTTTTAGGATTTGCTTGTACAATCGGAAATTCTGAAGCGAAGTTTTTGGTGTGGCAGCTATCTGGGTCAGAATTTCAAAATTCTAAACTTTGCGGTTGTATTTGGATTTTCGTTTCAGTGTTACCGACTTGAAACGCTGCAAGAAAATGTTAGGAAACAAATTTTCAAATATGATGGTAATAGACGTACAAAATTCCAAAAATGAAGCAATCTAGTATTTCAGTCCTGAAATATTTAACTGAAGGGTCTATGGCGTTCACGTTTCAATAAAAAATAAATAAAATAAAAAGTAAAAAAAATACAGCGAATCATCTCCATTTCTCGAACAACGCATTTCATCCAAAAAACTCAGATTTGCAGCAGCTATAATTTGACTGGCAGCACTATTCCATTCAAAAACCATACAAACACAAAGAAATCTAGTTGATAAGACTACAAGTACTATGTTATGTTGCGAGGGTGAAAAATTTTATGATATCAAGTCTGGATCATTTCTGTTGAAAAGTTAAGTTGGCCAAAGTATCTGTAAACGATTCGGAAATCTCTGTTTGGACCAAGTAAACTAGGGCCTATATATTCACTAGAACATTGAAAGGATAACTATAGTCAACTGTACATATAAGTTCGACGAAGTGTAATATGGTTGTTGATTTTGAAGTTGTTCGGCACAGGTTAAGGTTGATAGTATGAACTACGGGTGGATGAGCCTAAAAAAATCTGATAGTAGAGGGAATAGGTACAGATTCAATATAGCAGGCAAGGTTTCTCAAATTGATGATAGAAACACTGTTAACGGTAAATGTTAGAAAGATCAAATGTGAAATGAAAACATTTGTAAGATTTTATTACAATTAATGGTTAATTTATGTTTTGGAGACAACAAAGGTAAGATTTTATCAAAAATAGGTGAATCAAATTATTGAGCCCAGCGTGGGCAAATACCAGTTTAATGGCGGATAAAGATTTAGAGTTGTACAAACTAATGAAAATCAATATTAAATCATATCAGGCCAATGATCTATGAAATGAACGATATGAGTATCACGGAATGTTGCTAGGGATTTCTAAAGATACATGGACCACCAAAATTCAGGGAGTTAATGAAAACCTTCGGTATATATATAATGTGGAAATGTTAAAAAAAGGACCACGATGACTACCTTGAGATACACCAAAGATAACAAAGACTTTCGTAGAAATAAGCCCGGGAAATCACAAATTGTAAGGGGTAGTAAAGGTGAAAATTAAGTTCTTTTAGTGGCATTTTGTTTCGAGACGAGATAGGTTGGGTAACCATGCAAATTTTGTAGTCAACAAGAATCAAACAAATAATAATAATAATAAATAATATATTTAATTAAAACTATTTTTTAATAAAAACCAAAAAAAAATCCATATTGGCCTTTGTCATTTAAAATTTCTTGGATGTGATGACGTATGGCTGATGCCTTGGATCCAAGAATGTTTATTTAAGCGTTGGTGGGTGAGGGCTGATGGACAATTTTGGCTGGCTTAACTCAAAACCAGTACTCGGTGGCAGATACTGATAAATGCGGTATTGTTTGTGGAAAGGTTTGGGTGTGCTGATGATTAAGATGCCACAATGATGTGATGGGAAACCGAAACTGTACATGATGGCTGCATATGAAAGGTATGCGGTAAAAGTGATAGGTGGTAAAGAGCAGCTATGGGAGGCAGTTGGCTAGGAGTTGCGTTCGTGCTCGGAGACAAAAGGAAAGAAATAGTTTTTGAGGTTTGGGTTGTGAGGAGATGGTTGAAAGACGGTTCATTGCTGGTGATGAAGTGATTAGAGGAGATCAGGACTTAGTGGTGTGCGCTAGAGATGGGTAACACGTGAGTGAAGCAATCAAAATGATGCATTTATCACCCAACTCTATTCTGTGTGAGTTGCTTCACAGCCACTTCTTCACTCATTGTGACTATATGTTCTGCCCTGTGGCCGACACTTTCGTATACGCATAGTATTGATTGGTAATAAATGAGTGAAGCAATCAAAATGAAGCAATAAATTGATGTAATTATGAGCTTTTTGCTTGTAAGCCGACACTTTTGCGTGAAGTGTTCGCTGTCGGAGCTCCTTACTAAATCCTATCATAGAGTTGAGTCAAATTTTTGTGTGAATTAACATACCAAACCAATAAAAAATTATACGCGCGAGAGGGGTATTAAAAATGGTCGTGGATCTTTTGGAGCGTTGTGACTCACAAACAGAGATTTTGAAGCTAATGGCTGACAAAATGTGATGGTGATGCAGATTTAAAGGACGGAATTTTTAATGGCGTTGGACGTTCACCACATGCAAACTAGGGGAAACTAGATTTGAAGAGCAAGGAATGAGAGAACCTACGTTGAGCTGACTCTGTCATCAATAATATACGTGCAATGACATTTGACAGCAATACTCACGGATATAAACAAAAGATAGAATAAGTTGCACAGAAGTAGAAAAAAGTTTTAAGAATCTAGGACTAAAATCTAATAAACGAGACGCAGCCGTGAGGATGTGCATTATGTGCTGATCTAATCTAAGCTTAAGGTCGAATACGATGTCAAGATCTTTGAAATTTTCGACCAAACCAAGAGGAAATCCAGAAATATGATAGGTGGGTACAAAAAGGAATTTTCATAGATATAAGGCTTCTAATGACATTTTGAGATATTTAAAGTAAGATACTTGGCGGTACATAACCTACTATCCATTGCATTTAAGCTAGCGATGGGCGATTCCTAGATGTTTTAACAATCGAGAAAATCGTAATTGATGCCACAAAACAATCGAGAGAACAATCGAAAGAACAGTCGTGAGGTCAATCGATATGCTCGATTGTTCTACTCGATTGTTGGGTTCGATTGCTTTACTCGACAATTCGAACACTCTCGATTGCAGTGTTCGATTGCTGTGTTCAATTGCTGTGTTCAATTGCTATCTTCGATTGTGGTGTTTGATTGTTGTACTCGATTGTTGAGGACCGGTTTATAGCAAAAAGAAAACGTGTAGTTCTGGGGTAGCTAAAACAAAAGATATGTGCGATAGCCAAAAACTGTAGCTAAGATCAACACAATGCAGCAGCTCGCAGCCGAAAGCGAACGTGCTTTATGGCTGACTCGATTGCCATCAACCGATTGTCGATGACTTATCCGACCAAATGGTCAATTGCGAGATGGCGAGACGCTTTTTTCGATTCTCTCGATTGCTACGATGGCAAAATGTTTTTTCGGTTCTCTCGATTGCAAAATTACCATCGAGTCAACAATCGAGTTCAACTTAAAACCATCGAGATGTTTGGAGATGTTTTAACAGTCAGAAAAATCGAGTTAAATATCTCGCAATCGCGCATCACTAATTTAAGCCATTGTGCAACTGCTTGCAATCTTGCAGCAAGTCAATTACTCTAAACATATTGAACGCGTAAACATCAAAAAGCAAAATGAATTAATGGAGTTCGTTCATAAAAGAAAGAAATAAAAGAGGACCAAGAATGGAGCCTCACGGAATTCTAGAGATTGGATGGAAGGGAGATGATGAGTAGGAATTTAGAGTGAAAACGAGAAAAGAAGGAAGAGAGAATTTATGGTCGTTGAGTTTCAAGAGCAGCAGTTCATAGTTAGTAGAATTGAAAGCTTAAGAAAATCAGTGTATAAAACATCTGTTTGCTTTTGTTGGTTCAAATTAGATAGAATAATATTAGTAAATAACAAAAAAGAGAAAATTATGAAATTTGTAACGTAAGAACAAAACTTGTTATATACAATATGTTTCAGAAGTTTACTAAGGGATGCAAGGAGTGATTTAGAGTGATAATTGGAAATAGAAGCACGATCACCTGACTTGCATATCCGAAAATTTTTTGCAATTTTCCATTACGCCCAGAAATTCTAGTTTCATGGCTACAGTTAAAAACATGACAATAATAATGGAACACAGGAGAAAGAGATAAGGGGTTTCATCAAGTTATTGGGAATACCATCATAGCCACAATCAGTACTTTTGTTGGAGTGGAGAACTAAGAATTCAACGTACAACGGATTGGTGCGAAGCAAGGATGAAGTATGAGGGAGAAAAACGGAACGTTATACGAGGTAAGTGGTTGGAGCAAAACAATGCCTCAAGACATTTTATGAAAAACATAGGAAGAGCTTCGCGAAAAGAGTATCTGATGAATTGATGGGATCAACGGCTGGACGCTTTTAAAATAAATGCACCTAGGACCTTCGCAGTGCTTTTCGCCTCAGGTCACAATCTCTTTTATTCGAATCAAATCTATTTCTAAATGTTTTAAGAGCTATTATCTATTAACTTAAACGCAAGTTCAACTTGTTGCGATGCTGAAAAAAAATTATTAAATACTCAGAAAAGAAATAAACAAATTATCAAAATATCCACCTCAGCAGGCAGAAACGTCACAACGGGTGACAGTCGTAAAGGAACTGACAGGCGAGCAATTCCATTCCACAATATGGCTGAAGAAGAAATTTATCAGCTGATGATTGTGATCTGTGTATGTACCTTGGAATTGGTGATGCCCTATTGGTTTATGAAATGTATCATACGGGAATTTTGGAAGAGAACCGCTTTTGCGGTTCATGGAAAAAATTTTCTCGAAGGAGAACAAAGACCTTCTTTCTGATTGTAACCGTCGAGGTGAAAAGTCGTAAAAATTTTTTGAACTGAAAAAAGGGGACATTAATTTGCTATCAGTCTGTAGCAGTTATAAAGTTGAATTATAAGATTTGTAAAAAAGAAGACAATTTGAATTTGGTGTTAATATTTAAAACTGTTGCTGTGAAAGTGGCAAGTGCATAATTCAGGAGTTGACTGGGACGTTAATTTGTCGTTAATTTGTTATCAGTCTGTAGCAGTTATAAAGTTGAATTATAAGATTTGTAAAAAAAAAAGAAGACAATTCGAGTTTGGTGTTAATATTTAAAACTGTTGCTGTGAAAGTGGCAAGTGCATGATTCAGGAGTTAACTGGGACGTTAATTTGCTATATGACTCCCAAGAATCATTTTGGCATGCAGCAAAGCAGTTGGCAAAGCAGAGCACTGGTAACCTGTAAGCATTTTGGGTCGAGACGGAGTGGACAGTTCTTATTGAAGGAAGATCGAAGGCTGAAAAGCGAATATTCCCAGCAACCGTAGTATCGGTTCCCAGATAAGTAGCAGAAAGTTTAAGAAGAAAAAAAAAAAATAATAGCTAAAGAATTCAAGTCCAAATGAACAAAGTTAAAAATTAACCGGTAAAAATTAACCGGTAAAGATTTGCGGTATAAACGGAGCGTAAAAATTAAAGATAATTGTGATGATGATATGATATATTTTCCATTTCCAAATTGTAATGCAGTAGTCGGGATGTATTCACCTAATTTGTTAAAGCATCTAGTACCAATTCGATGCTAATGTAATATTATTTTCACACCTCATAGCTGTATGAACAGTGAATATCTATATATATGAGTTTCATTAAATTTGTCAGAGCAGATAACTTATGAAAAAAAATAATAATATAAAAAAATAATGAAAATCATTTGTTACGATGCATGTAAACTAAATCCGGCCGGAGTTAGGTAAAGATTTAATTGCGAATGTACGTTCTAATATTTAAAGATCTTTTCTCATTGAATTGAATTGAATAATTCTTCACTGATTTTTTTGTTTGAATTGAATTGAATTGAATAATTTTTCAAAGATATCGTTTATTTGTCTCTAGTATTTGGGTTTTGTTTGTATGGAAAATCTTTCGAATCGTTAATAAATATGTATAATATGGAGTAGTTTAAAATTTAAAAATGGTGATTCATTTCCCGTCTCGTCCAATTCCTGTGGAAATTTGTGTGTGTGTGTGCAATGTCGTTTCAGGTCGGACTTAAAGTGTCGATATAGCGTGCGTAGCACGAGAAGAGTATCAGCCCGAAAACTCACGACCAGGCTGAGCTAGCTGGCGGAGCAAAGCACGCTGGGCTTTAACAAGATACTCTTCTAAGAAAATTCATGCTGCCCTGGCGACTGCTCGATAGCAGAAGCTAGAGCGCAACAATTGGCGCCCAAACAGGCTATACGGTTTTCAGCTTGATGATGTTTCACTTTGCAGTTTTGCTTTTCGGCTGAGGTGGCAAATGTTCAATCAGAGCATTATGTTGCCTCAGCCATATTTTTTTTTTTTCTTTCTTTCTTTGGCCGTAGTTGGCATTATAAATCAATAAGCGTTAAATCGTATCATTTCCATCGTATCGAGCAGTCGTCAGTGCAGCATTGGCGCCCGGCTCGTGCTATTGTCCTTGTTTTATGTGTGTGATAGAGTGTGTTTCATTATTTATTATCCAAATTTTTGCGGTTGTAAGATCACCCTCAGCATAGTCAACGATAATATCTTCTATTAAGTAGAATAACTCTCGTGAAAGAGATAATTTGAATTTTTCGTAGCTTTGGGAAGACATTTGTTGAGATGCCCGCTGGTCTAGTTCGGTCTTTGTCCACCAATATATATGGTGTTGTTCATTTACAAGAACTGGCTCGAACAGGACTCGAACACATGAGCAGAGGGACATCTCAAGACAACCGCAAGAAATTTGTAATTCCTTAAATTTCCCAGTCCCATTTTATCATTTTATGTAATATTTCAGTCCTTTTCCTTTCCCTTATTTTAATCCTTTGCTGATGAGACGGGGGAAGAATCATCATTTTAATTATGTTTGATACATTTGGAATCTTGAATTTTCTGACTTTTCATTTATACAATTATATTGTGTCAATTATATATATATATTTCATTTTAAATATTCTGCAACTTTATCAATCTTTCAATGCATCGGAACTTAGGAACTAATGGTATAACTTTCTGATGGCAACATATTAATCTGCCATTCATAAACGTAACAACTTTAAGAATTACAGAGAAAAACTATTATTGTTGTTACGTGAATACTGTTGATGGTCATTGGCTTGTCCTGTGGAAATCAAAATCATTCTTTTCAGAAATTGAATTTCAAAGGAAGTTTTACCCTTTCTTTTTTTTCTCTCGCGTTCTTGTCCAGACGAAGTGAAGGACTCAATATTTTATTTATGCGGGAAAATCCTTCTAGTTTTAGTGGATTTTAATAGGAAAACATAAGCTTCGTGGTAGATCATTGCATATACACTAGTAATTTGCAATATTCATACCGGCTTCTTTTCTGCTTTCTCCTGCAATTGGATAATTTCAGTACACGTACTATTTTTATTTATATTTTTTTTAATAACAACTCTTTGTTAGCGAGTAGTTGAATTTAAAGTGAATTTTATTTAGTTAGTTTTAGTTATAGTTACTGAGTTACAGTTAGAATTTAAGCATTTGATTCAATTTGAAATTTGAAGTAGCAGATTTATTAGTTGTGTGTTACAATGCGTCGACGGTCTAGTAGCTGGGATCCTAGCTACACACCTTTCCATCATCAGCTGGAGAAGCTGAGTATATCGCCAGTCAAACGCCAGAATGTGCAGAATCTCTTCACTCCTGCTTCACATACTACTACACGTCCAGCAGATATTTCACGGATAGAAGCGACTAGTCCACCAATGCCTGAACTAACACTCCAAGAACCAGCGTCTCATGATCAACCACGCGTCTCCTTTAAGCCACAAGCAGAAACATTAAGTAAGACCAGTTGTCGATTACCATTATCCAAATGGAATTTAAGTTTTGATGGATCTGCTGACGGTTTGGGAGTAAAACAGTTTTTATTTAGAGTACTCTCGTTAGCCATTGACTATAATATTGGATCTGCAGCCTTAGCGACAGATTTTCATCTACTCCTGAAGGGCTCGGCGGCGGATTGGTACTGGCGGTTTCGGGAATTGAATTATCCGCTTTTATGGGATCATTTGCAAGATGAATTTGTAAAAAGATTTGGTTCCTATCGAACAGACGTGGATGTGCGGCGAGCAATGGATGCACGCGTACAGGGGCCTCGAGAGAGATTCCAGGATTATTATGACGCCTTAGAAAATCTATCGTTGCATTTAACAGTGCCACTATTGGAAACGGACTTCCAATGTATCGTATATCGCAACATGTCCCCTCGGTTGAGAGCTCATTTGGCAGGGGTGGAGTTTGGAAGTGTTAGAGACTTGGTCCGGCGTTGCTGTTTGATAGAGTCAGAGTGGCAAATGTTAGGCATGGAAAACGCTCGTCGAGTTAAATTAGTTAACGAAATTGGAATTCCAGAGGAGGATTTAAGAGACGATTATTTGCAATTGAACAATTTTTCTGACTATGGAGCAGCTCGAAACACTAATTATCCAGACACTATGGCAGTAAATAGTATCCAACAGACAAATCAGTCAGCAGATCGAATTCATAGAAATCATAGGAAATATCAAGTCTGTTGGAATTGTAAGGACCTTGGGCACTCTTTTGCAGATTGTCCCACACCCGTTCGTGGTATTTTTTGCTTCGGTTGTGGAAAGGCTGGTGTGCTAAAGCCACGATGTCCTCAATGTCAGTCGGGAAACGATCATCGGAACACGAATTTTGCGGGGAGAATGCGTGTTCCCTCAGTCAGTCGCCCTTCCAGACCAGAAATGATCGATGTGGCTACCAACGTCGATCCCGAATTACGCCGGCAACTTTAAATTCTCATCATCAACTAATTAAGGACAGCACTGGAGCTCATGTGCAACGTAGGAGACGTTTTGATCGTGCATGGAGGTACTTTGCCCTACGACGCTCCCTTCGACAAGCTTGTGTGGAAACTATCATATCTATGCCTGGTGATAATCGACCTTTTGCAACTATTTTTATCAAAGGGCGAAAGTTGACTGGTTTGCTGGATAGCGGAGCTAGTGTCAGCATCTTAGGGGCCGGCAGTTTGGAATTGGTGGAAGAACTTGGTTTGCACCTGCACAGTATGCAGACTAATGTTCATACCGCATCCGGTGACAAGGCGTCGGTACTCGGTTATGTAAGCACTTTGGTGAGATTCAAGGATAAAACCAGGCCAGTAAAATTTCTTATATGTCCCACCTTGACTAACCCAATCTATTTGGGGATCGATTTTTGGGACACCTTCAGAATCTCTCCTCAATGCTCCGCTATTAGTTTACCATCGCAGGATTCTTGTTTTCATCAATTATCTTCCGATGAGAGGCATGAGTTAGGGTTGGTTATACAAAAGTTCCCTTCTTTTAATAAATTAGGTTTAGGTAGAACCGATCTGGTATCACATTTCATAGACACAGGTGATGCTCGACCAGTTAAACAGAGACACTATTCAGTTTCACCGGTCGTGCAGAAACTTATGCATGACGAACTCGATCGCATGTTATCGTTGGGGGTTATCGAGGAAAGTAAGAGTTCTTGGAGCTCACCAGTCACTATTGTCAGAAAGCCGGGTAAAGTACGTCTGTGTCTGGATGCGAGACGACTAAACGAGTTAACGGTCAAAGATGCCTATCCCTTGCCACTGATCGAAGGCTTATTGGCACGCCTTCAGTCGACCCGATTTATCACTAGTTTAGATCTTAAGGACGCTTTCTGGCAAATTCCGTTGGATGTGAAATCCCGTGAGAAAACCGCATTCACAGTACCAGGACGACCCCTCTATCAATTCACTGTCATGCCATTTGGACTTTGTAATGCACCCCAAACGATGTGCCGTTTGATGCATAAGGTCATCCCACACGAATTGCATGATCAGGTATTTGTTTACTTGGACGATTTGCTGATCACAAGTCCAACATTTGATGAACACCTCAAATTGCTGACAAAAGTGGCAGATTTATTGCAACAAGCGAGGCTAACCATCAATGTTGAGAAAAGCAAATTCGTCCAAAAAGAAATTCGGTACCTGGGTTATGTAATCAGTGATGGAGTCCTAAAGACAGATCCTGAAAAGGTATCAGGCATCATTTCATATCCAAAGCCTATATCGGTAAAAGACGTGAGGAGGTTTATGGGTATGGCTGGATGGTACAGACGTTTCATCCCGAATTTCGCATCTATTACTTCACCATTGACGGATTTGCTGAAGAACAAAAAGAAATTCGTGTGGACGGAGGCGGCCAATAGAGCTTTCGAAGAAACAAAAAAACTTCTGGTGTCCGCACCCGTGCTGGCTAACCCTGATTTTTCCCGTCATTTCTTCATTCAGTGCGATGCAAGTGCCACCGGCATCGGCAGCGTCCTCTTTCAAAAGGATGATAAAGGTGGAGAGCATCCCATTGCATTTATGTCCGCAAAGCTAAATGCGGCACAACGCAACTACAGCGTCACAGAGTTAGAGTGCTTAGCTGCGGTGCAAAGCATCAAACGTTTTCGGGCATACGTCGAGGGATTGCCCTTTACCGTTATCACCGACCATGCAAGCTTAAAATGGTTGATGGCGCAAAGGGACTTGTCGGGAAGATTAGCGCGGTGGAGTTTAAAATTACAAGGTTTTAATTTCAACATAGAGCATCGAGCAGGCACTCAAAATGTCGTACCAGACGCCTTATCACGAGCACGTGACTCCAATGTCGATTTCAGTTGTGCAGTGATCTGCCTTCCTGAGCACCACGGGCGGCTGGGTGATATTCCAAAGCAGGCCTTCCAGGACCCTGATTATGTAAATTTAGTTCGACAGGTCCAACAACATCCAGACCAATTTGAAAATCTGTTCGTGACGGACGGAATTCTGTATATTAATCAAGGACCCTCGGGAGGTCTCGATTTGGACATTCCCAGCACAAAGATATGGGTACCAGAGGGATACCGACAGACGCTGTTAACTCGCAGCCATGATAGCCCTATGGGGTCACATTGTGGTATTCGGAAAACGGTGGAAGTGTTAAAAAGATATTTCTACTGGCCACGGCTTCGTCAGGACGTGACAAATTATATCAACAAATGTCAAACCTGTAAGCAAATTAAATCACCGAATGCTACAATGAGACCACTCATGGGTGCCGCTAGAGTTACAGACCGGCCTTTGCAGCGTCTGTTTGTGGACTTTATGGGACCATACCCCCGATCGAAAATTGGGAACACCCAGTTGCTAGTGGTGCTTGATCACTTTACAAAGTTTGTATGGCTCAAGGCGTTACCTAAGGCTACAGCGGAACTGGTTGTAAAATATCTGAAGGAAAACATCTTTCTTACCTTTGGTGTACCCGAAACCCTTCACACCGACAATGGTGTCCAATTTACCTCCAAGGTTTTTTCGGAGTTTCTGGCGAAGCATGGAGTAAAACATTGTCTCACACCCTATTATTCGCCTCAGGCTAACGCTTCCGAAAGAGTAAATCGATCCATTCTCGCTGCCATTCGGGCCTACATAGGAGACGACCATCGGAATTGGGATGCTAACCTGTCAGAGTCGTGTGCCGCATTTCGCAATATGGTACATGAATCTACAGGATTCTCACCTCATTTCCTGATGTTCGGCTATCAACCTATACATCATGGTTCCGAATATGCCTTACTAAAATCTTTACAGGCTTTTGAGGATGGGGAGATTCAACTAGTTCCAAATTGTGAACGATTGCGATTGGCCCATACCCATGTTAAGTCGAAATTGGCTGACGCGTACGCTAAAGGAGCACAGCGGTACAATTTGCGTAGTCGCCCGAAGGACTTCACTCCAGGACAGGAAGTGTGGGTGCGAAATCACCTACTTAGCTGTGCTGCTGACCGATTCGCTGCCAAACTTGCCCCGAAGTTTTTTAAGGCAACGATAAAGCGGAAGGTGGGACAGGTATCGTATGAGGTTGAGGATGCTAAGGGCAAGATCTTGGGCGTTTTCCATGCCAAAGATTTGAAGGTGTAGTGAATGATATATAAAATTATCTGATGAAGGAAACAACGGTTATAGGTTGGTGGACTTCTTGTAGCCCGGCTTTGAGACCTCTCAGGGTCGGAGTCGTCCCCACGATTGTTGCGATGCTGAAAAAAAATTATTAAATACTCAGAAAAGAAATAAACAAATTATCAAAATATCCACCTCAGCAGGCAGAAACGTCACAACGGGTGACAGTCGTAAAGGAACTGACAGGCGAGCAATTCCATTCCACAATATGGCTGAAGAAGAAATTTATCAGCTGATGATTGTGATCTGTGTATGTACCTTGGAATTGGTGATGCCCTATTGGTTTATGAAATGTATCATACGGGAATTTTGGAAGAGAACCGCTTTTGCGGTTCATGGAAAAAATTTTCTCGAAGGAGAACAAAGACCTTCTTTCTGATTGTAACCGTCGAGGTGAAAAGTCGTAAAAATTTTTTGAACTGAAAAAAGGGGACATTAATTTGCTATCAGTCTGTAGCAGTTATAAAGTTGAATTATAAGATTTGTAAAAAAGAAGACAATTTGAATTTGGTGTTAATATTTAAAACTGTTGCTGTGAAAGTGGCAAGTGCATAATTCAGGAGTTGACTGGGACGTTAATTTGTTATCAGTCTGTAGCAGTTATAAAGTTGAATTATAAGATTTGTAAAAAAAAAAGAAGACAATTCGAGTTTGGTGTTAATATTTAAAACTGTTGCTGTGAAAGTGGCAAGTGCATGATTCAGGAGTTAACTGGGACGTTAATTTGCTATATGACTCCCAAGAATCATTTTGGCATGCAGCAAAGCAGTTGGCAAAGCAGAGCACTGGTAACCTGTAAGCATTTTGGGTCGAGACGGAGTGGACAGTTCTTATTGAAGGAAGATCGAAGGCTGAAAAGCGAATATTCCCAGCAACCGTAGTATCGGTTCCCAGATAAGTAGCAGAAAGTTTAAGAAGAAAAAAAAAAAATAATAGCTAAAGAATTCAAGTCCAAATGAACAAAGTTAAAAATTAACCGGTAAAAATTAACCGGTAAAGATTTGCGGTATAAACGGAGCGTAAAAATTAAAGATAATTGTGATGATGATATGATATATTTTCCATTTCCAAATTGTAATGCAGTAGTCGGGATGTATTCACCTAATTTGTTAAAGCATCTAGTACCAATTCGATGCTAATGTAATATTATTTTCACACCTCATAGCTGTATGAACAGTGAATATCTATATATATGAGTTTCATTAAATTTGTCAGAGCAGATAACTTATGAAAAAAAATAATAATATAAAAAAATAATGAAAATCATTTGTTACGATGCATGTAAACTAAATCCGGCCGGAGTTAGGTAAAGATTTAATTGCGAATGTACGTTCTAATATTTAAAGATCTTTTCTCATTGAATTGAATTGAATAATTCTTCACTGATTTTTTTGTTTGAATTGAATTGAATTGAATAATTTTTCAAAGATATCGTTTATTTGTCTCTAGTATTTGGGTTTTGTTTGTATGGAAAATCTTTCGAATCGTTAATAAATATGTATAATATGGAGTAGTTTAAAATTTAAAAATGGTGATTCATTTCCCGTCTCGTCCAATTCCTGTGGAAATTTGTGTGTGTGTGTGCAATGTCGTTTCAGGTCGGACTTAAAGTGTCGATATAGCGTGCGTAGCACGAGAAGAGTATCAGCCCGAAAACTCACGACCAGGCTGAGCTAGCTGGCGGAGCAAAGCACGCTGGGCTTTAACAAGATACTCTTCTAAGAAAATTCATGCTGCCCTGGCGACTGCTCGATAGCAGAAGCTAGAGCGCAACAAACTTCGTAATTGAATTAAGGGGCGTTCAGTGGCTTATTTAGGCGATAAGTGGCTGTGAACCGTATAATGTCATCAAAAGGGAGAATTCGTAACTTAACCTGGAATTCAAGACATAACATTGAGCGATCATATTGTAAACTTCTCTAGTTCGATGACTAACGGCGACAACCATTTTTACCACTCTCGGGTGCATTCTTTTGCTTTGCTTGACATATGAATTCACTCCAGCAAAAGCCAGGTACTCGAATTAAATGTCCACTAATAGCAAAAAATTTCAGAAGCTGTATTTTATGAATAGATAAATTTATATGCATGTCAGGTCATTCGTGTACAAAATATATATGATACGACTAGGATATTCACAGTGCATCCACAAATTGCAGCCAAATACAAATCAATATTAAAGTGGAATTTTAATCAAAGCGGTGTATTCATTGAAATTTTCACACAAAAGTCAATGAATTTAGATAAAACTTTTAGGGCAATAGCATAATGGTACTGTAGCATGAATGGTATTTGCTGATTCCACATCCGTTTTCTAGTCAGAGCAAAGCCAATATAATTTCATTGGTTTTTTTTTCATCAATTCCAGCCATGCTCGGAAACGCGAAAAAAAATCTAAATTTTGAATTTATAGTTTTTGAAATTGTAGGTTTCTCAAAACTATGAGACTAAAAACTTAATAAAACTAAAAAAAAAAGAAATTTAAGTTTTGGCACAAACTTGTTCTAAGTGAGAATATATCATTTTGACAAACTTAATTAGAGAGGAAAATCAGATATCAAATCAATTATTTTTCCAAAAAAGAATTGGGACATAGAAAACCAGTACTAGGCTTTGTGAGCTCACTCTCTCATTTCGACGAGTTCAGTTAAGGTCGCCTTTCATCGGGCTACACAGAGTTCAGAACTTTCATGTTAGCATCTCATAAATTTCTTCCACAACGGGAATCACTTGTTTGCAGGATATTGCTAGCAATTATACCTTTAACACAAATAGAACAAAAAGGACTAAACTGCATCTTTATAGTTCATTTCTGGAATGAAACTCTCCGTTTCTTCCTTCAAATACAAATAAAATTCCCAAAAACCATCCCCCATCTCTGCACAATCCTAAACAAGCTTAATTATTTCACATCAACGAAGTACCAAATTTTTGATTACTATCGCGAATATTCAAATTGAAGCGTGAAACTTTTGTTTTCTCTTCCCTTTCTTCCCTTGCCATTCACATTCAAACATCATCGCGACATTTTCATTCCCTTAAACCCATTCATCAGTTTTTCTCTTTGCATTCAAACAGATACCAACAAATCTTTCGGCAAAATGTTTAGCTGCTGTAAAGACATCGGAAGTTTGTCCGTTTTTGTCGCCATCGCCATAGTCGAGGCGTC
This sequence comes from Nemotelus nigrinus, assembly GCA_947369275.1. Classification (NCBI taxonomy): domain Eukaryota; kingdom Metazoa; phylum Arthropoda; class Insecta; order Diptera; family Stratiomyidae; genus Nemotelus; species Nemotelus nigrinus. The sequence continues at coordinate 169,338,150 of OX376373.1, forward strand.
GTTGTCGTTTTCGTTGTCCTAGTCGTTGTCGACCGACAGCCGAGAGACAAGCAGATAACACAAAAGTGTCTTCGGTGCCATTGTATGCAATCAGGCACACGATGAAATACGGAGTTACGCCGGAAAACGGTTGCTTGCACATTTTCCTTGCAAAAACCATTACACAAAAACTTGGCACTTAAACGTGCTTTATAACACTTCACAAGTACGTTTCAACGTTTGATACACCATACATCCAACACAGCGCGCCTAACAATATACGTACAAGAAGTACAAACAGCACAATGGCGCACTCATAAAGGACTGAAGCGATTGTAGAAGTGTGCTGGCACAGCTGTAGTAACGACAGGATAGGTGGGCACGACTATGGTATCCTTTTGCGTCGATGTCTCGATGTTGATATCCTGCAGCAATTTAGGTTCGGGTCTAGAGTTAGCTTCTTTTTATTTTCTTCTTTGAAACGCTTCGCGTTAGACATTGGGTTCGGTTTTGTCTTGTCGTGACGGAGGCGCTGCTGCTATGCACAATTCATTCCGTTAAGGATATAATGCCTTGGACATGCACTCAACTGCAAAGTTAAATTTACAACGCCGGCAATATTAAATGGCCAAACGACCCACTTCGCAGATTTATGGGGGACACAATAAGCGAAACTCCTATAACGTAATGTTAAATGTTGTTCTCGTTTCGTTTCTTCTTTGAGCTAGCTGACTTCTTTGCCGTTAGTGTCGTTTCTAGCAACATTTGACAATTGGTGTGTATGAGAATGGCCAAACTCTTGCTAAATAGTAATTTTCAGTATTTTAACATTCATCTGAGAAAATTTGGAATCCGGTAATACGCTTTTGCCTACATGACATATGTTTCTGCTACAGTATATAGAAATTTAATGTGAAATGAAGAATTAACTTTCAATTGAACTGAAAAATGATTGAATCAAGGGTTATTTCCAGTAAAAATTTTGGCGCCCAATGTGGACTAGGAGTGTTGATGTATTTGCTTTCTAACTGGAAATTATGTATTTTCTTTTTCAAAAGGTAAACTTTTGAAGTATTTCATACAAGAGTCAGCGTTTTGAAGCTTTTGTCAATTATTTGTTGAAAATTTGTGGCTATTTCGTAGTTTTAAAGACTTTTCCAGAGCTAAAAAATTATCGAGCTCAATAATTCGTTTCTACCGAAATTTTTGTTAAGAACGAAAACTATTCCATGGATCAGACTATAGTGCAAGATGATCCATCGAATATTTCGCATACCAAAAACAATAGCATTAAAAAATCTTGTTCCGTTTCAAACACAAAAACAAAATTCACGGGAAATCCATGATGAGTAATGACTATGTCGTGCTGTCGCCGAAAAATAAAACTACTACTGAAATTGATAACAACAACTTCGTGATTTCAATTCGTAACAACGAAATTAACGGGCTAACTACGACTATAACAATGTCGAAACTTTTGTTCACTTTATGTGACCTGAATTTTTATTTAATTATTTCTTACCCGCCACTCGGAATATCTAATGTAGCCAAATCAGCGTTTTCGCATTCAGCATGGTACCGGTTTCCGCAACACAAACTCAAACTTAAAAACGAAATGTCGCGTCGCATCGCGTCTCGTCGCTGAAAAGAAATGCGAATATTTAATAATAAAGAATGGGGAAAAAAATTTGCATGTGATACGTTCATACGGTCCCCGGTACCGCGATGATGACGAAGTGACAAACCGCACGTCGCCATCGTCACTACAAAAGCCGTTAAAACGTTAGAAACGTAAATGCAAAGTAGCGTCATATACGGGTGAATGTTGATTTTATTTGTTCGGTCGCAGAATGTTTGCCGACGTCGACGACAACGACAATGACAAAAATGACGACAATGGAAAGTGGCAAGGATCTCGGGTTTGAGTGTGGTAGATGCGAGTTTCGGATAAGACTAACCTGAGGTTTTTTACCCGGCATTTATCTTGACAATGGAGTCTTTGCTTAGTTTTTCATTTCGCTTATTTGGAGAACCGTGGAACTGTTAACGGAGGTTTTCGTTTCGTTAGCAAATTACCAAAATTGTGGATTTATTTGAAGGGTTTTTGCTTTCATTTACCTTAGCTTAGGTGAGCTGTAGTATTGTGTATTATTTTAGCAATAATGCTCAGTGAGATTAGGTGCTAGTATCAACATAACAGAACAAGGACTGTGTGTAACTGTGATTCCATGCTATCTAGATAGAAATGCGTTCAAGAGATAGTTTAATTGCGTTTTTGGTTTTGCTTAGACAAATAGACGTTCCATGCAAAAAATGAAGTCCTGGCCGAATCCAGAAATCATTTATAGTATGCAACATATGACAATTTAAAACTAACGAAAAAATGCAATCTTCTTTTGCGAGGATTAACAATGATTTTTAGAAGGATATTTGATATTATTTTTGAATTTTCAATTTCAACCACATCCATATTAACCTTAGTTTCCCAAAGCAATCCAATCTAAAGGAATGCTAATTTTGTAAAAGCAAATATCGGGAATTAGATCAGATAAAGTTTTATGCATGTTCATGATCAAGTATTGAATTTTCGAACCCTATGTGCACGTTGAATGGTTAAAAGTAGTCAAGAATGATTTTTCATAATTTGATTTCATCTTTATGTTGACTAAAAAGTGCAAACATGATTTTGTTGAGTTGCCCACACACTGCAACTGCAGGAGGCACGTGAAAAAAATCCTTCAAATCATGGATCCTCCAAAAGTTTTCCGCTCTTTTAAAATAACACAAACGATTAATTAATGTTATTCTTTGCCAACCCCGTAAAATTGATATTTCCCAAATTTTTTAACGCACAAAAACGGTAACTTTTGGCCAAATTATATTTTTTTGATGAGCATTCGAAACTTCTGTTCACGAGAGCTCACGACCGGATAATCAGATCAATATGAAATTCATAGGATGTGTTGATTTTGACTAGAAGCAGATCTAATAGAATTATGCACCATGAAAAACCACTGCCACAAAACTGTGGCAGTGGTGCTACCTAGAAAAATCACTCCAAAAAATTAATACTTATGCGCTATAACTAATCTTATTGTAAGCCAAGTTGAATAGCAATCGGGTTAAAAGTAATGATAGGACTGCCAACTACGGTAGTTTCTGTATTTTTTTAATAATATTCTTCGAGCTGCGTATTCGAGCTGCGAGGGATACAAACCGCGAACGAGCCTTTGGATGAAAGAGGATGCATCATCAGTAACTCGGTCGAGATTAAAGAAAGATGGACACGGTATTTTAAAGAGCTGCTTAATCCCGCGCCGACGACAAACTCAGCAGATCCAAATATCCCAGAAGCAGAGACTTTTGCATCTCTCCATCAACATTCGAAGAAGTTCAGGCAGTCATACGTAGCCTTCAAATAAATAAAGCTCTTGGAATAGATGGAGTTCCTCCCGAATAACTCAGAAATTCTGGAACTCTTCTTCGCAACATCCTCCACCAATTAATACTAAAAATTTGGGCTGCAGAACAGTTGCCAAATGATTGGCGAAAAAGTATTATATGCCCCGTTTACAAAAAAAGGAGACAAATTACGTTGCGAAAACTACAGATGCATCGCTTTATTATGCTCGTTCTATAAAGTGTTGTCCAAAATTATTGAACGCAAAATGAAGCCCTTCTATGATAATATCATAGGAGAGTATCAAGGTGGCTTCAGGTCCGGACGATCTACGATAGATCAAATATTCTCAGTCAAACAGGTGCTTGAAAAATACTGGGAGTATAATATCGACGTGCACCAGGTCTTCGTAGATTTCAAGCAAGCATATGATAGTGTAGATAGAAATACACTTTACCAAATCATGCTCGACTTGGAAATTCCAACAAAACTCGTCTACATGACCAAGGTGACAATGATGAACGCCGAATCTTAGGTCAAAGTCAGCAGTGACCTAACCAGCAGCTTCCACACTAACTCAGGCTTAAAGCAAGGAGATGAACTTGCCCCGATGCTACTCAACCTTGCTCTAGAACACGTTATCAGAAAAACAACAGCTGATACAACAGGCACACTACTAAGTCCACGCAAATAGTAGCGTTCGCCGATGACGTCAACATTATAGCATGGACCATACCAGAAGCAAAGGAAGCTTTCCTAAGTTTGGAGTCAGAAGCTAAAAAAATAAATCTACGGGTCAACGAAAATAAAACCAAACCAATGACCCAAACAAGAAAAATGGCGTCAATCAGACAAAACCTGACCTTAGATAACTTCATCTACTTAGGAGTCCACCTTGATAATTCAGGCAGTGAAAAGAACGAAATTTTATGGCGAATAAATGCAGCAAACGAGGTGTACTATTCCATACTCCCCATAATCAAGTCTAGGAACGTGCACAGGAATAATAAGCATATACAAAACACTCATTAAAACTGTGCTTCTCTATGGAAGCGAAGCCTGGACTTTGAGTACGCACTCCGAAGTCTTTGGACGTACTCGAGTGCAAAGTGCTACGACGAATTTTTGCCCCATACAAGAAAGGACAGAGTGGAGAATGCGATACAGTTACAGATACAGATAGTTGTACCATATATATGACGCCCCACCTGTATCGGAACGATTGGAGGCGGACGTTACTGGAGGCCAAGGCCTGAATTGGGCATCGCGCCATCGATGATGATGATTATTAATAAAAAATGTTAACATTAAATTTTCGCAAATTGACCTTTTTCGAAAATTTTATAAGTTTCACGGGCGGTAGCCCTAAAAATCTTTTTATCCCCATAGTTTCCAACCTAGTCATAATAGAGTCATAGTTTCATAGTTTTTCAACCCAGTTATCGGATCGAAATCAAATTTACTGGATAGGCTGGCTTCGACGTGGAGTACATTCGGTACACTTTTGACTGTGTTGCTAGCAAAGGGTTACTAGCAGCAGGTATTTTCGTGTCAATAGATCCTGCTATTAAGTATTCATATGGTATCATCTACAATAAAAACTAGTAAACACTGTTTAAAGTTTCCAAGTTTCGGAAATTTTTCGGATGGCAACGCCGAACATCTTTCAATCCCCGAAATTTTCGATCAAGTGATCGGATCAAACTTAAATTCACAGGGTAGGTTTATTTTGACGTGAAGCAAGTGTGGTAGACCTTTGGTTGCAGTGTTGGTACAGTGCTCCAAGCACTGAACATTTTCATCTTTATGTTATAGGAGATGCTACCATTAAAGTTTTATGTGAGAAGCATCCTTCAATGAAAATAAGTAAAAAGGGCTTTACTTTTCGAAATTTTGAAATTCCTGCAAGTGGTAGGTCTGTAAACTTGTCTAACCTATGAGCCTCAATGCAATCATAGGATTCAAGTGGTACATATCCTTTGATAAAAGTTGGTTGTAATAAGGAGCATATGTGGTAGAAAATGTATAGCCACTACTTTTCCTCGAAGTTTACTGTTCTATATCATACGCGGTGTCCTTTGTCTTATGCTTTAGAGTTGTTTTAAGGTACTAGTACACTTTATAGATTTAAAAAATCGATTTTTGTGTTGTTGCATTCTTCGGCTCATTGTAATTTCAAAAATGACCTCCTGAAATATTTTTTCGAAATTCGAAACTTTAATATATAAATAACAGAGCTTGAGTAGCCTAGTGGGTAGAGCACTGGCTTCTTGCGTGTGAGGTCCTGGTTCGAATCCAGGTTCGGACGAGGGTCCGCGCACCAAGCTTTGAGTTCACCTAGCTCTGATTAGGTACCTGATTTAAATCAGGGGTAAAGTGAGTCGTGGAACTAATCACTCCACACTCGTATCCACAATGATTAAAAAAATTTGTAATGAAGCTCTCTACCAGCTTCAACCCCCTAGACCCGTACAAGGGTTGTCGTGGGATCGCTTTACTTTTAATATATAAATAACGACTTTGGGGGCGTGCGCGTTTTAGGCTCGTTGCAGGCGTTCGAGCTACTATCGGCCGTGTAGCGCCTCTTTGAATCCCCTTCTCTAAAATAGATCTCACAAATATCAAGGCGACCAACACAAATTGGACCAAAATATTTCATTCACCAGTAAATTTGCCGAAAAATTATGTGAAAATAGTGGATTTAACATTAAATTAGACGATGGTTTTAATTACTGTATCCTTGCGTTTCATCTTGTTTCATGCTGTACCGCGGCACGAATATTGCTATCCAGAGTGGTCCAAATAGACATAAGCGCAAGTAGACAATGTTCCTAATAAACATAAACCGGCTCTAAGAGCAGAGGGGCAGGAGAACGTAGAACCTGAGTTCGAGAAGCTAACGAATGAAGAATTATTGATACGTTGCTTCGGTAAAAATACACAGAACAGCAACGAGTGTTGTAATAAAACACTGTGGGCAATTGTTCCTAAGTATACATTCGTTGTAAAGGATGTCGTCGAATTGGTGGTCCAAATTTCACTATCAAAACTATGGAATCAATGGGCTGCACCATTGGATCAGCTTCTTATGAATATGCGCGGTCTAAGGACGTGGAAAGAATTGCAATGGCCGAGAAACCCAGCATAGATGCAAGAACGGTAGGGCGTTTAGCGAGAAAAGAAGCTCAACAACAGAAAGAGCAGGCTTTTATTGATGATGGCGTACTAGTTTATGGTCCAGGCATAGCAGATTAACTGATTGTAAATGCTTAATATCGATTTTTTTTAAAAACATTTATAAACAAAATGGGAAAAAAACTTTAAATACGTTTTTCTCGAAACAAGGTTTTTTTTAAAACGGCGGACAGATAATCTTCGGATGTACTAAACCGATTTTGAAAAACTACATCGTAATCTCCACAATATGACCAAAAAAATGAAAAACTATTTTTTGGCCTTAAAAAAACTAGGAAAAGTGGGTCGATTTTTGACATATTTTTTCACAAGTCCGCCAATTTTTTTAATTGATTTTTTTTTTAACAAAAAACGGTGGTGAATTACAATGTGAGAGACCTTCCTTTTTAAAACCCTATTGAAATTGTTTGTTTCAAACTTACCAATTCATAGATTATCTGTCCGCCGTGGAGTAACGATTTTTTCAGAACAAACTTTCAGCGCTCTTTATAAAAGGGAAAAATAAAATTTAAAATAAAAAAAAAATATTTTTGTATATTTCAAACATCATTTAACATTCGGAGCACACTTTTCCATCTACCCTGGAGTATGGTAGATAAATTTATTTACATGTTTTTTTTATGCGCCTCTTAAACATAGAAAAACAAACTCACACATAGAAAAACAAGTCGTAATCAAAATCGGATAACATTAACATGCCGTGAGAAAGAGGATGCTGTTAGTAACAAATGTTTAGATCAATATATCTCAAAAACGGTTATGGTTGCAGGAAAAAGTTATAGAATCTTTTTGTTGAAAATGTTCTAAGCTACAAATTCGTCATACATTATTTTTCTGAAGACGTAACCGTTACTGAGATATTTTGGAAAGGTCACTTTTGGTGACCTTTGGCGTGCATTGGTTAATATGCCAAACTCAATTAAGATATTGATATATTCAATATTGATATCATTTAGCAAGTTGATATTGATATCTCCCAAAATAATAGTACCACCTCGTTTGTAATTTTGCAAAAAGCTCTCTAGTTCTGAAAAAAATGTTATGCTGCAATGATTTGGTAATCTATATATAGTTATTATTTTAATGAATACATTGTTTGCTATGTTAATATCAAGTGCTAAGGCAGTTGCACCCGTGAGGACCAGCTCTTCCATATTTGTAACATTATATTGGTTTATAATGTATACAGCAACTCTACTATTCTGGTTTATCACACGTTCAGTTATGAAACCTGAATAGCCTTCTATTTGAAGAGGTTGTAGGCTTGTGATGTTCCAGCATTCACTCAAAGCTACCACATCAAAACAATGCTCTATAGAAAATAGTCTCAAAATGAGATTATCGAAGTTTTTACTAATGCTACGAAAGTTCGAATGAAAAATACTGAAACTGCTTTCAACGGTATCAACTTTTGCTATGAGATCGTTGAGATCACTACAATTTAATTCGTCCCCTCGTATTGCATCGTCCAAACAATCTAAAAATTCAATGACCATTTGTACATTTTATAGGTGATTTGGTCACAAATTGTGCTGTTATAACCATGATCAGCATTTAAGCGGGGAATAGAATTACAAATATATTACCAATACCAACAATTTTTGGTATTGGTAAGGTAAATATATTTTTATTTTTTGTTTTTCATTGGAAATAAGAAATAAAACCACATGCTGAAATGTTTTGTTTGTTAGAAAAAAGGAGTTTTTCTATTTTCCGGTAGTTTTTAAAAGGGTTTCCTCGTAACTTCACATTTTGCTTAAATTGATAGTTTTTCAAATATCTTCTAAATTTTAAAGTTTTTTTTTTCTAAAATGATAGATTCTTATTATTCGGCGATGATTTCTAGCAGATATGGGAGAATTTATATAACCTCCTGCCCCGCATATGCATAGTCTAACGAACTCCTCGTGTGCACTCTCTGGGAAACTCCAATCCATTGTCCGCTCCACATTTATCTAAATCACTTGATCACAAGTTAATTGCAATCTACCAGCGAAGACCATAAGTTCGAGCTTATGATATTCTAATACCACTGCGACAAGGTCGTCTCACACGCTTTTCAGATTGACTAAATTACCGCTTGCTTATCACCATTTTGCCCTCTTTTGTCACATAGCTAACTAAGTATCTGTCGGCGTGAACGGTGAACGGCTGTGTGTGAAAATTTCATCGTCAAACGTCGCAACCTTCAGTCGTCGTCAGAAAGCACGGGCATCATAACGATTGCATAATCAAAAGAATGTGACGTATTCATATTTCAGTTCAATGTCCTATCGACCCGTTTGAAATGGGAATGAAGAGTGTTCACAGCGCACGCGAATGCAAGTCATTAGTACAAAGAATGAGAAAACATGAAAGATATATCGATAGTATCGATAGTATTTGATAGTTTTTGAACCCTTTTTCTTTTTCACTTTTCATCTTTGTCGGCCAGTTTTTTCCCATTCATTACTACCGAAAAAGTAATCTTTCATTCGATTTCATTTCTTGCTTATCAAACTACATCGATCTAAAATACATCTATCATACCCTGAAACTGCACTCTTAACATACCACACGGAATGCCTTCAACCGCAACCTTCTCCATCGAAAACGGCTTGGCCGTGTAGTGAATTCTTGTTAGGCCTGGTCTTGCCTCGAGTCATCTTCATTAAGACTCCGCTCGGAAACCAGTCCAATGGAATGCAGAGAAAGTAGGCCATGAATTCTCAGACACTGTCAGTCAGTCTGGGATCCGCTAACTTTTACCCGTTCGGCGAGATTAAGTGTCTTAGCCAGCAATGCACATTGCTGCAATCGTGCTTCATACAACAAGCATTCGCAGTTTTCCATTATCCGAACCGGAAGCGCAACCCAAGAGCGTCAAGACGATTGAGATGACCATGGTTAATATGTATCTACGTATGCATACAGATAGATAGTAGATAGCAACCTGTAAAAGATCGCGGAATCCGCCGTTGCCGCGATCGTACGGCCATGCACTTGACCGACACCATGACTGCGTTGGCGGCACACCAAGATGCGAACCGTGGCGTACTTGTTTTAGTTTAGCGGAAAAATTCTGAATCAGATTAACGTTCATGTGAATTTATTTGCAAGTAGATCATAATATTGAGGAAAAGTCACTGAAATCGATGATTTATTTGAGCTCGAGCCGAAAACAAGTTCCGGTAGTGTGCGATGGCCATAAAATTATTCAATTATAATTAGACGCTTTATAGTGCTGTTGTGGCGCTACGATTTTTGAATGTGTGAATATCATTGGTCAGTTTGAGAGAAGATACTTTATTTCATTTCTAATAAGAGATTTAAATCTCAGTACTGATTTTTTTTTAATTAATTAGCAAGCGGCATTGCTGCGGAGTATCTATTGCATGACAATTAAATTGAGTGCTATACAACTCAAAATGTCCATGTTTACATGTTTAATTAATAAATACAAGCACACAAATTTATTTCCACGAATTTGTATATTCATAGCCCAAATCAAATATCACAGAGCACATACATATATTTTTCGTATTTTTTTTTACTAATGTTCGAAGAAGAACATTAGTATTAAAATCACTTTGGCCAAAAATTCATATTTCTATATATATATATATATATATATATATATATATATATATATATATATATATATATATATATATATATATATATATATATATATATTTATATATATATATATATATATATATATATATATATTTATATATATATATATATATATATATATATATATATATACATATATATATATATATATATATATATATATATATATATATATATATATATGTACATATATATATATATATATATATATATATATATATATATATATATATATATATATATATATATATATATATATATCATCAAAAAGTATCAGTGAAAAATCTCAGAAACGCGCTATCCGATTGACCTGTAATTTTCAGGATACATTGGTGTATATGCAGAATAGTGCCAGGTCTCACTAAAAGCTAAAAATCTTTAACCCTTTGGCACCGGCGGCCATTTTAGATATATAATAAATATGCCTATTATTCTGTCAAAAAATAGCTTTTGCAAAATAAAGGTAACTAGAATGAATTCTGAAAATATATAAAAATGTTTTTGAATTTTTTAACCCTATGGCGCCTAAATTGAGATTGGAAAAAATTGAAAATTTTTAAATTGCGATAACTTTTTACTAGATTATCAAATCATTATGAAACTTACCGAACAGATTATTGTTGTTAGGTTGCACACTTGCATAGTATTTGATGAACATGCTGACAACCCTGTAGCTACGGCAGATACTGAAAGTGAAAACATTCAAACCATCGAATCTCCTAAAATATGCCCATTTCTTAGAACAAAAACCAACTTGTATACAAATTTTATGTTTTATCTATACAGTCAAAGTAAAACTTTGGAAGTTTCATGTCGGACAAGAACGGTAACCCTTTCCCAATTTTCCTATATTTTTAGCATAAAAAACTTGTGTTCACGGGAACTCACGAACCAATCATCAGATGCAGTTGAAATTTACAGAATACATTAAACTTAAGTAGGACCAAGTTCGATAGAAGCGATTTCAAATTGTGGGCAACTCTGTGCCAGTGGTGCCATCTTGAAAAATAACAAAGAAAGAAAACTGTTTTTTGCCCTATGAATTCTGATTCAGTTGCCAGATTTTCATGAAATTGACACAATAGCTGAATCCTAATATAAACCGTGTTTGGTAGAAATTTGGTTTAAAAAATTCGATTGGTACTGCCAGCTATGGTAATTTTTGTGTCTTTGGTTGTGAAAATTGGCTCAGGAAAATAAAGCTTTTTGCCCTATAACTTCCAATGCAGTCATGAAATCAATACGAATTTCATACAATTAATGGAACTTATTATAGGCATTAGTCAGGCCGAATCTGGTTGAAAAGCCACGATAGGGTTGTCAGCTATTATTGGTTTTGTGTTTATTTGCAATATCTTTACTAAGCGATTTTATCATAAAATTTTCAAATGGCAATGACATTGTAGTGACAATAAACAGAAAATATTAAGTTTCCGATTATATTAAAAATGTCGCGGCTGGTAACCCTTAATTTCTTTATACTCCTATAACGTCGAATGCAGTCATCGGATCGAGACGAAATTCGCAAGGTAGGTTAATTGATGCTAGCAAAAGGTTGCCAGCACGAGTCGATAGTGCTATTTTTGTATCAATAAATGCTTAGAGTTAGTATTCATACCGGAAACATTTACAATGAAAATAAATAACCAATGTTTCAATTCCCAAAGCTCTGCAAATTTTTCCGATCGTAGTTCCAAACACCAACTTTAGTAACAGTGCTGCAGGCACTGAGCATTTCCTTCATTGATGTTATATGAGATGCTGCTTTCAAAGTTTTGTGAAATAAGCAACTGATAACAAATATAATTAGCCCGTGTTTTGCTCTCATAAACTTTGAAATTCATGCTAGTGATAATATCTGAAAGCTTTCCACCATATGAGTTAAACGGCCCACAGACACGGAGATCTGGTCGTCGACTGGATCTCAATTGATTTCCCACAGACACAGAATGTAATCGCAACTAGAATTGCAATCTCATTCCAACGTTGTTTTCGTTGAGGCAACACACGCTTCGGAATGGGTGTTTTCAGGTTATTTTCGTTGTAAGAAAACGGAGGACATACATTGTAAGCATTGTTAGCAAATGATGTTTTACGTAAAGTAATTTCGAACAAGTACACATACTCGGGTATAAGAGGTATTTGTACTTTCTGCTTCAGGCATCTGTAGCCTAGTCATAGATCTCACTAAATAATTTTTGATTGGCGGTCATCATAATCAGGCAGTAATTGTTCGTATCAGGGGTGTATTAACTGATTTTCGAAGAAAATTATAAATTTGTATGTATCATGAGCTGGCACCAATTGTGCCTTAATAGGGTTTAAAATTATGTTTCACGTAAAGCGCTTGCACTTTCTAGTTCAGACACATGTAGCCCTCTAAATACTTTTTTATTGAATTTTAATTGGCGGTCATCATAGGCAGGCAGCACTGAAAATGAACTAAATATCCGTTGCTGCCAAATGTTTAAAGATATTATTGTTCCACATCTATTCTTTTCGTTCATAAATATTTTCTGAAATACATAAAATATTAACTGGATCATGAGGTATGCTAACTGATTCTTGTTGAGCATATTCATACACAATTCAGTCCGTTAAACCAATGATTTCGAACTATGCTACCATTACGTTACACTAAATTCAAATGAGATCTCCATTCTAGTCTCAAAATCACAACAGACTCCGCCCACCAAATATCAAAAAATTTTGATATTTACTGCAACCGTTGCAGAGACTAAAAATGCAACCTGAGACTAGCTCACAGACAAAGAATTTCGTTGCAGATATCGCATATTGCAGATCTAGTTGTCGACGAGATCTCTCGTCTGTGGGCCGTTTTATAATGCATTCTTGAGCCCAAAGTAAAACTAGCGTTTGAAACAGTTTGGCTGTAATAAGCAACTCGTGTGGTAGAATATGCACTCGTAATCTGCACGGTTCTTCTACTGTTCTTCGAGCATTAGTGTTTCTAGCAGTTCAGGTGCGCTAGAGTTTTTTTTTTTGACTGAGTCTTGGTGCAAATTAATTTTGGTCATATTATCGCCAAAAATTATATAAACAGAGTAAAAATTAAACAACAATTATATTTTTATTGAGTGATTGGGAAAATGAAAGACAATCTCACTCCATAGATCTCCTGTTCGAACATTCCAGTCCAACGTTGTTTTTTCGGTATTCAAGGACGCGACTGGTGATCGGGTGATTATCGATAATATTCCTGAAATATCCTTGCCGTCCTTTTCACATCAATACAGCTGTTTTCCAAATACTATCCATTACTAAGCTACCATGCCATGCATACCAAACACGAAAATCATCATGTGCACCAACTTTCCAATACCAACTGAAACTTTTCAGCGCACGATGAACATATGCGAGAATGATCAAATTGAAGTGAAACATTTGTTAAGCATTAGTCGAATAAACACTCATCTTTTAAATTCACATCACTGAAAATCATTCCATTGTCGTTGCTCCATCACTATCCGCTACGCTCATTTCGTATTCGCACATACTGATACGTACAAGTGTTCCATAAAATATAAAACACATAAGTAGGAAAATCACATATTAGAGCTTGTCTAAAAGCAATCCCTCTACAGCTCTCTAAGTACTCATCGACATCTTTTCTATATCGTCAACGTTGTCAGTCGTTTTTGGCTTGACTGCTCGTGCTCGCTAGATCCTTCAGTCGTGTTCGCTTGTTCGTTCTTTCACCGCTGAACTAAGCGAAAGCGTCTCAAACGATGTGGAAGCCACTCAGCGTCCCAGGCTCCCACCAGTTTCACCAGTTGTCTGATATCCTGAAAAACTACCAACTCAACTCTATGAATATTAATGGCGTACCGCGTGTAACTACACCGCAGAGGAAATTCCCTATATTATCCTGAACGATAGCTAACGCTAGCGGTGTGCCTGTACTCTAGTACGAGTACATGTCGAAGACGATGTCTTTCGTACTCTTCGATTCAAAATGATAGCACCTTCCGAACATTATTTCGCTTCGGCGAAGAGTCGCTTGATAGCTCCCGGAAAAATGAGTGAATGAACGGCGGATGGATGATAGAATGAAAAAATAACGTTGGAATAACAAAAGACGAAACAATAGATTAAAGAGATCCTTAATTAGTTTGTGTTTGAAAAACCGAATGGAAGATAGATGATTAAATCTATTTACACTTTGAAATTGCAATGATGATGTTGGATTGGGATGAGAATGGTTATTGATGGAAAAAGTGATGACGCAAATTATCTAGTTGTTGAAGTGGATGGTAAGAAGTGTTGATATACATATTTAATGATGATGGTTTTTTTTTATTTTATTAGCTTGTCGTAAGATATAGATTCAATAAAAATTACAAAATATAATAAATATATTATTTTCGGTATTCATTTTTCATTAAGTGACTTTTCATCGGAATTACCATTTATAAAAAAATATGTGTTTCATATATGTATGTTAAGATTCGCGAAATAACCTTTGCTAATTATGATATTCTACTATTAAAGATAACTCATTGTTCCTCTTAAAAAAATATGTGATGTTAACATTGACTAAGCCTTTGGATGAATTTTAGAGAAATGTATGATCTTAATTTAAATACCAAAATTCACCTTATAAAAATCCATCTTAGCTTAAAAATAATTTATGTGCTTAGTAGTTAATGTACTGTATACATAAGAAAATTTCGATCCAAAAAAATTTGGAAAAAGTTAATCATAATTTTTTTTAAATTGATGGCTAAAACTGATTTCCACCCATAATTTCGAGGTGTTGGTATGAAGAAGTGTTTTTGAAAAAAGTGAGTCATTTTAAGATGAAACTTATTAGCTTCAAAACAGTAAAATTATATTTTCGACTTACATTTTTGATCTGGGGAATGAGCTATTGCCGGTTTTCCATGCAAAATATTTATGCGCCCAACGTGGGAAAAGTCTCTAAGTACTTAGAAGGAACTCTAACTGAAAGGGATCTGAAGTATTATATCACTAGCGGATGGGTGCGTTTGTACATTAACACATTTATTAAAAGTGGGATTTCTTCGAATTGATGAATATGAAAGCCTCGATCTCAATACAAGGTAAATACATTGAAGCAAGTCTCATTATCCGATTTGATTGTTTATTCAAGGTAAATTTTCGAAGTTTATTTAGTAAAAATTCAGACATTTTTAAGAAAGACAAATTTAAACCAAGTTTTTTCGTTATTTTTTATATAATACTAGGTACGTTGGGACGTAAAGTTTTTATGTCTTGAGTATTATTTTTTGATGTATATGATCCAGGAGTAATTTACGCAAACTTTGGTTGTTACGTAAAGAATGATTAATTGAATATGAATATCAGTGATGGTAACATGAAAAGAAGAAATATAAAATAAACGCAAATCGAAAAATAATAATAATTAAAAAATAGTAGCGATCAGATACTAATAAATAGCAAAGAAACTGACCCATGGATAAATATTTGAGAAAAAAACTGATTGCAGTAGTAACAAAACATGACGCAAGACTTAAAAATTAGGAAAAAATGCAAATGGAAATTTTCAAAAAATTTCAAATTCGATTGACTTGAACAAAAACTTTATCGTAATGAAAATTAAAGCGTAGCTATTTATCCAGAACGGCACGAAGATCCTCGGCATTATCAACATTATTCAGCAGCTGATAATCAGCTGGTATTCAGAATTAGAAGTTGATTTTTGACGGGAAATTGTCATAATGGCAATTTTCAACGTTAAAAAATGTTGTTTTTTCCGATCACATCAAGCGATAAGAGTTTTGACAGTTGCGGCCCTAAGTGGCTACCTTGAGGTACTTCAGAGATGATAAGAGTTTTTTTTCGGAGAGAAAATCTTGGAATTGTACATGTTTAGTCCGTTTTCTAAAGTAAAAATTATGCGAATTTAGTAAGTTTTCTGAAAAGTCAAATTTTCGCAGCCATTCAAAAAAGAATGGTTGATACGGCCAAAAGCTTTGTTGAAGTTATTGGTTATAGTATCAATTTGACGCCTTTTTCCATATTGTAAAGCTGCAGTATAATCTTTGGTTGATTTAGGACTTAGAACATAGAAACTGCAATCTGAACCAAGGCCCTCATACGTATACGATTTTCATTGTTGAAATCTTTTATTCTATCTAATTTGTAGCATAAATGGATTCAGTCGCAAACCCTTGATAGCCCTTCGTTTTTGAAGAGACTACGCACACGAACGCAAATAGCGGCTCTGAGTGGGAATCCAACTGATCTGAATGAAGTAGCAACATTAAATAGTTTTTCACGTCACTACCAGTAGCAAAACAAAGAAACTGACGAACCGACAATTTAACGATAGAGAAAATTTGGTCAGAGAAGCCTGATGGTCCAAAGGACTCCTCCTTCCACGGCAAACGTTCTGGGATAAATCAGTGGGGCGAAAAATGTGCTGATGCAAACAATCAAAGAAAAGATGAAGTGGGTAGCAACAGCTCGAAGTAGCTTCTGGAGATATCGAAAAGACGACGACTGAATCGTGCGGAAAGAATTTCGGAATCACTAGAAATTTCATAGCTGAACCCGTCAGCACAAACGCCTCCAAAGAGAGTGTATTTAAAGCGAGAAAATACTTATTAAATGCATGCGAATTCTTCGCAAGATGCTGCAATCTGATACCGTGATGAAGAATATTTCGAAGCATGTGAAGAATGACCTGCTTGAATTCCAGGGCGTTTTTGATGTTAATTGGCAAAAGGTGGAGACCGAAAATCAGCAAAATCTCTTCTTGCACCACTTCATTGAAGTCACGACACTAACACACTATCTAAATCAAACCCTGAAAAAACACAAGAGATCGGGA
This sequence comes from Nemotelus nigrinus, assembly GCA_947369275.1. Classification (NCBI taxonomy): domain Eukaryota; kingdom Metazoa; phylum Arthropoda; class Insecta; order Diptera; family Stratiomyidae; genus Nemotelus; species Nemotelus nigrinus. The sequence goes on from OX376373.1 coordinate 169,355,180, forward strand.
CAAGTACAAAAATTGCAGCACCGGACTCCGGAATGTGGGTGATAGTAGTGCACAATAAGATGATGAAAGCTTCTTTCAAAAAGAAGGTAGGGGCACCCACTAATCAAAAGGAAGGACTGAGAAAAAATACACCGCCGAAAGCGAAACCCAAAAAGCGGAAGATAAATATCAGGAATCAACGACAAAAACTTAGAGGCGGTGATGGTTAGTAAAAAATAAAGGTAAAGTATACGCAGATGTCCTAAGAGTGATTTGCAAAGAAGTTCATCAGAAGAGAACTGGCACATGTATCAAAAATACCAAGAACGTCGAACCATAAAAATTGAAGAAGGGAGGTTGTATCGAAAATCGCTAGGTGTGACGACCGTATTAAAAATCAGAACTCAATCCGAACTACAGTCGAAAGTTAAAGGACCGTGAAAATCTTCAAGTACACGGTTGACGCCAAGAAGAGGCAACAGGAGATAAAGTAAGAATTCTCAAAGAAAACCTGCAGCATTGTAGAGCAGTTTCAGAGCAAAATTTTAAATTTTTTGAGCGAAATAGTTAAATTTGATATCAATAAGTGTTGGCATTTGAAAATTGAGGTGTGCAAATGTCTTTTCAATGACAAAATTGATTGAAAATTGAAATTCTTGTCATTTTGTCTATTAAAAACCAGCAGACTTTCCGTTTTTTTTCATTGTCAAAATTTTCACTCGAAAGAATGACCAGATAACGGAATCTTATCAAAATTAATGTTCACAATTAAGTCAATACACTAGTATTGACTTAATTGTGATCAGTGAGCCTTACAGGGGGCAGAACTGTATAAGTATACCAAATTTTTTTTAATCGCTTTAGAGCTCTAAATTTAGGCCCGTGCAGTCCTTTATACTCAAAACTAATGAAATATTTTTGGTAATTTGTTCACAGATGCTTATTTTGTCCAGGAATTTACGAGGCGCAATTTGCTTTTTTTTTCGGCGGTACTGTGGCGATCTATTGGGATGGTCGCCATTTTGTTTTCAAATAATTATTTCTAATGAAAATGTTAGCTTTTAGCCTCAATAAATATGTTCATAAAATTTCAAATCGATGGCTTGAATAGTTTTTTTTTGGAAGCTGTTTAAAAAAAAATAATTTTGAGCAATTTAACAGTGGGCTAACCTCTTAAAGTTATTTGCAAGTGTTTCATTTATTTGTATTTAAAAGAAAAAAAGAAGAAAAAAAAGATCTAAGATCAAATCCAATTTACTTTAGAGAGGTCAAAACATAGTAGCTTCCTTCAACAAGCTTTTCTCCTGAAAAATGGTAGTTGTAGTTAGTTTAGATGGTAGTTTTCTTCTTAATAATCAAAAATAAATTTGGTACGCAGTTCCAAATTTTCTAAAATAATCTTGTTACTAAAAGCCAAACTTTTTGAAAATTAAGACAAATTTTGAAAACAAAATCGTTACAGGGTCCAGTAAAAATGTTATCAAAATTTGGACGAGTCTTAAAGTGACATGAAGATTATAACAGTATAGATAAATTTCTCCCCAATCACGAATAAATCTACTGTAACCTTGACAACCTAGTGCATATTAAGAAAGCCAGTCAAATTCATAATTTTTCTTCAATAATAATTTCGATTATATGTATATGCTGTGGATATATTGATTGAGCAATAATGTCGTACTGCCTACTAACTTTCATAAAGCCAGTACTAACAGATTTAACCTCTGCGACAAAGATTTATAATGTCTGAGAAATTCCACTGAAACACAATGCAATATTGAGGCTGATTCTAGTTTTTAGGGTGGAGCTTACTGTAATGCCAAAAACTAAGGAACAGAGTTACCCTAAAGTTACGAGCCTAACACTATTTGCACAACACAAGGACTACAGACGGCTTTCAATACACGTTAATCTTGAAAAAGTGCCCGCGGTAAGCATAAAAAAAGAGCGGGCAGCCATACGGAAAATGGATAACAATAAGTCTAGCGGCATACGATTAGGTTTTTTCCGCGTTAAATGGAACTCAAACGATTGAGTTTACTGCGACATACGTTCAGGTTAAAACCGAATCGGTTTCAAAGCCTAAAAGCAACAGTGCAAATCCCCGGTTTGAACACAGTTGCCTCGACGGTTTTGCCACCGAAAGAATATGCGACAAACTATTAGGTTTTCCCCGAACGGTTCATTAAAATTCGATCCATCCGAATAGTAGCTGCTTGATAGCTTCTCGGGCAAAAATCTATCCGTGTGTCGTGTAATCATGGGGACGGGAAAGACCGAGTATGGTTTGCCATCCGAGAAAAATCTAATCGTATGTCGCTAAACTAAAACATCCACTCTGGATGCGATTCCAAATTAAGGGAGGTGCCAATAGACTTGGACCTTGTTTTTACAAGCAATGGAAGCAATTTTCACGAAATCAGAATAAGCCAATATGCCTGTTGAATAAGATGGGAAAAGTTTTTGATTGAGCCATATACGAACGGGCTGTAAGAAATTCAAAGCAAAGGGGATGGAAAAAGCTAAATGATAGTGATAAAACTAGCAAGAAACATCAAAGATAGCGGAGCCTACTGCGCTGTGGAATAACTTCAAATCTGCGAAACGGACCAGCATTGTAGAAAAAAGAACATAGCTTCACTTGACAGCGATGGCAATATCATAGAGATCATAGCACCTTGCTAAAGAATGGAATGTACGATGAGATGCTAAGCCCACGAGTACTCAAAAATGCAGCAATGCCCACGTTTTGTAGCATGTATTGTAGAAAAAGTGTGTAAAAAAATCTAATTGAACCTTTGACATGTGCAGATAAGTTTTTATTTTCTAAAGATCGGCTATTTTTTTGGTTTAAGAGGCAAGAAAACTAAGCTAAGGGTCAAAAATTGTGTTGCTGGCGTATGGTTAAAGGAACTGATAATGTTATGGAAGCAAGTAAAGACCAGTTAACTTTTGGCTATAGATGTTCACCAAATAGAAGTTGGAGATTTATTATTGTCGTATATAAATTAAGAATACACATTTTGATAAGTAACTTTTTTCCGTAATATTACTCTTGTAGAGACTGGAGCATTATTTGAGCTCCCTGTTCCATTTTTTGTCTTTTTAAGGCCTTAGTTGATACTACTTCACTTTTTTGTCGCAACTTTTCTCATCAGAAGCAATCAAGACTTCTAATGATGAGGTTCTTATTCGTGGGAAAATTGACACTAAAAATATGTAACACTGAAACATAGTGAGACGTTAGAGCGAAAATCCGTATAGTAAGTTGTAGTTTATCGGATACTCGTGAATGGAATGAAGTTTTTTGACGAACATTTTAGTTTTGTTTCAGTATTTGAAATTTTTGGAAGTGTTGGGCATTTTTCGGGATTTTTTCGAAGTGAACATTGTCGAAACTGAAAGTTCGGCATTCAACTAGAACAACCACACAGAGTCAACTTAGACTCGGCGGAATAGGTAAAATGCAAAAGTGTCACTGCTAATTTGGTGGAATGGGTTTTCGAAAAAATAAAACTGCTAGGCTCAACGTTTTCAAAGAAAGCAAGCGCGATTTCAAAAGAGAACTCATCAGACACATTAGTCAATTATTGAACCATTTTATACTTAGTCTAGATTCGGGTCTAATTTTATTTTAGAGTTCCATATTTTGCACCCTATTTGGTATAATGATACTTGTACAACCAATTTCTTTGAAATCATATTGAAACACTAAATATAATATACTCTATTTCCACCAATTCACCAACCGTATCATCGTTTTCATCCCCAGTGTAAACCATAAACTTCCACATAAACTTTGTGGTAATGTTTTTCACCACCCGGACGTGTTACATATAACAACCTATGCAAAATGTAACGAAACTTTAAATTGCTCTCAGATAACAAGAGTCTCTTGAAAGTCAGAATGTGGTGTTTTAAAGGACCCACTCCGTTACCTCGACATTAACTGCTGCATGCACTTTACACTCGATGCATACAGCCGGGTCTTAGCACGTTTACTTGATGGTACTGCCGTCGACATCGTCGCCGTCGTCATCATTTTTGTCGTCATGCTTTTTGCCGACTGCATATCAAATCAACGTATTCATTCTCTTTATTGTTTTCGAAATCTTTTCACTGCAATTCTTCTGCACTGTTATTTGTCGGTAATCAACCGGCCTAGGTAAATTACGTTAAAACCATCATCATCGTCATCGCTGCTGCTACTGCACATTCCACCATCAACATACCAATGCCGTTCTCACTTGTACTGTTGCAGCAGTAGCAAACTGATAGACCGAGTTTTACTCAAGTTCAGTGTGAAATTGAGGTGGAGATGTTCGTAGTAACGGTTCGTTGGAAAAAAAATATATAGGAAATTATTCGAATGAGTTACCGGCATTATTCCGTTGCATTAAGCGATATAAATTGTTCGTGTTGAAAATTCTTGAAACGAAAAATGTTTAAATTGACCTATCCGTCAATTTGAATTGAATTACTTGTAATGAGCATCATTATGATTTTTTATACGAATCATAAATGAATTCGTGTTTTTTTTTAGTTCATTTTTTATGGATAAACGTATGTGGTTGAAACGAACGAGCTCATTAACGATAAAAGAAGATCTTTCGAATGCGTAAATGAAAAGTGTTTGTGAGTGCTAATGAATCAATCAGCACATTTTTTTATACATTTGGAATGAAGAGAGTAACGAGTTTTATGCACATATTTTAACAAATATTATGTCGATTTTGATCTTTTCGAGCTTTACGATGGTGAATTTAATTTTACAGTTTAAATTGCTGCCGGAGGCTTGGATTTGCATGCTTGGAAGCCAAATGAAAATAGAATTAAAATAAATTTGGTTGAGTTCACGTTTTTAAAGCTTTTAATGTAGCTTCAGTTGTAGGAAGAGAAGATCTGTTTCGCTTCTATTGAACATTTTTTCATAGATAAATTTCTAGACAATTCATCACAATATTGAATATTCTGACAATAAAAACGTAAAATAATTCGAAAATTTTGGGCGGACTTTTTCGACACTATTTGAAATTACTCGAAAATCATACAGCCAATTTTTAGTACTAATCAAATGAGATGATGCATGGGACGAATACCTCTAAAACAAAATCTGGACTAGTAAATCCTGCTAAACAAACATAAGAGCAAACCCATGAACAAAATCCGGCTTATTTACAAGCAATATAAATCGTTTGCCTGATTTCGAAAACAAAAAAAAAAAAAACACTTCACTGCTTTGACTAGGCTAGGACATCGACCACTTCAATGTAATTCCCACTTCCAAACAACAACTTTATTTCTCAAAAAGTCCTAAATAACACGTCAGCCTCGTTCTTCAGCTAGTCCATGTAAATTTATGAATCCTTGAAAAATTATTCCCTAGTAAAAACGAGCGAATGAAACACCAAATTTGATTCATAGGACAGATAAGCTGTTCAACAGTCAATTAATCAGAGAGGTTTTTCCTTTATGAAGAGATCCCAGGCGAAAACATTTATTACCATTACAGCCATCTACGCAAGTATTCATGCCATTTGTCGTGCTCGTTTTCGCTCATTCCGTACGATTACATCCTGTACTGCAAGAAACAACAATAAGGACCTTTTATTATGTGTGCATTTTTTTCTTCTATTTTCGTATAAATGTCGCTGCAGAAGTCGTGGTCATTGTCGCTTATTTTTTGCTGTGCCTTGAAAATCTCACAAAATTGATAAAGTAAATTTGTACAACTAACTATGGTGCTGCATAAATTTACAACAGTGCATGGGACTAGTTAAGGTCGTAGTTGTGAGCAAGAAATGAAATGTTACACAGGGTGGTGAGTTAATGTTGTGTTTTCGGTGTAATCGATCAAAGGCTAGGTTCTGCTCTTAAACTTGGTTTTGATAAGTTATAGGTACATTGGAAATAACATTTAAAAATCTTATTGATTTTAAATCTCCGATGAAAAAGTAATAAGGCATGTTTAACAACTCCACTTATAATTCGATATAATATTTAGTCACCCTTATGTTTAATAGCCAAGTAGCACTCAATAGGCCAAATCGCTGAAAATCAGACAATTCTATCAAAAACTTCCATCACACCCCGCAGTACTTTCTCCACCACTCGGGTCTTTTTTTTATTCGTTCAGTTTTGTCTGACGCGAAAACGACGACGACGACGGCCTTCTCGCCGAAAATTTCCTAGCAAGCAGACATTATCCTCATTCTATTAGAAGCTTCCGCCACAAAGTCATAAATTGATGACAGGATTGCCACTAAGTGCTTTCTCGTTTGCTTGCTGCAATCGCTCTTGCAACTTTACGAGACTTTATCTGCAGTGGCATCCCATCGAATTGATTGCTAGATTGCCTGGATTTCGGTAAAACTGTCACGTTCGCTTCTATCGCAATTGGTGAACAGTTTTCGTGCATCAACAATAATTTAATGGTACCAAAACTATGACGATTGAATGCGGTGCAACTTAACCACCATCATCACATCGTCCTGTATAGCGCCAGGATGGAATGCTGCAAATAATACAAGAAAGCGGACATGGCTTTTGTGAGCGACGAAACTACTACATAACTAGAAAGGACTCGATATTAATTTAATTAGCAAGTATTATGTGGGCGTTCGAATGATTTGTTATGGTTAATTTGGTGTATCACGATGTTTGTTTAAAATGAATGAAATGAAAACGGGAAAATGAGATGAAAAGTGAGCGTGGAGTTTATTGTAGTTAAATAATCGAATTGACCACGAAGAGTTCCAACTGTTCTAATAAAATATATAATTAAAATGATCTCCGTTTGATCGTTAATGTGCAGGTAAATATTTTTTTCTATTACTTAATAGTTATTCGTTCACTTTTAAATCGGAGTTGACATTTTATTCTAGCCAATCGGGAACAAATAGTCGTAGCGAATTGCGAAAATGTTCATACCTTATAAGTAGCATCCCCGTTTTCAGAGAGCCAACCGACTCCATTGTTTTAATGAACCCACCCCAGCCGCAGCGAGCTAGCAAAGCGGCACCCCAGCATCCGTCGGGGTTGGTTGAAGGGTACTCCGCTCATGCGGACGAGGGGCCTTCACGGCAATTTCTAGGGTACCCTGCTCTCGGGGCAATTCTTTTTTTTTTATTTGAATTTGCCTCTTGAATGGCATTAGCCATTACACTTTTTGAACCTTAGCACACTTGGTTCTGGACTTCGGTCTGGTTCTGAGTTGTGCTAAGGACTTCTAAAAAAAACAATTCTCTACAACCTTAAGCAGACCTTTCAGCGACAACGTACTAGATATCACTCTGTACAATGAGTCCAACGAACAATTGATAGAGAACAGGAAGGTTCTTGATGGATTATCATTCTCTGATCATGGACACATTAGTTTCACTCTGATCTGCTTGCCCGTTGCGTAATCCAAGGAACACGCTGGAAAACCTTCAAAAGTGAAGCTGTTAATAATTGAGGCTCTCCCCAGAAATTGACTCTGTAGCAGACTAAGAGACAGCGGTATCTACACTCACGGAAAAACTCATGAAAGCTTTTGAATGCTCCTCTCCTAGAGTCTGTTCTAAGCGCAACCCTAAGCCACCCTGGTGGATTGTCACAGAATATAGCTATAGAGCTAACCAACGCTGCTATGATACAAAAAAGTTCTAAGAATTTAGAAATTAAAAATACGGAAACCCAGATGAAGCTTCTGGAAGGAATTGGGCGGCAGAATTAAAGCCACTTCGGAAATGGTGAGACTTAGAAAACTGCTTACTAAACAATATGTCCCGCCAAGCCTTAGTTTTCAAGCTAGATGGGGTATGGTCAAGCAACAGCTCGAAATCATTGAAGATCCTCGTAGATACTCACTTTCCTGACAGTTTGTATGTCTCCATATAGACACGAAATGGCGGAGAGGTTTCTGGGATTTATGATGCAGAAGGTATAGATGAACTTGTGATGAACAGTAACTAGTCTGAGCCATTTATACTTTTAAGCGCTTCTAGTTCCTAGGTTCGGAAGGAATTCAGTCTGTCATGCTTCAGAAGATAGAAATTCCCATGAAACCTTGGATAGTGCCACTTTATAAAGGTTGTCTAGTGCTAAGTCATGTATCTATAGCATAAATGACCGTTAAGGCTATATTTATATGCGTACCCAAAAGACTACAGACTAATTAGCCTGACTTCCATTCTCAAAGTATTCAAAAGACTTTTAGATCTTCATATCAAAGAAAAACTTGTATGTCAAACCTTTTCGAGAGACAAATAAGCGTACACGAAAAAGAAACCTGTCGAGACATCTTTCTAGAAGATAATTCTTCAAATAGAAAAGGAATTGCATTTGAAGGAGTATGCTTTGGGGAGCCTTTTTAGACATTGAAGGCACCTTTAATAATATGCACACAAAAGCCATTTTCAAAAGCCTCCGCGTAACCATCAGCTATATGAGCAGAGCATAAGGAGGCATACATTGTAAAGAAGGTTTACAAAGGTACAGCCCAAGTGGGAATTTTATCTCCTCTCTTGTGGAATTCGATTCCAAATACAATATTGAAAACGTCTGAGAGCAAGAGGTTCACGGTTGTGGCCATAGGCTCGGGTAGGTTTCTGCATAGCCTTGGTCAGTCCATTGAGTATGCGATGGGGCTCGTTAATTAATACGTGAACAGCGTGGGCTTTGGCATCAAACCCGATAAATACATCTGACACTATTCACGAGAAAATATAAGCTTCCTGAGATAGACCCAATCACCTTGGGCCTTATTTTGGATAGAAAGTTCGAATGTGAAGTAAAAATAGAGGAAAGAGCAAAGAGAGCAAGCAACACGATTTACGCCAGCAAGTGGATGTTGGATCTATAAGGCGACCTATAAGAATCTATAAGGCGACCAATAAGAATCTATAAGGCGACCACTGCTGCCTACGCTGCTTGATCTTATGGCTGGCAATGAATACAGTCACCTTTGGTGACATGGCGAACAGAGTTCGGCGATTGGTAGCTCTCTTTACTACAGGTGCCTAAGCCAAGACTCTTTCGTCTGCATGAAACGGGCTGCTTCATCTTCACCCCTTCGAATTTTTTGTTAGAGCCACTGCCGCAGAAGCTGCGTTCACGCTCAGGACACACATCAGGACACTGCGAGTCAAGGTGGTTTGACCTCAGCATTATTCAGAACTGACTAACCAGTCTCCACTCTTTGCTTCAAACGAAGATATTAAGCGACCGTGGGCGTGAATGGAACTAACAAATGACCCTTAAGCCCTTAAGATTTACACTGACGAATCCAAAGCATCGATATGAAGAATCCAAGTTGCGATAAAAACATTAACTGCTTTTGAGGAAAGGCAACAGCAGAAGAGTCAGAAACTTCTAGCTTTCTAGTCATAACGGCATTGATGGGAATGAGAAAGCGTAGCCGTTAGACAAGCATGGGACCGGTCTTCATCTGGTGGGTTGCGTAGACATCCCAATTTCTAGCCAAACGGTCAAGTGCTTGATCGACTCCAGTATCATGCAGGTTTCGGTGTGTAACTCAGACTTACAACGCAACTAAATTCATATGGGGATCATACAATCTCGCAACCACCAATTACTTGCTTGAATTAACCCGGACAGCTGCTTTGGTAAGCCCTGGCTGGTGGAGCTCACGCACGTGGCAGAGTAAAGTGTTCGAGGACATTTTTGACGGCCACTTGGACTAGACTTTCAAGCTCCAGGTATTATCTGGATCTCTACGGACCAATCAATTTTTGCGTGTGTCAGTCAAAAAAATTTAATATTTTTTTTTTGGTTTTCTTTGGTCAATTTGGCCTACTAACCAACAAAAACCAATCTTTTCAATAAAATGTTAGACATTTTTTTTTCGTCATCAAGTTCATTCCATGGGTGCGAATGGGGAAAAAACCACTTATTCACAAACCACTCAAACCTACGCAAAAACTTTGGGCTGAAAACTACTTCAGACAAATTATTAAAAATTAATATTTTTGAATGTTTGAATGTGTATATTTTTATTTTCAAAGACATTTTTTGAATCATTTTGAACACTAGTGCTAAATAATGCACTTAATAAATTATTTACAATAAATATAATCTCGATTTTAAGACCTTTAATCATACCTAATCAACATGGCTTTTGTAGTGGAAAATCTGTCAACACAAATCTTGTTACTTATCAGAGCTATATTTTCAACTCCTCTGCGTCCTCACATCAGGTGCACTCGATATACATCGATTTTACCAAAGCGTTTGACAAAATCAATCATGAGCTATTATTTAGGAAAGTTTTGAATTTTGGTTCAATTGGTAGTGTGACTATGTGAGAGGTAGATCGCTTGTATTGAAAATTGACAATAATTACTCAAACAGATTTTTCCGATTCTCGGGAGTCCCCCAAGGTTCTCATCTAGGTCCGCTCTTATTTTTATTATATATAAATGATATAAGTTTAGTATTCAACAATGTTGAATTTCTATTATTTGCTGATGACTGTAAAATTTTCAAAAGCATTTCATATAGTTTTGATATGTTAACTCTTCAGTTCAATCGAATAGTTTTTATGATTACTGTTTGAATAACAGTCTGGAATTGAATATACAACTGCCATTATATTGTTTTTAAACGTAACAAAATCGATTACCAATTCATATATACCATTACTGGCACGCCCCTTCAGTCCTGTTTTTCCGTTAATGACCTCCGAGTGAGATTTGACGCTAACTTATCGGTTAGCGAACATGTCAATGAAGTAGCTGCTTAAGCACGTAGAATGTTAGGTTTCTTGATGCGTAACTCTCAGCGTTTTCATAATATATTCGCTTTAAAATCACTTTACTTTTCTTTAGTTCGTAGCAAAATGGAATTTTCTTCGATTGTATGGAGCCCCTATTACCAGTCTCATTGTAGGACACTAGAAAGAATCCAAAATATATTCCTTCGGTACCTTGGCTTCAAACTCAGAACTAACGTTTGTGATTTTGATTACGCTTATGGCATGTCGGTGCTAAATATGAGCTCTCTTGAGGTTCGTAGAACCTGCCATCAGGCCATATTCTTATATAAAATCTTAAACAATAAGTTGCTGACAACATCTTACAGGAATTACCATTCAGAGTTCCTCAGAGAATGACGAAGTCTAACGTTTCATTTATGTTCCATACTTATGTAACCAATCATGGCCAGTTTTCTCCGTTGGAGAGGTTGGGCAATGTATTATGGGAGCATTTAGATATTTTCAACACAAATTTGTTCGAATTGAAAAATGTGGTAATGCTAATTTCTAGCTAGCGTTGTAGTATTTGCGTCCCCTTTTCAACTTGGTTATTTCTACTATTATTTTGTCACTTTAATTTTTTTTTTCTTTTTTTTTTATTATAACTGCTAATATTATTAAACATTTTTATTCATGTTGTTGTTATTTCAAATCTAGTTTATATTAAGTAGTTCATACTTTAACGATCTATTTACTTTAGTTAGCTTAGTTTAACAACTCCTGTCGTATCTTTCTCTGTAAAATGGATTTTGTTATCCGTGTATGCAAATAAATAAATAAATAAATATATATATATATATATATATAGACAAATTTACAAAATATTCTTAAGAAACTTGGAATTTTTACACTGGGAAGCATAGTGCCAGATACCGCAATGCAAGGCGAAAATCTTATGGTAGTAAAGGCTTTTTATCCAAGCGTGCCAAGTCATATAGCCCCCAATGCCAAATTCATAAAAACAATAAATTCTAGACCCTGATCAAAATTAAAAAAACAAATGTGCCCGAATCTGAATTCGATCCAGTTACCTCAGACTCGAAAAGCCGTTGCTCTACCCAAAAAACTACGCGAGCTTATTTATATGCATGGATAGGAGCTCCGACTATGTGCCGGAGAGTAAAGACTATGTACAAAGAAGTTGAGACTGTTTGTATAGCAGAAAATTTCATTAAGTTTGTGATTTTTCGTTATGACCCAAAAATAAATCTTTCATAGAGCCCTTGGAACTATATTTTATAGCTCAATACTCTGTGCTACGCTATAAGCATAACATATGCGACCACGATTGCCACACTATGTTGGGCGGGAACATGCACTATGTACGAGGGGCGTTCAATGTATTCTCGGTATGGGTATGTTAGAAAAAAGATAAAATCTTGAAAACAATTTATTTTTCAATATAGTCTCCCATGATATTAATACATTTGTTTGATCGAGAAACAAGTTTTTCTATTCCCTTGAAAAAATAATTTTCCTCTTGGCCTGAAAAATGCTCATTTGCAGCGGACTTGAGCTCATTATCGTCAGCAAATCGCTTTCCCCAGAGGTCTTTTTTTAAATTTAAGAATAAAAAGTAGTCACTAGGGGCCAGGTCTGGGCTGTTGGGTGAGTGGTTAATTTCCTCGAACCCGCACTCTCGTACAGCAGCCTTGTAGAGCCGCGCTGTGTGAACCGGTGCATTGTCGTGAAGAAGCAGCACTTTCTTTGCCAGCTTCCTTCTTCTTTTTTCTTTTATTGCTTCTCTCAAACGCTGTAAAGTGGTTGAGTATTATTCTGCGTTGATAGTTTCACCTTTTATGTACTCGATCAATAGTATTCTTTTAGAATCCCAGAAAACGGTGGCCATGATTTTGGCAGCCGATGGAGTGACTTTGAACTTCTTCGGAGGGTCTGATCCCTTTTTATGCCACTGCATAGACTCCTGTTTACTCTCGGGGTCATAGTGAACCTGTAACTATCCTTTCGAAAACACTTACTGGATCGTCGTCACACACCTCTAAACACACTTTACAAATGTCAACCCGCGCCTGCTTTTGAAGCGCAGTGAGCATGCGCGGCACCCATCTTGCACTGACTTTTGTAAGATTGAGATAATCATGTAGTATAGTGTGTATAGTACCAAAGGATAGCTTAGTTATTTCTGCCAACATCTTGATTTTTACACGTGCATCTTGTAATACAAGTTTTTCGATAATTTTCTCATTTTCTTCGGTAGCCGCCATGATTAGCCTCCACTCAAGTGGGCCATCTTCGACACTTTCCCTGCTTCTTTTGAATACACTTGACCACTTCTGTACAGTCGATAATGAAGGAGCAGAGTCTTGATAAACGGCTACCATTTCTTCATGGATAGTTTTTTGAGGTTTTCCTTGTTTAGTGAGGAATTTATTCACCGCACGATGCTCGATTTTCTTCAACATTGTCGCGTCAGTCATTTTCGTCGTCTCTGACTGGAGGTCGCCAACAAACTAATGAAGTTATCAACATGAAATTTTACACAAATACCCTCAGAAAATGTTGTTAGCTAATGATATATTTTAATTACCCACAATAATATCAAACCATCCCAATACCGAAAATACATTGAACGCCCGTCGTAGTTTAAGTTTTTTAAGTGTTCAAGCATTGATGTTCAGATGTACTGAAAGTCACTGTACATTTTCCAAACCGATAAGGTCATGTTCAAACACTATTATGGTATTTTTTTTCTTGGAAAGCATTAAAACTACTCACAAACATTCAAATATTTTAAAAACACACATGATCAATACAGTTTCCCGATAAAAGACTTAATGAAAATTCCGATCAGATGGACACATCATGAACCTAAATCAATCTCCATTTACATTATTGCCATCGAATTACCAGCTCTTTTCAAAACTTTCCTCCAGTGAATATTTCAAAACATTTTGACTTATGGATTACATGGCAAATCCAAACGTGCATTCCCAAACAACTGCCACGGCAAGTGATGCAACCTGGAACTATATAAATCATTCAAAGCATGACCCCTCACACACATACTCTACTCACTCGTAGATTCTGCCAAGTCTAAGTCTGCGAAACTTGAAATTCTCCTCTGTATAGGAAAGGAGAGGCTCATGCATTAAACCTGCAGCTAAGATAAGTTGTCTTGCTTGCATCGAGTTTTTACACACGCTCAGGCAGTGTATGAGTGTGTTCTACATGAAGGACCTCGGATGGGTTAGTATCATTCTGCTATTTTAACGGCGCAGAGAGAAAAAAACGCTTGATGTGAAGAATGCATAGAAAGGACCACTCTGCAGCATTTGGCAGTCTTTTGATAGTGGCACGTCCTGAATTCGATTTGTACTCAAGAGGCTTCACGACGACAATGCAACCGTAACATGATGTAGCCGCTCAGTGTTGAGTAGTGGTTCTCAACGGCAACTTCAGGCAATTATCAAATTTCAAATATGGTCGAGATTCGCTCAGTTGCACTTGAGTACTTTCAATGATTCATCGTAGTTGGCTTGCTAGTGTTAAAACAGTCACCAGCCTTCAGTTCTTTGAAGCATTACAATAGAAACCTGCAGAATATGTATAGAATAAATTTTCATCGTTTTAGTTATGCATACTTTTGATGCCTCAACTAGTTCAAACACTTCGTCCGTATTTTACGCCCCGCGGGCTATGGCCCCAACACCGCAACAAACGTTTGCAAACACTGCCCGAGAATTTATTCGTTGGTCGCTCATATTCCACTCGAACAACAGATCGTCACTTTTCGTATCACACACATCCTTCAGGGATTGCCGCAAACGCTTGAAACTAAAGTGGCGACTGCAGATCTGCTTTGATAATTATGCAGTGCCGTTTGGATCGCATCAAATTTATAATGGTTTCCTTTGACCTGGTAAAAATCCTAGTCCATCGTACATGCATTCCGACGATGTGTTGTGCACTTTGGTGAAGCCAAAAATATTATTTATCATTTTACGATTGCAGATAAACCTGCAGTGCAGCGAGCAATCGAGCTGGAGATGGTTTTGTGATTAGTGCTAGAGATTTTGTAGTAGGCACAGGTAAAAGTATGTTTGGGGATTTTTCGGGATGTAGTTTGAGTACGTGGTGGGATATTGGCGACAATTTCGGTTGACATGATTTTCGCCTGTGGATGGATTCAGTTAAATTTATTGCAAACTATCGGGCTAGAATAGTTTGTGATCCAAGGACAATTTGGCACTCGAGCATATGGTGGCTTAGAATTAAGAGCGGATTTGGTTTGATGTAGCAATCAAAATGAGAATTTAGTCGAGCAAGTTCTTAGCAAAACAAAAAAACCATCAAATTGAATTGATGAAGTTATTTCAAAAAAAAATAATTAAAATTTATCAAATTTGCAGTGGTCGTCGGTGCAACTAAAAAATTAAGAAAGCCAGCCCGAACGACGATAAAATCCGCTGCAGTCCAAATGAATAGAGCCATTCTTTCTTCGTACAATGGCTCCTCTAATCTGAATTGCATGATAAAGTGCCTACAGTAATCTGCATGTAACACGTAGCTAGCTACTCGAACGTCCATTCGAGCACCGAGTCAACCACTTCAGGAGCGTCGAGTTGCACTTATAATTTCCAGTCATTTCCATACAGTCGCATATTCACCTATTTTCTTTCGTCGGTGCCGTCCATTTTCTTCTGCACACCTGCTATGCGTTCATTCTAAATGAATCGATTCAAAATGCTAGTCCCTACAAAATAATTCAGGAATAGTTGACACTTTACAAGGCCTAATGACTATTAACCGAAAACAAATGCCATTTTAAGTTCTACGACAAGGCTCAGTGCCTAGAATGCACCGCACCAACGACAATAACGACGCCGACGACACTGACTTGTGGCCATTAAAAGCCTGCATTGTGGCAGTTAGCTGATGTGTTTGTGTGTGCGAATGGAGTTAAGTAAATTCAGTTGTCAGTTAGAAAATACCTGAATGTAAATATCGTATAATTAATGGTTGAGTTTGGACTAAACCGGAAGGAAGGAAAAAAATTAAGATCAATGGTGGAGGTGAATGTTGCATTATAATGGTACATGTGTTCGGATTTGTAGTACGTAAGCAAACAGGGTAGAATAAAGTATGGAATTCTTCATTGCAGAAATATATAATGTGGCGGATAGTTGGAAAAAGAATATATTAACGTATATTCTAAAAATGAATCAGAAGCTAGAAAAAAAATGTTGGGGGGAAATATGAATTTTGGGATAACTCTAATTGCATGGTTACTCTATGCCTACATACCTACCGCCAATATGGTATTCCCCAAATGAAAAAAAACCTTTTCGCAAATGAAAAAATATAGATTTTAAGGGAAAAATAGTTTCTCAACTAAATAACAAATAATGACACTCAAAAGCTAAAAGATTTATGATGGTAGTAATAATAATTATAATAAAAATAATAATTATAATAAAAATAATAATAATAATTATAATTATAATGGCTCTATAAACGATCTAGCTATCTTCCTTGTTGGTCTTACGAACTCAACTGAGTGGTGCTCTCGTATTTTCCCTGAGCTTCCGTGGTTTCACCGGGAAAAGGTCTTGCTGCATCTACTCTTGTTAATCGGACAAGCTTCTTTGTAGTACCCTATTACGGCTGCATTCAGAGTACTCAGCCCAGATTCTGCTGGCTACCGTTAGGTGACGCTCTGTCTACAAGAAGTCGATTGAATTTAGTCGAATCAGTGTTTCTTTTGTTTCTTCCCTCCACCACTGTTGTTCGATCCGTAGTTAAAGAAAACGCCAAGTAGCGGTGATCAGAGAGTGAGATCTCATCCTATACGATTTATTTATTTAATTATTTATTTAAAAATCTAATGCCCAGTTAGAAAAATAGAAATACTTAAAAAGAACTACAAGAGATTAAAATTACTTACCAACTGATTGAAAATATTGAGTATCTACATATTTCAAACTTCAGCAAATTAAAGCAATACATAAGTCAACATGGAAGAAAGTTTTTTTCTATGATAATGCCAAAGCGCAGGGGACAACCTTTTGAAGCAAATGCTTAGCTATGACGGTAGGGAGACACATATGGGAGAAGCCGACATCAATTAGTCGCCACTAAAGCTTTAATGTGACAATTAATGAAGCGCTGGCATTATGCCCAGTCGCCGGCTGTTAAGACAACACAAGACGAACAAATACAGCCATGGTCACGGCGGGATGTATCTGATGGATTGGCGTTACGTAAGCACAACTTATAGCCAAGATCGGAGAGCATAGTGCAGTTGAGTAGCTTGAAGAGCAAGCACTCATCAAGGAACACTCGTCAAGAATAGAATAAAGGAATTAGTGATAAGGAAAGACGATCACTATACCCACAGTAAGGGATGTTGAATTGAAACAACAATAAGGAAGTAAGCCTACGCTATGTATTCTATTGCCTCACTGAGATATTTATGGCGGAGAGACCACACTTGACAACAATACTCTAGAATGCTAAGAACAAGTGAAAAAAACAGATGGAAAGAGGTAGAGATGCTAGTAAAAGGAGCAGAGAATCTAAGGATGGAACCGGATAAACGAGAGGCCTTGGCGGTTATATACGCAATGTGCTGGTCAAATTGGAGCTTCGGATCAAAGAATGCACCAAGGTCCCTAAAATTATCAGCAGCCGTGAAAGAAGATCCGTACAGAGCTTGGGAATATATTAAGGGTGACATTTTATACGTATAGGACATTTGATGATCTTTGAATATGTTCGAAGTAAGTGCATTTTTAAAGTACCAGTCGCACTGAGTACAAAGGTCATTTTGGAGCTGGAGGCAGTCGTCGGTAGATTACTCTGAAAACCTTGAAGTCGTCGGCAAACAAGAGGCAGGAAGAACGAATAAAGGAAGAAAGATCATTTATAAAGACTAAGAATAATAATGGACCAAGAATGGAGCCCCGAGGAACTCCGGAGAGCGCATAGAAAAGGGGAGAGGTGGAAAAATGCACAGTTACAACACAAGTACGAGCAAAAACATAGGCTGAAAACCAAGATAAAAGAAGCCCAAACATCTTATAGCTTTGAAGCTTTGCAAACATAATTCTGTGATCAAAGGAAGTCGGTATACACCACATCCACTTGTATCTGTTGGTCTTAAGCAGAAGCAACCAATCTAGTAAAGGATATCAGATTAGAGGTGGGAGATCTACATTTCATAAAACCACGCTGCTTAGGAGCAAGGAAAGGATGGAGGAGAAGATGCAACCAGTTGTAAACAGCTTTTTCAAGAACTTTATCGAAATTGGGACGATAGTTTGGAAATGCAGCTTGGGTCACCAGACTCGAGGATGGGTGAAATATAAGCAGATTTCCAGTTGATTGGGAAGAAGCCGGAGGAGAGGTTGAGGTTAAATATAACGATTCAACTAGACAAAAAAACACATAAGGACGATGAAAGTGACTTGGCCAACAGGTTTGAGATACCATCACAACTACAACTGACATTGACATCTAGACACTCGAGGAAAGATTCAATTTCAGGAAGATTGGTGTAAATGAAAGAGAGATTGGATTGGAAAGACAAGATTGGATTGTGTTGAGAAAAGAAGGAAGAATAATATTTTGCGTTATCAAGGAACATGGAATCGGCGAAACGATGGAAACTTTTAGGAGAACGGACAAGACCAAAAGGGTTTCTGTTTATTAGAACAGACAGAGGACTCAATGCCTGCAAAGTAATCTGGGATAGCTTGATTGATAGCATGCAAACGCCACATCACGCCGAAACCAGGAGCGTCATTGGGCTTGCGAGGACGTCTGGAAGGAGTGAAGTGGTAGGTAAAGTTGGATAGAAAGTTGTGGAATTTTAGGACAAGTTCATCAACAGTGATGCTGCGGGAAAAGGAAAACCAGTTAACCGAATTCATTACAGTCATGATACCAGCGAAGTCTGCCTTGTGGTTATTAAAGCGCATGGCTTGAGAAGGAGCTCTAATGGTTTGAAAATCAACATGAAGTGCGCCTGGATGATGGATGGTGCAAGTCAGCTTGGACGTAGGAATAGGGGCAGTATGAACACTGATGTTATGAGAGGGAATATTAGAAAAGACGAAATCAAATATTTTATTATTTATATTATTATAATTGAGGCAGAGAACACAATGAAAGAAAGGATGAAGTTAACAAAGAAATGTTGTTGGATGAGATTATGGAAGAAAAGCTATGACTCCATACCAGGTTCGGTAAATTGAAATCTCCTCACATTAAAAACATAGCTGAAGGAAAGCTAATGTTTTGGTAACTGGCTAGCTCATCGAAAAATTTGCTATAAACCGCAACTGAGAAATTAAAAGGAACATATACTGAGGAAACAAAGAGAACTTTGGTAGGAACGACGGTAACGCGTAAAACAATACATTCAATAGGAGGAGAAGACGATAAGTTTATTGAAGAGATTCGCAAACAGCAACTAACACCCCACCGCCATCGCTTTTACCTAATGTAGCTCAATCACGATCATGGCGGAAGACTGTGTGAAAAGGGAACAATTCGTTTTTGTAAATATCCCCTGTTAAACATATTTCGGTTAAACAGACGGTATGGTCAGAAGATTCAACGTGCTTAACTTTGTCCTAAGTCCACAAACGTTCTTGTGGTATACATGGATTGAATTGAGCTTATGAGTTACTAAAGTTCTGCGATGCACTTGAGCGACTGGTTCTACGATGCCTCGAAGTAAAATCTTTTACTGAGGTGCTGGGTAGCCAAAAGTCTTTCCGGAAAACTTTATCGAAACCGGGAGAAATAGTAACCCGGAACGAGGCGATGGTTTGATTTTCCAGGCTATCCTTCGTGATTTTTTTTACATGTAAAAAGAGGAGGAACACACCCCGGCTTAGCCGCAACATACGATGCAATATCTTCTGCTGACATGCAGAACATACTTGCAGTGGAGGTTTCACTACAGTTAAATATGGAACAGATGACTGATTTACGGATGGTTTGACATACTGCAAGCCCGGGCCAGATGATGATATAGGTTAATTGATGATATGATGTGGAGAGTTGGCATGGTTTAAATGAGGTTAAAGTTGTTTAACTGGTGACCGAGGTAAAGCATTATGCTGAAACTGCTGCAGTGTTTGATGTTGTTAATAATGTTGGTGCAGGTCCAACTAGAATTGAGGCTGATAGTCGATTTGTTTGGCGGGTAATTTTTGTTGCAGAATACGATTACGCGTCGCTATTGGAGAAGCAAGAGTATTGCAGCTTGGAAGTGCATTGAAGACATCGAAGAAGCCGATGGTTGTTCGTGCTCGAATATTTTGATCAGATCACTTTATTGGCCACATCTAACTTTTCAGATAAGCTAGTAAAAGAGTTCTTTAGCTTGCTTAGGGTGTCAGCAGTGGAGCAAAGATGAGTAACAAATGAAGCCATTGAATGATTCTTACATGACTTACAGAACCAGTACCAGCCAGAATCTCTGGCAAGTAGAGTTAATGATCTAACTATTCCAGATAAGCATAGTCACATATCAATGACAATAAATTTAGTGGCGACAAATGTAAGAGATGTCCCTGTGTTTAAAGTAATTATCCCCGCAAAAGCTATCAAATCAAAGAATCTGTCTCCTCTGGCGTTAAATGTGTTGCCCCAGCTAGTGTGCTGGGAATTTGCATCGCAGTCTCTCCGTTTCAGCGTCCCAGACCCGGTCCTTCAGCTTCTGTGTTGGTGATGGTAATAAGGAGTCAAAAGTTAGGTAAACTGAACCGAAATTCGTGCGTTTCAGCCATACATTTTCCCGGTACTGCATGACGACCGCTGTCAGGTCCCGGCAAAACAACTTCACTAGGTCGTTCTTTTCTTGGTAATTTTTTCACCAGATTTGAACTGATATATGGAAATTCATAGGACCTATCAACTTTGGGCATTTACCTTTCGCTTATTCCCATTTTCACAGCTATGGCATCAAAAGTCGCGAATGATTGAATTTTTTGACTAATTTTTTTTTTAATCTTTTGTGAAAATTTTACTCGTTCGTGCTGCTGTATGCTGTTAAAGCTTAGAAATTTGATAAATACTCCTTAGAGCTCCACGAAATTGATGATAAATACAAGTGAAAGAATGCACCAATCCTAAGATCAACTTTATCATCACAAATCAACACAAATTTTTCGTAGTGAGTTGAGCAGTGTGAAAGCCGATTCACAAAGCAGCTCCTGGTTGTCCAAAACACATGGCTGTTATTTCTTGCCATAAATTACACAGTTATCAAAGTGTTGCTACACTATGCTTTCAGAGCAACTATAACATGGATCTTGAGCACCCCCAGATTGACCTATTGAGCTTTTGGCTGACGTAAGAAATAAGTCATCCAACAGCTCTGAGTTGTCAGAAACAGGCATATGTTTTTTCTTAAATTTTTCAATGAGTGATTGCAAATGAGAAATTCGGAGCAGGGTAATTCATAATGAAGTTAGGATAGCCCAGTGTGTAGAGTACTGACTTCTAGCCTGTGGAGTCGCTCATTCAAATCTTGGTCCGAACAGGGGTCCCACACCGAACTTTGAGTTATACCAGGTCTTTGACTAGGCAAGCAAATCGAAATCATTTCACATCTGCAGACAAATTATTGGTCATAAAAGTGGAGCTCTATCAACTCCAAATCCCAACTTTCGAAATAGGGTGTGCTGGAATGAAGATTGAGTAGCCTAGTTGGTAGAGCACTGGTGTCTTGCTTGTGGGGTTTCTGGTTCGAATCCAGGTTTGGACGAGGGTCCGCGCACCAAGCTTTGAGTTCATCTAGTTCTGATTAGGTACCTGATTTAAATCAGGGGTGAAGTGAGGCGTAGAACTCCACACTCGTATTCACAATGAATGAGAAATTGTAATGAAGCTTTCTACCAACTTCAATCCTTAGACACCGGTTTTCGTAAGATTACTATACTTTGTGCTGGAATACTTTATATGAGATAATTCATTTTATTATTTAAGAATTATTGAAGAATTCACTGAGAGATTGGGTAAAGAAGGGGAACTGAATTGAAAAGAAAATGTCTCTTTCATAAATCGATGGTACGGCGGATACCCTCGTGTGATTAAAATGATGTGCAGCTGTTTACTGTTTGAAAGATAAAAAAATAATGAAAATAAAAAAAACCAAAGAATATAAAACAAAGCAATGAAAATAAATAAAATCCATACCAAAACGCTGCAAAAAAACTCACCTTTAATTCAATTTCATAAACACAAAAAGTAAATATTTTTCCTGTTCAACTTTAACCAACTCAAATCAACTAATAACTTACATCATATTTGTGTGGGAACGTGCAACATAAAAACCAAACGAAATGGAAATTGAAATATAAAAAGTTACGATTCAAACTTACTTATAATGCGAAGATTCAAGAGAAACAAATTCTTTCATGAATCTACGTTTCTTCTCGTACAGTCCTATCAAGAAACAGGATGGAGATTGGCCTGAAATTTTGCAGCAACGAAAAAAAATTGCGAGCACCATCATAAAAGTTTCATCGCAAAGAAGATAAAAATATAATGACCATTCCACTCAAACATGCACCGGCTAACTGGTAAAGAGATACATACATCCTGACTCAGGTTGAATCACGTGAGGACTGAACACCGTACACTGCATTACAGGTGGAGCAGCCTCGTGTCTACACACGTCATACACAAGACAGGATTTCGTATTCAGACTTTGATTCTGCTTTACAATATTATCGTGATATTGATGGAGTTTTCGTATCTATGGAATTCTTGATGTAATTAATACGAAATATTCACTGTGCTAGTACGGTTTAGTCCAGAAGTTCGGTTATTGTTCGAAAATGACGGTTTTGCATGTAAAAAAGTGAAAGTAATAACTTAGAAGGCGGTGAAATAAATAATGGGTTTGTTTACTGTTACTACTTTCGTTCGCTTCAAGGATTCCGGTTATCGGATTCGGTGAACAAATGCCTTGCCAAGGGTCACCACAGCCCGCAGTCTGAGCAAACATTCAGGCTCTACCCAAGCACGCACCAATTACACAAAACCCTGTCAGCTCAGCACATCGCTTCGATCAATAGTTTCGTTTTCCGAATTGAATTTCGTCTTTGCTAATGTCGTCTACCCCACCAACGCACTGAAAATACACTTTCTTAATGCAAATCACTGCTTTCGAGCCTATATCATTAGCATATCATAAAGTCAATAGGAATTCGTTCATAAAGTCAATGTTTGTTTATGAAATAGCTACTTTGCCTCGCTCGGTTCACCTCTCCTGTGCCTGCTATGAGGCGATTGAGCCAGACAAATCTGCAGTCAAATAATAACCGTTTACGCGCAAGCCTTGCTGCCGTCCACATGGCATCCTGACTCCAGGTAGGATGGGATGCCGACATGGGGCTGTGCATTAATATTCCACGCTACTGCCGAGCCGACGACTAACGCTCCAACTACTGAAAAAGCTCCGAGTCGAACCCGACTCTGTCGACACGGAACAAAAAGGAACCGAAGAGGAACAAGGATATTTTCCACGCCAATTTCTCTGACTTTCCCAACATTGCAGTAGATTTCCACGGCAAAAAAAAAAATCAGCACGGAATCGGACGTAGGCAGTCAAGTAGCGCCGGATGAATGAGCTTTTTCCTGAGGACCTTACGAACCATTTCGCCAGGGGAGCGCCCTATGCACAGCCAAACAATCCTGCTCTTCTTCCCTGCTATCTCCGATTGCATTTCGATCTCGCACGTGCATTGTCTTCGCGGAGTCTGAGTCTAGGTTTGGATCTGGGTCCGACGAAAGGGAGGCATTTCAATCGTATTTTCCGCTTTGATGTACTTATGTGTGTCTGAAGGCATCTCACCGTCCCCGTCTACACAAAACGGGAAACTTATTGCTATTCTCGCAGTGAAATCATGTGGGTGCATTGACTGACTCCGACTTTGTGTTCGATACCGTGCCTAAAGAGCCTCGAGGGCATGTTTTCGCAGCGGAAAGGATTCAAGTCAGTACGCGCGGATTCTTAAAGTTTCGATTCCCACTCGGATTCGGCTTGAAATCAACATTTCACGTCGCGCCAGGAGAGTGTTCTCGTTACCGTCGAATACAAAAGTCAACGGTGATTCGAAATTTAATCTGAAAGAATATATCCCCGAGGTGGTTTTCTACTTGAGCAGACATTGTTCGGATGCTTAGACAAAGCAAAACCGTTCATGCTCCGAGGGTCAGCAATTTTATTTTCAGACAATCGAACATCAAATATTCAAGGATATTTAAAATTTAATTAACTTAGTTTATAGTGATACAGCCGTTATTAGTATTAGAATCACCTGCCTGGGTAGAGAGATCTTCAAGTTGGTCAGACGAGCCCATTCCATTGTTATTTTAGTATTAGAAAGATAACTATCGGTACCATCCTGCACCCTGCCGAGCTCGGCAACTATTTCCATGGTCTCCCCGTATAAAATCCTCGAATGTATTTGTTTCCATACTTAAAATTTTTGGAACTAATCCAAATGGTCTTTTGACCCCGGATATGCTTGTCTATGTGGTTCCAAATCCCAATCCGATTCCGAGACTCGACTGCATCCGCAACTATATACGTACTGGGTGCTTGGAAAAATATATAAAATTGATATAGTGCTCTATCGAAAGTCAAAACTACGTACTCAAAAGTGCCTGCATAAGGCAATTATCATGATGAAATTTGAACCAACTTTTCAAAAATTGTTCGAGGTTCAATGGATCTGGCTGGCTGTCGTCGAATCTATTTCGATAGCACAAATAGAGGAAGTAAGTATAGGTAGCAGAACCACCTTCGTTGCTATAGGGTAGGAAGGAAGGAGTTTTCGGTTTGCAACTAAATACGACCTGAAACGTTGCTGCTCGTTCCATTTTTGTATTTATTATGAATGAATTTCGAAATAATAGTCGAAAATGTACGATGGAGTTAAAATTACCGATTTGAAAGCTTTTTCAAATGGAGATTTCGAATTGATATCTGCAAATGAGATGATGCTTCCAAAGCCAGAATGAATGCGAATGAAATGGATTTGGTGTTGATATTGGATTTTTAGGAAGATCAAATAGGAAAAGTTATGGAAAGTTATTCAATATGAGTTGTACATTGTGCTATTATTATATTATAGGCTTTCATTAGAATTGTGGCAATAATTTTGGCATTTTTTTTTTGGTAAGGTCTCATGCGACAAAGTTTTACAGACAGGTCTTCAAAGATACGTTTCCTAGAAAACTCTTTGAGTATCAGTTCTTTAAGACGAAAATCAATGGAGCTATTAAGCCTTCAAACAAGGAATTATTTTGCTAGTTATTACGACTTTTTAATGCAGATTTTTGAGAAAGCTGTGATACTTTTGCAGACAACTAATCTTTTCTGATACTTAAAATAAAAATTGAATTGGTTTTTTCCTTTTTTTTCATGCTCCAAAATCATATTCATTCAGGTTTACTAATAAATGAAGACATTTTGAAGATAGGGTGACTTTTTGGACCAAAACCATTTTTGTCACATTTTTAGCCCTATAATATAACAAAATTTGATTTATTTTGCAATTACCAAATATTCTGAATCATGAATCCATTGTATGCAAAAAGATTCGATCCCAATATTTCGAATAGAGCTCCAGAAATTTTTCAGAAAAATTTACATTGGACTTACAAATTTGGTGCATTCGCCCCATTCACTATACCTACAAAGTCGGGACATCTCCAAATCAGATCCCTTTATTTCAAATGATAAAGGACAGACTGCCACTACGAGGTCTTGAAATTCTGAACAACCTTTTCAGTCTGAAAATCCTTTCGAGCACCACCTGATTCTTTCCAAAATATTGGTAAATTCTTTCAGGCTGTCCAGCTTTTGTCAAGGCTGTGCCGTTTTTCATGAAGCAGTACTTTGGTGGTGTTTATATTATTCTTGCCGGCACAGTATTGATTTGACTTTTTCAATCATAGTTGACAGAATAAGTGTGCTTTGTTCACTTCATCTTATAAAGTTTATATGAAATTGCTAATAAAAGTTTTTGTTGCGTTAGTCTGAAGGATCATTTTCTAGATTTAGTTATAACGTTAACTTAAGTCTTTCAGCATTAAGTTGGAACTTTCAACATAGAAACTGCTTAAAGATCTTATAATGATGGGAAAAAAGTGGTTTAAATTATCATACTGAGCGTGATGTCTTACTATCTTGTAAAATATAGTACTAGGAGAGCTCATTTGCAGTTCCCCTTAATGCCCATATCATCTGGCGCCCAAAATGGCTGCACTACCGAACGTCTCGAAATTTCATTAAGAAACGTACGGAATTTGGGAATAGATTCGAGGAGGTGTAAACACCGGCAAAGGATTGAACAGTCACTTGACAAGAATCGCTAACACTTCAGCTTGAAAGGCACTAGTGTTCCGGTTAGTGGACAGAAAGCTTCAGATTTAGATCTGTGGTGACACTATTTCCACATACTTTACAACATGGTTTATTCTACGACATTA
Organism: Nemotelus nigrinus; assembly: GCA_947369275.1. Taxonomy (NCBI): domain Eukaryota; kingdom Metazoa; phylum Arthropoda; class Insecta; order Diptera; family Stratiomyidae; genus Nemotelus; species Nemotelus nigrinus. The sequence goes on from OX376373.1 coordinate 169,381,395, forward strand.
TTTTACTTCGATTCCACACAATTTATATATTGTTTGATCTACTACATTTTAGATTCATTCCACACATTTTACATATTCTAGTTTCTGTAAATCTTGGTAAGTAAGCAAAGTTGTAATTAGAAAGCTCAAATTCATTTTGAAAAAGGTTGTCATCGAATAATCATCTAGTGTAAATAAATTCAATTGATTTATTGTATTACATAACCTGCTGTTGGCTAATTATTTATAATAAAGATTGTCTTCGAATAGTCAATAAGTATAAATAAATTCAATTAATTTATTATATTGCATTAGTCGTGATGATGTATTAACATCTATTATTCTCAAATAATCAACAACGATTGCTACAACTAAGTAGCTATAGATCAGTGGAAAAATACCACACACTGCTCTGTTATTTTTCCATTTCCCTCTCCTCTCCCTGACTATTCGGTTAGAGATGGTTGGGCAATGTTATAATCGGCGTCCGTTAGAAACGACATGCCCTGCATCGCGATTTTAGCAGGGCTCAGGACTCTCTTACTTCAGAAGGTACTCTAATGTAGTCCTACTACTGAAACTTCGAGTGCTGGAAGACAAGCAAATTAGTAGGAAGCCAGTAAAGTAGCACCAGGAGTGCTTTTGTTGAAGTAGAACGAAGAGATTCGCATAGAGAACGAAAGATTCCTAATCTACGAGTTATTTTTATCATCTTTTGGTTTAAATCTTAAGTAGGATTTAAGAACGCCCCAAGCTCATCAGAAGTAAAATGTTCGCATCATCAAATGCAAGCTTACAGGGGGAGTCTTTACCCGCTAGAATCCCAGTGATCAGCGAGACAGAAAACGCTACTACACGAAACAACAGGGGTGGATTTTGACAGCTAATGAGGTCTCGATATCCCATCCCCAAGAAGGGCTTCTTTCGTAGGAAACAGACATATTATCGGAATGATGCGATTACCAGAATTCGATGCATTGTCTTGACCTGCAGGCACAGCTAGCTAGGAATAAACAGCAGGCAGCCAAGCTTTCTACAGCACACACGTCATCAAAAAAGGAGTTGGCCAAACCCATGAACAGGAACAAAGGCTTAAGAAGGTAGTCTCTTTGGCCAGGAGGTCAGCTTGGACCCGTGAGGTGAACGGTACAAATTGGTTATCTGCAGAGTTATCTGCAAAGACATAACAGGCCTGGAGTACATTGTCAGCTCGCTGTTTCAAGAGCATCTACCAAGGGCGGGGTCCACCGGGGGACCTTCCTCTTTTTACAGAGGAAGAACTGATCGACACAATGCCTAGAAAGAAGAATGGAAAAGCCCCGTGTCCTAATGGAGTGCCAGTCGACGTACTTAAAGTTGCCTTGAAAAGTCAACCACGGCTATTCATATAATGCCTATTTATTGACAAATGCTTTTAATCGCAATGGAAAGTTGCCCGATTTAACAATCCGTCCACGCTCTGCATGTTAGACACGACGGGAAAGCTCCTCGAGCGGTTGCTGAAGACACGGTTGCTCTCAACAATTAGATCAGCTGGTGGCCTATCTGACAGATATCACGGCTTCTGAAAATACCATTCAGCTGTTGATTCCATACTGGCAGTGGTTGGAGTAGGAGCAATAGTATAGACTGGTCGTTTTGATGGTGACAACAGAGATTAAAAATGCCTTCAATTCGACAAGGTGGACAGACGTGTTTCTAGCACTCCTGACTATTTGCTGGTAATAAAGTAATACTATCTTAAGGAGCGATGGCTGTTGTTTGACACCAACCAAAGAGTTTAGTGCACACTTACTACCTCACGGGCAGCACAGGGGCCAATTTCCGGAATATCGTTTGCGATGAATTGCTGCGCCTGAAAATCCACACGGACATATTTTTGGTTGGTTACGTTGATAACGTGGTAGCAGTAATTATTGCCTGATCGGCCGATTTCACCCAACTCAGACTTAACCAGGTCATTGAAAGGTGGTGGAACGGTAACTGACTGGCCGTAGTCTTCAGCTGGCGTTGTCGCAGACAGATGTCTTAATGTTGACGAAGCGAAGAATACAAACTGTCATGCCGATGATAATGATCTTTGCAAAGGTCCTGACCATTAACGCTACCACTTTACATCAAGCAAACTTCCTTAGAAGGTCACTAGTTAATAAGTTCCAAAGTAAAGGAGACAGAACCTCGTCCTAGGCAGGATTTACCACACGATTGATGATTGAACTAATCAAAGACGATTATTATACCTAGTGTCAGAGTAGCACATCACTTTCCATAAATAAAGGTACCGTGTAATCCTTGCAGGTAATTGAGTTTTTAAACTACTTTGCTAAGATAAGTATAGTGCTGTTTAGACAGACTTACTCATTGTACAGGTATGCTGTGATTTCGAGATCAGAGTAGAGTCTACAGTAGAGATTCAGAGTACAGATCAGAGTAGAGTTCTAAGATCTACAATGGAAAGCAGCTTAGACAAATTGGGCCATAGCACTCTGGTTTAATGTGCAATGTTTGCCTTGCCTTAGGCCTGATCACAGCTTTCCTTTCTTGCCAGTTGATAGGCATGTACGAAAGTTTTAAGCAAGACATTGTTCATAGCCATGAGACAAGGTTTAGTGCCCTCTAATGTCCCCTGAATATTATGCCGGGATGATATCATCCGGGTCTTGGGACTTGAACGGGCCAGAAGAATCAACGAGCCCATCTTCTGGGTTTACTAGAATGGGCAGAATTATTCTAGCCGAATAAGAAATATGAAATCAATTTAAGGCAGACCATTTATTGTTTTGTAACATTGAACAGCTGAGTGAATGGCGCACCTGCTTATAGCATTTGTGGTCCATGGTTCAAATCTAGCGATTCTCAGGGCTTGTTCGACATATTCAAGGAGATTATTCATCATTTTCACTCGAAAAAGACAATCTTGATTTTCAGTCCTAATGCAGAATCAGACCTGAAATTCTGCTCAAGCACAATTTCAAATGCTGAGTAGGATTTCGGTCTTACTATGGTTTCACTGCAAACAGTCACTAGACTGATTACTCTTTGAATAACTCAGTAGGTTATATAGCTTATTTGTTAGCTAAATAAAGTTAGTCAGTTAGTAAATTTTTTGTCTTAAGAGTTTTATAACAGCAGTGTGTCAATTCCGAAGTAATTAACAGTAAAACCAGGAGAAGTCTTAGTATTTCTGAGATAACCAACTTTTTTCATTTCAATGTTCATAAATTATGGCCGCTAATACTATTAAAGGTTTCGTCACATTGTACTGTGGTTTCCTGTCATTTCATCTGACGCTTCGTGTTTCAAATTAGAGATTTATTTACACCAAATAAATGTCCGACGTAGCTTCTCCAGGATCTTATTCTTCCTTCTACTTTATGGAACGTGGAAAAATGCGATTGCCCCGCCAGAATTAGGAACTTGGTAGTTTCCAAGGCCGATGCTACAGCTTTCCCGGAAACGTCCCTAAACACCAACAGATTACTTCCTTATTTTTCAATTTTGAATTCTATTTACATTTAATCACAATTTGATTTCATACATCTAAATCGCAAACGGGCAATAACTCTTCTGCATTCAAATAATTTATTCAAAATTTCCATAGTTCAAGCATTCATGTTTCATACATGTTCTACATACGGACCATACAAAAAGTGTAGACAGTGCCACCCAAGGATTTGATAAAATATGTGTACAAGAAATAAAATGCTTTACCTCGACAATATCAGACAACATCCGCAACATACGGCATTGGGGTTTAGTCTATCTCGGGCAAGCAATTTTTCATGCAGTCCATTATGCGGACTTATAACAGGAAAAAAATAGAAAGAAAAACATCAGCAAGAACAGAGCACATCTTTGGAAACTGTTATAAATATCTACGACTTGCTACATATATCATACATGTGCATTCAATTGCGAATCTTTCGTGATGCGGAATACTTGGGAAAAAAATTAGGACATTATTTTAGTATTAAGTGCCTCTAGAACGTACCGCTATATGGTAGAGGTTGAGGATAGTGAAAGAAACTCTCTTCCATCACCACCCCATTTGGTTAAAACGACTAAAACCGAAATATTCTAGTATCTGTACACATATATCTATCTCGAACACGGTTAGACAATTTCGCGATGCCAACATCAAACATTTGCTCTAATACGATCCGATCTATGGGAGAACTGAATCTGATAGTTGTTGAGAAAGCTTTCTTCGTGTCGCTGAAACGACATGCAACCGTAACGAAAAATGGGGAGCAGTATACCCAGTAGCCGGCAGTAGACAACGAACGAACAACGATGCGGACAACGGCCACGACGGTTGAGGTTCGACGCGACTACGCTATCAGATTGGCACACATAATAAAGCTCCCCATATCCCGACCTACAGCATTTTATAGAGACATCGACGTCGGCCGGACGGTCTGCGGACGCTTGGTTGGTCGGTATGCGGTCCATATGTGACATACGTTCGTACCGATGTATCTTTGGATTTGTCAGGAAGAATTGCCAAGTACATACATCGGAATCAGGATCTAGAAACACATGCAAACATATGCGTACAAGCAGATTCACATGTCCGAAAACTTGTGAAGAATTGCACGAGAAACGAGATTCAGTTTGATGGCAGAACTGCTGCATCAGACGATTGCTTGGCTGATGGTTTTCGGACGGTTAGTATCCAGTTTAGTAAGATCCGGTGAGTGTCGGCGATGATGGTCGACTTGTCTAAAGCGATTAGTGATGGTGTAAGTAAGAAGGTGGGTCTGATTTTCGGGGCTCGTTTTTCTTTGAGTTCTTGCACGACAGGATTAAAATTGTATACATTGTGTGACATGTCTGTCACATAATATTTTGTTCGTCTCATGCAAACGGTTTTTTAAGAATGTTAAGAATTTGACAAGCTTGAATATTATATTGTCAGTTACAGTTGCTTTGCCTTAGTTTGCTAAAAGTCCTTCAGGAAGGTTTCGGCGATTTAATATCATAAGCAAAAAAGGTTGGAAATTTCGGTGTATGCGGTTCACTATGTAGGCAAGTGAATGGCGTAGATTATTGACTCACATTGTCTGGAATTAGATCTGTCAGGATTGCAAGAGGAAACCTGAAGATACTCAGAGGAAGCTTCGCCAAGAGACAAATTGACGAAGAGACCACGACAGGAGATGGCAGCTCAGCCCTTCAGGAACGTAGCCGAAAAATGCTTCAAGCTGGCCGTTGTCAACAAAGAAGAGTACCCGAAATGGAAACTCGAGATGAAGTGGCCAAAGTGATTCTCAACAATATCACCAAAGAACTTCTCAAGTTTACTACGGCGTCGGATGAAGGATTACCTCACTTTGAATGCTGCAACAATGTTGGCAGAAACATTGAAACATCCCCCAGTGCAGATGCCCAAAAAACCTGCTTATCATACACCCGGGGGGCCTATCAGACTGTTGGATATGTGAGGTTTGACTCACTAAAAAAAGGGTCATCTATAAGCCCCTGAAGCTCCAAGTCGGGGCCTGTCCAAACTCCGCTTCAACCCGGTCGTGCTAACTCGTATATTAGTGATTTACCTCTCTGTTACTACGGTTCTCCAGAGATCATCCACAGTGAAATGTAATGAAGGAGACGTTACTGTACGAGCTAATCACGGCTAAGGAGGCGGTGCCACAGACACGCTTCAGAGGCATAAAGCCGCTTAAAGAGACAAAGCCCTTATCTAATTGTTTCCGAGTTGGCATTCTTTCAGGCGGTCGAACTTAAAAATCAATCGGTTCAGCTATATACAATCGGGGCACGACAAACTGTGTTATCTCTGGGTGTTAATCTGGAGTCCCTGGTTCAAATACGAGCCAACAAAGTTTTGATTCACTTTGAAGGGAAGAGAATCATCATGAAGGTTGGGGCAAACCGAAGAGCGGGCAATTGAAGTTCACCGTAGCAGAGCGGCGCGACTAATCTGTTGCTTAATCGGAAGTACGCTGACATCGCACTTATATAGGAGCCGCTCTATTTATGAAAAAACAGGCAGGGACTAGATAATGGTTTTTATTGTCACCAAAAAACAACTTAATGTAACGTTAATTTCGCAGCTTTATCATTGGGATACAGCCACTGTGTAATGCCACAATGTTTGGAAAACGAGGATTGCGGATGGCAGCACGCAACGCTGCTGTCCGCGGCTTATCTACCATACCAAACACCTGGATTGAGAAGAGTGTCAGAAGCGGCGACCACAAGATATGGAGGGGGAAAATATAAACGAAAAACATAAGTATTTACTAGAATTTTTAATTTCAACCCGCATCGATATTCTTCGCATAAATAATAAACCAACATTTATTATTAGGAAAAGGAATGAGGTAGTTTATATTACCCTTACAACTCCAGATAAAACCGAAAGCGTCTACTCCAGAAAAGCGGATAAACTTCTTAGGATATTAGATGACCTAGATCTGACGCTCACATGACGAATTAACAAGCGGTTGAACCGTTTAACAGGAATCTTGGTGTCAGATTTCAAAGAAGTAATAAAGGATAGGTTGTCCGGAAACATTGAAAGCGGAGATCGGTATAAACAGTAATTGTCGTCTTTCAACAATTAGATACGAAGGGACAAACGTGACTCATGAAGAGAATATCGAAGGAAGTATAGAAACTACCAGAATCAGGATACTTCTAAGTGTTGTTACCGGGGTTGAAACATAGATACGCAGGGGAAATAAGGGTTAAATAAGGAACCCAAACAGATGTTTCGAAACGCACTTCCCGTAAAACAACGAATTGTGAACATTTCACCGGCCGTTTGAGTAGCTGATTAAGGAAGCAACGTTAAAATTGAGTAAGCTATTGGACTTACTCAATAACAGGCAATTTGAAGCCACCATTTCGAGGACGCAAGCAAAAAGAATAGTCAGAATGATATCAACTTTTTTCTAGACTCAACGAAATTGTGTTACTTATGAAGGTTGCGTTCCCACAAATCTTCTAGGAATTATATAATCGATGCTATACCAAATTCAAATCTGGGCCGGGAAAGCTAGTCTTAGAGGAAGGAAACACAAGGTGCCAGCTATTGTCACAGCTACCCTCAATAGAATACCATTGAAACTTATTGACAGTGTTGTATATTTTGGACATAAAAAAATATTTTGGTCCCTTTGGAAACTGAAAGGGGGCGGGGCTAATGTGAAGCCCCGATATTACTTTACCACGATCACCTGCTAACACCACAAGCAAACTGGATGCAGGTATATGGAATTACCTAAAATCGGAATGGGAAATATAACGGATTGTAGGGTAGTCAAGACATTATGGCCATCATCCGACTCTAGAAAGAGCTTTCAAGCAAACTGCTTGAAAGTAACGGTTGGCTTGCTAATAGGGCACTGCCTTATTGGATTCCATGATTCAATCCGTTGATTGGAAAGGAACCTATAGGAACTTTATCAAAAGATTTTATGGGCTGCCGCTCGAAAAGTCTCAAAACTGAGGAAAAATGAATGATTTAAGTTATAGGAGAGGATTTCCGCTTATGCTACTTGCATTAAGGCTTCTACTTCGCTAAATTACTTATTTTTACGTAAAGTGCTTATCAAATTAAAATCTCGGCACGGATTAACTCGCACGAGGTTAAAAAATTTCATATTTCATTGTCATTTCTTCATACAATTATAAGAATACCTACTTATCACCAAATTTATATTAATCTCTATACATATATAAGCACAAAAATCTGTGAATGTTTGGGCAAAGTGATTTTAACGCTTATTTTCTTCGAAAATGGGTCAGAAAATATAAAAGAAACAGACTAGCCTCACAAAGATCATTCATACAAACAGAGAAGCAGCCAATTGAACCAGTTTTCTCGCACCTAACTAACGATAGATCACACCCAATCAACAACAATCGTGCATCATAAACCACAAACTGTATTCTAAAAATTCAATTATCTATTAAAAATATCCAAAATTATACCAATTATAGCCATATTACTTACAACGGAATATGCATAACTGTTACAAATTTTCAAAATACTGCTAATAGAAGTAAATTTTGTATTTCCATTTATATTCGAATACATAAATAGAAACAATTAGATTCATGGCTATCGAACGGTAAGTTTCATGGAGAGATAAATTTATAAAATTTAAAAAAATCGTTGGCACGAATCAATGTTAATCCAAAATATAATATTTACATAAAACATACGGTTTTACCTAGACTGATTAGGAATTTTTTTCTTCTTCTTCTGCATCTATTTTCTTCCTAACGAATTTTCACGTGATATGCTGCATTGAAAGCTTACGTACGAAACGTTTTGGTACGAGTTACCGGCAATCTACCTTGGAGGAAATACGACTAACAGCAACGGAAAGCATGCACTTCTCTCCTAACCCGTTGGCGGACACACGAGCAGATTTAATGCCACCGAAACGGATACGGATGACGAAGTCACGGGCGGAATACAAGAAGCTGAATAGCGAAAGTCGAAGTTGCCAAAGCCGCTGCCGCCACCAACCAGCACAAGTCGTCTTCTTTGGGGAACCAACGCCGAGCCAACGATATCTACGTCGACGTCGAAGCAATGTCGAGGAGACCAGCAGACCGTCCATCTAGTCATCGAAAGCCCCCCGGAAAGTTTTCTTCCGCGGTAAGCTTTGGCGACGACGACGTTGGAGCATATGGAGCTCACTAACTGCATGGCTACGGTTGAGTCTTTTCGGCTTGTGGAGCCATAGAGCCATCCGCTGTTTCAGTCGAGATAACATATCCACGATGTTCGGTTGTAGTTTCGGTCCTAGTTAGCTTCCATTGCGAATAGCAGTAGTACGTCAGTAGTGATGATACCAGGTGGTTGGTTGAGTTCGCGACCAGGTGAAGTTGGGAGAGTTCAGTCGCAACCGCGAGATAGTACATATATAGTGACGGTGAATCCATCGAAGACCAGCTGATCTAATCCACAACTCAACCCGAGATGGAACAGAACGTTTCGAAACCTCGCAGAACCATGACCTCACCGGACCGGTCCGGATCGGCCTAGTGCCGGTTCTGTTGACTTTTTCGTTGATTTGTTCTGAATTTTTGTGGTTTTAGATAAAGTTCGTTTGGTTGTTAAAGTGGCGCCGACAGTAGTTCTCTTGTTGCCGACCGTAAGCTAATCGTGATTGCTAATCAGTATCGACGCAATAAGATATGGAAATTTTACAGTCTGCCTAAAGAATTGTTAAAGAGTTTCGAAATTCTTTTGTTCTGATTTTTCGAATTTAACCGCAGTGAAGATGGTGACATGGAAAATGGACCTTAATAGTTTGTTCTATATTGATCAGACTTTAAAAAAACATCCTTGCAAGGACTCTAAAAAATCTATCAAATTAAAAATTGGAGACCCGAAATACCCAAAAACTGCAAATTCTAGTCAAATGAGCAGCGTTTCTAAGACGGAACAACAAAGTGAACGGACCGGGACAATATAAAGTGCGACTTTGTACACCATGTAGGCGAATATAAAAATATAAATCATGTTTTGAGATTTCTTTCTGCGATTGTACTCAGACATATATTTTGCCCGCCACCCGAAACTGAAACCCAAACCGAAACAGAATCGCTCCATATGAATAATGGGACCCATACACACACGACATACCTAAATACTAACCAAGTACACAGCACACGAAACAAGTCAAGTCCAAATCTACGAATTTTTTTTATTCATCGTCGTCGCAACTCGGGGGGGTTATAAAATATACAACTGCGCACATTTTCAGTTGTCTCGGCTTAAGCTCAACAAAAATGCGAAATTGTTTTAGTATTTCCCAACACATACGCGAATTCGCAAAAATCTTAGCTTTTCTCCGTCACCTTCTCAGCCGTTTAAGATCCCATTCGTATATTTTTTTGCACGAAAACGGAAGTTAATTTGTCGTTTTTGTAAGTCGTTTGTTTGATACGATCATCCGTGGGCCATGATGATTGGATTTGGTTTTATCAAATTCGAAAATCAACGAAAATGAAGAATTTGTATTTAAGTGGTGTACCAATATTGTGTTAAATTATTTGAAATATGCACAAGTGTGAACTATGATCCGCGGCTAAATTACAAGAAATCCTTATCGCGCCAATGTCTGTAAACATTTCAATTTCTCTTAGATCTATCTGAAATATTTTTTAAAATCATACTAAGATCCGTTTCGATCAGACACTTGCGAACTCGTCAACATAAAATTCGCTAGAAAATCACCCAAACGGAAAATTCATGACTCTCTAGTGACTTAAATAAGACAACTGCAAAACGGATTTCCGCCTCCTTCATTTTCCGCAACAATAAAAAAAAACTGCCATCAAGTTCAGTTACGGATCGCGATGTGACAGTGGTGTAGTGTGATAGCAAGTAACTTTTTGGCGTGATCTGTGTTGTTCATAAGTACGTTTTCATTATCATCGCTATCAACGACGACAGCGCCATTCCGTTCTGACTACATCAATGCGTAAGTAGAATGTTTAATTCAGAATGTGTTTTTGTTTTTTTTTTCTTGCCCACTTGAATTTTGAGCACTCGATTTGATCGTACCAAATGTCTTCTTTCTTAATATTTTTCTATTTTCGGTAAAATGACGTAAGCCTGCGATCTTCTTTTTTTTATAGTATTTCGCTCGCAACGCTCGCACAGACCTACAGATGCCAGTGTTGAAATGAGAAAATTGCAAACGAAGAAAAGAATCAGTTTGAACTTGCATTACACTAGTAGTCTCGATTGGAAAATGATCGAATCGTTATTAATTGGTTGAGGAGAACAAAGCATTGATTTTTCTTTTGTTTTATTGCTTAGAATGTGATTTAAGTGTGAGTGTGATTTAATTTTGGTTAGATTGGATCATGGTCGGAGTTAGGGAATGATCGTTGTAAGATTTTCAATTGATTTGATTGAAATTGATTAAAACTGAAGAAATCTTTAAGAGAAAATTCAAATATCTATAATAACTAGAAAGCCTAACCGTGCTATTTGACTCAAGTAAAGTAAATAAATTGCTAAAAAAAATTAAATTAAAATAAGTAAAAAAATGTATTTCAATGGTTTGATGAAGTAATAATTATACTCAGAAAGAGTTTTTAGAGGATAGTGAACGATTTTGGTTGTGTTTGTTTAAATTTTCGTAATTAAATGCCCCATCAATTGTAGTAATTCACTAAGAAACAAGTAGTTACTATCAATCCAAATGATTCTGGCTCTTACTATAACTGTGAAAGAAATTGGTCACACATTTTCAAATTTACTAATTCGAATCCTTTTTTTAGAGCCCTTGTTATGACTATGCAAAACTGAAAAGTTTATGATGTCTACAAACCACTCCTATCGTATTTATGCTTAAAAATATTATTTGGAACTTTTATTCACCTTCACTCAATTGTAAGTCCCTCATTTTGTAAAATGGACAACTATTTTTTAAACGTCAGATGTTCAGGAAGTCATTTCGTATTTTTACTATATAATATTTGAGACCTTCGAAAGATATGTTCCTAAGATAAAAACAAAAAAAAAACATATCTGAGCGATGGCTTGATGGGGACCTTAGATAAATCGTAGGAACAAACTTTATAAGGAAATATACAAAAACAAATTTAATTAGCAGTTAAAGGAAAATATTGCTATTAGTCCTGCTATTCAGGAAGGGTATGATGAAGTTGCTAAGTAATTTTTGACAATCTCTCGTTTGTCTCTCCGTTTTGACAGTTACATATAGAAAACCGCCGAAAATATAATTCGCGAACCGAAAGAAAATTTTTCGATTTTGTTAATCTGATGCGAAAAACCATCGGTTATTCATTGTAGGTGTTCCTTAATAATATCACTTCTTTTCTTAGATTTATTTATTCGCAAATAGTTTCTCAAAAAGTTTGGAATGCACCAGACCCATCAAACTCACACCTTTTTCCCTCTGATTCAGCTTCAACAATTTTTGTCAACCACTTAGAAATATCAAGTAAGGGTATTTTGGAACTCGGCTGAAACAAAAACCCTGGACCTGATTTGTTTACTTCGACTTCCGTGTTTAATGACGTTAAACAGCTTATAATTTCCTCGCATATTCCCTTTAATAAGCCACTTTCGTATGTCGCATCCATATTCTAATCCTGGACATAGGCGCTGTATTCGATATTTAAAGGAACATTGCCACTTTTATTTTAAATTCCAAATATTTTTGAAAAGATTGTCTACGATAAGCTTTCTCCACTTTTTACTTCCTGTCTGAACGGGCAAATGCTCAACTATCACGAAAAAAAGGTGGCTCAACCACACGAATTTGACAGTCCGAATCTCTGATGTTAGGTGTGAAATGGAAAAAGGATGCCAAATTGACGCAGTCTACATTGACTTTAGTAAGGCTTTTGACAGAGTTGACAATTTTACCTTAATTTTAAAGCTTCGGAAATTCAGACTCACCGAATCTTTATTTAGCTGATGCACTTGAAGTCATTTTGTGAAATATCAAGTACTTTTGTCGAAATATGTACGAAAAGGTAGTCCATATTGGTCCACTTCTTTATAATGTATTTATCTCTGAATAATCTAACGTCCTAGCAAATATACTTCATTTACTTTATGGTAACTATATCAAAATTTATCAGATCATTCAATCTAAATTTGATGCACTTTTTCTCCAATCTACTTAAGCTTGATTCACTTGATAATTGGTGCAATGTTAACAAGGTCTCTTCAGGCTACAATTTTTTCCAAAAATGCGTGGTTATGCATTATAGTATTTCCTCGGTAATAATTGGTACCTCGAGCGGATAATATTGTTGACTTCGGTGTTATCTTGGATGAGAAAGACCGCTTCACCTTACACTATGATAAAATATTTTCCCATGCAAGCAAACAACTGGGCTCCATTAAAAGACGTGCCTAGGAATTTCGTGATGCGTGCTCTTAAACACATCACTTTTACGCCTTTTTTTGAGTACGTTTGATTGCACTATTTGGAGCCCAGCTTTTGAAACCCACAGTGACAAACCCGAGCCCATACAAAAACAATTTTTACTTTTACCTAGACAACCCTTACGATTTTAATTATCTACTCTCTTATGAGTTTCGACTGGGTTATCTAAACTTGTTGCCACTTGCATCCAGAAGAATGGTGATATCGGCCTACTTTACATTCGATGCCATTAGAGGCATTATAGGAGTTGAATCTTTGAAAAGTAAAATGGCGGTAACGAACACAAGGTCCAATCGTTTGCTGAAGGAATATCCACATTCTACTTCATGTGCAGCTACTGATTAGCAAATAGATTCTGTAGAATATAAGCAATCTGTATTCGCCAAAGATTTCTAAATCATCCTTCAAATCATCCCTTTCCGAAGACATTCTCACCCTCTAATTATGCTACTTTTAAGGTGTTATTTATTTGATTTTTTTTATACTTTGTTTTACAATTATAGTTGTTGTTTTCATATGTAATTTGTACATTGTTTGATAAATGAATAATATATTATGATAAAGTATTTACTTTAGTGAAGATTTTGTTTAAGTCAGCTGAATCTGCACATAAATCGCAAGAACTGGCATCCTTGAAGCTTGCGCGTTTACTAGCATGTTTTTACTTTAAAAATTTATGCAAATTTCGAAAAAGATAAAAGATTTAACACTATTTGTTAAAACTTCAGAAAACTAAGCAACTGTGCTAATCACCATTTTTTAGGAGCTTCAAAATAGATTAAAAAAGTTCGAAAAAGCGATCTAAAAGAAAAATCAACGAAGCTTTGTAACAATTGAGGTTGGTGTTTTTCCTCTCCTGTTTTTCCTTCTTTTTTTAAAAAAAAATCACGTATAGATCTTCCTCGTAGAAAACATACTAAAAAACAAAACATTAAATCTAGCTTTGGCTTTTCACCTTTATTATTATCATGCGTCATACACTTATGATAATTTATTGCTTTCTTCCAAATCACCATTTCTGTTAGACTTGGCATCATTCTTGCAAGGTAGTTTTGAGCTGCTGGTATTCCAGGGTTTACACGATGGCAGTAGCAAAACTTTCAGAGCAGCGTCAAACTAACGATTCATGTTACGCTTGTAAATGCTCCTTCCTCCGTCTTTATTATCAAAATGTCCGCGGTATGAGAACCAAGCCCAATTAAATTTCGTTTACCTCTAGACTCCAGACGTCCATCATGTCATTTGCTTAACGGAAACCTTTTGTACAGAAAATAAACAGGATAGCGAACTTTCCCTACTTCATTCTGTTTTTCGAAGAGATCTAGTTTGCCTTGCTTCCTTAAAAGCCGACGGAGTTGGCGTCTTAAATACCATGCACAATACTCTTCGAGAAATGCGCTGCGTTAATTTTGTCCCTACTCCCGCTGAATGTATCGTTGTTCCTGTAATCCTATCCGTAAACTCTGCACTACTTGTCTGCTGTGTATATATTTCCTGCAATTGTTCTGTCATTACGCATGATATTTTTTCCTCTGGAACTGCTTAATTTCAAACTTAAAAAAATCTGAATGTGAAAAAAAATTGCAATCTTAAAAAAAGCTTAATTTAAAAAAAAATATCATTTCAATCTTTAAAAAATTTCATAAACTCTTCTACTTACCTTTGGTGACCTTCACATGGCGTCTGCTGAATAGGTTCCTAATAATCTCTGCATATTCTCAGTAGCCGTCTCTCTGTTCTGACATTTTCCTTTGTTCTTGTTCTCAAATTAAATGCCAATACCAGAACTTGAGATCTTGTTATTTCAAGTGTGTTCTCTCTATTTCTCCAGCCCCTTCTCTGTACTTGGAACCTAACCGTCATCATCCTCCACTCATTGTTGATGTGAATCTCAAGTTCCAGTTAAATAAAAAATACCCTTTAATCCCTCGCTATAATTTCTATAAAGCAAATTTTCAGAGCATGTCTGCTGAATTCAGTCTTATCGACTTTTCTTCTTTTTTTAGAGGTTTGAATGCGGGCTATGCATTATCTATATTATAATATATCAAGTTTTATGTTTTCTTGTCTAACCTCACCTCTCGCTTCACTCCTACCCACCGTCTTCTTAATTCTAATGTTCTACCTTGGTTCACGTTGCAAGTTTCAGATGATCTTAAAGGCAAGGAAAAAGCTCGTATAAAGTTGAAAAATACGGAATTACACTCGGATTTTTAAATATTTACTGTTCTAAGATCTAAGACAAAAGGAGTAATCTGGCAGGCAATGCAGGATTTCATTTTGAGCATTGAAACTTTAGTCTATTCTAATCAACGATAACCATTTTGGTACTACATCCATTCCTTGAAATCTAGTTCCTCTATTTCTGGTTCTATACATCTTGATGATATAGTTATGATAACTTCACAGGGTATTTGCGAGCTATTTGCCGTTTTTTTCTCCTTCTCTTTGTATATCAATAAATCTGCTTTCTCCAGATTCCCTGTTACTTCACCATCTTTGATTTGTACTAATCCATTGGAATTTAAATAGATAATGCAGACCATAGATTCCAATGTTAGTTCCGGCCCTGACGGTGTTCTCAATATTTTAGTAAAATTAACTTTTTTATTCTATGTTCTGTTATCTATAATTTTTGATATTAGCCTTACTTCGGGCGCTTTTCCTGCATCGTGAAAGCTGCTTATATTTTTCCGATTTTGAAACCTTATGATCGGTTCTTTGTTTCTAACTATCGTCATGTTGCTCTTCTATGCTTTTCAATCAATCTCTTTGAACGCCTTATCAATCGCAGAATGCATCCTTTTTTTGTCTCCGAGCTGCATGGTTTTATAAAGGGCCGCTCCACAACGACCAACTTTATGGTGTTTTCAAATTATCTCGATTCAGCCCTCTATTCTCTACTTCAAGTTTATGTAATGTATACGAACCTTGGGAAGGCTTTTGATTCCGTGAGCTTGAAGGTTTCAGAATTATTGATTCCAATGCTTTTAGTCGTCGCTGTAGAATCACCACTAACAGCTCTTTTTCTTCTCCCTTCTCTCTCACTTCCGGAGTTCCGCAAGGGTATATCCTTGGTCTTTTACTTTTTAGCCTACTTTTCAATCATATTTCTCCTGTTATCAATTCCTTCTGTCCTCTTTTGGATGTCCTAAAGTGGTAAAAAGCAATCAAATCTGTGGATGATTGTCACTAGCTTCAAGCTAATTTGGTTGCCCTTCATCACTGGTGCAAATCGTCGTAGGTATTCTTGATTCCATCTCTGCGAACAGAAGTCTAGTTTTTTTCTCCTTTGCTACGTTTTCCTATGAAGCACAATGTCCTCATGCTTGATCTTCAGTTGCATCCGTATATCTTGAGATTCATTACGTTTTGAAGCATGTATTGAATTTTTCTTAACATTGACTTCTATTCACCGTTTTTTCATTTCCTCCATTTGCTATTTTGTTCTAACTCTTAGTCAGAGTATTGTTAAATTATTCTATTTGCTGTGGTTGTAAGTTAAAAACAAACATCGCATCCACTCCGAGTCTTTGAAAAACCAAACAATTGGTAGTATTAATTTTACCACGTAGTTCAGAAAACTCCCTTCAAACTCGATCTTCAGATACATAATGCCCTACTTAGCATAAACGTTCTATCTACATTTTTGTCATTTTTGAGTCAAAACCGGACTCCAAAACTACATACTCTACTACATCATTCTGCAAAATTTGAAAAACCTATCTTTTGTGGAAGTATTTCAAAATCAATATTGAAAAATGCACTCTCCATATATCTCCAGTACAAATCAAAACACAAATCATTGAATATCTCGAAAGTGCTAAAATGTAGATAGAACGTTTTTGTCCACTCTTTTTCGCTGTTTAAGCGCATCAAATCACTGCACTAAATACTCTGCGTTATATGTAAATGGAAAATGATCTAATGAACTGAGTAGATAAATACACAACATACACAGAAATGGCATGTGGATATTTCAACGATTTCGCGAAACAAGTAAATTTGATTAAAACAGGGTGTTCCAGCATATGCCGCACTAGCATTAGGAACCTTAATAAAAATTTTAATGAATTAATTTTAACAGTACTAAAGGAAACATATTCAATGTTTTAGCTTTGAGCGAATACTAGAATATAGCTAATTTTAAATGCTTCCAAATAAGTGGTTACAGTGGCTTCCAGTCTCAAAGGCAGTGGCATTGTGATTTATATTAAATTCCTCAGTTTTATGTGCGCCATGTAGGTTCCATAGCGCACATAAAACTGAAGAATTTCAATTTTCCGATGAAACAGTAACATCGTTGGATGTAACGTTATTAAGCAAACCCCTCATAAAAAATATTAGCCATATATATAAATCACCAAGCCACTGCAAAACAAATTTCTGTCTAGAACTTAATGACTTGCTGCACAAAATTAAGCATGAGAATGCTGAACATCAATTTGAATTAATGTCAATTTGCTAACCTATTCCCAAAGTGATTATTTCCACTCACTAAATGAATTAGGGTTTTGTTGATATGTGAGTCAAAGCGCCAGATCAAATATTTTCAAAGTTGCGACCTGTTTTTTTTTTGTTCCGTCGAGCTCTTTCTAAAATATAAAACAAAGAAAAATAATACTCCAGCGGCTAAGGGCACCGGATAAATCAGTTTTCCTCTATTGATAAACATAAGACAAAGAAAGAGCGCACTTTTGACAAGTGATAATGTTGAAGAAAGCTAAGTTGACATAGTAGAGTTACCGTTCACAAATAATCCATAAAAAATTCATTCAGAATTGCAAGACTTTGTCGTATTTTTCCGAGTTTTAGCAGTTGGGTTTTAAAATAGTTATACCAATTTTTACAGCATTTGAGACAATTAAACAAACAAACACACAAAGTCATGCCAAAATTTTCGGTAATCACTGACGAAGCTGTCTTCTAAGGAATAGTTAAAATTTATCAACATAAATTAATGACTTGTTTTTACCTATAACTAAAAGCTTGAAAAACGACAAACCTGCGAAACAACATGTAGCTCCTTATGTGTGGGGTTCGTGGTTCGAACCTCGTATATTTTAAATTCGTAAAAAAAAATCGATTATGAAAATAGAGTCTTCACCACCTCCAATCACTAAGATTCCAAATGGGTTGTAGCAGAGAAACTGTTTTTTTTTTTTTGATAAAAGTGCGCCCTTTACTTTTAAGCGCTAGTTATTGAAATCATTCCATTCACATAGACCACCTTTAGCGATTCAATATTTGGAAGATTTGAAATAACTCGCAATCGGTTATGTATTAAATTGGACATGACTTTTAGAACGTCAATCTTAAATGCGGGCTCTGACTTTAATATCTACGATAGGTGTTAAAGCAAGGTGGATGCAATAAGTTTGGAATCTTACTGAAATTCCAGTACTTGTGAGGCCAGAAGAAATAGCTGAGAAGCTTCACCATTATTTCTCAGTAGGTCCTGCGTCTAGCACTCCTTACCAAACCATAATCCTATTCGGATTGTGACGTTTTTTAACCCTGCAATACTTTTTACTTTTATTTTCAAGCAAATTCAAGTGGCGATTGCCAGGTTTTTCTATAGTAGCCACTGGTGAAGTGATTCTTAACTTCAGCAGAGCAGTCATTTCATAATACGTGTTAGACTTGTCTCAAGTCTAAGTACAACCAGACGAAAGCTAAGTAAGTCATTTAAAGACCCGGACAAAATGGACTGCGATCATTATAATTTCAAATTAATCCAAACTGACTATTCGAAGAATTTTTATCAAATTTCATTTTTAAGATCGAATTTAGATAGGATCATTAAGACATTTGATTTTCAATGCAACAATAAATTCGTAAAATTAACGACAAGATATTGTGTATTTTGCTTCAGCCCACGTTGGGCGCATGATTGAAAATCGATTATTTACCCTTCTCATCAACTCTTTGCAATATATACTAGTATTTGTAGGTCTGCGAAAGGTACTTTAATGTAATATTTTAGGAAAATATGAATACTTTTCAAAATACCGCTAAGTTTCCTAAAAGTCTGGAGCAGAACCCTTTAACCAGAAACCAGAAGTGTTGATCTTTGACCCCGGAGTACTCACTTTAAAATCTAAATGTCGTCACAAATTATAATCATAAGCATTTCGATGGTTGTATTTTAGTAAATTCATCAGCTCCAATTCATCACTTTCATTGAATTCATTCAAATAAAAGTTATATTTTATCGTTGGGGCAGTTTTTAACGCTAAAATATAGACCTCGATTCAAGTTTAACTTCATTTCCAACATTTTTAATTTGATAGAAGGAAGGAACTATTTTATATTATAAAAATAACGGAAGCATCTACGGCAACTAGGAGTAAAAATTAGATGCTCTTAATTTTCTTTGAAAAAAAACGAATCAATTTTAGGTTCGACTCCCGTTTTGAGAGCTAAAAGGACGGATTTTTATTTTTATTTTCACTCTTTGGTTTAATTATTTTGAAATGAAAAACTAAAGTTTACCAGAGGATGGAAAATTCAATGCTGAAATATTCTAGTCTGAAATACACACAAAATATTTCGGCATTATGGGTTGAAACATCATTATATACAGCATTAGGCGAAGAAAAAAAAAACAAAAAAAACATCAAAATTTATGCTCATAGCGAACCACGCATCATCTGATTGTAGCATTATCACAATTTTATCAAGCGTTGTAGGGCCAGCTACAGAGAAAAGCGTGTGTCGCACCTGATGGAGCGGGTGCAATGGAAAAAGGTTTGCAAAACGTCATCACTTTCCTTAGCACAAAACTTACAGAGCTCCATGCTGACTTTGCCCATGTTCGCGATGAACTCAAGGTTTAAGCGCGCAAATGAAAGTAATCGTCTGAACACCTTATAGTTCATGGTCCAGCCCTTCTCTCAAAGCTGAAACGTTCGCGCTCGTGCTAGAGCAGATACTACTTCTCTTCTTACTTCCCCCAGATGTCCTCGCTATACATAAGAATTTAATTAGTCACCACCATAAGGAATTGACGCTTACTCGAAACGCCCTACCCTTAAACGAGATAAGAGTTACTAGTGCCCTGTCGCATGCGTTGAGAATGTGCTTTCAATAAGCATCAATCCAAGATATTTAACCGATTTTATAGTTTCAAAAACTTAGGAGCCACTAGCGGGAGACCATGGGTTTCCATCCAGCCCTCAACCCTTCTCATTACTTGATTCAGTTTGAGTTGGACGAGATCATGATTTCTAGATGTGATGCCAGCTGCTGCGTCTTTGGCTTAACCTACCAAGAGCACATCTTTCGTTATCTCAAGGCCCAAGAGACCATCGTAAGCAACATTGCACAGGTCTGGCTCAAGAATGAACCCTTGTGCCGACTCATCTGTAATATCTTTGCGCACAGTTCTTTCAATAAGTTTTGTACCATGGCTACTAAACTTTTGTCTAAAAATGCCACTGAAGTCAGTCCAGCATGTCTGTACACCTCGCTGAACTAAAATTGCTTCGAAATTCCCTCTAACCAACTTCGAAATATTCCTGAGGTAAGCAAAAGGTGATGTAATTGCGGTCACCTCCAACGTAATCCATGCTCTTCCAGTCCCTTACCAACGTCGACAGCACCTTTGAAACAAGGGCGATTTATGTACGGTATTTATGTCGGTCTGCGATGGGTTGATGTCTTTGCTCATAAAGACATGCTCGACCTGGACGCATTGAACTCTATTGAATTTTGGAAATTTCGAACAGCTCAGCCGAAAATCGATTTGCAAAGTATCTGACCCGTTCGCAGTTCCAGTAGTCTCTCTGGTATTTTATAGGTCCTTTTTGTGTAATTCTAAACCAGGCAATTGAATCACCCCAAAGCTTCAGGCCACTTCCTTAGCCTAGCGTAAAACCAGCCAATTTTTATCCGTCCAATATCAAGTAGTTTCAGAGCTATTAATAATGACTGACAACTGATGATGACAGTAATAATGACTGATTTACTCGACATGTAATTAATTAGACATTAATATTTATAAATTTATTAAAATTGAAAAATGTTTTCGACATTTAGTAAGATCAAATTAAATCGTACAATTTATTTATAATTTATTTATATATGGTATATTAATAATATATTTATATTAATTTAAATTTCAATTTCAATTTCAAATACTACGATTTCCACCCAATGCTTGAATATCTCAATACTTCTCCTAAACAAGATCAAACAACTTTCTTTACTGGATCAAATCTACTCTTACTAAAAACCCCACAAATTACCCAAATAAACAAATAAATACTCAGCATAAGTGATTTTCTTCTGATACTCAAATTTATAGCTTTCGGTTTACTCGATTCTCGTAAAGTTATTTGCAAAACGAAAGATACATTTGTTCTTGACTTTTATCATATTTTCTCCACCTGAATGAAACATTGACTGCCAACCCCCCCAAGTCTATATACCTATGTACCGTACCGTCTTATATTATCGAAATGGGGGTGTGATTGATGGCAATACATTTGATATTCTACGTGCTTTCCTATCCATCGTATTATTTGAATATACATAAATGTATTTCGGTTCCTGTTGTCATTAATATCGTTTCTCTTGAGCCAGTATTTCGTATTCTGGGCCATTCTCAGACAAAAGCATTAGTACTAATTGTAGGCGAATTACGACGACGATGACGGTTTGCATGTTTCGACTTCGAGAAAAATTGATGTGTTTATACGGACCAGAATGCCTTGGTTGCATATGATTAGATTCCTAGGACCAGGGGAAACTGCGTACGTTTACAGATTCAATAAGTTGCTTGATGTCTTCATAATCAATGAATGAAGGAATACTATGAATAATAGTCGAGGGATTTATTATTTTTAGGAATACTGTAAATAATTGTCCAGAGTGGATGACAAATAAATCAAAAGTTGTACTGTCTGTTGAAATTGTCCAGCAACTCCACCTTCGAATTAAATTTTACTGAATTTCCACAATTTAAACCACTGTGAGAAAAATATGGAAAAATAATTGAATTAAGTATCGGAGTGAGGGAGATGTTAATTGGAGCTGAAATTTTCTATCGCTCCATGAATCGAGATCAGGTTCGACATTTATTGGTGTATGCTGAGTTCGCATTGAATGTTGCTTGCCTTTGTTTCGAAATCTAGCAGCTGCTCCTGTCGATACTATATTTGATTATTTATGTGAAAATATTGACAAGGTGCCTGGTTATCGTCCTCTGAACGCTAATAATAACCGCCATCTTAACGCTGACAGATGCGGATCATGAGAAACTTTTTAACGAGGAATTTATTTGACAATAGCAGTCGCAACTACTTTCTGATAATTGAATTTCATTTTTTTCGCTGTGTTTTAACTGTTATTTCGTTGATTTAATAATAATAATTATTTGAGGAGACTTAAGAGGGTAGTACCGGTTAGAATGCCAAAAAACACCCTAATTTAAAAAAAAAATTTCACCTCCTTTATTTTGTATAAATTTTAAAATTTGTATGGGTAAAATACACGTTCTGAAGATTACAAAAAAAAATATTTTTAATTTTTTTCATTTTCCTACTTATTTATAGAGGGCGCCAAAGTTGACGTCTCGAAAAATACCTCGTCATACTGCCGACAGATAATCTCAGGAATGAAGAATCTGAAACAAAAAAAACCAAACCGCATTTGAGAGAGGAATGTTTCTTACGTGGTAATCTACCACAATATTTTTTTAAAAAAAATGGCGGTTGTTTGAAAATATTTTTCGATAAATCGTATTTATTTTCACTTTGCTTCACTTGCCAAACTTTTTTGGGTTGATTTTTTGCCTATATTGTGGTAGATTACCACACAAGATACTTGAATAAAGTAGTACACCAAATTTGACTTAAGTCGAAAACTTCATTTCGAGAAAAACGCGTTTGAAGTTTTTTTCCATTTATTTATTGAATATTATTTAAAAAATATGTTTTTATCGCCTACAATTGCTCAGTCTGCAATCCCTGGAGTATACATAAGTATTCTTGAGTCCACATAAGCCAGTTGGGCATTTTTTTTTGCGCTCCCCTTGCTGCTTTTTCTGCCTGACTTATGCGCTCTTCATCTTTTTTTTTCGCAGTAATTAAAAGCAGGGGTCTGCCATAAACTGCCGTAACTTCTTTATTTTTAGGAATATCTTAATAACATTTTAGGACGTGATTTCTGAAGGTATAATAAATTGAAAAATGCAAAAAAAATAAAATAAAAAACTGATTTTTTCAAAATTATAACTGGTACTACACCCTTAAGTCACAAAAGTAAATGATGTTAACTAATTTTTTCCCTAGTATTTTAATATTTTTTATAAAAAATATTGTAATATAAAAATATCAATATCTGTCAAAAAAAAAAATTGAAATATATAAACCTTCTTAGGGACAAATTGATTTTTAAGTTAACATGGCGTAATTGAAACAAGTACATCTAGAGGTCGAAATCAACAAAAACTATTCTAAACTGCACGTATTTATTCCAGAAAAAAAACGCACTCCAGTTCACATTTATTCGACAAACTTATAATATTCGAATTTGTACGCAATTCAGAACCAGTTTATTACGATTTCGAAACACATATGTGTCAGCATTCCAAAAAACAAGTTGTTCTAAAAGCTACGCCGAAACAAAACTTCTAGCAGGCCCGAAAAGAGATTGCAATATTTTCCGGTCAGATTTAAATGTGATCAGATCACCTAAGCTAAATACAGTTTTTTTATTATAGATTTTTATTACCTATAAAATAACAAAAAACCAAAGAATGCAGTAATGTACGATTTGAAAGAACAAGTGTTCTTCTCGTTTCTATCTGAAAAACACAAAAAAATAAAACCACAACTTGGTGCCAATTAGTCTATGCAAGCTTGCGGGCATTTCGGATTTATTTTATTTTGCATCGATTTGTATTGCTTAAAAACATGGCAGATGTTAAGATTTTTTTGTTGTTGTTTGGTGGTTAGTTTTAATTAGAAACTAGCTTAGATTAGCTTGATTAATTTTTTTCTTCTTTGTTTGAAGGTGAAAAATCAACTGAGTTTGGTTGAAAAATAAAAGAATAAATATCAGCTTAAATAAACCGTTTTGACTTTGATAAATGGAGACGAAATATTTATCTAAGTTTGATTGTAGTCAAACGATAATTGTTCCCACATGATCAACTCAATTCGCAGTCAAAATATTACCAACGTATATTGGCGAAAATAAGTTGGCAGATAAAAATGTCGAATATTTTCATCAGTTTTATTTTTTACAAATTTCTTATCATATTTAAAAAAAAAAAATATTTGGATTCCTGAAATATGTATCGCAATTATTCGAAATTAAAAGCTCTGCAATCATCATCAAATCAGTTCAAATTCTTAAAAAATCTTTAAACAAAAATTCTTAAAAATAATTGATACCTACAGAATCACACAAACTTTAGTAATTTCAAACGGCACACACATAAACACATCAAAAAATCTATTTCCTTTCGACAAATTCTAGTGAGCTCATAAATTCCTTGCGAAAAAATTAACATAGAGTTGCTAAACTAACACCTGATGATCATCATGAGAGAGTGAAAACCGGAACCCACTGTAAACTTGTTCTATATGTTCATACATAAAGAATTTATATGTTTACAGTTCATGGAAATGTCAGCTGATGATAATTTTTTGGCAATTTATTATTTTCTTCGAGTTTACAGTTAATTGCTTGGAATATTTCTGGGTTTTTTATTCTTCCTTTTTTATTGGAATTCGAACGAGAATGATTGAGGAATGAATGTTTTTCTTTTTTATTTGGTCGGTAGTTATTTGATTTTTCTTTGAGGATAATGAATTAAATATTAGTATTTAAGAGATTGTCAGAATAAATGAATTAAACTTTTTAAAGTTTTTTTTTTAGAGTTATGTATATTGTATGAATGAATGTTCTTGTTGGTCGTTTGAATAGATTCGTTCACGAAAAATTCGCATTGATTATTATGTGTGTGTATCGAAGTGATGAAATGATATTTGTGTTGAAACAATGTGATATTTCAGGTCGAATTTTATTTGAGCAGTTTTTGTGGCCTTTAATAAATTAATTTAAACAGATATTTTTTTTTTAATGTTGAGCGGTATTTCGGGGAAATATTTCTAAGCATAAAAAAAGTACTTGATCTTCAAACTACAAAATGATTGAGTCTTGGTGAAAAAATAAACATGATTCAGGAGCTTTTTCAACCCAGTATACAGGCTAACGATTTCTTTTCGAAATTGTTATAAAATTAAAACCACAAAATATTTTTCAGAAGTTCTTGCTTTATTGAGAAAAAAAAAACAAAAACTTAGGAAACACAATTGTTGCTTCAATTGACCAGACAATAAGTCCATCTTGCCACCCCAGTTTTCATGCACATTTTCGATCGTTCCGGGCTGTATCTTACGAATGACTTAACCAATATTATCCTTAAGTTTATGATTCGCTGTTGGATTTATCCATATTTAATGGCAAATCACAGCTACGCAATCGGCAATACGTCTGATTGCGCATTTTTTGAAAATAGATCCGCAAAAATGCGATAGTATCAAGACCAGTGAATAAGAATCTAAGAATAAACAAATTGTGGAGACATCAAAACTTATCTTCGTACGTATGTTGATAAATTATGTTTCTAACTAGACTGCATTTTATATTAGAAGCTTTATTTTCTTATGAAAAGTTGCCTTTCTGAGAATTTTTCACATTACATAAGTATTCGTTTGGGTTTCCTCACCGAAAATAACGTTCAAAAAGTAGAAGATTTGATTTTGGTAAACCGAAAAGTGGCCATCAGATATCATCCACACCGAAGAAATTCAATGTGTCAACCTCAACGGAAAAAGTTATGGCGCCCACTTTTTGTCAATAACCATGGTGGGATATTTGGAAATACTACTATTACGGCGACTTACTACACAGGCTAATTAAAAAGAGCGCGGCAGGCTAATAAAAACGGAAACCAAGCTACGAGCAGTAGTCTTGTATCATTCTTTTTTCAGTAAAATGCTTGAAAGAGTGGTTTAGATTGGGTCTATTAAAGGCAAATCTCCATTGGCCAACTTGCTTTCTTCCGCAAACGCACGGAAAGATGGACCATGAAATTTCGAGGTTCTTATTTTGTATGAAATTATTTCCAGTTATTACCAGGGCTGTGGAGTCGGAGTCGTGGCTCTGTACATTTAAAGCGGAGTCGGAGTCGCATTCGACTCCGACTCCGCTTTAAATATACAGGGGGCACGACTCCGACTCCACAGCCCTGGTTATTACTTTCGAATATGCCTTAAGTCTATAAGCGAAAGGCAAATATTGCTCCAAGAGGACTATGGACGGAAAAGGCGATCAGAGAAGCTATTTCGAAGCTCAACAAGAAAGAAATGGGCTTGAATGCTGCATTCAGGGCCTTGGGCATACCAAAAAAGACTTTGCTTATGCAGCAGCGAGCGGGTGATTACACAAAACATGGCTTGGGACCTCCACCACTGCTTGGTGTAGAGGGTGAAAAAAAATTAGTTGCTCATATCAAACGCCTGGGAGCAGCCGGATTCGCACGTGATCGCACGTTGGTACGATCTACGGCCTTTGAATTAAAAAGGAAATGGCAGGTTATGACTGGCTGAAATCATTTTTAGAAAGAAATAAAGACTTAAGCATATGCCAAGCCAAAGGATTATCCGTTGCGAGAGGCCAAGGACTCAATAGCGAGATCGTGGCAAAATAGTTTGAAGTTTTGAAAATTGAGCTTGAAAAGAATGCCCTCATCAACATGCCGAAAAGAAGTTTTTATAATATGGATGAAACGGGCATTCAACTTATCAACAAGTAAGGTAAAGTTTTGACAGTTGTATTCGAGGTCAAAATAGTGTATAAATGTCGCTGTTAAAGTTCTTGCTACTAAAGGCTGCATAGATTTACTTGTGATTACACCAAAAGAGGAGAATCCGTTACAGTAATCGCATTTTTACTTCCAGTACTTATCATGAAAGGTAAAAATAAGAAGAACAAATTTGAAGCGATTTACTTCCAGAATCAAAGGACTTTATGAATGGAAAGCCATTGTACATAAAGTGTGAAATTTGCTTTGTCAAAAAAATCATTTTGTTAATCGGAAATCTGTTGGAAAATGAATACTGCTTCTCGATGGACATGCATTTCACTGCAATGACGCTACCGTCTTAAGGTTTGCTGATGATGAGGCTAAGACTAGATACAGGTTAATCGTGAACGTGAGATACCAGGCATTAAAGCTGCTAGCTAAAAATAAGCTAAAAATGATACAAACAAATTTCGACCATATGGTATTTATCCATTCGACCTAAACGCTATTCCAGATCACGTGTTTAGTGTTTCAGAATCGACTATGCAAAATTTTGAAATAATTGAATTCTATTGAAAGCGAGTTGATTTCAAACCGCTCTACTGTATCACCTTCTCCGGTAAAAATTAAAGATGATTTTTCAAAACATAATGCAACCATTCCTGATTCACCTTCGAAATCCCTCTATGAAATTGCTCCTGTGCCTTTTATTCCTGTACCGTGCAGTTCCAAAAGAAATACTGTTCAGGTATTGTCTAGCCTTGAAAACATTACTAGAAGAAAAATATTGCAAGCAGTTAAGCAAAATATCAATCAAAATGAGAGAAAAATTAAAACTAAGAAAATCCAAAAAAAGTAAATTTCAAATTAAAGCTAAAGAAAATCAATCATAGTGATCGTTGAATGTTCGGAAAATTATTATGCGACTACATCGAAAAGTGATTGGATTTTCTGCTCACAATGTTTGCAGTGGTTACACTCCTTTATGCAATACATGTGGCAAAAATGTCACGAGAAGAAATATTAATGGCGGAGACTTCAAAAGGCACAAGTGCATCTCTGCCACATTGAGGTGCATTAACCCTGACACCATTAGTAGGGATGCACTTTTACTTCATTTTTTAATAAGTTTAGTTTCACCGAAAGCCTATTCTTTACTAAATCTTTTATTTTATGAAAGCTACTCAAATAATAAAATTTTAAATGTCATTCACTGGTTTTATTATTTGTAAACTAAGCTTAACTTGAAAAAATGTGGTGCGTCACTCCCAAAATGACCCTAGATGATATATACAGATTTTTCCAAAGCTTTTGACTTTTCCGATTATGATCTTCTTCTTCTTCTTCTTCTTAAGTTAGAAAACTTTGCTATTTCTTAGTTCACTTCCTATATTCTTGATCGTACTTATGTTGTAATTATCAACTCCGGCACATCTGCCCAATTTTCTCCTACCTCATGTGTTCCGCATGATTCAGTTCTGGGCCCTCTTTTCTTACTGTACTCTTACTCTTTTCATACTGTATTTTAATGTTACTGTTTACCCTGTAAACGTTCTGCTTGTCTGTTGCACGCTGATGATTTCACTATGATTAGGATAAACGAGACATTTGAGGATCGTTATTAGTTATAAAATGATCTCTCTGCGTTAAATAACCGGTGCACTGCTAACGCCGTTACTCTGAGTATTGCGATGTGTTGTTAAACGTGTTACGTATATATATATTATCTCTATAATCTTCCCCTACTTTATTTGCAACTTCTCTTTGAATGTCGTTGTGAATTTTAAGGACTTTCTAGTCGCATTTGAAGTGAAACTCAAATTCGATCAACATATATCACTGAAAAAATCTTTAAATGATTTGCCCTTATCATAAGATTGGCATGGTATTTTTCATTTATTTGTTTTAATATCTTAGAATGCTGTTATTAAGTGTGGTGTTAGAACATTCCTTACAATAAATGGGTTTATGTGTTCATTGTTTTACAAATTCAATATCTTTTATCGTAAATATAATCATCGACTTCGATGAATCACGCACTACTTACACTAGTGTCTCCTTTGCAAACTGCATTACTGCCTTATTTTCCTGCTTATCTAGCTGGGAATCTAGTCGTTTCAATAGATCCTCATTTGTGTTTCAAGTTCAGTACCCGCAAAATGAAAGTTGCTTTTACTTACCGTTGTCATTTGAAAAAATTATAAAACAAATAACTTAACAAGTAATAAATACATCCTGCCACGGTCATACAAGGGGCATTGAGTTTACGAGTTGTAGAAAAGTACCTAAGTAGAATCAGGACTAAAGTGAGTCATTAAACTTGTCACTCCACACTCGCATAAATTGATTATGATTGAGAATGAAGTCTTTATCAAATTTAACCCCCAGACTCGGAAAGGTTGTAGTGGGACAACTTAACTGATAAGAAAATAATTTTTTCTAGTAACTTGCATATCCTAGTCTATCCTCTCAAAATAGATCCACGTAAACGAAATTGTTTTAAAAAAATTTATCAGCTTGATATATTAGGAGGATTCTGCATTCACCATAGTAAGCCTAATTGTATTATTCATCAAATTTTCACTACTCGCACCCTGAAATTTAACATAAAATCCACAAACCAAAAATACCTTCCCTATCATAGCAAAAAGAATGAGAAATTAACTAATATTTCTTTCAAATCCCTTTCAATGCTAGCGTTAGAAATTGCTTATAAATTATAGCCTTAAACGAAATCGATCAAAGAACCATTCGTATTCGCAGCACAATCCTAGTTCGATTCGCGATTGTGTACGTTGATTATCAAAGCATACGCCCAATTCCTTTTACAACTGGGGATTCCTTGAAATATTGCCTCAATTAATGATATGATCTACAATAAAATCACTTCCCGTTCGTGTTCGACGTATAGAATTATTTAAGTAGGCCAGGAGCCGAAGAGAATGTGTGTTTTCTTTGCGTTTTGCAAGAAAGAAAGTCGCAGTTGATTTGAAGAAATGTGCTTGAAAAGGTGTTTTCTAGAACTACGGTTGAATACGTAAGATATTTGGAAAAATATGACCCGAGAGATATGCAGATCCGAATAATATTGATACTGAAATAATTTCGAATTTTATTTTAAAAAGTTTTATTTCATTTAAAGAAACTTTTTGTTCATATAAACTTATTGTTCATATATTCCAAAACAAAAATTTATTAGAGGGTCATTTTTCTTAGAACTACATGCTCAGCTTTTCATCAAAAAATGAGTAGAACGGTTTGAATGCTAAATGAAAAAAAAGTAGGACCGTTAGAAAACTAATTTTCGAAGAAATTATCTTTGAGAGACTTAAAACTGTGTGAAAACGTAATACACTTCTTTGTAGTTTCATATCAACCATTTCTTACTCAAAGGAACAAATATCATTTTCTGACAGCATTTCTTATAACACAAATGATGAAAATGTTCAGTGGTGGCAACATTTGTCCACCACAGCAGCAATAAGTCTCCATAACATGCTCATGCTTAATCAACCTATCAGTTGAATTTCGTTTTCATCCAAGGATATCATCGAAAGTTTCATCGATTTAACTATGTTTGGGGTTGCCATCCGAAAAATTTCCAAAACTCACAAATTATTTTATTGTAAATGCTTTGCTTATGAAAACAAAATGGAAACATCTGTTGGTACAATATTTACGAAATTGTCTGGTGCTGGCGATCATGTGCTAGCACCATAGCTGCTTCATGTTGTGTTAAACCCACCTTATGAATTTCGTTTCGATTGAATGACTGCGCTGTAAGTTATAGGAGTGAACAAAATTTTATGGCTACCACCCTCAAAATTTTTTAAATTTTTAAAACCTAAATATTTGTTGTTAATTGTCATTGCAGGATCATTCCCATTTGGAAATTTTATGACAACATCGCTCGATAAAGAAATGTCAATAAATTATGAAATGTATCATAGCTGGCAATCCTTTCACGATTTTTCAACGAAATTCCTGCAGAATTAGAAATGCAGCAAAATCGTTACTGCATCGGAAGTTATAGGGGAAAAACCTTCATTTTCCTGAGCAAATTAAGAATATTTAGAAGACAATAATTACCATAGCTTGCAACTCTATGCAATTTTTCAACCAAATTTCTACCAAATCTATCTTAGAGTAAGTTTCAGTTTCAGTTTGTCAAAATCTGGTGGCTAAATCGGAAGCTATAGGCCAAAACCCTGTTCTTTTTCGGCGATTTTTCAAAATGGCATCACAGCCACAGTATTGCCCGCATTTCAAAATCACTTCTATCAGACCTGGTCCTAGCTAATTCCAACATGTCCGGTAAATTTCATATTTATCGCATTATCCGATCGTCAGTTCTCGTGAACAGAAGTTTTGAGTGTTGAAAATAGAGGTAATTTGATCACGGGTTACCGTTCTTGTTTGCCGCGGAATTTTGAAAATTTTTAATTGACTTGTTGGACAAAAGTCAAAATTTATCAATTATTTGAATTTATTTTCATAAATCAAAAAATTTTCAGGAGGGTCGATGATTTGAAGGATTTTTTTTTCCGGAGCCTGCTGTAGTTACCGAGTTGCCCGCACAGTCTTGAAAGTCCATATGTGTTAAATTCTAGCCTACATCAATACGCTTTACAAATTTCACCATGATCTATTTTTTTCCTTAGAAGTTATGACAAATCGAAATTTAAAAAAAAAATCCTACACAAGGCTTAAAATTCCCACTTCTTTATCATAAGCAAACTGAAAACGTAATAAGTTTTCATTCCTAGTACTTTTTTAACAAAAATTTACACTGCTGAAAATTCACTAAAATGCCCGCCGCCGCCAAAAGGTTCCAGATATCCGAATCCTAGCAAGTCATGGACCTACCCACTATATACATCTATGCCCTTCGAAAATTGCAGCTCAATCGGAATTGGCCACCTCAGAGATTATCTCCCTTAACCATTTTGCTGATATATATATATATATATATATATATATATATATATATATATATATATATATATATATATATATATATATATATATATATTTATGTATGTATATATATATATATATATATATATATATATATATATATATTTATGTATGTATATATATATATATATATATATTTATGTATATATATATATATATTTATGTATATATATATATATATATATATATATATATATATATATATATATATATATATATATATATATATATATATATATATATATATATATATATATATATATATATATATGTATATATATGACGAATTTTCGGTGAAGCGAGTTTAATATTAATATTCTTCGAAAATTAGTAAAAATGAAATCAGAAGATGAATAAAGCAAAGTCTCAGCACAACTCGTCACGGGCCTGAAGGTTGAAGTTCGCAAAAGGATTGTTGGTATCTACGGCCGCTGGTTCAAATCCGGCCACAGACGACCAACCATGACCACACACCGAGCTTCCAGTTAACCTGTGGTGTCGTAGTGTGTGCCATAGAACTAATTACTTGACACAGTAATATTTTGTACCGAATAAAATTATATAAAAATGAAATAAAAGCTACTGAAATGGATTATTCAAAAGCAATTTTAAGTGATAAATACAATTCGAACAAAATTCGATCGAAAAAATGAGAAAAAAAACCGGCAACAATAATAAATCATATGCAATTAAATTATAATCACATTATCGAAAATTACTTTCACATTTCTTGAATTGCTTCAACAGATTGTAATCACTCGCAACCTCGAATATAGATGGCATACAAAACCTCGCATACCAACCATATCAATAAGTTCAAAAGACCAGAAAATACTCCGTCTCAATAACCTACACGCATATTTAATAAAACCTCCTACCATATCTCTATACATATATATTCATATTACACACTCATCTGAAAATTCATTTCGTTTATTTTTCACTTGCAAAATAAAAACATTTGAACGGTTCCAACGGTCGTGTTATGGATGTCCGGGTACTTCAATAAATATCCGCATCCAGACACACATATTAACGAGAACGATTTTAATACTAGTGTACACGAATCGGCGGCTGATAATTTATACACAAAAAAAAATCAAACAAAAAATAAAATGCATGAAAGATTTACCCCAAAAATGAGAATCGCGGAAAAAATCACAAGAGATAAGTGTCAATTAGATTGATTTACACATACATTCGTGAACGTTGCAAAATTTATGCTTTTCCAATATTGTTGAAGTAAACAAATGAAAACAACCTGGCGGTAGCCTGTGATAGTGGCTTTGACGAGGCAATAGTAACCTGAAAGGTTTCAAACCATTTTTATATATTTTATGAAGTGGAAAATCGAAATATGGAAATCTGTAGGCAGGATTGTTTTTCGACAGGATACTAACTGGTCAGTGTATGCATGCCTGTAGGTGGTGTTTTTTTCGTATCTGATGCATTATGAAGTGAAAGCCCAGAGAAAGAACTGATATAGGCAAAAATATCTTTTTTTTTTTGGAATTCAGGGTAGATGTTTTTTTTTTGTTTTTCAAATAAATATAGCATTGGTTGAATGTGACAAATGCACATCAAATAATTTATTAATAAATATCAATTAGTTTCGATATGCTTATCAATGCAAACAAGAATCATTACGGGTCAAAACAAGTTTATATATCCTCTGTCCTGTACGGTTATAGATTAAATATATATCTGCCATAATTCGTGCATGTTTTAAAATCTCTGTCTTTTGATATGCCTTCAAGCGACAAATTATTCCACAACTCCGTGATTTCATTTTCGATTTCAAAAAGATTGACATTGCAGATATCGAAAATCAGTTGACGTAAATTCGAGACAAAATCATGTTCGTATTGTCTGGAGATAATTTCCATATAATGGACTATCGAAATGACAACGCCAATTTACAGATTAGATATTGATTATCATTTCGATTGTTTGATGTTGGCAAGAGAGAAAGAGAAAGAGAGACTGGATGGAGAAGTAATTGTATTTATGAAAACTTATGGACGGGGTGCCACAAGAAGAAATAAGATTTTACTAAATTTTATGAATATTTAAATGAAGCCGCAAGTCTATAAAGCAAGAAAACATTTTGATTATTAGTTGAATTTTGGGATGTATCATCATCAAAATATGATCTTTATGCAAAGTGTTTTCCTTGTCTTGTGGGGCAATGAGTTAAAAGTAATTTATACATCTAATTTAATACCTTATAATTTAATTATTCATTATGATTCACTCCAATTTTAAAAAGTTATTTATTATAAATTTAAAATTAAATATAGCACTAAAATATTTTGATACGTGCCCTGAAATCCAAGTATATTAGTCGTGTTTTTTCGCATCTCTATCGAGTTCAGGTTAGAATAGTAGCCTTAAAAACAACTCCTGGCTCAATTATCTGACTGATTCTAACTATATTGGTAATATAAGTTTCGGCAAAAGCTCATGAGCTCATTTAGTGTGAATATGAGCCGAATTATTTGAAGCAAATGATGACCCGTCACTGACAGTTCTCAGACTGACAGTTTGGCGAAATTTGTTCAAAATTTTAAATCACAACATTGAACAACTAACAGCTGAATTAGCGTTATTTTCCCCTTAGTGAAGATGGTCTAAAAAAAATTGCCTCCGAGAACTCCGGGTGACCTTTTATACCGCGGGATATGGGAGGTTTGACTCACTTAAAAAAAGACCATCTACAGCCCCATAAATTTATGAATCGAGACTCAACTGAGCACAGCTTCAGCCCAATCGTACTCACCCGGTCAGTACTGGCAATACGGTTTGCCCACCTTATACATTCCGTTCGGGTGTCTGAAGTAACCGTGTGCTGTGAAGAATTGACAAAGGTTGAAATTCACCTCTTCATGGCAACGGGTAATTAAAGGCTCAATAAGAACAATTAGCTTAGCCATTCAGTGTCCTTTACTATTTTCTCTCCAAAGTTGTTGCCCGAGTTGGAGCGTTTGCGTACACGCGCGCGCGCCCGAGTCTGGGTTCTGACCGGGTCTGAGTGATAAAGGTACCTTTTTTTACCACCATTACGGCCCCTTCTAAGACCGTGTGATAGCTTCAGGTGATAAGCAGAGTGCTTTTGCGCAACTCCCCAAATCTTAGCACCATATAGCAAGACAAAATTAGTTGTCACTATCTACAGCCTCCGCCTCAGTTCACTGGGTTCAGCGGCATTCATTGAAATGACTTGGTTAAGTCTAAGAACAGACAGACCGGGCAATCATTCCCACTGCGACGTCATCAGCGTAATCTACAGGAAACACATCCGTAAGCACTCCCAGTATCAGCAGATCATCGTACATGATATTCCACCGGTCAGGTCCTAGATCAACTCCTGTACCGTGTCTTAGGTAACAGGTCTCCTTCTGACTCTTTCCTTTGTGTCATAGAGCAACCATTGGCCTCTAAAGTAATCTCTCATGATGGCCAGCAAGTGATCTCTCATTACGGCCAGAGATACCAAACCTATGCTCAAGGGCACAAAAGATGTTTGTCCACCTCGCCCAAATGAAGGTGTTTTTGAAGGAAATGAAGGCATCAATTATTGAATGCCGTTTCCGAAAGCTGTGCTACCTGACGAAAAGATCACCAACAGATTTGGCTACTAACAGCAATCAGATCCAGCATGCACAGATTACCTTTGCACTTATTTACAAGCACCAGTCGAACCAGTTCCCACAGTGACGGAAAAATCACCGCAGCTAAACTTCAGTTATACAAATCCAATAATAGACGCGCTTGGCTCTACGCTACAACTTTAAGTGCACTAACCGGTACTCCATCAGGCGACAGGACCTTCTGGTTCTTCATTCCGGCCACAGCACTGTTCAACATCTGCCTAGTTGACAATGATAGGATCATTTGTCCTTGTCAGATGCACTGGGAACAGCGAAACAACAATGAGCTCCATGGGCATTGCCCTTATGAAAGTGTTAGGTCGCTGGCAGGTAAGTCTACGTTGACCTCCTTGAAAGTTGACTGAGTTGACCTCCTTAGAAAGTGCCTGCTGTTTGGCATGATTGCTCCTCAACCTGACCTTGAGCAGATCTTTCTTTGCCGCAGTGTAAGCTGCAGAAAGCTCTTTTGCCTCCTTCGAAAGAGTTTCCGTTTTGACATTGAAACCTCAAACGGCCGGCGAATTCAGCCCATGAGTCAGTCAGCAGTAGTCAGTCAGCAGTAGCCTAGTCAGCAGTAGCACTAGTCTAACCACTGGAGTTTTAGATGGTAGAGGCTCGCGTCCCAAACTCAAAACGAGTGATGCGGCCATCTCGCTCCTGTTAAGTTTAGTGACATTCCTGGTCGGGAGTGACGTGGCGTCATTCCCTGGTCTTTTCGATTTGAAAAGTGATTTTGAAAATTATGATCATTCGAAGTATAATCTTCCATATCCTTTTACTTGCTTGCTGACCATTTACTTGCTTGCTCCGATATCATGGTGATATCGGCAATAGATTCGCCAAAACTGGGCCTTCGAAATGTTGGTGTTAGGCCCAAATTCAGCACCAACAATCCGAACCTCGATACCATCTCGACTATATGCTGCTCGCAAATGTTTTCGGGGGGCATGTTCCACGCCAATGCCCTCCCATTCAATTCACCCCCTACTGTTAGATGATGCCACGCAAAGAGCTCTCGGGTGAGCTAAGTTTGTCTCCGAATTCCTGTATTGAGTCATTTCGGAACAAGTAGCATCTTACGAGGGTGATTTCTCCGCATGTCACCACCTATGTATAAAAAAAATGTGAAGATGCACAATTTCGATAGTTTTTATTCAATAGTTTATTTCAGTTTAATTATTTATTACAACTTATACAGCAACTTATACATTTAAAAAATAGTATTATTCACAAATTTAAAAAATAAATAACATGTTTTACAACGCACAAATAGATCCAGGTAGATGAGTTGAATAATCATAATATGAACGACAGACGCGTCACAAAGCTTAGAGTATTACCAGATTGCTTAATAAAATCTCGTATCCACAATGATTAAAAAAATCGTAATGAAGCTCTCTACCAGCTTCAACCCCTAGACCCGTAAGGGTTGTCGTGGGATTGCTTTGCTTTGCTTTTAATAAAATCGGTGAAATCCTCTATATTACCTACATCAAGCAGCCATTATTTTCATTTTCCTGCCGGCATTACCATAATTGACCAATTTAATTTTGAAAATATTCAAAAGCTTATAAAACTACCTCCGTAAAATGCCCATATGCAACGAAATTCTAATCGCTACAATCACACTCTCACCAGCAGTACAATTTAAAAACACAACCAAAAAATGTTGGCGCCACCCTATTCACCCTTGAATTTGTCGAATTTTCATTTAGATTCAATGTCGCAAAGTGCCAGACAATCCAATCCGAATTTCAAATCAGTCTTTTTTATCAAAATGTGTACATTCGCTTTCGGTTTGAATACGAAATAAAAATCGTATCCAAAAGTCCATGTATATACCTACTAGATACCAACACATACAATCTGAAGATACGAGCCCAATTACAATATCTTATCATCGCTGTCGCCTGAATTCGAAAGTAGAGCACAAAATTTCAATGTTTCATATGGATGATAAGTTGGCTGTCAAATTATTTAACATGTCCACTATGTATGTACAAATGTGTATATATCTACATGATCGCCGTGATCCATTTATCTTCATGTGACCGTGTATTTTCGCATAGCCGCCGCAACACATGAGACGACAATTTCGACAATCTCGACAATTTCCAGTGTAGGTTAATTTGAAAAACAAACATTCAGATGTTACATATGACTTGATTCAAGACTCAAAAGCGCAAAGATGACGCGACGACGCGATGCGACGCAACAGTCGCGACCGGCATGTCGTCTGGTTTCTGTGTTTGGTGAAATTAACATTTCTATCTGAACTGTGCAAATACTTTCAGAGATTTACTGGCAATCGAGAAGCTTTTGCATACATACAGCCACACAAAGGCACTCACGCAAAAATTTTTGTTTCGACCTTCACGTGAATAAAACACAAGATAGTGAACTATGGCCGAGACTACTACATGATGATGGCCTTCAATTAAGATTGATTCTAGCCTTGTCCTAAGCATAATTTACAGATCAGAGAGGATTCTGTATGGGCAATTTTTTTATTCTTGTTCTATTTCCATAGCGATAGTTAGATTGTTAGATCTTTATGCTGACATAGATATAATATTAAAGTCTAATTTTTTATATTCTTTGAAGTAATAAAAGATTATTTATATTTTTTTTAATTGTTATATTTTGAAGCCAAATGCATTCGATTTTAAAAAAGAGTTGAGAGTATATTTTCTGAGAAACACACGCATTAATTCAATTCCGTTCGAAGTCTTTTGGATTATTTTCACTGATTATAAGTTTATCATTTTGAAATAAACATTTAACGCTAATAGATTAAAAATTACTTTTATTTTAAATTCAAAGCCACTTCACGGCAAAAAAAGGCAACTACTCATGAGCTTTTCTTTTTTCTATCAGCACATTCTATAGTTCAGCACATGAACTACCTATGTAGAATAGAATTTTGTCCCAGTTAATGCACTGGGACGGGAGTGTTATTCTTTCCAATGCGTCTGTTCTGTTCTGTAATGGATAGAGGAGCAAAAAAAAAACACGCCTATTATTTTATGACCGTTCATTATGCTGGCTCAATTATATTAGAAAGCCGTGGCTAGCAGCTGTGGCCAGAATAAAAATATATACTGAAATTCTTCAATGTAAAAAAAGATTTAATAATGTAAAACGATATCTAATAAAATGCACAGCAAGTTTACCCGGACCTGACAGTAGCGAACTTGTTCTAATAGGAAAACTTTTTTTTTAAATCCTTGCCATGTTTCGGAGGACAAAAAATTCCTTTAAGATAGTTTTGACTTTTAGTCAACTGGATTTATCTTTGAATTATAGTAACATGATTTAAAATAATATATATTTATGCCCGGAAGCACTAGAATGTTTCAGTTTTATAACCATGAACTTGCCTATAAAGTACGAAATTAATTTGCTTCAGCCCACGTTGGGCGCACTTAAATTATAATACAAATTAACATCTTTCATGAAGTCTGTGTTGCGCGATTCTTCTGTCGCAGCTATACTTACCATATTCTTGCTCTTCTTATACTTTTATGATTGAGAATTACTTTAAAAGAGTGGAAATGAGCGGAACTTAGCAACGAACGATTTCACAAAATGTCCAGAAGGGAAAATAAAATAAAAATATAATCGACAAAAAGTCGAATTAGAATCACCGGTAGATACAATTTTTATCGCAACGCTTATACGCAAGATTATTAAATTTTCATTAAAAAAAAAATGTTATAAAAATTTCGGGCATGTAGTTCAATGAATTTTGAAGAAAAATAAATACAAAAATGCAGGCAAGTGATTTTACCCTGTAATTTTTTGACGACCACTACAGAGATCAATTTTCAAATAACCCTTACCAGGATCTTAGAACACATTTCTCACAAATATGATATGCATCAGAAAGCAGATTTTTTAATGCATTGAATGTATCGTGGTAATAAGTAGGCTGATAGCTAATATGGGTGGCACAAGTTCAAGCAAAAGCACTATATTGATGACTTTCAGTTCTATGGAGCAGAAATATAGGCTGAAACGAAGATGAACACAATGGCAAGGTGGGGAGTCTAGAAGAAAGATCACGCACGATCCAGTCATGACCAAGCTCTTGGGACCATGATACGAAAACAATTTAAAGACTTGGTTGCAGAGAAAACACAGCGAGGTAGATTACTACTTAACTCCATTCCTCAGGAGACACAAGTATTATCGATTTTTCAAAAAAATATAACCAAAACGCTGAATACACATTTTCCCACAACTAGCAACAGACAAATATGCTGCTAGAAGCGACAAACTGGAGCAAGATAGCGCAGACTAAACTGCTGGCGAAGAAGGCTGTCCTCGATGGGTCGATACCTTAATGAAGGAGACGGTTCTTAGAGCGGCATAAGCATACTTTGGCTAAAGTAAAGTGTTAAGCGGCTCCAGGTGTGACAGGGGAAGTTTTATCTGGTAGGCCAAGTTGAGTGCAACCACAATGCGTAAATGCATTTCGTCATTCGTCTTATCGGTGAAAATTAACTTGTACTTAAAAATTGGAATTTTCACGGACAAAATGATAAAGAGAATCATACCTTCACTTTAGCAGCTTATACGTGAAAATATACTTTCCACAAATGAATCGAAATAAGCTTAAATAAATACATCTTTAATTTTTTTCATCCGTTCTGAAAAAAAAAACAATTTTTCAAAGGATCTAAAGTGAAATAATTCTTTGCAACACTTTAAAATTTTTATTTTTCATTCAAATCTTCTCACTCTTGATTTCCCCACAAACCACAAATTTCTCCCGTGTATGTGTCACAGAATCCGTTCTAATCTCAAAGGGTCGACAATAATGTTTTATGTAGCCGATTAAATATTTGTTGAATCTCTCGAAGCGCTGAAGCATTCCCAAACAAATATGCTAAACAGTTTAGGTAAACTTCATGTCAATGTTGCTAGAGCTATCAGTGTCATCTAACAATTTATGTATATATACAGTGCGCGAAATAATTATATCGGACAAAGAGAATATCGGGAAAATTATTTGTTAGGTACCGATTCAAAAAATAAAAATTTAGTTTTATGTTTCATGCAATGATAACAAAGCAACAGCGGATTATATCTTCAACTATTTAATTTTTTTGAGGCCAGAAATATACAATATTTCAAATTCATGAACGAAATAATTATAACGAACAAATCACATAAAAATGTTTAAAAGTATTTTATTTCAAAAATTAAAAACAATAATTAACACCAAAGGAAATCTTAATATTCTATAGGGCTTCCCTTATTTCGTATCACTTTGTATAAACGACGGGGCATGGAATTAACAAGGGATTGAAGAACAGATGTTCCAATTTGATTCCATTCTTTTATAATGGCCGTTTTTAGCTCTAATATGGTGTCAAACTGACGACCTTGTGAATAGACTTGTTGTGATGAGATACCCCACAGATTTTCTATGGGGTTCAAATCAGGGCTTGTAGCAGGCCACTTTAATAGCGGTATGTTCTGGGACTCAAAATAAGGTTTCATGAACGTCGCAGAGTGTATAAGTGCGTTGTCTTGCTGAAACAGCCAGTCGTCTCTCCATAAATCCTCTGCAAAAGTGATAAGCACGTCGTCCAAGAGTTCAACATACTTAGCTGAGTTCATTTTATGGGAAATAGAACAAATTTCAGACTTTCCCCGAGAGGCGAATGCAGCCCATATAATGAGGGAATCTCCTTGAAAGTTCCTTCTAAGACACGTTTCCCTTTCTTTACGGACATCTCTCCAATATCCATGACAGCCATCAGGCCCGTCTAAATTGAATTTTTTTCATCACTAAATATGACAGAATCCCATTCATTTGTCCAAAATTTATACCGTTCAGCAAATTCTAAACGTGCAGATTTATGACGTGGTAGAAGCCTTGGTATTTGCAAGCGTTTTCCATATAACATTGTCACTATTCTTCAAAATCTGCTGAACCCTTCGCGTAGTGATGCGAAGATTCAATTGAAACCGTATTTGTGACGGACTTAGCTTTTTATTAACAGCCAGCCGTTTAAACTCTCTTTTAGACCTTTCACTGACTTGAGACGGACGAACTGATCTCTTGATTTTGGCGTAATTTTCAGGATTTTTCAAGAAATTATTCACCGTACTTTTGTCCCGGTTCAACTTTTTAGCTATTCTTCTGATTGTTGTCCCGCAATCCCTGTAAGCTAAAATTTTAGCCCGCTCTTTAGCAGTCAATGTTATCCCCCTTGGCATTTTTATTGATTCGAACTGTAATTTTACAAATTGCGAATTAAAAACTGCACGTGTAAATGCTAATCTTCATTAGTAGGCTGCGTATACCTTGGTGAACTAACTAGTCTTATAAATCTAGACGAATTATCAATTTTACACCTAGAAAATATACTTCACGCACAACTGTCCGCTGTATTTATTTCGCACTAGTAATTTGGGCTTCTGAACAAAATTAAACACCAGCTCACGACAACGAAAAATAACAAGTAGCCTAAAGTGCCGTTACATTGCGTTAGAAATACCTAGTGCTAGTTTGTATGTTATAATTATTTCGCGCACTGTATATGCGTTGGATATGAACAACGAATCACCTTCAAACTCCAGGATTTGCTAATGTGATACCATCGCTAAACAACAAATAGGCCGAGTCGCATAGTAATCAGTGCATGAGAAAACAATGTGTTTAGAAATTATACGGATAATGGATCCAAAATTTAAGGACAACAAGTGTTTTGTTTTGGTTGAAACATGCAAATTATAGTTCTACCTTGACTGTTGTTTATTAATATTTTCACAAGTATGGAACGATGGAGATGAGAAACTTCTTTAAATTTGAGTAATGATTCTACTTGCTTCTCACAGAAACAACTGGACAACTTTTTTCACAATTTTCAGTCACTATTTCAAACAATCCTTTTCCTATAAGGCGTGACGCTTTTTTCTTTGTTATTATACCACTCTCTAAACCTCCTACATATTCAGATGACTTGCCTGATTTTTCATTTCTATTATTATCATCTACTATTAATTTGCCAAGTCATATAGCAGGCAGCACCCACCTTTACTTTCGTAGCCATTGTCTTTCTTCTATCTACATGCACACTTGCAAAACCTTCAAACACCACATATGCTCATTGTCTATTCACATAATTATCTACGACACTGTAATTCATCCAAGAAATCCTATTACGAATTCAAACAAACTTACCCTTTACTCGGTGTAATGACACCATCCATACTTAATGCAAAAGGTTGAAACTTAAAGGTGCGACGACGTCGTGCCAGCCATTGACTGGCAAGCTTAAATTTGCAAGAGCAAATCCCTGCTCATTATTCATTTAAACTAAGCGTCTCGTGGGAGATACGCATATAAATGAGTAGCTCACTCGCTCGCTCGCTCCCTTCGACGTGCCCAACGATATAATGTGCGTAGGCTGGTCGATTTCAGACTAGGAAATCCTTCATTTTCTATCCTCGGATTGCCGCTGGCTAATGTGAAATGTACAACAAACCTAGAACTGAAGCCATCGCGTACTCATTATCAGCACCCTGACAGTTACTTCTAGTCGTGCCAACAATGGCGGCAACGATATGAAACTCCTTTTCAGTTTACGAAATCATAGCTACTCAACGCGAAAGCAAAAAAAAAAAATTAAATGTTGTGTTTTCGAAAAGTCGAACGAACGAACAAGAACAAAAGGACGAACTCAGTGCGACAAAAAAAAGCACATCACGCAGAGGACTTTTCCGCTCTGAATAATGTCCGCTTTATCATAGCTAATCAGTTTACGACGAGTTCATTTTACTGGCTTGGATTTTATATTGAAAAATATTTGAAAATCATGCTGAATCCCTGAACTCAGCTCCATTGCGTGGAATTTCATGCGATTGGTGTAGCTACGCGGTAGCGAAAGGATTTTTCTTTTCTGGAGGACCATAACAAATGGAGTCCAGCCTAAAGTACTGGCAGTAGGAAGGTATGAGTTTCAAAAGTTTTCAACGTTCTTTTGAAATAGATCTGATCTTCTGGTGACTCTATGTGATCGAAATACAAATTTGGAACATTCGAAATATTATATTGTTATTAGATGACAATGAAGGTTGAGCGTTCTTGGTGAATGGAATTGTTGACTAGGGGCAAAAATGTCAAGTTTAAAATGAATGGATAGAAGAAAAGAAAATAAGATACGTATAGTTGCGGAGATGGGGAAGAGGGAAAGACTTGCGATTTCCGTAAGGAGTCAGGCAGTAGCCTTAGCTCCACAGGATAAACATGTTTTTATGATATATATCTTTTGCAAAATATGAGTTTTTTTTTTTTTTAAGAAGTCATTAAAATCGATTTACTGGCGTTCATGATAGAATTTGAAAATATTTCACTACGACAAACTTAGAAATTTAATTTTGAAATTAATGGCTTACTTGCTGGTTTTAAATTTAAATGATTTCAGAAAACGGTGTTGTCATTTTCTGACAAATACATCTGTGCAACTAACTTAATATATATTTAATATGAAATATTTAATGATTTATAATATTTGGAATTTTGTTTGATTTTTGCTTACCTCTCTACTTTCGATAATTAGGATCAATTAACTTATGGTTATACCAGGTTAGGTGAAGTGGCTGTCAGTCGGGATATAACTACCGACAGACACACCTAGACACAAAAGAGGCCCGTTATGATACCACGGTTAGAGTCTTCAGGTCTGTTTCCGTACTTTCAGCAAACTGCAGCAGTAACAGAATTTGGCAGCTGGCATCTTTTTGCTGCAAAATTTGGCTTGCATTTGGCTTGCAGCAAAAGTACGGAAACGACTTGCTGCGAATCTGTTTTAATATATTATAATAGATTCAAGTACGGAAACATACCTTTTCTCTAAGTCACTAT
Source organism: Nemotelus nigrinus (assembly GCA_947369275.1). Taxonomy (NCBI): domain Eukaryota; kingdom Metazoa; phylum Arthropoda; class Insecta; order Diptera; family Stratiomyidae; genus Nemotelus; species Nemotelus nigrinus. The sequence continues at coordinate 169,425,624 of OX376373.1, forward strand.
AGTCTGGGAGCCATCTGGTTTCTTTAATAAACTGTGCTACCCCCTTTATGTCAACGCCAGTCAGACTTGTAGGGCACTGGCCGACGCCACATATGCCAGCTTTACGGAGAGCCGCTACTACTTTTTTTCTTTTGGTATAGAAGCTAAGTCAATCTTTGGGGTGTTTCAAACTTTCTAGATTAAGTTCGTAGCCTTTGACGCTTTTCATAGTCAATAATTTAGTTTATCTGCTTGCAGCAGCCCCTATTATAGAGTTGGGCATATGTAGTACATTCAAACCTCTCATTCTCGCCAGAACCGATCAGTGATACATGAGCTGGAGGACTGATCTCTGAGCCAAAACTCCGGCAAGGAAGTCCCACTTATAAGATACAAGCGTGGCAAAATTCTGTTCCAGTCCACGCAGAAATGCAATCCAGGGTGTGTTCAATGTGCATGCTATAGCTGCTATTAGCTGCTAATTTAGCAGCTCTGGCTGTCCAATGTCACGAAATAGCTACTTTCTGATGCTTGCTATTTGACAGTCGGGCTGTCCAAGATTCCGGAATAGCTGCTAAGGTAGCAGCTATTCGCTGCTCGTAGTCTGGGGGATAGCTAGAAAGTAGCTAAGGCAAAATGGCCGTGCGTACACAGCTGACATGCAGTTTAAACGTCATTTTCAATTGAAAATTGAAATGAAAAGAAGTTTTTGCGCTTTTGTGACACAGGAGATGAGGAATAAATTTGAAAATAGTGACAGCATAAATTAAATACGGGCTTTTAAACACTTAAACTCAACTCGAGTGTTAAGTTGGCTTGTACACAGCGCAGCTCATCTTGAGTTTTTAGAAGGCGAGCATGAAGCGTAAAAGGCCGGGTGCTCTGATTCCTGTATTATCAAATTTTCAACGATTATTTTTTGCTCTTTTTCTCATATATGGCGTCAAAAGCCGGAAATAAGTGATACGTTTTAAATATGTTAGGAAAATTTTAATGGATTGTGCAGCTGTATGTTGAAAACTCTTAGATTTCATGCAGTTTCCAAAGTGCAATGGAAGTATTGAACTGATCCACGAAAATGCAAAAATTACAATAAAAAAATTGAAACAAAATTATTTTTGAATTTCCTGTGTAAAAGCTGACCTTCGTAGCAGCTCTTGGCTGTCCAATATCCATAGCTGTTCACCTAGCTACTGCGAATTTTGACACTTGCTAAAGTGATGCTATGCTATGCTTTTGGAGCAGCTATAGCATGCACATTGAACACACCCCCAATCTCACAGCAGAAAGATGGACCTGCTCTAAGGTAAAACATCACAAAAAGTGCTTTAGTAGCGTTGGTTCGGAGGGCACCTGTCACCAAAAGTGCAGCCGACCAACGAACTTCGAAACGAACTTTAGTCGAAGCTTGGAGATTGATCGGTAATAAGCAAGGTGTTAAATCTTTCTTTAAAAATTATTTTCAAAATTTATATGTTATGACCTGCACATGTCATTCGCTACATTTATGTCCAGCTGCCGCCGCAAAAAAGCTGCCCCAGGACAGTGAAATTTTAGCTCGCAATGCTTATATATATTTTTTTTTCTCACATATCTAAACGGCAAACGGAATACAGCCAATTTCAAGAGAGCTTTAACGTTAAAGTCCATAAAACACAAAACACTTTCGTCGGAAAATGTTGTTTCCAGAATTTTATCTCACCACCAGTTTATATACGGACAGTTCATAATAATAATTGAGCAAAAAATTGCCTAATGTGCATGCCACTTTTCTCGCAGTTCGGAAAGTAGTGTTTGGGTGCAACATATGCTTTGCTTGGTTAGCCTCGGCACATATGCTTCGCCGCGTAACCAGACTCATGACTGGTTGGACATTCATCCAACTTACGTAAAACCGGCAAGTTTAAACTCATAGTCTCTGTTTGACTAGCAATATTCGGTAGTATAGTCACTACATAGTCACTACACACACACACATACATATGTAAATATATTATCAAAATAATATATATATATATATATATATATATATATATATATATATATATATATATATATATATACATATATATATATATATATATATATATATATATATATATATATATATATATATATATATATATATATATATATATATATATATTTATACATATCATATATTATCAAAATAATATATATATATATATATATATATATATATATATATATATATATATATAAATATATATATATATATATATATATATATATATATATATATATATATATATATATATCGAATATAATCAAAACTATTGTACTCCCTTTTTATATAAAGTACTCCCTATGGATTCGGAAATATACTCCCCTGAAATTTTCAAAACGACAGCACTGCTCGTGAATGCCCAGCCGAGACAAGGCAAGCGTAGATATTAAAGTCTCACGCTCGCGTTATCTCGTCCGGATTGTAGAGTATAAATGCGGAATTCATATTAAATCGGATTTTTTATACCATTTTCCACGCTTGCTAAATTCAAAATCTGAAGTTGTTTTTAAAACAAGAAATGATTCGAAAAAAATTGAGTTTCGAAATTTATTTTGTTTTGAAGTAAAACACTGTTGAATTGGTACTCACATAAGCTTCGCTTGGTTAAATCTGAAAGGAAAAAAAATTTAACATTAGCCATAATTGTAGTTAAAATATTTTGCTCGATAATTGGTAGTAAAAAATTTAAAATCGATCGATCAAGCTTAGATTATTTTATACTATCCAAACACAAATATTTTGCAATTTTTTGCTGAAAGTTTCAACATATTTTGAAAATTGAATTCGATTGTTAGTATTATTTCTACACTTGAAACAGATATTACATATAACCACCATTTTTTGATAATTGACCATTTTCTTAGATAAACTAGTAAGCTCACATACTGAAATGTTTCCCTTCTCATTACAGGCATAATATTACTTTCAACATTCGAACCCTCTAAGCAGAAACTGGTAAGCATTAATTTTTATTAGCACTTATGTACAAACGAAAAAAAAGATCAAACACAACTCATTCTGGATCTGCTGGCTGAGCTTTGATAGATTTATTTATTTATTTGAATAAATGGACGGATGTCCTTTAAAATATAATTTCATAGTAGCTGACAAATAACAATAAAACTTAAAACTAGCTTAAATAAACGTAACTTGTGATGCTTTATTATATGCGTTCTGAAAACATATTTATATGAAGACGAATAAGAAAAGAAATATCTGAAGTGATGTCGAAAAAATGAGCGTAAGATGCTAGTCATGCATACCAAACATAAATTTTCTTAAATTGATTTGATCCAAATTAAATAAATATACATGAGAGGCCACTAAATTTCCTATTGCCTTCAATCGTTCTATAGTTGAATGCTGCATATAATTTGCTCTCCTCATCAGAAATTGATGTACGATTATGTTTATCGTCCGTGGTGGGATTTGAACCAGGGACGACACAACGCTAATGGTGTCAATTGGCTAAGCAATAGGTTACATAGGTTTACAGCAGTTATTAATTTAATTATTATACTTTTTTGTTATTTTTATTTTTTATTATTATCACTCAATACTTCTTCTTCGGAAATTCATGGAAATGAAATTGTGGAAATTTAAATTTCTTTGGAAGATAGACCTACTTTAATTTTGATTGTGTTCTCACTAATATTATCTGTTTGGTTATAAAATTTCCAATATTTAAACGCGAAAATATTATACACACATTTATATTTGAAGACCCTTGTGAAGGCAGGTAGATAGAGCATTGGCCGGTAATGTGTATGGTTTCTGATTCAAATTCAGCCATGATCATACATTGCACTTCGAGTTAACATAGCTCTAAGCAGATACTGGAGCCAAATTATGATTAAAGTTATTCATGTAACTTTTCCCTCTACACTCGTATGTATTCATAGCGAATGAAGCCTCTACCAACTTCAGCCCCCGAACCCACTAAGGGCTGCAGTCGGACTACTTTACTTTCATATTTATTACTGACTTGGTAACACTACTAGCGCCTAAGTGAACTTAGTAGCCCTACACGTCTATGGAAACAATATATTTGGAAAAAGTGAAGAATATGCAACTGGGTAATGTTTTTAATTTGACTATGATGTATTATTTTATTGAAAAAGCACCTGCAGACTTAAAAATTTTTGAAATTGAACCACTAGCTATTCATTTTCACTATCATGCGAATATTTAATGGTAGCGTCTCGTATTAAAGAAATGACAAAAATTGCCATGACTAGCAGCATTATAATAATTTTTCAACCATATTATTATCAAACTTGGTTTACAATCAAGTTTATCTTTTGTGTGAATTCCGCATTTATCTGATGACTGCATCAAAAGTTATAGGGCATACAGCATTTACTTTTTTTTTTTTTGCTTTAGGGTTGCCCACATTTCCAAATACCTGATCCTACTTAAAACCAATGCATTCTGTTGATTTCACATTGATAAGTTTTTGTGAAAAGAAGTTTTGAGTGGTCAAAATAGATATGATTTGGTAGGTTGAACAAAGGATAAGATTGATCAAACGTTTGTATTTGTTCCAGCAACGAAAATTCTTCTGGAGGGTCGATGGTTTGAAGGATTTTTTTCACGTGCCTGCTGTAGCTATAAGATTAGTCGCACATTCATCAAAAATCACACATGTCAATTGTTGACAAACTTAAATACCTTCAGTAAATTTCACGATGATCCGATGCATCTGACAGAAGTAATTACCTATGGAAATTTGTAAAATATTTGCCAACTTTGAGGCACTCAGCGCCTAGATTGGGTTAAAAATACCGAACCCGTTATCATAACCAAGAATGCAACTTCACCAGATTTCATTTCTCATACTTGCTTTTAAAAAAGAAAATTATAAGGGTAGCGGAAAATTGACTTAAATACCTAAAGGTATCAGAGGGTTAAAGTTGTCCTAACTCATTCATTTATTAAATTCGTCTAATCCGGACTACAATACAATACAATAAAAATTAATTATTCTTATACAGAATTCGTTTAAGTGATGCTGTAGATAAATGAAAATCAAACTTAAAGCATCTACTTATTTCAGTGACTAGTTCATTGCAACCATAATTGGTCCGATGTTGAGGGATCGACAAAAAGTTAACCCGCCTGACACGTTTGTTATTAGTATTAAAACTAAGGTGGCTTAATAAGTAGTTTGAGTCAACGGTGTCTTCCGAAATTTTCGCGGCAAATAATATTTTGGACTTTTGACGTCGAGAGTACAAGGTATCCATTCGTAAAAGATTTAAGCGGTCTTGATGAGGAAGTAGATGTAAAGGGTCATACCACGGAAGACCGCGTAAGAACCTCTTTTGAATGGACTCAATTTTGTCTATGTAGACTTTTTGATATGGTGCTTATACAATACTTGCATATTCGACACTAGGTCTTACTAAGCTGCACAAGAGGGTCTTAGTTAGAAAAATGTCGTTGAATTCCCTCGAACGTCTTCTGACAAAACCTGAGGCATTGCTAGCTTTCACAACGATTGAATCGATGTGATCGTCAAATGTGAAGGATTGATTCAGCAATACTCCTAAATCAAGTACTTTCGCTGATCTATTTAAAGATGTACTCAAAAGTGAGTATTCATAGATTACAGGATTATTTTTACGTGTGTAAGATATAATCGTGGGGGCCGGGTAGCTCTGCTCACTAAGGCGTCAGACCGAAAAGCGGCGTGCTACGGGGCCTGCGGGTTCGAATCCCACCAGTACCATGGCTATAAGTGTGAATGCGTGTGATTGTCTATGAGGGTGGCAAATGGGCCCAAACTGGTGGCCTGATGCTGGCCGCGTTTCTGGCAGCCCTCTTCACTAACCTAACCTAACCTAAGATATAATCGTACACTTGACAAGATTAATTAGGAGATTGTTATCGGAACACCACTTGGCAAATCATTGCAGTCGTTAAGGTTTCTCACAACTTTGAAAATTTTAACGTCATCAGCATAAAGAAGAACAGAAGATGACTGTAGAAAACTAGACATAAACCTACTTTTTATATACGTCCAATTCACTTTGATTGCTGAAAAAAATGAATCAGGTAAATTCAAATATAATTGTTGTTTATTGGCTTATTGCAAAAAAAATACAACCCCCATACAACTGTCCAATTTTCAGAATATTCAATACGCTCATCCGTTCACCCTTATTTTTAATTATTTTTCATCCAAAGATCAATCGAAGTTCCCATCAACCAGTGAGATAACTCACCGCAGAAAGAGAAACAAATACTCTAAATATTATACTTAAAAGTATCCATAACAAATTTTCGACAGCATCAAAGCAATTCATAACAAAAAATACCTATTGGATTCGATTATTTCTCAAATGGCTTCAAACTCGTTATTAAAACCTACAATGTCTAAAACCCCATAACAGCCAACTATTAAAAACTTTAACGTACCTAAAATAAAATAGTTGCTGCTATTACGATTTGCATCCGATGCATCAATAATTATATCCCGCGTCGAACAATTTATGTTTCATTGGGATATTGTGTTTCACATCCGCCATCACCACCATAACCACCATTCGAACCATAGCTTCCCACCCTTCGCAATCTAACAACCACGACAATGTTAATCGTTCTACTATAAAGTTCAAACTAATTACACCAAAAACCAGCTATACGGTGACTATTTGTGGCTTTTAATGAATAAGCTCGAGGTAAAAACGAGCTAATTCCGCCATATCATCCGCAAACCTGCAATATTCTTGCCGCACATTAAAAACTTTTTATCTGATGCTTTTAGCTCGGCCATGCAAAAAGTCGAAACGAGCGATGCAATGACTGAAACAACAATTCATATAATATTCAATTTCCCCAGCAAATATATCCTAACATCACCAACAGGGACAACTAGCTGGTGGTGACTGCAGGAGCTAAAGTACTGCCGTAATATGATAACAGCCGATACCGATGTAAATGTTGATATTTGTTGGGCAGAACTCTGGGTGCGTTTGCTGCCCTACCCTGCCCTGTCCTGCCCTGCCCTATTCCATCCTGTGACAGAGTAAAGAATCAGTTTGGTAAACACAGTTTATTAGGGAGACGGTATATTGGTCAGGGATTTCAGTGAGAAATGTGGTTGAAATCCTGATGGTGTCATACTGGCTAAAGAGCTCACCGTTGTCCTTCCTGGCAAGGACCTTCTTCCTTCTACCTTTCACCGTCATTTACACAATATTACTGACACATGCCTATGCAAATAGTTTTTACTTCTCCAATGTAATAATTAAACGTTGTCAGCCGGAAATCCCAGTGCTCCCTTTTCCGCCATTTTCCCCCCAATGCCCGACGACATCCTTTCGATGGCATAAAAGTGTCCGTACAACTTTCTTGCTAATCTACCGTTCAGCACATAGTTTGTGTAAAAGCAATTACACTTGTGCCACTTTACATGCACCTATCTCATTCCGTTTCGTGCAAATGCTAATGAAACTCAGCGCCATCCATTGTGTTGTCCCGACATCACAGGACATGTTTCTAATTAGTAGAAAATCTACATTGTGCATGACTTTGTGTCCATTTTAGTAGCGCAATGCACAAACCAGTAGTTGATAGCAAGAAAAAAAAGTTATGACAGAAAACGAGGACCCGAGTCAGGACCCAGAAAAAAAACGTTTGGAGTTTATTGTTGTCATTGCATGTAACTAGCTAGACCGACTGTCACTCGTCTCTATTCTGTCGACAAATTTTAAATATTAGTATGAAGATAGTTAATATGTGAGTGGCACGAGAGTGTTTTGAAGTGCAAGAGTGCTCTTCACATCTATTTCATTATGAATAGGTGAAAATGGAAGAGGACTTTGTTCGGAAGATGGAATTACTAAATTTAGCATACGTTATGCGGGAGAGGGAGAGACGGAAGGATGTGATGGTAAATACAGGTGAAAATGTTCGAGTTTGTTTGGTAGCTGCTGGAGTTTGTAATAGTTCGGAGAATACTTTGTGGTTTGGTGACATGAAAGTATAATGTTTTCATTGTGGAAATACAGTTTTGTGACACAATGCATTTTTGAGCTGATGCATCAACATATTGCTGTCGCATGAGTGAGGATATGAATCAAAATTTGAAGCGAATTCAGTTTGGTAAATCTAATAAAGGAAATATTTTGAAAGGAAAGGATTGAGAGCTCAATAAGAGCACCGAAAAAACCAAAGCAAATTTTTCGGTTCAACCTTTCTGTCACTTTGGCCGATTCAAAAACAGTATTTTATCGCCTGCAAAAAGTGATCGCGTGTCAAAAGAATATTAGTACGAAAACCACTTTTTGTCACTTGAAAAAATACGTAATTTCTGTTATTACGCGGCAATATATCACCCACAATAATCCTGGACACATCTCAAATTAGCATTCGTGAAAATGAAATAATTTTTAGTCAATGCCACAATTCGATTAAAAAAAATGTATCGTAATAAGAGGAAGAAAATTTTTACCGCTATAATCATTTCCGTACATAGCCTGGCAAAACCACACTTCTTCAAAATCGAATATCATCTTCTTTCAAAAGTATTTCAAATTTACAGCACCCTTAACGCTTCCATCTCGACAATAAACGCCTGTTTAAGCAAAATGAAATTCACTTCCCTTAACCATATCCTGAAATATTTCTTACTAAAAATCAATAGACGACACCATTATTCAGCAGATGTTTATCGGTCGAAAAAAAAACGTGTTCTTTCTTCTTTTCTTGCTCATTTTTTTTCGCTCTGGCTCCGAAGGTGTAATGGTTATTTCGACTTTTCCTGAACAGTTAAGAGTATGTTGTATTTTGAACGCTACTTAAAGCTTGTGTCAAGTACATAATCGATAAATCATGAATTCATGCTTTTTTTTTACCCCGGAGGTGTGCAAACACTTTCGTTCGGCTCGAAATTGATGAATAGCACACGAGGTTTTATCGTGGTGAGTGACCTTTGATGAACCAAAAACTGTAAATGGTAGAGGTTATTGGTATTGTTATATTGTGGCGATGTAGAGTTGTATTAAAGAAATTTGCATTTGGTGGAAGATGATGTAGAAGAAGGGTTGAACGTTGTGGTGACATTGGTGGTTAGACAGTACGTTTGAAGGATTGTATTTGAAAATTTAATGCAATAAAAGTTTTTAGAGCTGCCTCGTTACTTACAAAATTTTCTAAACATCAGTTTAATTCCGGTCAAAATAACAGCTACATCAAAAAACTTCGAAGAAAAAAATCTTTTACAACAAAAAATAAAAACAAATAAAACTGTGACCAAAATAAAATTTTGACAAACATGGATTTTTTCAAAGGTTTTGTGAATGAAGTGTTTTGAAATTTAGACTGTGATTTTTCAGTTGAAATCACAACACACAATACCCAACATATGCATATCACAACTTTTGAAGAAGTCACATAAGTTTGCCCAAATTTTATTTTAGTCACAGTTTTTTACTCCAACTCTTAAAAATAATTTGGGAGCCCCATCTTTACCCAAAATAAATATATAATAGCTTTTGTTTTATTCAATTAAAACCCAAATCGTCAAATTGAGAAACTCATGCGCATGTATTGAGTCTGCAATCGTACCGAGCCATTTACATGCAAAATGGTAGCTTTGTCACACGGGAATGCGGGTCACGGTAAAATTTGTTCGTTTTCGGAATTAAACAATTTTTAAAACACGATGATACCTGTCTCAGTATATACGATCGGCTAACAGGTTTCATACAATGCTTCACAAATATTCATCATACGAAAAATGTCTTTGCGAAAAGAAGCGAAATAAAGTCTGGTAAGAAGCTCGGGTTCACAGATCTAAAAAAAAATAACACTTTGGCTACGGTAAAAAGCAACGGAGTCTATTTCAAAAGAAAAACCTATGATAAAAAATCAGTTCTTCCTTTCGAGAAGATAGGGGAATTAATTCTCTCATAGAGGGTCCATAAATGTCAAACTATCAAATTTATGAGTCCGACTTTAGTAAAAGGTAAGACGACGAGCTTTCAGCTGGAACCCTCGTGAAAAGATTGACCAGTGAAACAATGATGTAAAAGACAGCAAAAGGTTTGAAATTTCAACCTGATCAAGTGTATGGGTGAAGGCATTTGATCATCACCTTTATGACACAACAGCCGGTAGTCTATTGTAGGCCTCCTACGGTAGAGATATCCTTGTTTTGTGCCATCATCGTTCAATTCAATATCCTTCGTATTTCTTTCGTACTGGGTTATCCCATAAATAATAATGGTGTTGCGTACTGTACCGCTTCTTAAATAATCCAAATTACGAGTATGTAGAGTATAAAAAATACCTCCAAATAAGAAATTTCAGGAAATGTTCCACGAAGAACACATATGGTGAACAGACAGGTAGACGGATATACTAAAAATGCTAAAATCAAAACCATAGTAACCGTTAAGTTTATCTCACCTAAATGATAATTTTACTTAAGCGACAGATTTCGACTGCTTTCAAGAGCCTATCGGTACCACTTCTCTTCCAAAAACCAACATTAAAAATGTCAATATAACCATATTTCAGATATTTCGACCTCTCCCAAAGACAACGCCAGTGCATCTATCAGTTCCCTTTTGAATTTACATGCATTCACTATAAGATATTTCGTTTTCATCTTCAGAAACAACATACAGTCCTGCGAAGCCATGGATTACTGCGTTTGAAATTGCATTGCCCATATGTTCCATATACATAGTCTAGCCATAAATATTGTTACAAGGTTTGGCAACCCTGCAGAATGGTGCCGTTATATTGCATTTCTTAAAAATTGAGCTAATCGCTATAGTACGCTTGTGCTTGATGCATTTGTCATCATTTGAGTTTAATTTTAAGCGAAGTGAACATGGATTGAGGCGACAAAGAAAATAGAATTGTTGTGATTGTACTTCATAAAGTAGGAATGCAACCAAGTGATATTTTTAAGTCTCTGCATACCCTTGGTATAAGCCGAATGTTTGTATATTGGGCTATCGAAAGATTTAATGATACGTCTGGAGTAAGTGACTGTGAAAGAAGTGGCCGTCCGCGAACTACTCGAACACCTCAAGCGGTTAAAGCCGTGCGCGAGAGAATTCGCCGTAATCCTCTTCGGAAACAAAAAATTTTATCGCGTCAGATGAAAATACCCCAAAGAACAATTTCACGTATCATCAAAAGTGACTTGGGGTTGGGTGCTTATCGTAGATCTACCGGGCATTTACTAACAGATTCGTTAAAAAAAAAATAGAGTGGAAAAATCAAAATGATTACTTTGCCGGTACGCAAACCAAGAACACCGTAAAATTTTGTTTACGGACGAAAAAAATTTTACTATCGAAGGAACATTTAATAAACAAAACGATATGGTTTATGCTCGCAGTGCCAGAAAAGCTTCTCAAGTTGCCCAAAAGGGTCAAAGAGGTCATCATCCAGCCTCAGTAATGGTTTAGTGGGGTGTTAGCTACAAAGGGGTGACAAAGTTGCATTTTTGTGAGAAGGGCGTCAAAACGTCTGCCAAAATTTATCAAGAAAGTGTTCTTGAAAGTGTAGTGAAACCTCTCAACACGTCATTATTCAAAAATCAGCCTTGGATTTTCCAGCAAGATTCTGCACCAGGTCATAAGGCGAAGTCAACCCAAAAATGGCTTGAAGAAAATGTTCCAGATTTTATTAAAGCTGAAGATTGGCCTTCCTCTAGCCCAGACCTGAATCCGCTGGATTACGAATTATGGTCTGTCTTAGAGCAAATGACGTGCTCTAAAAGACATTCTAATATCGAATCCATAAAGAAGTTTCTTGCACATGCAGTCGCCAACTTTCCGATTAAAGTCGTGCGTGCTTCCATAGATAAGTGGCCAGCTCGATTAAAGGCTTGTGTAAAGGCAAAAGGCAATCACTTCGAATAACTTGTTGCAATTTCCGTTGTTTACAATGCATTTAATAAATAAACAATGATTTCTTAACATATACCACCTCTTTTATTGAACAGTGCTTCAAAAAGTTTGTAACAGTATTTATGGCTAGACTAGGTATACGAGGTTTGTGAGAAAAGTAATAAGACTGGCAATACTGCGGGCGATCTGGCAACGTTGTGTTTACCGGCCTGTGCTAGACCGGTTTGTTTATCCCTTCTTCTTTCTCAGTCCGAGATTCAACTCCGTACAGCTAACACGTTATTTTTGACAGCACCATTAGTGAACTTGTGTTTTTTTTGTGTATTACGAAAATGGAGCATCGGAATTCAGTGCAACGTTGTGCAATCAAGTTTTGTGCTAAACTTGGTGAATCCACAAGTATGCTTTTCGAAAAGACGAAACAGGCTTATGGGGAACATTGCTTATCATGAACACAAGTTTTCCAGTGGCACAAATCATTTTTGGAAGGCCGAGAACACGTTGAAGATCAACCTCGCTCAGGGAGACCTTCAACTTCGAAAACTGACGGAAACGTTGAACGTGTGAGGGTTCTTGTGAAATCAGACCGTCGTTTAGCAATAAGGATGATTAGTGAACTGTTACATTGAAACATTTTCATATTGCATCAAATTTTAACAGACAATTAGGGCATGCGAAAGATTTCTGCCAAAATGGTGCCGAAAACCCTCACAACTGAACAGAAGGACAATCGAAGAACCGTGTGCCATGATCTTCTTGAGAGGATTGGCAATGGCGAAGAACTCTTCAACTGTGTGGTCGCAGGTGATGAATCCTGAATATTTGAGTATGATCGTGAAACAAAGCGACAAAGCGAATAGTGGTACACTCCGTCATCTCCTCGACAGAAAAATGTCGAATGAGATCAAAAATTAAAACCATGCTGATTTGTCTTTTTGACAGTAATGGTATCGTCCACAAAGAGTTTGTTCCACCAGGACTAATCGTTAACAAAGTGTTTTATAAAAGTGTCCTTACAAGGCTCAAGAAATGGGATCATAGGAACGACTGCAAAATTCACAATTCATTAGCAATCATGCCGCCAAATAATTTACAGAAGAAATATTTCTGCAAGCAAAGTATGCGGTCCTATTATTGTAAACTATTTCGATGGTCTCAGATTTCGTAACAAACGTCATTCGTCAATTGTTTGTCAATCAAAAACCATTCTTTTTCGAAGTGCATACTTTCAGAATACTCTATTTCGTCTCGCCAAACTTTACTAAGCATTTTAAATTTATAAGGGTGTTCAGCTCATTTCCAATTCTAGCCTCACTACATTGATAGCATACCGGGCTGTCAACTCAAAGACAAAAAAAAACTAAATGCACCTTAAAGCTTCAAACAAACTACATGGATCCAATACAAACCATATTGTTTGCATACTCTCCAGTATCACTTGGAAAGGACCAATAGTAAATAGAATCATTGAATATTCCAGTACATATTGTCTCGGGTTGTTGCTCTTTGCATCGCTTTCACTCTTTTCTACCCGTAGTCTATTTATTTCCATTGTCTAAACGACAACATCTCTGAAAAAACATCTTAAAACAAAAAGTTATGCTAAATGAAGACATGACATCTTACCAACCATTTCCACATCACATTTGTATACAAGTGTATCTTTCGAGTCCATACAATGTCACTCCGCAGAAGAAAAACCTAATTGAAAAGAATACCCATTGTATTCACCCGAAAATAAAACAATCCCATCGAGAAATCCGCCGGGACAAACCCGACCCCAGAAATAATCCTGATACAATTCGTACACAACTAGCAAGAAATCATCAAGCTTAGGTTTTGATTAATTGAATAGGTTGGGTATTATTGTTCGGCTGGGAGATAGAAGCATGTGTGACTATCGGCCGGAGGCAGGAAATTTCTACATGCATCACTTTGTCAACTGCTAATAGCTGGCACGAATTCACCTTCTATATCCATTTCACTTTGTATACACCCGCCCGCATCCAAGAGACATCCACATATCCTTTTCATTTGAATGTGGTAAGTCGGATTCAGACTACACCATGTCCTGGTGTGTACTAGCCAAGTTCGACAGAACTTGGTGTGCATTTGTTCGTTTCGTAAGAACAAGAAGCAAACTCAAGCCAAAGCAAATTACAAATGAATCAAAGTTCATCATGCTTCCTTCCTGCCGATCCTTTTCTCGGGCTTTCTCTCCGGTCCAACTAACTTCCCATGCAGATATTATTTACAATAGTTGAGCAATTGAGAATAGTGTACACACCACTTTAAAGTTTATTAGAGAAGTTGATTTGTTGAATATGTGGTCGGTACTTGCACGAGTACGAATAAGTTTCATGCAAAGGCTAATAAATTCAAGAATGATTAGAAGGCAAGTATGAATATAAAACTGCCAGGCTATGAATGAACAATTCGATTCGAGGTTGTTCCAATAGAGTGAAGATGATGTTGAAGTTAGAAGGTAGGTAGAGTTTGCTTGATTGGAGCAGGCTAGAAACGATCGAAGAGCAGCGTCTGTGAATCGAAAGTTGAATCAAATGAGAAAGAAGAGGGTGAAAGGGCTGGCAGAGGGAGCGGAAGTCAATGAAGGATTGAGTATAACTTCTCGCGATGGTTGAAAAGTTTCGGCAAAGTAATCAGGAAATACTGTTGTTGTCGAGAGTGATTTATTCAAATCGATGTTCGATTTAATCACATAAAGGAGACTTTTTGCTCCGGAAGCGACAAAGGCCTGTCTAAAATTCAATGTAAGTGAAGTTACTGATTGCGGAAATAAAGTCATACTGTCAGTATGGTTTTGAATTCGTACTTTATGTTTATTTGATATGATTTTTACTTTTATTTGAGCTCAATCTATTTTATTCGCTATTTTGAAGTATGGAAGCATAATCTTTTAAACAATGAAATAATTCGCCGTTTAATTTTTTCATGCCAGAAAATTATCCTCTTTTTCATTTCGCAGCTTCCAAAAATATTTAGACTCACAAAAATCGCATTTGCCTTCTTCCTTAAAATTTTCAATATTTCTCAAAATTTAACACTTATCAACTCCACATTATCTGGACATAGCTAGGCTTGAATCACAAAATTGCTCTAACAATGAAAATGTTTTGTTTTTTTTTTTGTCAAAAATATGTTCACAAAAAAAATATTTTTACCAAAATCTCGTTAACTTTTTGTTCGACGAGGATAAGTTTCTATAGTAAAAACTTGTTTGTGACTTCAAAAAGTTACTGCTTGTTTATCATTAAAAAGTAAGAACTTGCAGAGGAACATTAAAAGTACAAAAATTGACAAAAGAATAAAAATCCATAAAGTAAGACAATTCAAAATATATGCATAAAATATTCAAAATATTTTTTTAAATAATTGGATTTGTGTTTAAAATTATAATTTTTATCAAGAAAATAGTTTATACAAATTAAAACTAAATCAGATTTTTTTATACAATGCAGAAGAACTAAAAACAAGTAAGGAAATATGAATGAAAGATGTTTGATAAATATATAATTTTCCTGTTGATGTTGATATACAATTTGAAACTTACAAAATCCGAGGATAAAACTGATATTAAAAAATTATAGACCGATCTGCAGCTTATTTATGCCTCCAAAAGTTTTCAAAAATTAGCTCATGGACATCTTGATTCCCAGGTTAAATTGGACAATAATCCTTAATCAGTAAAGACTCCATCAAATCATCATTTTATTACGATGTGGTCAAGCTTTTTACTTCCTCTATTCCTGTACATGTGATTAACAGTCGTGTTTCCAAATCTTTTTGATACAGTAAATATATCACTTTTTTACTGTGTTGTTTGGTCTTCTGGTTGATGGGCTATGTGACTAACTATCTAAAAGAGTCCTTGTAGTAAGCTCGACGGGAAACATTTCTTAAACTTTCTCTATCAACTCTTACGTTCCACAGGGTTCGCACCTGAGTCCACTGCTTTTTTTGTTGTTATTCTATAAAGCTGTGCGCAATTCTCAGAGTACCATAATTCATCACATGCGGAATAGAAGATGTATGTATTTTATAAGTTACACTCTCACAAATAAGTTTTGGGAATGAATGTCTCCACTCCCTTGCGTTGCGTTGCGTTGTTTTTGATGTTTTTATTTTTCCTAATTGGGTAGTATTGTAAAGCACTACGACGCTGAGTTTGATCGCGATCTATCATTTAGTTTACAAGGGTCAAAAACAGAAGTTGGTTCAATAGTGGTGGTGACGCCGGTTTGACAGTGGTTGTAAAAGAGCGTCGTGACGCAGTTGACGATTTGCCTCGTTCTGGACAATCATCAACTTCAAATGATGAGAAAAACGTCGATAAAGTCAAGAAATTGGGGCTCGATAATCGTTGTTTCAGTTGGCTCGGACTATTGAGGTTGATGTTTTGGACTTAAGACGCGTCGCAACCCGACTCGTTCCAAAGGACCTCAATTTATTCAAAAAGAGCAGGAGCAGTGTAGAGACATGCTAGGATGAGTGAATTTGAAGTCCACATTCATCGGATCCGCTATTTTTTTCCCCTGGTGTAGATGGCAAAAAAAATCTGCTAACCAGATCCCCGGGTGACCTATCACCACGGGGTATGTGAGGTTTGACTCACTTAAAAAAAGGACCATCTACAAGCCCATGAAGTTCCAAATCGGGATCCACCTAAGCACTGCTTCGGCCTGGTCGTGCTGGCTCACCCATCGGTAGCCCCGGAATTCAGAAACTACCACAGTTCATGGGTCGGTAAGGCAATCCTCCTCCCGCTTTATGCGCAGCACTTTCTCAACATATGTTGAGACTGCGCGCCAGTTCTCCTCGTTTCACAGCATTGCATCCACCATCGTCTCAGGCGTTGCCAGGTCAATCGTGGACTCAATGGTGCACCTCAAATTTACGAAGCGACCGCACATAAAGAATGTGTGCTGAGCATCATCGAGCTCAGTCACACAGTACCGGCAGTACGGTGTGACGTGACCACCTTACCCATTCTGTTCAGGTATTTCCTGAAGTAACCATGTCCAGTCAAGAATTGACAATGGTAAAATTTTACCTCTCCGTGGCTTCGGTTAAGCCAAGGCTCAATGAGACCAATTAGCTTAGCCATCCAGCGTCCTTTAGCACTTTCACTCCAACGTTGTTGCCAAAGTTGGAGGGTAAGCGTACGCGCGTGTGTCAGAGCCTCAGTTCTGCCCAACTCTGAGCGAAAGAAGTACCCTTCTTTGCGTTCTCGTGCTAGTGGTCGATCGGGATTACTCCTGATACCACCATCACAGCCTCTTCTGAGACCGTGCGGTAGCTACAGGCGATACGCAGGGCACCCCTGCGCTGGACACCGGCAATGCGCTTCCGAAACTTCTCAGTTCGGAGTGCATCTCCCCAGATTTCGGCTCTATATAGCAAGATGGAATCGGTCGTTACCATCAGTAGCCTCCGTCGCGTCTCGCTGGGTCCACCGACGTTGGCCATTAGTCTACTCAGTGAAGTGACGACTACAAGAGCCCTGCGGATATGATTCCAATACGCCAGCTTGGTGCCCAGGGTCACTCCCAGATACCTGACTGACTTGCTGGTCTGGACCTCAACGGAGCCAACTGTCATGGGTATGACAGTTGGTATCCTCCGCTTCGTCAGCATGACAATCTCTGTTTTAGAGACTGCCAGCTGGAGGCCGTGTTCGGTCATCCACCGATCCACCCTCCTCATGACTTGGTTAAGTCATGAGGAGGGTGGATCGGTGGATGACCGTAAAGTAAATCAGCGAGCAATCATCGGAATGACACTGCTAAACGAGTGGAAACCCAACAAACCGAAGCAAAGTTGGACCAACATTAACGTTCTTACATTAAAAGAATTTTTGAAAATTATAGAACTTAAAAATTGAAAGCACTTAGAAAAAAATTCCAATATCAAAGTACAAAAAATAAGAAATACATTTTCAATAAAAAATTATAAAAAAACATCTGAAGTACAAAAAAAAAAACACAAAAAAAATTAAATAAAAAATTAACAAATATACAAAAAAGTCTGCCAAACTAAATACAAACATAATTAGAAGAAACGAAATCAGATAATTAGAAATTGAGCAAATATAAGTAATAAGAAACAAAATTATAAAAAAAAGAGAAGAAAAAGATATAGGAGATCAAAAAAAAAAACAAAAGTAAAGAAAAAAGGAAAGTAAAGTAAATAGAAAATAAAGGAAGAAAGAAAAAAGTAAAGAGAGAAAAGATAAGAGTATGGAAAAGATTAATATATAAAATAAAATAATAATCAAAAAGATACGTCACTCCATAACAATCAACAACATTCCAATGGTTTCCAATTTGGCAGCACAATTTCATTCCTTTACGAAAAAAAATCTATTCACTAAACAATTCTAATCTCCCACCTACAGACTAAAATAAAAAAAAAATCAAATCGATCGCCCTGCTCAAATATCACCTGATTCTAGCAAACCACTACAAAATCAAAAAAACCACACCACTAAATAAATACTTGGACTATGATGCAATGCTATTTTTCTTCATTATTATTTACCAAATCACAAATTTAAATCTATTCGGCTACACACTTGTAACCAATCGACAAGTTGCAACATTTGTCACCGATCCGTTTGCCGATAGTTTTGGCAGAAAGTTTCAATAAATTGTAATACTTGTCAGAGCTAATTAAGGACAAGTTTAGTCAATGGCCAAAATCAATTTCATTCGAATAGTATTCGTGTATTTCGGGTAGTTGTGGCTTAAGTCGGTGACAAATTGCATTTTCTCTTGTAAAGTGTTGAAATCGTTGAAATTAATTGAATGTTGCGGGTGAATAGATATAGGAGAAGTTAAGCGTTAGTTGAGGATTGTTGAGAGTTTATAGTGGAGTTTGAAGTTAGTAATTGAATAAATTCAAAGAGTTTGGGGAATGTAAACAGAAAAGTGATTGAGAGATGTTTTAATTGTATGTTTGATTAAGTGAAGAGAGTTTTTGTTATATTTACAAAACAAATCTTAAGTTTAAGAACAAAATGAAAGAATTCATTGATTTTTTTATTTTTTTCCAGGTATTTTTTTTGGATGTTTTGCAAGTAAGTGCTCTTCATTATTTGATTAGTATCGCAACTTAATTTCATAAATTTACCAATATTTTTTCGGTTTTCATATTCGCACTAAAATTTGGTTTCATTTTGCTCTAAATTATGAAAAAGCGCTTGATTGGTAAACATATGAAAGACTCATAGATCTACTGGGTGGCGCAAAATTAATCATCCAATTTTGTTTTTGAATAACTTTTTTACTAAATAAAAAAAAATGATCGACACAATTACTCCACGTTCTTGCGGAGTATAGCAGCTGCCTAGTTCACAAATATCAAATATAATTCAAGTACGACCCCATTTGCAAAAATTATAGCATCTTCCGATAGGATGATTCATTTTGCGCCACCCTGTATCAACCTGTTCATTTGTTAAGCTTGTCGCACAATATTCCGTCACGACACGACACGACATAGAAAAATGTCGTACGACAGTCGGTACCGAACCGAACCGACCGACACATCAGTTTGTGAAAAGTGTTCAGAAAATGCATTATGTTTAATGCAATGGAAAATGTGTATTGTTAAAATTAAAAAGAAATAAAACTGAAATTAATTGTAATTTCTCCCCATTTATTTGTCTGTTGTCGTAACTTTTTGAGCTTATTTCATACAATTCTTTCTACAGGGTGGCGTTAAAATTTCTGCTCTTAGATATGAAAAATCAACCCGAGTAAATTAATGGGGAAAAGCTATCTTACAAAATTTTGAGACCTTCTTCCATTTGTCTTAAAACTCATATATTTTCCTTCTTTTGTGATTTATCGCAATTTTTTTAACTTATTTCATACAACTCTTTCTATTTTCTGGCCAAAAAATTTTACTCCACACATTTCAAATTCGCAATTTTTTTTTAAATATCAAACTGCCGAACGGCAACTGATGCTTATCATAAAATCTATGAAGCTATATTAACCGACACGACACATCACAACGTCGTACAACATTTGTCGGATTGGACTGAATTCAAAAATCTCAAACGACAAGAATATTTCCCTGACGTGTCATGTCGTGACGTGTTGGTCAAGTGTGCGGGCGTTCATACAATGAACATGCAATTGATTCTCACAGATTTTTGTCGTGTCGTGTTGTGACGTGTCGTGTCGGAATAGTGTGCGACAAGCTGAATGCCCAGTATGCTCTTCAACCAAAGCGACAATTTGGTTTGTATTTAGTTATCCGTGAAAAAGTATTGAGTAGAGTTGTATGTGTTATCCAATACTACGCCAAGGTCTATAATATGATCGACCCTATTCAATTTGACGTCGTTAAGGTAGTAGGAATACATTGTGGTTGCATGCCTACGAGAAAAACTTATCACATGGCACTTATTGATGTTAAGATTGAGATTATTCACATCGCACCACTGTTCGAGCGATTGAAGCTTGGATTGTAGAAAGGTTGCATCAGACTGCGAGTTTATGATGTGATAGATTTTTAAGTCGTCTGCATAGAAGAGAGGCGGTATACCAAGCAGTATCTCAGACACATCAGAAATGAAGATGTTAAAAAGCAGGGGGCCTAAATGAATGCCTTGTGGTACTCCAGAAGATGCCAAAACTTTTTTGGATAAGTGGCCTTGAAATTTTACGAATTGGGTTCGGTCGCAGAGGTAAGACTGGAGCCAGTTAAGAAGAGAACCGGAAATACCAAAGTTGCGAAGTTTTTGAACCAGAGTTTGATGGTCAACTCGGTCGAAAGCCTTACTAAAGTCCGTATAGACCGCGTCAATTTGGTTCCCTTTTTCCATTTCACAGAGTACAGTAGAAACTAGTATCATGAGGTTGGTGGAAGTCGATCTACCCCTACGAAATCCATGTTGTTCCTCATTAAGAAAATGCGAGTAAGATTATCACAAACTAACTTCTCGAAGAGTTTGGGGATAACAGATAAGATAGCAATTCTTCGATAGTTATCGACTGAACGTTTATCACCACTTTTGAAAATAGGTGTGAGGTATGAGGATTTCCAGAAAGACGGGAAGACAACAAGAGACAGGGATTTATTGAAAACCATGTGCAAAGGGGTGATTAATTGGTCTGCACATTGGAACACGAAGAAAGGAGATACTAGGTCCGGGCCAGGTCCTTTGCCAATCTTTAGTTGCAGAATAGCATCAGTAATAGCCTGCCGTGTAAGGACAAACCCTTCGATAAGAGATCTGGTAGCGTGTCTAGTAGTGAAAGTAAGGATCTTCGGATGGCAGTAAGTGTTTTGAAAATGGTCGGCAAATAAGCTACAAATGACTTGTGGACAAGACGAAACCGTGTTATCACGAAACATAGAACAAGGATAGCCAGTGGTTTTACGTTTTAAATTTACGAAATCAAAGAACTTTTTCGGATCAGTGAGAATTTTTTCCCCCATTGAATTAACATAGAGCTCATACGCCTCGCGAGATTTGATGGAAAATTCTTTGGATAGCTCATCATATAATCTTATTTGATCCTCCTGGAGAGAGCCTCCATTTTTGATTGCTTTATATAATTTGTTTCTATGGTTTCTGAGCCGCCTTAAATAATTGTCAAGCCAAGGTTCGGAGAGTTTTTTCTTCTTCTTCAGCTTTGGTACAAATTTGTGGATGGCGTTAAAGATTATTTTGTAAAAGGAAGAAAACATTTCGTCTAAATCTGATGCCGATAGAGCACAATATACTCTTATTAAAAATTCAATCAGTTTTTTTCATATTTCATGCCTGAAATTTAAAGGTATTTTAAAAATATTTTCCGAAAATGTAGCAAACTACTCATGAAATGTCAAAGTGATACAATTTTTTGCCATAGACCTAACATTTTAATATTTTTGTGCAAGAAGACATCACTGAAAGTAAATATCATAAAAATTTTGTTGTGCATTAACAAGGTAAGGTAAATTGGAGGGTTTCGGCAATTTTCTCTTACCTCAACTACGAAGTATTCTAGAAGCTCGTTTAGCCAAGAAGGTAGAGCACCAGTTTTTAACGTGTGAAGTCCATGGTTTGAATCCAGACACGTACGGGGGACCCCTACACTGAGGTTTAAGTTTGCCTAGCTCTGAAAAGGTATGTGACTTGATTCAGGGGCAAACTGAACCGTGAAACTAATTGTTTCGCTTTCTTAAAAATAGTTTTGATTTGCTTTGTTTTGCATGCGATACATGCTATATATTCAACTATCTTTGAATAAAAAACTTTTCTAAAACAGCTAGAAAACACGGACTTCAGCTATGTGCATTTAATACCCCACACCATCATCGATGGTGCCATAGCCCAAGTTAGGCCTTCACTTCCAGGATTATGGCTTTCTAGTCATGCCGATTTTTTGTCTTAGGCTGTCTTCTAATAGTAACCCGGTATTTTTGGATATGTTACTTGTGCTCTAAATTTCAATGTCCATCTCAGGGGCCAGTTGGTCTGCCTATAGTATACACCGGTGAGTTTCTAAATATTGTATACAGCTCGTAGTTGAATCAAATTCTCCATTCTGTCCCTTGTTTGATAAAGACAAAAAAAAAATCTTAACACTTCCTTTTATAGATGTCCGTATAATTTATGGGTCCTCTCCAGGATTTAATTCCATACCTAAGTACGGGGTAAATCAATGTTTTTCAGATACAATGTTTAGTTTTTTGTGAAAATTTTTAAGATTGCAAAAAAAGATTCTTTAGTAGGTATTGTTTGTTCTAATTATTTCCCACCAGACTTCGACATTTCGATTGCCTGGATTCAAACCTGTAACCCATGTTGGAAGCTCAAGTACATACAACTATCTAGCATTTCATACATTTGGCGCTATATAAATATTTGAATTCTGGATTGTGATACCATAAGGCGTATCGGAAAATTCAAAGAAGTAGGCACTAAATACTTTCAGAGCCATGTATGGTAGTCTCCAACGCCATGCACTATAGCCTTTTTATCAGGCCCAGGATAATTTTGGTATTTTGACTATTTTTGATGCTTTTTTTTCATTGTTGAAATTGTATTTCTTAATTTTTAAATTATTAAAAAAAAATCCTGCTCGAATCCGAACTAGTAGCCCTATTATTTAAGAGCCGACGCTCTACCCACTGGGCTACACGAGCTTATTGGGAAACTGTTGTTGTTTTGCCTACTCGAATGACATGTGCTAAAATTATGTTCTCAGTAGTTGGGGCTATGTTACATAGGAGTTGAGACTATGTACATAACAGAAAACCCACAAGGCATGGGAGTTTGGCCTTAAAGCGATATTTTATAGCTCAGAGTGATATGGACATGGCGTATGCGACAATAAATGCTGCACTATGATATATAGGACCATATGCTACTGGGTGGCGCAAAATTAATCATCATATTTTGTTTTTGATTTTTTTGAGTGATTGAAATCTTTATTTCGACGTTTAGCGCTCCATTGCTTGTCTGTTTGGATACTGCAGCTGTCTAGTTAACAAATACTAAATATGATAAACGTGCGACGCCATTTGCAAAAATTCTAACATCTTCCGATAGGGTGATTGATTTTGCGCCACTCTGTATGTAGATTGTGATATTATGGCGCCGGGAACCATATTTTACAGCTTAGGGTACTATATAAATAACTTATGCGACCATAATACTGCGCTCTTTTTCACGGGATTACGCGCTATATGAATTTTTTTCAGAGTAGGTGGTAGTTTGTCTTCCTGATTTAGGCCTGATTTAACAAAATTACACTCAAATCTAACTCCAAATTTAATCTGCAGAGAGATAAAGTCAAACATTTCGCTAAATAAGAAGAAGCCATCACAGGGTTTACCTGGGAATAGCCTTATTTAAAAGAGTGAAATCATAGAAAGGCCGGCGCAGGTTTTTTGTACCCATTACTAGCTAAAGTCTATCTCACTACGAGAAAATTGAAACCTCCGGTTCATGTGGTGTTTTTACTGACGTTTAGCAGTGAACAGTTTGTAGGAAATTTGACAGATGGCCAATGTCATTACAAAACGTGGCAACTGTAGTGCAAAGAATGAATGATACTCTTTGAAGTTATGACCTCAGAAGTACACGTAGCTCAAAAAAATTCAATTCATTCAATTCCAGCTTCTACTTTAGAAAAGAAGTGTAAGCTCGAACTTTTCCGAGGAAGTTAACGTTACACGGCAGTGTATAGCCCTCATTAATAGTATTATTAATAATGGAGTCATTATTTTAATTATTGCCGAAATCTAAACAAATTCTTCATAATGTTTTTCGTGTTTTATTCATCCTCCATAATCAATTATTCTTTGAATGAGCTTTGGAGTGTTTAAGAGAAAAAAAAAATCTGCTACAACCCATTTGGGAGGATTGAGGATTGGAGATTGTAGAGACTTATTTTCATAATCGAAATTTTTACGAGTGTGGAATAATTAGCATCGCGCATCACTTTACACCTGAATTAAGTGAGGTATCTAATTAGATCTCAGTGTTCGGTTTCTCGCTCGTGATTCCGACCAGGGACTCTACACCTCATGACCCAGCGCTTTATCCAAAAACACGAGCAAAATAAAATGAGTAAGCAAAATAAAGGTAATGGTAATAATAAAGCAAAATAAAAAGTAAGATGATCTGATTAGAGTGACAATTAAGATGATGCTGTTGCCTAGACCTGGCATTGATTTCTTCAGCTATTGTTCGAAGAGGTTATTTTGGCGGCAATGACTACTACTCCATTTTCTATGCTTCGCATGTGCTATATGCAGAACTAATTAGATGAAGAACTAATTAATTCCTAGAGTTTTTGTAGACTTTCTGGTCACCACGCTCGAACTAGGGCATCATAATTTTAGTTGGGTGTTAATTTGAAATGAAAATCCTTCGGAGAAATAATCACGTCTGCTTGATACATCGATTTTAAAGTTCGCTATATACGTACATTCTGGCAATAAGGTCTGTGGTGATATATATATCCTTTCAAAATAATGTCACAACAACACGTTTCAAACATATATCCGTCTACTGTAGAGAATATTTGCTTTAACTTCTAGAGAACACTATTCATGATATCATTCATAATACCAAATCATCATAATTTCCAAATATACAACTCTACAACGTCCAAAATATTCTTTTCGGTACTTACATTTCATACTTAGTGGTTCCCTGTAGATTCCGGCATTACTGGTCAACCAGCTTCAGTATTACCATAAACCAACTATTACTCCCAACCACTTTTTACTACAAAATTACACACCTAGGAGTAGTTGTAGTTGTAATGTGTGAGTGTGGCAGAAACTTTTCTATATTCAATTATATTAAGGATAACGTGTTTTAATACGGGTCACCGTCACCATCACTATCGTTACCATCGTGTTTATTATTGCGAATTCATTTCGTCGTCTGTTTTTCACCGGCAGAAGATTTATTAAGATTTATTTGAATAAATTCGTGTGCCAGGATGAAAACTAAACATGCCAACATTATGTAGATGCAGGCAGGCTGGCACGTGTATTTGGCAGCAAATTGTGTAGCTATTTTTTTTTTAAGTCCTGTAGGTGGTCGTAGTCTGGCTGAAATTATTACTCTGTCTATCTTTTTGACCACATACATACATACAGCTATTTATTCCTGTACGGCGACAATAAAATGTAATTAAAATACACATTTAACGGTAATTTGGTGTACGTTTTCAGTCTTCGGGAAAACAGACTGTGTCATTGTGTTGGATGAAAAGTTAGTCTTGTTCTCGTTTTGATGAACTAGGAAAGTGTTAAAGTGTAGGGTTGAAATGACTCGACACTATTGTGTTGATTTGCTGGTTTTCCGGTTGAAATTGAATCAGTTTAGTATTGTGGAAAATTGTGGTTGATTGTATCACTTTTCATGGTGGTTTTCGAACGGAAATGTTTGGGAATTATTGTTACAAATGATTGATTTTTTAACAAGCGAGTGGTTTGAAAAATCTCTTTGATCAATTTCTACTTCTTCCACTATCTGCCAATAAACACACTTTTCGCTTAATTGTTTAAGGATTCAAGGGTGAATATTTTCACGAGTTGGTACTTTTCTGTTTTTCCCCCCCATTTTTTTTCACTTTTTGTTGTTGCAATGCTTCTAAGATTGATTAGAAAGTAGTAATTAACCAAAATTATGATGGAGAAACACGTTTAAAAGAAAAAAAAAATTTTTTTAATAATTTTTAAATTAATTTTTTAATTTAAAAATTAATTAAATTAATTTAAATTTTAAATTAATGTCACATAACAGTGAGAATAAATTTTGCTCCATTTTTGACGTCTTACCTTTCCGAAGCTTCAACGCAATTTACAATTAAGCTATTACATTAATAATGTTGTATACAATTTGTTTATATGATTAATAACAGTATAATGAGCAGGCCTCCGCAACAGCACATTAACTTTTGAAAAACTCATTCTGCCACATAAAAATGAAAAAAAAATTTAAATCGGAAAAAAAATTTTTTTTTTATTAATTTTCCCATCTCAATTTTTGTGGAGTAACTTTTTAACCCATTTCGAGCAGTTTTCATTAAAAAAATTAAAAAAATGGAGGGGGAAAAACAGAAAAGTGCCAAAATTTATTCTCACTGTTATGTGACATTAATTCCAAATTTAAATTAATTTAATTAATTTTTAAATTAAAAATTTAATTTAAAAAAAATTAAAAAATTTTCTTCTTTTAAACGTGTTTCTCCATCATAATTTTGGTTAATCACTACTTTCTAATCAATTTTAGAAGCATTGCAACAACAAAAAGTGAAAAAAATGGGGGGGAAAAACAGAAAAGTACCCACGAGTTTTTTTTTTAAATCCACCACACATTCATTTGAATCTCATTGGTGCTGTCTGGCATGGTCGTAACAATAACCTTTATGTGTAGCTGCTGAGCATTATTATTAACGCATCATTGCGTCCTTGTTCACTTGTAATTTTGACCCTGAGCTGAGATCACGCAAAAACTATACGAAGAGTTCAATCACACAGCTCAATGTACCCCAATTCACAGAACAGATTTTTTTTTCCAACAAATATCATACACTCCAGTCGAACATATAATTTATCGATAAATGTTCTTGCCCAGTTTCTGTCATTAATGTCCTGTATAATATTTCATGCGAAATGGATTTCAATGAAGGGCCCCGGAAATGTCCATGAACGGAAAAACAGGCGAAACAACTACACATGCATGACAACAGAGAGTGAGAGAGGGGGGAAAATACAGAAATCTACTATATAGCCAATATTCAGTTTTTTACTTAATCGAATTGGCAGCGACTTGATTGTAAGTCATTTCGATGAGGAGAAATTCCTGGCAAGTATAGCGACAATATTTGCCATTCGCACAGACGATCGACTAGTCGACTATTGTGGTTTGAGGCGGTGACGCCACCAGTTTTTTTTAATGTTCTTCTCATTCTCATTTGTCAAAATACAAACATGGAATTATAACATTGACCCACTTTAATCTCATTCCGCCACTCGAAATATCTCATCCGTTTTTGGGATGAGATGAAGATGGTGAGGACGATGACAAAGACGACAACGACGACTACTAACATCTTTCAACGATATGGAACGCAGAACGCCCACCCTGCCAGAGCGACGAAATAGTTTTCTAATTGTGATAAAATGACCATTCTACGAGTATGGCAATGCGAATCGGTTTGCAGAAATGGGATTTGATGTCGGGAAAGTTGGAAAGTTATTTTTTTTGTCGCTATGCAACTACGAATAGGTTTCAAAAGTTTAAATTTTGTTGTGACGGCCGTTTAAATAAATTGAAATGAAAAGTTTGAGGGTGTTTTTTTTTGAATGGTTAGCGTAAGAGATGTAGACGATGGTTGAAGTCATAATTTAATAGAGGATATTATAGAGGTTTTTTTGTGCTTTAGTCCATTGAGTAAAGATCCTTAAAAAGATTAACTCTACAATAGGCAATTAATTATAATGGTCAGGAATGTCACTTTTTTTTTACAGTGGTGGCGTGCCTTTCATATCAGCAGCAATTGACAAGTGCATTAACTTAAATTACGTAGATAATATCAGTTCTCTCATGACTCTATTTCTAATTTGAGGTTATGATTTATAGCCAATCTCCTATTTACCCACACAAAAACCTGTCAAAGCAGCTGTAACATAAGCTTCCGCAATATATTTGAGGAAATAAATGTTTGTCACAAAATAATAACTTAGATAGTTATATAGATTCAGTGGCTACCTCCGCCAAACAGCCTCTATTAAAGGCTCACTTATGGACCCATTCTGATACTGGATTACTTAGACCACAATCATTTTTAAGTTGAGAACCAACCTAAGTCTTTGATAAGCTGGGTAAAACTCCTCAAGCCTTCCGAAGCTACTTCGATTAAACTTGCGAAGGAGCATAAGCCAGTAAGCGGAATGGAGAACTATTTCCTCTTCCGTATCTTACCTACAACGCCAGCAAAAATCGTTATAAGAGGCATTCAATGTAAACAGTTATCCGGATGTATCTTGCAATTGCACAGAAAGGTTCTTCTACCTAGGCCTTCAAAGCGTCCTTTAATTGTTCTTGTCTGATGATCAGATCGGCAGACTACAAAACACCTCCGGCAAAAGTGTGCCTGTCCTGAAAAGTTTATCCGTTTCGCAAGTTGCCTTTAATATCTCTTTCTCTTTGCGCACAGAACAGAAGTACCATCGAAAATTTCGACATCTCCGTCAATCGAATCTGGTTTCGCAAATGTCCAATGAGCTTTGAGCTTGTAAATTTCCATTGCTTGATACAGAGCAAAAGTTCAACGAGATTCACGAAACGAGAATCACGAAACGAGATTCACGAAACGAAATCCGATTGTTGTCTGTCTTCAGTATAAGAGATCTGCGGTATTTGGAGACTAATTTCAATTAGGTGTGAACTCCAGCAAAGGACTGTATAGCCGCCTGGCTGTCAGTGAAAATAAAAATTTTCACTGCGAATATCTGAGTACATAGTGGCCAATTGGCCGTTTCGAGAATGGTCAATATCTCCGACACTGCATTAGCCTCGTAAAAAGTAAACAAATTTTGCAACATTCAAAGCGAGAGCCTTGGTAATGCATCGAATGTCATCTTGAAACACGATCGCTAGGAACAGTCTCAGATCGTCAGCACATAAAAGATAAGGAGAACAAACGAGAGAAGGGAGATCGTTTATGAACAATAGGAAGAGAATAGGACCAAAAGTGGACCACTGTGGAACACCTGATGATATATAAGGCGCATTTTTTGCGCCTCTATCGATACTTAGTTAGGACAGGTAACTTTAAACACAACAACAATCCTGCCCCAGTTGTTGTTATTTTCAATGCTACCTACCCTAACCAGCTCTCAAAAGAGGCACCAAAAATGCAACTATAAAAGACAATTAAAATACAGGAATTGATAGTAGCAGTACAAGTACGATCAAGGATTTAAAAGGTAAACTAGGACAGGAGAAGACTGGCTATGACACCATTCTTTAGTTTTGAAGAAGAAGGTTTTGTTTGACGCAATCAAAGGCTTTGCAAAAGGTGGTATCGAAATAGTCGACCTCCTTTTGAAAGTCACGAGCGGATGCGAATATATGTCCAAAGAAAATAAGATTGATTAAAGTATATTTACCTTTGACAAAGCTACACAAGAGCTAAGAGGTGGGATAATAAAGTAGACTCTCTTGTAAATCATTCTCTCAAGGCTATTGCTAAAAGAGAGATGAACGGAAATGGCAAGTTCATTTGAAACGATCACCAGCTTTATGTATTGCGAAGATGGTGGCATTTTTTCAAAAAGAATGCGAAAGAGCCAGAAGAGGATAGTCTGCAGATACCAAGATAGTCTTTTGTCCAACATAGAAGGCGGGAGGCACAGGAACGATTAAAATGATTTAGCCAGGATATTTGGCTAAACGATCGTGAAAACAGTGTACTGGCATAAAATTGTTGATTGAAAAATATCATCAATAAGCCAGATATATTACATCTTCTAAATGTAAAGTAACAGAAATCCTTAACTTATAAGCGTTGATTCCCAAACCTTGGACATTTTGGTAATATAAACTTAAGTTCTGCTTCCTATTCGGACGAAAATTCCTTCGCGGAATCTAAGTGGATTTTTCAACAAGTACGGCAGGAGATCACAGACTATGCAGAATAGGAAGCACTATTCTTAAAAATACCAATTTAATTTATACGGTAATTTTTTTTTTTTTACTAATACTTTTTATTATTGTATATGATCTCCAAAATCCCAGAAAAGATGCAATGGAAACATTGATCTAAAGTTATTGGAAGTTCATGTTTATTTCAGTTTTGGAGTGTCCGAGTAGGTTAGTATGCAAAGTTAACATTATGAAAAAATTATGTTTTGACATAGGTGAAGGTATAATTTTAAGGATTTTTTAAAATGTTTGAATATTTTTTAGGGATTGGGGCATTTTTGGGCAATATAGTTGAGGCGTTTCTGTTGGGTTGCATTGTTTGGATAGGTTTTTTTTATATTTCTGTATTTTATCAAAGTTTACTGTAGTTATTCTATTAAATCTAGTCGTGTGTGTAAATATTTTCAAGGCTTAGAGGTTTTTAATACTAATCGAGTTGGTCAAACAATTAGTTTTACTAGATAGGAATGTCAAGAAATACATTAGCATTTTTCTGATGATGATATTGCCAAAAATCAAGGAATTACTCTTTGAAGTGAGTGCTTAGATATGGTAGTAGAGGGACACATGTGGGTGAAACCGATTTAGCTATTCTATTCAAAGCAAAATGCCATACTTTTCTGATATTTAGAGCGCTGGTATTATGCTCAGCCACTGGCAAGGCTATGTTTTGTTCCTTTTATTTTATTATTTATTTATTTACTATTACTATTATTCAACAGATAACTGAATAAAGACAATTACTGAATAAAGACAATATAAAATACAAATAATTCACTAACGAAAGAATGAAAAAATGAACAAAATAATAATGAGATGATAATGATACAAAACAAAGAACAATAATAAACAAAATCAAAGTGAAAAAGTACAAATTCAAAATAAGAAAAATAGAGACAAAAAAAGAAAAGGAAAAAAGACTACATTGAATTAGTAGTAAGCAAAACATTATTTTTCAGAAAAGTTTTAAAGGCATATAATGTCGGCGGTAGAGGACCAAACTGTAGATCATTATGTTGCCTCAGTAATCGCAACAGCGGAGAATAAAAAAAAAAGATATCAGTGCGCGCAAATTGCACACTAAACTCAAACGAAGAGCGGGTGCCTTGCACTGCAACACGGACAGAAACGTGGCTGCTGATGTCGGAATCTACCAACCTATGAAACAATTTGAAGAGTAGGCACTCATCCAGGAAAAGTCTTCGTCATTCGAGGGAAGGGAGATGAAGGAACGACAGACGATCACTATAAGGACGGTAAGGAAGCTGAAATTTATAAAACAGGGTGCGAGTAAATCTGCGTTGAACCGACTCCAACCGAATATTAAAGTAGACAAAACGAGGACACCAAACTTAACAGTAATGTTCAAGGATACTACGTGCAAAGGAGAGGAAAAGGTGTACACAGGTGGAAATATTAACGAAAGCTTTAGAGGAACTAATAATAAAACCGGATAATTTAGACGCCCTAGCAGTAATATAAGAAATATGCTTATCAAATTTGAGCTTAGGATCAAACATTACGCCAAGATCTCTAAAATTATCAACGACATTAAGAGGATAGCTACAAACAGAGTAGGAGAACATCAAAGGTGAAATTTTCAAAGAGAAAGACATTTTGGAAGCGCACCAAGTCTGTAGGCTGTTGAGATCGAGATTTTGAAATCGTCGGCATACAAAAGACAAGAAGAATGGATTAAAGGAAGGAGATCGTTTATAAACAAAAGAAAGAGAAGAGGACCAAAGACAGACCCTTGCGGAACACCTGATGCAGGATAAAAAGGAATTGAAGAGCAGAAATTAACAGTTACAATACAGGTACGGTCGAGGATGTATGAGTTAAACCAGGAAAGAAGAGGACCAGCAATGCCATCGTACCTTAGCTTTTGAAGAAGGAGGCTATGGTTGACGGAGTCAAAGGCTTTGGAAAAGTCGGTATAAAGTACATCAACCTGCTTTTAATGGTCAAGAGTGGATGCAACCGTGTGTGTGAACGAAAGAAGGTTGGTTAAAGTGAATTTACCTTTGACAAGACCATGCTGCTCATGAGCGAGAGTAGGCTGGATAAAGGAGTAGACTCGCTTGTAAACCACTTTTTCAAGGATCTTGCTAAAGCAAGGAAGAAGGGAAATGGGACGGTAGTTTAAGATGCATGTACGATCAACGGCTTCATGTATAGGAAAGATGTTGGCAATTTTCCAGCGAGAAGGAAAAAGGCCAGAAGATATACTTAAATTGAACAAGATAGAAAGAGCGACGCACAGAGATGATGAAAGAGATTTAGCCAGGATATTTGGAATATCGTCGGAACCACTACCGGTATTGGCATCGATATCGTTCAACAGAAGTTCAATTTCAAGAGGGTTTGTTTGAAATGAGTGCAATTCAGGAGAGGATGCGGAGGGAAGATTTAAGGAATTTGAAGAGGATTGTTGTGAGGAAAAAGAGGAAAAGTAAGAAGCAAAAAGCTCACACACTTTTTCTTTTACTTCTTTTACTTAACGAATGGGGCGCTGGTGAAACACCAGACGAAAAGGTACATCCATGAGCATACGTCGAGATTCGAACTCGTGCAATAGATTACTGCTTCGGGCTGACGCTTTAGTGAGCAAAGCTACCGACACCTCATCAACATTTACGTATAACATCAATTTTTGAGTTCCTTTTAAGCAACCAATATGACTATCAAAAGTTCGTCTTCATGCAAGTATTATATGTGACAAAACAGGTTGAAATGATGTCTTATATGTCAAAATCAAATACTCCAGCTGCAGTATTTTTTTTTAAACAACATCAATTCAATAATATGTAATCATTTGCTGAACATTTTAAAGAAACCTGAACATGCTTTATTGGTCTTCAATGATTTCCCCTATACTTTTTAAGGCCCTTCAATATTTTCTAGTATTAAATCATCTGGTCCCTTTTTTGTTACTAGCATTTAGACTAACCTATGTCATTTGTATTAAAAGTTGGGATTCGTTCAAATCAGTGTTGAGATTATAGGAAGAAATGTCCTTAAAAAGTGATGGAATCGCAGTTGAGTGAGCATTCAATTTCAACACTAGTAATATTGGTCCTTGTTTGAAATCAGCCATTTAAACCGGTAATTTTTTCCTTAGCTTTTTGGTACTCTATTTTTTGGTGACAAACTCAGCTTCTTGATGCTATAAATCTTGCACGTTATTATTTTTGGAAAGTTTCAGATGCTATAAATCTTGTACGTTATTATTTTTGGAAAGTTTTGAGGTGGGAGGGTTTCATTTCCCAACTGTAACCATCATGCCACATGATCCTAGGCTTGTGGTCGACAATATTTTTACCCTAGTTTACCCTTTTATTATTCTACAAATGAGATGTGTGTGCGTCAAATAGTCATCACCATCAGAGATTTTGAAGCTCCACACCGAAGTTTAGGTCACAGTTCTGTATTTGACAGGCTGATCGTTCAGCTTCTTAATTCATACAAACTACTTATCTCTAAACTTTTAAAGTGAATCGAAAACTGTTTATCGATTTTTTCTTAGGGATTTTGACGTGCGGAAACAGTTACTCTTTCCACTAACAAGCTAAGCACCTTTGATAAGAAAGCCAACCTAAACCAACTTGAAATTATAATCCGGTTGCATGTTTGCACCTGTTTACTAAAACCACTATCATTTAACAGTCCTCGCCTTCGTCTCGGTTCGACCACCATAAACCCAAGTCAATATCATTGCAAACGGTGTTCAGTGAAAAATCACTTAAGCTCATTCGACCAAAGTCAGTCAATTCAATACAAAATAACGGCACAAGTACAAAGCGAAGTAGAAAAAAAACACATCCTCCGACCGAAAGTCAGTATTGCAGACCAAGTTCATTTTTCGAATCATTTAGTCTGTGTATAGGCTCAAGTCCTTCAAAAACTCCACTGTCTGTACATGGAAATTTTTTTTTAGAGGTTCGGATGGAAGTCCTACAGTTGCCACAAGTCCATCATACGTTGTCGGTTGTATGCATCCATAGTCAGCAGCTCCACTACTTTTCCTATAGCCTAGACAAAGAGTACACATATGACAGAGCCTTGTATGCATAGTCGATGCATGGAAGTTTAATAACTACACGAACTTACCATCCCGCACAGAGAGATAATGAAAAATATCAGCATTATTGTTTCAGTTTCGGGTTACAAAACGTTATGCATGTAAGGGATGCACATGCACTAGGCTATATACATATATGCAAATAGAAGTCCCATGATAAATGAACGAATATGGATGTGTTGTATACTCAAGAGGATAGTTTTAAGCCGTTTAAATGAAAACGCGAAAAAAATAAGTTTTGCGTGCTTTGAGCGTGTTTCAGCACTTTGTGCATGTGCACGATTTACAATTTATAGAACCATACGCCAAAAAAAAAATTGCAGTAATTTTTTCACTGCTACAAAATCGTTAATTTAAAAAATGAGGTATGACGTACGAACAATTCACCAGAGTGTATAAATAATGTGTTTTGCGAAATAAAATAGGAATGATTGATCCGTTTATTAACTAAAACCAAAAATAAATCGTAAACGCAGCTATAGAAATAAGCATAGCTGCTGGAATTTCCAAATCTATTAGACATGTGGAAACAATTTTGCATAATGAGCCTTAAAAATGTTAGAACAAACTTCTCATCAAAACCAGATACAAATTCAATTTCACGCAAGCCTAATTTGTAAGGTAAAAATACTCTTGCATAATTGAATAATTGAATAATTTTTTACAAAGCCCGTCCACCAAATCCAACACATAATTTCCTTCCAAAAATACCTCATAACTTAGAAAATCGCTAATTCTTCTTTTCAATCCGATACCACAACTTCCTACATTCATTTTAAAAATAGCATCGTTTAGAACCTATCAATCGCTATTTTTAGTGAAATTCTTCGTCAAAAATAAACTTTTTCATCTGTAGGACCGTTTACCTAAAAAAAATGAATCTATCCGACCGCAGCTTTTTTTACACTATCTGCCTCTCGCGGGCTACAAAAATAAAAACAATTCAATTTTCACTGTCAGGAGCCATGGATCCATAAAAAAGTGTGATTGTAAATAGCAGATTTGTAGGAGAGACTTGGGGGTGTAATTTTATTGAATCGATTGATTTGATCGTATGAATTTCATTTAATGGATAATTTTTTTGAACAATTAGCAGAATTATTTCTGGAATAAACGCATATTTATATGAGGTTGCTGCAGATGAAATGGCCGATTTAGTAATAATTTTTACACAGCTGTAACTTTTTATAAAGACAATTTATTTAATCAAAATAGGTACCAATAGATGTAACACACTTTTCCCAACGAGATACAAGTACTTTTATTCCAGTTTTGTAGAAGTCCGAGTTTTTGGTTCGAAGAAACTCCTCGAAGGCATTTTTGACAGCAGGTTCATTATTAAATCTTTTTCCTGTCAAAAAGTGATCCAAATATTTAACGAAATGGTAATCTGTTGGTGAGAGGTCGGGTGAATATGGAGGGTGAGGAAGAGTCTCATAGCACAACTCGTTTAATTTTTGGACCGTTGTTTTCGATACATGAGGTCGTGCGTTATCATGAAGCAGTATCACTCCATCCCTGTTGACAAGCCTAGGTCGTTGGACTATCAATTTCTGATGCATTTCATCCAGTTGAGCACAGAATTTCTCAGCATTGATGGTTTCGCCAGGTTGCACGAACGAATAGTGGATAACTCCAGCTACAAACCACCAAACAGTTACCATTACTTTCTTTTGATGAAGGCTTGGTTTCGGCATGTGTCTTGGTGCTTCATCGGCATCCAGCCATTGGGCCGATCGGCGACGATTATCGTCTAAAATCCATTTTTCATCGCAGGTCACAATACGGTGCAAGAACGGTTTCTATTTGTTGCGAGAGAGAAGAGTACTTGAAATCTCCATTTGACACGTCATGTTTTGTTCGGTAAGATCAGGCAAAACCCATTTGTCAAGCTTTTCCACTTTTCCAAGTTGTTGTAAGTGGCGGCAAACTGTCGAATTGTGAACGCCTAATTTCTCGGCAAGATCCCTTATGATTTGGCGATCCCTTATGACTCTTCTAATGCACGCAGCTCGTCGTTATCTATCGATGGTCCTGGGTGCCCACGTGGCTCACTTCCAAGGTCCATATCTCCGGATCGAATTTTTTCGAACCACTGCCGAGTGGTTCGTTCGCTAACTGTATCAGGCCCAAATGCGCTGTTGATATTCCTCGTTGCTTCCGTTGCGTTATGCTCTAATTTAAATTCGTATAGTGAAAGTAGCCGTTTTTTATTCACTTCCATGTCCACTTTCTCTTTTTGTTTTTACGATCACTATGAAGTGCAAAACAGAAATGATTTCATAAACCAAGGTAGCAGTATTTAAACATCAATATGTCATATCCAGTGCTGCCATATTAGGGATTTTAACCCTAGATTTAGGGATATTTTAAAGACTTCAGGGGACAAACAGGGGGGAAAAATATTCAGGGTTTTGTTTAGGGTGTTCTGAAATTTGATAATGCATTTTTCCGTAACGGATGTTTCGATAAATAATAATTTTGAAATAAGACATGTCCACCTTTTTCTGATATAAGAGAATATAAAATATCAATCTTCAATCATACCAATAAGCGGGTATTGGTGATGCTGTTTCAAAATTGATATTTCTACCTTATCGATTGAGGACAGAGGCTGCGATTGCCGTAACCTATATCTCTATCTATTCAGCTGAGTGACCGATTCAATACGCTGTCGTCAAATCCATGATGGGGTCACTTAACCACCCTCGCTCTATCATTGTTTGATGTGTATTGCATTTAACACGGGGATATACCAAAATATCGGAATAAGTCTTATTCGTTTCTCCGAGCTCGCTTATTAATTAATCAACCGATGAAATATGCTCATGGTACTGTCTGTCTCTCGTGACTCTGTCGATAATAAACCTTTCGGGACTAATTTTTTCTGAGTGAAAACCTAACGCACCCAGGAAAAAATTAGTCCCAAAAGATTAGGATGAGTGGGGGAAAGTTTCACCTCACCTTAAAAAAGTTTGCTTCATGTGACGCAAGTCTTACACATATAAAAATTTACATTTAAAGAACCTGGTTTTTGAGAATCCCGAAAAATTTCATGGAAATGACGTCACTATGGCTACTTAGGGTATTTTCAGGGATAAATAGGAATTGTCTGGGGGTAAGCCGCAGCGCCTATCTAGCAGCACTGGTCATATCATTTGCCCCAGCTTGTGCCAACATAATTCACTAAAATTGCAGCCAGCTTTATGTCATTGCTAAATCGGCCATTTCATCTGCAGCAACCTAATACATAGAATCAGTGAACAGCTTTTCAAACACTGTCAATATCTATCTCCTCTCACACATCTTTTCTCTACCCTTCCCATCAATCGCAAAAAAAAACAATGGTCTTGAAATAGCATCACATGAAGTTTCAATATTGAACATAAAATTCCCTAGAACATAATTTCATTGTTGTCTGTTATCTCATCGTCTTGTACGTTTAAATTTTTGCTTAATCTTGTAATCAGTAAAGTTGCGGTAGCATTAAGTACATTCAACTATCGAACTAGAAACTCTATTACCACTACAATTGATACCGGATTCGTATGAAAAAGACCGCATCTGTAATCGCGGCAAGATAAATACGTATATTTTATTAATTGACGCCACCCTGCCGTCAAAATGTTTGAAACACAATTGTTTTCTAATAATTTAGTTCTTACGATGAATCAAATTGCTTGTTTTCGTGGTGTGTTTTATTGGAATTTTAAGAGTTTTGTTGTAGTGGAAATGAGCGTGACGTGCGAGTGTGTTTAATAGCAAAACAAAAGCGCAAGTGTTGTTGACGTATTGAGAGATAAAAGGCCAATGACTTTGTTTGATTGGGTGATAAGTTGAAATTCGGGGACTTATTGCGGTCAATTAATGATAATTTTAGATTGGAGGCACCTATGAATAGTACTATTGTTGCGAATAATAATAATTTTTATGGTTACTGTTTTGATGTGAAATTTGTAAATTAAGCAGGTTTGATATAATGATTTACCATATTACCACTGTGAGCTAAATCTGCAAACAATCAGTTTAAAGCACTGTGATCGAATCACTAAATCATAAATTAAGTTTGAAGATTAGAAAATTGGCCATACAATGGTCTTTAGCATAGCATTTCGTTTCGTTGAGTCAAAAAAAAGTTGATAAATTAGGAGCCTATTTCAAGATTGAGAATATGATCCTTTATGAAATAGCGAGAAATAGTATACTTTTCCGGTCAACATGGTTGAGTTCAGGAAGAGGAATCAGACCAAATTTCGCAAAATCCAATGATGTCCTAATTGCAATGGATACCATTTAGCCAGCTCTGTATGAAGACATGATGTGCACTCAGTTTTAAAATAGATTATTGTAGAAATCGTAACCCTTATTTTAGTAATCTTCGTAGTAATTTTCTTTAGTAATCTTTATAATTTTCAGTTTCTTCAATATTGAGGTAGAATTCAAGGGAAGGACTATTGAATTAGACTAAAAAGAAAAAGAGCAATTAAAAAATTATTTCAATTCTGCTATTCAATGATTCAATTTTTTCGGCTACGTTTTCTGTTTACCTTAAACATAGCATTTGAACCATTAAGATTCTTTTTTGGCATTAATTTCTTTAAAAAAATCTTTGGTTGGCGAATATATTTGGCTTTTTTCATATAGTACAAGCAGAGACAATAGTTTTAACTTCTGTAAATATGGCAGGGGCCCCCAGATCACCCCTACAATGGCACTTTATGTGCTGCTTCATTGAATACCAACCAATCTAATAATCCTGCAAATAGCTAATCTGTCTACTATGAGACTGCACTTCGTCTCGGTATGGTCCAGAACTGTGTTGCGCCATGCTAAAATCTTATCTAGGAGAGAGTTCCCGCGCCAGCGGACATTGATTACATAGCTCTGGAAACTTTACTGAACCTTAAGTTTTCAACTCGCATTGTGGGTAGAGATGATACAATCATGGTGTGATCATCGAGTGCGGACTTATTCATGTGTACACCGATAGCTCAAAATTGAACAATAAGCGGTTTATTCTTGGATGAGCTGAATTGAACGGTGTCCGTTCACTTCGCGTACCATTGTAGTGTTATTCATGCAGAGGTGGAGATGGCGAGACATTCGGAAGTGCAATTAATTTGGGTACCTGGACATAGGGGTATTCGGATCAACTGTGTGATCAATAAACTGACAAGGCTTGAGACCCGGCTGCCGGAGGTCTCATCATCTTTTACAACAGGTACAACGATGTCATCGGTCAAACTTGTCAGTAGGCAAAAACACATCGACGACGATAAAATAACCTGGACTGAAGAATCATCATGTGTGATCGCAACACAGTCCTGGGCGTCCATGGATGCGCGACGCACCAGGTTATAGCTAAGTTTAACTTATAGTGCTCTCCTTTGTCAAGTGGCGGGTTTTAGGGGCCACTGCCTCATAGGGTGACACGCGCAGCAGTTGGCCGTAAGGTTCAACGAATTTTGTCAAAGCTCTAGCTCGGAGGATGCAAACGAATCCATCCTCCATCTCATGTGCCAGTGTCCGGCTCGCGCTAGGAAGTGAACAACTTCTCTTAGAACACCCTTCCTCTCAGGTTTGACTGATCTATCTTTTATCGAAATAAAAGGAAATTTACAGTTCATCAAAGGAACCACATGATTCCCAGAGTACAGTGGCTATGGGAGATTATATTCATGGTATGAGAACGGGTCTATAACGTGCTTATATCTGTTTTTCGGCAAGACTCTCCAATCGACAACTATTCGAACTAATCTAAGTTAATATGCTAAAAGTACTGTTAATATATACTATTATACTAGGAGCAAAAAAATCCAAAAGCAAATTGAAAAATTAACTTAAAAACTTAAAACCTGTAGATCAGTAATGGATCAATTTAAACAGTTTTCAGTCACAAAAATCTGGACCTGAGTAGCCCTCCGAAATCCAGCTTATTGCTCACAAGAAACTGCCACAAAAATCATTCAAAATAGTTTATTATCCAATAAAAATAGAGTTTCCACATCATTAGCTCCGAAGTTTATTACTTGCAAAAACTGCTAATAGTTTAGGATCTATGTGAAATAATATTTGACTCAACTTTCAAGTTTATTGAAAGTTGAGTCAAATAATGTTCCACATAGATCATAAACTATTAGATGTTTCATATAGATCCTAACTTTGAAAATATTTTCTTCAATTTACTGTTAACAAATAGTAAAAAAAATTAAACTATGTGAAAATTTCTTTTTTCATTTCCTTTATTTTCATAATTTACTTCTAAATGAAAAAAATGGCCTTTGATTAAAAATACTTGGTTTTGAAATTTGAAAAAAAAAATTGAATCAGATCATTTTAATAGTATATAATTATAATAAAAACAATAAAGTGGACAACAGCCTTTGGGATCTCGAGCAGCTTCTGAATCCTTGACTACTCATTGCGTGGAATGACAGACTATTTCAGGGGGTGTTTGAGGGTGTTCGGAGAA
This sequence comes from Nemotelus nigrinus, assembly GCA_947369275.1. Lineage (NCBI taxonomy): Eukaryota > Metazoa > Arthropoda > Insecta > Diptera > Stratiomyidae > Nemotelus > Nemotelus nigrinus. The sequence continues at coordinate 169,466,256 of OX376373.1, forward strand.
GTCATATCACGTCAGGTGCACCACAGGGGTGAATCTTCTGACCTAACCTCAAGAACATCGTATACGATGGACTGCTGTATCTGGAAATTCCCACGGATGTGTTTTCGGTAGGTTTCGCTGATTAGATGACACGCAGCTATATGAGCTGAGTTTGTCTCATTTCATGTCATGAGAGGATGCAAGAAGGAAAGAGACACTGTCATGCTGGCAAAGTGACGGATACTGTCTGTTATCTTTATGACGGGGGGCTTTGCTGTGGTCTAGACGAGCAATTCAGTAAGGTACTAACGAGTAACGGTGGACTGGGACCACATCCAGAGGGTATGAGATATAGCTTTGGTATTCGTTGGCTCGCTGAGTAGTCTTATTGAGTAGCGAGCATTCGCTCATTGAGTATTTACAACAGTGAAACTAGACTGTACTTGGGCAGAAATGTGGCTTAACATGGCTTGACGCACTCCAAACTAAGAAGATAAGAGTGCAGATGGTCAGAGATCAACGATTGCACAATGTTGGAAGGTGGTGTTGGTAGTGGTAGTATCGCGAGTGGGCACGATCGACCTATTGTCACAATACCACATGAAAGGGGACACCCTCATCGTCTGCGAGCTGAGAAGAATTATGCACATACGAATGCGAAGCTTTCAGCTTTGGAAATAACGCTGAAGTGCAAGTAGCAAGAGTCGCATAGCGGCTAGATTCATAACTTTTCCGTATCCATGGACTAGCTGTGGTCACGGAGAGCCGAGAGGTAACTTTAAAACTGAGTCAGTTCCTGACAATGGGCCTTTTTAGACTTTTATTCTTTATACAGTCATATAACCGGTTTTCTGGGCAAGAGGCGGAAGAATCGAGGGGAAATCTCTACAAAAAGTGATGCACTTGGAGAGAATTTTTCCTAACGTTTGAAACTGATTGAAACTGATGCAAATCACTAACACAACTATAAACATAGTTCACGAATCAGGAATTTTTCATGAAACACTCAAGTCGAAATGAGAAAACAACAACACGCACACATTCATATGCATAATCGGTATATGAACGGTTCCGTTGCTGAAGAATACAAGTGTGGAAATGTTGATTGTTGTAAAACCAGTTTCAGGAGTGTATCAAGAATACAAGTGTGAAAAGGCCCAATTTGAGTAATTTGATTTCATCGTTCTGTGAGCAATGCATAGATGATAACGATGATACTTACCACATGTTCTTTGTGTGTATAGGCGGTTCAGAAGTTGGAAGAGTGATCTCGAGTCCATGATCGGCTCAAAATACCGGACTAGATCTCAGCGACAATGCTACACAACGAATACAACTGGATTACAATTTCAACATACGTTCGGAAAGCACTGTGCACAAATCGGGAGGAGAATAGCTTCGCCAACCGACAAAATACTCAGCTACAGAATTTCGTAACAACTGGTAAGTGAGTACGACCGGGTCCGCCCAAATGTTGATTTCGACCTGAACCTTCGTGGTCTGAAGATGAATTATTTGGTGAATAAAAATTTCGCATAACTCTTGGGTTGGGGACTGAGGATGAAGATTTTTAATTGGTCATCAACAAGAAGAATACGTAATTGCAAATTACATAATTCGAATAATTCGAAATTGTAAAAAAAATCGGAATAAAATAAACAAAATAAAGATAAAATAAATAATAAAAAAATTATTAAAAGATTATAAGCTTAGCTACTCAAAAAAAGATATATTAAATAATTAATCTATTTTAAATAATATTTTTTTGCGCTATAAGAATGCGAAAAATAAATAAATCAAAATATTTTTTTGCGAGTGAAGTAAAATGCCTTTGTGCAGTTCCTGTTACACTCACAACAATTGGTTACCGAAAGAAAATTCTTTCTTTCGTTCCAATTTTGCCTAACATTCATAACTCAAATTAAAAATATAAATCACCACCAATAACTGGTGTTCTTTGGCGATATATCTAATCTCGTCTTCTTTAAGTTTTGATTAGAAGCGTTATTCATGGCTCCTGAACAGCGCTTTTTTAGCTTTGGGTAGTTTGGACTATTTTTTACCAATTGAATGATAACAAAATAACTAATGTTCAACATATAACTAAAAAAGCATATCCGAATCTGATATTGCAACAATACAACCGTCAACCGATGAAAACAAACGATCAAGAACAACGAGCGAGCGATGAAAAGGACCCCAATGAGGAATTCAAAAAGATATATTCAATATTTTGTTTACATTTCCAGGGTGGCTTTACCATTAATTGTGTTTTAGCAGCCGGTTGCTTCTTTTTAGTGTTAGATGATTATTTAAATTTGTTAGTTTCCCTTACTTCATAAGTTCCTTTTAAAAAATTTAAATTTAGTTTTTGAGAAACAAGAACAGACCAAAGCAGAAACAAGGAAAATAAATTGCAGACTAGAATAGTAAAATCCACTAAAATGTTTTATGATGAATTAATTCGCAAATTTCAACGGCATTAAAACTTGCATAAATAAAAATGTATGCTTACATTTTACGCCATAAGCTATACCAATGTTGATAAATATAAAAATTTTGATTTTTTTGACTAAAATCAACGAAAAAAATTTATTAAGTGAACACACAGAAATATTTATGGTTATGCAAAAGATATAAGCTTTTTCTACATTTGAAAATTACAAGGGTTTAGATAAAATCTTGCATTTATTATTTTTCATTTTTGCAGATACGATATTCCTCACCAAATATGAAACGAAATAAACGAAATAGACGAAATATTGAAAAAGTAAGTACGAAACCTAATATTAACTAGTCCAATTCATAAACATTTTTCACTGTCTGTTCATATTTTTGAAACACGCTAAGTGAAATTGTAAATATTATAGGTATTTGAACTTTTATAAAAGGATAATAGTAAAATCTTAAGTGTTTTGTAATGTTTCGAACTCAAAAACAAGTTGCTGGAGGCAAGTCTTTTTGAATTTTTTATTTTTCCCCAAAACTGCAATATGTTTACATACTTTACTGTGCAGCATAAAATACTTTAAACAATTTGGTGTTTTTTTTTTCTGCAAAAATGTTTGACTTTTTTAAAATCCTAATAGAAATACCCAGTCTGTACGTTTGACAATCAACCCCAGCACTTAATTATGCTAACGTCTAAATCGTACACCAAACTTTGACATAGCTAAGTTGAAATTCGCAAAGTTGAAATCACAAAGCAACAACTAACCCCAAAAACATTATGATTTCCACCTCAATTTCACCAGCGATTTCGCGAAAATGGAAAATTTTCCGCGATAAAACTTTCGAGACCAAATAAAGCTTAGTAGTACTCAACACTAGCTCTCTTCAGTTTAACCTGCCGTCATGTTGCCATCATCAACACCATCATCATCGTCTAGTCAGAGTTTTTCAAAAATACACACTTGCAAAGTTTCGTTCGCTGACGACAATAAATTTGCGCACTAATTATTGTTGTTCGTGCATTTTTTCTGCAAGTACGATATATTTCAGGCTACGGTTTACGGTTAATGACTGACATTTTAGTCGTTAACCCATTAAATAGGCTAATGAATTAGCAACTTTATTATTATCACCATCTTGAATTTAAATGACTCTTTAGCGGCATGTTTCGCGCTTGTTGAATTTCACTGTCGATGTCGAGTGCTCCCGACGTTTTAATATCGCATTAAATGCAAATAATGCGGGCGTTTATGATAGTTTTCACCGATAAAACTGTGTGAAATACGTTTTTGAGTTTGCAGTTGACGAACGAAATATGTATTATCATTATTAAATTCATATCGACTATATATCGGTAGTTTCCGGTTGGTTATGTCTGAGACGGTCAGGATGATGTCATTAGTAGTGTAAAATTATATTGAAAGTATTTCGTTGTGAATGAGTTATGATGTAGTTAAACTTAACTAACCGGAGATTTTAAGAAAGTGTATCTGAAAAGATTTTTTTTTTAATTTCGTTCCAGCGTTTCAATACTGTAATATTTTCGTCATGTTCATTGAGCTGCGATTGCTTTAAATTCTGTTGTATTATTTTTAATTGGTTTTTATCATAAATATTGTTTTGTTACTGTAACAATATACAACTATTTTTTTTACCGTATTGAATATCAGAAGTGGACATTTCATTTTCGGAAAGTAAAATCAAATTATTAAATGAAATAATAGAAGTTCTATCAAATCTCTCAACCCCATTTAGTATAAAAAATCGATCCAATGAAAAGTCAGCAAATATATGTTAAATTATATATATCAAGCGAACGTTTTACAAATATAAGAAAATTGCTATAAAGTTACAGAATTCGGTAAGTCTGGAAAATTTTCAAAAACTCCTGAACATGTTTGCCCACACTGGGCGCGGAATTAAATCACCTCCTGGTGTAATACTTTGCGTTCTTTTCGGTTCCTAATCTAACTGTTTGAGATGAGACACATATTTTTCGATCAAGGTATCAATTTCAATTAAAAATTCGTAGCAGAAAGTGTTTTCAGCGTCAAAGTGAATCGATGTTATTCAAATAATTCTGGCTGTTAAAAGGCAGGGCCCAAGTCCAGCACTCGAACAGTGAAGTCGCAGAACAGCGTAAACTGATTACGAAGTAATGAGTAGGTAACGAGTTAGCGAAATATCAGACTACAAGTACTTCTTTGGGTTACGAAGGAAAGCAAACGAGAAAATTGGTCCTAAGACCAGATATCAGAAAGGTAAAGTACTCAATCCACGTACTTATGTTATTTTTTCTTGTTTACGGAGAGAGAAGGAGGCTCGTCCCCAAAGGCAAACAGCTCCTCCAATACTGAAGAAGACGTCACATTGGGCTCTGAAGATAATTCCAGTTCGGAAACAACTCGATTGGCATGCCAGTTATTCTGGAGAATCAAGAACTTCCTGTCGAAGCCTCATAGTTAGTCCTAAGCCTACTCAACACAAAACATTTGCAAAAGTAGCTAAGTTGGTTTCGAACAAGGAAAATCGTTCACTAAATCCCAGTAAGCAGTCCAGGAAGTAATAGTACTTATAACTCTTCGGTTTCGCCGCAAGCCTCAATCTTACCGCCAAATTTCTGCTCAACCGCGAAGGCAGTTCCAATCTTTCTTCGCCAACCTGTACAGTGAACAAGTCTGGCATGAGTATTGAAGCAACGCAATGCTGAGTTTGTTTCAGCAAAAAGGATTAATTTGGGCATTGAAATCGTGTTGAAATCGCAGAACGATTATTGGAATATTATGAAGATATTTTCCGAATTAAAGGCACAGTACAATACGTTCTACCTTCCAGAAGGGATGCAACTCAACATTGTCGTTCGAGGTTTATACGGTCAAATTAGGAAGAAGAAGTAAAATTAGAAGAAGTCAAATTAGGTTTGGAAAGGCTGGGTTTCAACCCAATTGAAGTTTTTTTTGCCTCGAAACTAGAAAGGACCATTACAAATTTATCAAAGTTCTTCTGCCGAGGGAACTAAAATACATTTGTAATATTCAGACTATCTACCATTTAGTGTACTAGATAGAAGCTCAGAAGCCAAGAGCTATCTAAAGCTAATATTGCAATTGCTAACAAATTGACCACTTTTTCAATAACCGACACGCAAATTCTGCTGCGTTAAGCGTGATCGTCTTCATTACCACAAGTCTTGTAATAAGTAGCCAGAACAAACACCACACTGTGTCAACTGGGAAGGCAAGAAACTCGCAAGCTACAGGGGCTGTCTCAAACACCCCAAAATGTCCAGAAAACTTTCGCTCAAATAGCTCGAGACAACTCGATAAACAACTCTTAATAGTTTTAAGTCCCTAAATTTCCCAGAACACATGGGACAATACCTGGCCATTCAGCAGGTTCAACTTCATTCGATGCTGAAAGATATGATGGCGCGAAAAGAACAAGGCATGTTCCTTACTCAATCTTTTACAGCATTCCTTTCCTGCATCTCACAATAAATGAATAGAGACAACCATATCTCTATACTCACTTGGAATGCGGATTCCATTCTACCCAAAAGGTGAGCTGATGCAATTCCTTCGCATTTACAGCATTGTCATCTTCCTTATTCGAGAAGCTTTCCTAAAATCAGGCAGACAGCTCCCATTTCCCAGCTAACATTTGCACAGAAATGATAGACTAACAGATAGGGCAGGAGGCGCATCAAACCTGGTAAGGAGGTATATAAATCATCCCCAACATCCCAACTGTTTTGGGCATGGAAGACACAACGGTTAAAGTGCAAATAAGTTCTCTGAATTTTATTGCTATTTCTGCATATAGACCACCTAGCGCACTGTACTTGGCGGAGGACCTTCGTGGACTCTTCAACTTTAAAGGCCCTATTTGTGTAAGAAAACTAGAAAAGAACCGGTCTATATCTTGCTTTTATATCCCAGATGAGCCCACTCATTTTGATTTCCCAAATCATGCAGATAAATGTTCTTGACGAACTCCCATCGAACCAAAAGACAGTTCTTTTTCACATTAAGGACGTGTTATTCGCGACTTCATTGGGAAAAAAATCAGCTGGTAAGCAAGCATACTTCATATATAGATAGGTAGCTTTAAACCGCCTGTAACAGCTAGTAACTTCCAGGAGTCAATCGAGATTCTGACCAGGAGTATTAACCAATCGCATGATAAAGGCAAGAAAAAAACCGCCCTAATTAAAGATAACCATAAATCTCACAAGCTCCCGAACTCTATGAAGACGAATTACGAGCAAAGGAGACCCCAAGTTTCGATTAGAAGCAAATCGTCTAACAAACGTCATACGCGTTTGAATTAATTCAAAAATGCAAATCGGCAGCTCTTTATGAGGAGTATAGAACCTGAAATTGACCCATTCTGAAGGTTGTTCAAGTTCTTCAGGACTAAAACAAAACCTGTCAAGACATCCTATCATGGTACAACTGGCCTGAAATTCAGCAAAACTAATAAAACCGCGGCATTTGCTGACGCACTTCAATTACAATTTCAGGATAACATCTCCTCAGACGATAATATCGATGACGAAGATGACACTGATCAAACATCTTTGAAAGCCCTACGTTCAAAAACTTGAAAGGAGGACTCCATTTCTCCCACCAGCTTACAGATATTCAAACTATTGCAAGCAATATCAACAAACGTAAATCTGCAGGTTTTGATAGAATCACAAACCTCCGTTTCATTAACCTGCACAACATCACGGATATTACAAGTACTATCTTCCGGTTAAAAAAATACCCAAACTGTTGAAAATTAGCTACAATTATAGTCATCGTTAAACCTGCCAAATAGGGTCTATAAGCCTCAAATAGGGTCTATAAGCCTTATTTCATTTATGGCAAAACTGGTAGAACGCATTTTTCTGTCTTGTAATAATGTCCTGCTTGAAGAGCAATTTAGCTTCAAGCCCCAACATTCTACCGAATTATAAATAATTAGAATAGTTAAACACAACAGACAAGTGCTCAATAGACGTTATTCCCAAAGATTGACGTCTATTGAGCACTTGTTTTTCTGAAGACGCGACCGTTACTGGGATATTTAGGAAAAGTCACTTTTGACGACCGACTTTTGACCAAGTATAAAAAGTAATGCAGCTCTCGGATCGATGGGGACTTTTAACATTTTGTTCAGCACGCCAGTACCAAGGTTCCCGCCAAAATTCAGCTTTCCCCTAATTTTTCCGAAGCACCATGTTAAATTTCCCTGGACTATTGCTTCAAAAGTCACATCCAAGCAAAAGTTTCTCAAGGTTCACCCTTCTCGCCAATTCTGTTTACACCGGTACAGCACAAGCGCTTTATATCACTACGAAAAGGAGACAGCTGCCACGCATGTTAAAAGTAGACGGCGCACCTATAGAATGGCAAAGGACTGCCAAATACCTAGGTCTCACTTTCGAAGATCAGCTTCAATAGGCACCTTACATAACACACAAACGAGCAACTAATAGAAGCACTATCAATCCCCTCAACCCACATCGCCGTTCTAAAGGCCTAAATACAACAAATGGAGCTCTTTTACACAAGCAAATTATTAGACCATAGCTACTCTACGTTAGCGTAGCCTTTGGACGAACAACAAAAACTAATTAGAAAAAAGCTCCAAGCGTATCAAAATATTGCCATAATTTCCTTTCAAATTCCGAAAAATGTAAGGAACTCCGGCATTCACAATAATCTGAGAAAGAACAGCTAAAAAGTACACTCGAAGTTCTTAAAATTTTTGATACAAGCTGGGTGTCTAACAAGTTATCTTAAGGAGTGGAGTAGGGGTGCAAAAATAGAACCAAAACCAAGAAAATCATAGTTCACAGTCAGTGAAAGTCAGTAATATTTTATTCATCATGGCTTTTGCAGGAGATTAAAGTAGATATTATATTATTTATATTGATATTATTTCCGTATTCAAAAAATTGTTTAATGTTTAACCAAGAATGGTTCCTTTCCATCAAATCCACTCCGAGAGAAAAAAAAACCTCCTCAAATCATATTTGCAACAACACAGTCATACACATTCAAACCACAATTTCACTTCTCCGAAGAAAAACTTCAAATTACCATGAATTTCATGAAAGTGCAATTAGGATACCAACAGATAAAAAAAAACGGGTATCAACAGAATAAAACCTCCCATAAAATTTGCCGGCAATTGATTATACGAAGCCATATCATTCTGTGTGTCCTGATTTTAAAAGTCACTTTTTTCTTTGTTCGTCGCACGGAATCAGGAGACGTGAAGGAGGACGAGTTACTAAAACAAAACCTCTATCGTTTTCTGTAACCACAACAACGAATCAATTTTTCCTCCATGTCACGATAGGTATGGTTACGGGAAAAACGATCAACGAAACGATTTTCACCTGTATACGGCCATGCTTCTTTTTTTTTGTTGTTGTTGTTGTTACGTTGTCGATCTGAAATTCTCTATTGTCTGTTGCTGACAGGAAGTATCTAAATCAGCTTACCGCGTTACCGTGTGTGACGCTTATACGAACGATTTTTATTAATCAGAAGTGACAAGTAACAGACGAATATGCTGAGATAGTGTGTGCGATGAAAAAGTAACAAATTGCGATTTTATCTCGGTGTCGTCGATCGAAAGATGGATGAAAGGAGACGACTGCCTGTTTGGCGCTTAGCTTGTGCTTTTGGAGTCGCGAAAAATGGTAAGTCTTACATATGATATCTTGACGATAACTGTTTTATGGCGAAAACTTGATTCTGTGACTTCCTGTATCCGTTTCCTTCTCGTTCGGAGCCTCCTTTGTGTTTTGCTCCCCCTTAGGAAAAAACAGTGCTGTATCGATTGGTTGCAGCACGACATATTTTTTCGACGATGATGTAAAAAGGGAAGATATCGGAATCATAAATAAAGAAAAACATTGGCTATTTAGCAGATACAGTAGGATATCTAGATAATTCAAGACGAGGTAGGTAATACCGAACAGGTAATGAACGACTGGAACAAATTCATCCAGCTGACCTAATCTGAAATTCGAGCGACTTGAAACAATCTTCGCAATTTATAAACGGTTCACTCTCTCTTCCGAAAACGACTGTGCTTGAACATGCAATCTGGTTGATTTCACCATTTCTCCCGAAACGGAATCAACTACAATAAATTCATGAATGTGAATTCATCACATCATCGTTTTTATCAACATTTCTATAGGGATCTAGTGTGTGAGTACGAAGGACAATAACGACGGCGGGTGGGCTTTTTAGGGCTCGTAAACTAGCAATTCGTACATGAATCGCATGATTTGCTCCACTCTCCAAAATTATATCGAGTCATACATCTATGCTGCTGCTACTGTTGCTACTGCTACTTTGCTATGCATGCTGTGACGACTGTTTATGCATGAATCGCATGATTCGTCGGAACAATAAAACAATGTTTCGCGTATCTACCCTTAATTTGGTTTGAAAAGCGTGCTGTTCGGGGGTAGTGATTTCGGTACCGCTAAAGCTTTGCGCGTAATTAGAAAACGGATAGGTACTGTTTCGTTCGGTTCTTTGCTGTCGCGCTAAGAATATCAGTACGGTATTGTGTGGATTGTGAATATGTGTATGAAAAATAATGTTGATGTGGTTTCATTAGAGAGCGTGAGTATGCTTTTAAGTCATGATAATAATATGTAGTGTGAATATTTGTGGGGCGGAAAAAGGATTCGTGCTGATATTTACTCGTTTTAATGAAATTTATGATGGTGTTTTTAAATGAAATGTATGCATACATTCTTATTTCGTATTGCTGTCGTGAGTGATTGACCTGTTTGAAAGTGAGAATATAGGAAGGAATTATGTTTTCCACTTTTCGAGAAATTACGGTGAGCTTGGTGTATGTATCCATACAAGCTACAGTTTTTGTAGTTCTATTGCGTAATGTTATCTTGAGAAAGGAAAATAAGTAGAACAATTGCAGAAAGTAGCATAAAATAAGGATTTAGAATAACTCTCACGCCATAGTTACATGAATCCTTAAAACACAAACTCAGCTTTCACCTAATGCGCTTAGTTTTTTAATATTGATTTTCTTAATGGGTTATACGTGGCTAGAATTTTCATGAAATCGATTTTTTATTTTTTACATTTTCGGAATGTATATTTAACTTATAATATTCCCTGAAAATTTCAAATTGATCCCACAAGTGTTTTCCGAGATATACGCATATTTGTAATCACATCTCGGACTGTTAGAAAGTAGGCGGAGTACAGACCGAAGTAGCAGCTGCTCTTTTCTTTCTTTGTATTCCTAGGCATAAACATGATTATCTGTTTTTACCACCTGATGTTATTGAAGCTATATTTCCAATTTATACAGACCTCAGTGATAACAAATTATTGGAAAAATGTGTTAGTGGTTTTACGCAAAACAATAATGAGAGCTACAATCAGTTGATATGGAAAATAACTACGAAAATCGTTCCGTTTGGCTCAAAAATTGTTGAAATAGCAGCTTACATCGCTGCCGGGATCTTCAATGAAGGTGCTACGTCAACTTTATATTACATGAATGCAATGGGACTATCAATTAGGCCCAACGCCCATGCCTATGTCGAGCAAGAGGATGCAGAGCGCGTCACGATCTCTGACTCGAGAGCGCATGGGAGTACGCGAGAGGGAAGAATGGCTCGTAAACAACATCAAATCGAAGTATTAGAAGCTGCTGATGCTACAGAGGATACATATTATGGCCCTAGAATAGATGACTCCATGTAAATAAAAAAAATGATCTATGTGTTCCGAAACTTTAAACGCGTTTTTCTGAAAACTATGTTTTCCAAGTCGGGTACCAAGATTTCTAAAAAAAAAACGGCTCAACCGAACGGTTTGAAATTTTAACACAACTTTTCCAGATATATTTCTCAGGTATTAATCGAAGGAATAAGATTTCGGATAATTATTTCAATTTTTTTAAACAATTTTAAATGGCAATTTTGATCAAAAATTCGATTTTTTTTTTCAGGAAGCCGCCATTTTGGCAAAAATCTAAATTTCGATTATTCCTTCAATTAATACCTAGTTTTACTTATCCACTAAGACCAATACACCAGATCAATATTTTTACAAATCATTAATGCCATTATAAACTTAAATGTTGCCACTAAATGTATATATACTTTTCGTTTTTGTAAAATAAAATACCTTTTCACAAAAAATTAATAAAAAACGTCTTTTTTCGGCCTTCTAACTGCGTATAACCCCTTAATCTCTAGGCAACTCGCCATCAACATCAGACCCAGTAAGTTTTTTGGAGCTAGTTTCGTAATTCATGCAGTAAAAATATGGACGAAAAACTGCCATATAAATCAACTACGCTCCAAAGTTTCTGAAAACTTGAAGAATTGAGTTTTTTTAAACGCAAATCTGTTGAAACCTAAGCATCTCAGAATCGAAAATTTAAAATACCAGCTATTGTGAAAAGCCTTTATTGATGGTTTGAGTCTTGGGTAGAAAATTACTCAACAGATTTTTATTTTTTTAACAAAATTCTTCTCTTTCAATTTTTTTTTTCATATTGTTCCATAGTTTTTTACTGAATTACAAGCAATGACAAATGATTTAAAAAATTTAATATGAATTTCAAAATAGTGGCTCACCATGGTGGGGGGCTTACCTGAATCTAAAACCAACTTTGGGAGACATGACAAGAGTTCAAATTATGACGTAGGGAGGCGGATATCCAGTACCGGCAGCCGCCAGGGGTCAGCATGTGGTCTTCGGGTCGTTGATATCCAACAGCTACAATGCTGTACAAGTTCGATCACCTGACGACCATAGCAGATAGTGCTACAAAGGATTCAACTACAAAAAAGGAGGTGGTGGAACCGGTACTGATCTCTTTCAGAACAGACTTGCGGAACTCCAAACCACTACGGTCCCCACACTTCACCCTCCCACAGGTGCCAGAGTATACGTACTCGGATTCACAGATGCATGGTTTCGACCGAAGCGAAGGAGTAGGCTCTCAAATCTGAGCAAAGCAAAGGTGCTGGTCTCTAGAAGAGGAACAAGCCCAAGCAAAGCAAAGAAGGTAGGAAGCACTAACAGAATACAAGGCGGCGCAGCGCAATATCGACAGGCTTGGTGACAAACTATCCCACTAATTCCATAATAAAGTAGACGAAAGTTTGGCCAAGATAAACAGAGAATAGACAGATGTTACCTGAGGTTAAAAAATCAGCAACCAAGAGAACGAAAAAATGTCAGTAGTGAAAATGACAATAGCCCTTCACTTTTAAACCGAGAAAGGTCATGAATGTGGCTAAACAGCACCTAATCGTGGCACCGATTTATCATAGCAGCAATTACCGCTGCTGCTGCTGCTAAATGGAAGATCGTAGGATGATTTACAGGATGATGAAGCATACTGAACTGACCATGTTCTCTTTTGACGGGACAGGGGTGTTGAAACCATCAAGTGCAACGATGAGCAATAGTTCAAGAGTTACATGGAATATTACATGGACTATAGGAAAAAGCTCGTTTAGAGGTAGTTGACAGAAAGGGCATATCAACATTGCCCAAAATGAAGGTGGTAGTACTGTAGTGGAACCACAAGTGAATGGGCAGATCCTGGATGAACAAAGAAATGCAAGATCATGGACATCAAAAGGCTGATAGCACAAGGAGGAGAGCAGGTATATATTCTCCAGATTAACAAGGAGTCTGACGGCATGCTCTATCTGCGTTTTTTAAATTTAAAGAAATTTGAGAATTATTGGTCCAGAGGGAATAGCTGCAAGTTGAGTCGCAGGTTAAGGAAGATGTCACGGCCAACGCTAAAAACTCTTCAGAGTAATTTGCACCACAGCAGTTTGGCCTCAGCCGAACTAATGCTGACTCTTCACGAAGGTAAGTTTGCGGAAGGCCGGGTTGCTGAACTGGATATTTCAATCTTTTCTTCTCGACTGCAGTAGTCAAAATAAGAGCAGCTATGCTAATGAGGACGAATATTCACACTTATCTTCTATCTAATTTTACCACCGTGGAGTATTAGAGGGACAAAAAGGAGCATGTAGTCCTAGCATCGGCTTACATGGCACACAACTGGGCGCTCTATCAGAGGAGGTGACAAAACTCGCAACCGAGCCGTCAAGGAAGAAAAAATTGCTATCCATAAGAGTAGACGCCAACGTGCATCATCCTTTCGGGCCCTAGGACCTTAGCAAAAGATGCGAATAGCCATTCAGTTTTATTATCAATTATAATCTAGTCTTAGCAAATTATTGAAATATCCCTACCTGTCCCGGATCTCTCAGCAAAATATGCTAGACATCACTTTGCACAATGGATCCAATATGCGAATGATAGGGAACTATAGGGTGTTTGAAGGACCATTATTCTCTGATCATGGGTACATAAGTTTCACTCTGAATTTAAGCTCGACCTACAATTCTCACCCATTGCAAAGTCCCAGGAATACAAACTAGGATACCTTTAAAAGAAGAGCTGGTAACGGTTTTATAGCAAATACGGAGGTGATGAAAATTTCTGAAAGCTTTTAAACGCTCCTGTCGCAGAGTTTGCGTAATGTCGCCTCTACATTATGGCCCATCATGGGCCACTGCAGGCCATCATCATTGTGTAGACGGGTGTGGAAATGGTGGTGACCGAGAACGGCTTTGAGAGCAGTTTTTTTCAACAACTAAAAAATCAGTGACCATCTAGTGATCCAGTGTATAGAGTTAACTTTGTGATGGTGGCCATGATAGCAACCATTGCAGTTGCCCATGACAGGCCATATTGTACAGGTCACATTAAGTGCAACCTAAAGCCACCCTGTTAGATCAGTGATCTAGGTAGTTGCAGAAGACAACTGCAGGAACTATTCAAATTTTCCAAAGGGACTGATTGCAGAGAATGCTGGGACGAATACAAGAACATTCTGAGACTCTATAAATTAGAAATACGCGAATCTAGGGAGACCTCCTGGAGGGAGCTGTGCGGCAGAACTGAAGCACCTTCAGAAAAAGGAGATTTAAGAGCCTTTTTGCTGGACACCCTTGTCGCGCCAAGTCTAGAACGTCAGCCAGATGGAGAATAAACAAGAGCTCTGCAACGTTGAATATTCTCGTCACTTTCTGAGCTGTTTGACCCACCAATGGGCAGGTGTCCAGTCTTTATGATGCAGAAAGAATATGCGAAGTTTTGGCCGCCAGAAGCTAGTGTAAGCCGTCGACACCTTCAAGTCTTTCAAGGAACGCTCACCAAATACTGTCTTATACTATTTTTCAAATGTTGTACACTGCTAATGATGTACCTCCTTCCCCCTTCAAGTTTCCGAAAAATATTAGACTACATCAAACAGAGATTTGAAACTCAAGCTCAATCGAGAGCCCAAAATGTGTACATAAAAGGGAAATCAGTTGAGACGGCTCTCCACAGGGTAGTCCTTGAAATAGAAAAGGCGCTACATTACAAAGAATATGCATACAACAGCCATTATGGAATTTCCGCACCACCAACACCCACTCTGATATATGGAGCTGGATAAGGGGTGTAGAATAGGCGGGTGAATATCAGTGAAATGTGGCGGAATCACAAATTATAAGAAAGGACCACAGAGGCATGACCCAATGAAGAGTTTTATAGCCCATTTTGTCAAACCTGGTGACAAATATAATTTAAAAGAAGTGGGAGAACAAGGGACTCACAGTTGTGGTCTAAGCCGATGACATTACCATCATAGTTTCGGGTAGGTTCCCGCATATTTTTGGCCTTTTTTTCAGCTACGCTTTGGGGCTGGTTAATGAGTGAGCCAAAAAACCGTGGGCCTTGGTATCAACTCCAGTCAAATAAATCTTACACTCTTCACTACTAAATTCAAAATTCTTATCTGCCAATTCAGGTTAAGAATTGATGATTTTTGATGCAAGCAAGCAGCACAAAAGGAATACTTTAAAAGGTCAGATGCGTTTATGCTCTGAATTTTTCAGTTTCCACTCCACTTCAAAAAATGCTTTGAATACCGAAATTCAATTCCCTTTCTTTGCATCTTGTAAGAAAAAAACTATATTTTTTTCAATTCAAAGAACATAGTCTCCATAAAACTCTTCGAGCAATTTATGGTCCTGACATTTGGAGTGCTGTGTTGTCCTTACCGGGACATGCATGCAACCTGACACTGTCTTGTGCATACTCATGTGCCATTGAATGCATACCATCAATACCTGAAAATGTTTGAACACGTTCTTGCACATTTGCATCCTCCTCCTATCTTTACATCACTTTATCTCCCAGTATAAACCTCTATGCAAACTCTGAATTTCGGCTAGACATATAATTTGTTCTTTACATGACCCTTGAGAAAAGCCAATAACAATTTTCCTGAAATCCATACTGTAGTTGCATATGGCTGCTGTTGTAACCGAAACTCGATATAGGTAGGCTAGGTCAGTGTTCGATGTTAATTCTCGATTAATTATATGAGGACTACCACATCTGTTGAAATATTTAATGAACTACCCACATGAATTACGATCGTGTGTATAACATACGTGTTAAGTTATTAATGTTTTAATTTGGCATTAATTGCATTTACCCAATGCATTAAATATGGTGTTACTTACGTGATAAGTACCTCAGTACATGTCGTATCAAGGATCAAGATGATAAATAAATATTATGACATTTAATTATGGTGCAATCGAATAAAAATTAATTGATTAATTACGAATTATATTTGGTACAGGGTGGAGATGGAATACACCACGGATTGTGTTTATTTTGAAACGACGCAAAATGAGATTGAAAGGTTTACCGTGACAGGAATAATGCAGTGATTAATTGAAATTACGATAGCAGTTTGTTCAAGCCTCTTTTCGACATTATTGAGATATGAATCTGAATAATTCACCAAAACAATAATTGATTTATTCAATATTATAGCGTTTGAATACAAAATTACTGAGAATTTACGAACCTGTATAAAAAAATTCAGGCCTGCTTGTAATAATTTATTTTTAATTTCCAAAGGATATCTGAAACGAAACATTGTTTATCTCACTTTAAGTCAAAAACATGCATTTATTTCAATAAGTAAAAATTTCGAAACAAATATTCCAACATCTTCCATCATTCATAGCTTTAATACAAAATCCTCAAAATCAGCTTGTAGCTTAGCAAGGAGCTGATAACACCATCACCACCTTTGAAAGCCAACGAATCTGTGCTTCAGCTATCACGAAGAAAATGTATCTTTTCGAGCGAAATCTTATCAAGCAACTTAATAGGAATAATCATATCAAAAGCAACGAGATTCGTGAATTTTTTATAAAATCATGATGAATTTTCTCTGAATGGTGAATTATTCTATCTCTTACTTAACTTGGCTTAGTGGTCTGGTGGCGTCGTTGGTCGGTTGTTTCTGTGTAGGAGAAGAAGTAGCCAAGCATTGAAATATTTGTTTCAATGTTTCTATTTCATTTCGCGGAATATCATAATGGCGAATATTTTTTTTTCTTCTTTCAATGAATTTACGCCTACATTAGGGATAGAGATATTCGAAGGATAAATTAAGTGAGTTATAAAGGTGAATTTATAGTATGCTTCAACGTTATATTATGGACGATTTCGAATATGTTTTTTTGAATGTGCTTAAAGCATCAATTTAAAGGCTACTTGATTAGACTAGATACAGCTTTAGTTTTGACAATTTTTTGTCCAATGATCGTTGTGTCGATAACCTGGGAACTTGAGAGCATTCCATGAGTTTTTTGCAAAATCTCAATTGTGAGTTTTGGTTCCATTCAGCTCTGAAAAACTTACTGATATATTTTACTTTTACTTTTTCCTAATTTGGTTTAAGATATGAAAACAAAAAATCACAAAAAAGTATTACTTTCGAAGTCACTGTGCAAAGGTTCAACAAAAAAAACTCTATCACTTTAACACAGTTTCGCGCCCAACGGTGGTGACTTACACTTTCATGCAAGATTTTAGTAGGTTTTAAGATCTTGAGGAACTTCAGTAGCCGAGTGGGCAGAACTGCTAGTTTGTGTGGTCAGTTGTTCAAATCTAGTCATAATCAGGCACCGGATTTTGATTTAACATAGCTATGAGTAAAAAAAACAGAGATAAATTGAGTCGTAAAACTTATCACTCGACACACGTTTATGTTGATTGTAAATGAATTATCTACCAAATCCGACAAGAATTGTAGTGGACAAATTGATTTTGGGTTAATACATTTTTTGAAATTGTACTATACAGGACTCATTTCGCAACTATGTCTTCAATCTTTTAAAACGTCAACAAACTGGATGTCTTGGAAAGGAAAAAGCCCGGACTGACTGCATGTATTAGAGGATAACGTCAAACGAATAGAAGACAGTTTTGATCATAGTCCAAGAAAGTCAGGCAATAGAGCTAGTATAGAAGTAGGAATACCTCAACCAAACTACTTACCATCTTAGTTGAAAAGTGAATCAGCACAATGCTCGAAATTCCCGTAGAACATTGCAACATGAGCGAGACTCGGGGCAGCTAAGCGTGTTCTGTGCCTTATCACGGACAAAATGTTATAGACCATTCTGATCACTAGCTGTGAAATTGAAATAGACATGTTGGACCAATGGCTTTTTCCTCAACATACTGAAGATTCAAAAGGGCTCATTTTCCAACAGGATGGAGGTCCACTCCATTGGCACTGTGATGTCCGAGAATTTTCAAATATATCCGTTCCTCAGCGATGGATAGGTCGCGATGGATAACCACCGCGGTTTCCTGATCTCACGCCTTGTGATTTTTTTCTTGTGTGGCTATGTTACGTCCCATATTTATTCAACATCCCGGCTGACCTGCGCAACCATTCTATTGTATCACAAGACATGCTTTTCCGCGTTTGAGACGAGTTTGGAAAGTGCTTGGATGTTTGCTGTGAAGAAAAAATGCCCCCCGTTTTGTAACGTCTGTAACCTGTACTAAAAGCTTTAAAAAACTTCTCTTTTCATTAGTATTTAGATTGCTCATGTACAATTTATGCATCATGAACTGCAAATGAATTGAATTGGGTCCATCTTTTTGAATAGCCCTGTACTACGTATCACCTTTTTTTCTTTGAAGTGTTAAATTTCGAAGTTGGCGGAGTAACATATGTAGAGTATATTAGATAAAACGACAACA
The DNA here is from genome assembly GCA_947369275.1 of Nemotelus nigrinus. Taxonomy (NCBI): domain Eukaryota; kingdom Metazoa; phylum Arthropoda; class Insecta; order Diptera; family Stratiomyidae; genus Nemotelus; species Nemotelus nigrinus. The sequence goes on from OX376373.1 coordinate 169,484,849, forward strand.
AATCCTGATATAAATATATTAAAAAAAAAACAGGGCCAAGTTGGCTATTTTGTGGCACACCACTCAATAGGAAAAAATACGTAAAGTAAATTCCAATTTGTAACGGCATGAATGGCCTTTAAATGCCAGAAGAGCAGTTTTTTTTTCTTCATCTTCCAGATGTATTTGTCTTTTTTGGACCTATTTTTCAAAAGGGCCGAATGATTCCAGAAGATTTCCTTTTCGGCACAAGTAGCATTTTATTATGATATAAACTGTGTTTTGCTCTGCATCTGTTATCCATGAGCTTGTTAGTAAAATGTTTCTAGTTTTTTTCAGAGAACACAAGCATAGAAGAGAGTGTGCAGAGTCACCAGAAACAGTAATTGCACCAACATTTCGTTTTCAGTGATATTATACACTCAAAAAAATTTGGGTTTAATTTTACCCTTATAATAGTAGGAAACTGGTTTCCTACTATTAAAGATGTAAATTTACAAAAGTGCGTAAAAACAATTTTTTTTACGACCAAATGGTGTAATTTTACCCTAAATAATGATGCAATTATATGGCTGTGGCGCAAAGGTGAATAGCAAACTAGTATATTTACACTCTTTTTGCTTCAATTTACAAAAAGCTGTGTATTATTCAGCTGATATGACGTAAAAGCAAAAAATGCACATCGAATTCGTAAAAAAATGTGTGATTCATTATTTTAAACGAAAAAATGAATATATTTCCTATTATCAAAGTATTAATTATAGACCCACTTTTTAGATTGTAGCTGCCAAAAATTATTAGTGGTTTTGCCTACATTTCACAATCACTCTTCGTGGAGCTGAATTCGTTCCTTCCCCTTCTATCGATTGCCTTGTTGTACGTGTTATCCTTTCTCCAACTTCTGATCTACTGGTCTGTTGTATTTATATACCTTGTAATTCGTCTGTCGCCACGTACGAATGTTTTTTCGCTGAGCTTTCTAGCTTCATTCTCTCTCGGTTTCCTTCGTCTCCCCTCCTTATTTTTGGTGATTTCAATATGCCTACTGTGGATTGGGACTCCAATAGCCTCCAATCACTTCTCTTGCGACTTCTTCCTTTCTTTCACTTTGTTCTTGTTCTCAAATTAACGACCATCACAATACCAACAACAAAATCATCGATCTTTCTCCTGCTTTTTTCCAATACGTACAACCTGATCCTTATCACCCTCCACTCTTGGTTGATGTTGAACTTCTTTAAAACTGACTTTCAGAAAATGTCCACCGAAATCAGCATTATCAATTGGTATTCATTTTTCAAAGGATCGGATGTTGATTGTGCATTGTCCAAGCTCAACTCTTTCTGTTCTAATATTATCTTTCACTTTATTATCATCAAACGTTCTCTCAAACCTAATGATGCTCCTTGGTTGACATTGAAAGTCTTTGATGCTCTAAATACAAAGGAAAAAGCTCGTGAAAAGCTAAAGAAAACGTTTTCACCCACTGATCTTCAGAAATTCCGTAGTTTGCGTTCTGATGCTAAAAGAGTGCTCAAACATACAATGCGTGATTACTTCTCGAACATCGAGGCTTCAATTCGTTTTAATCAACTAAAATCATCTTGGTCCTATATCCGTTCCCTCAAGTTCAATTACTAAGTTCCTGATTCTACGTAATTTGATGATCCTCAGGCTATTTGCAATTTTTTTGCTGCCTTCTTTTCTCCCTCCTTTAAGAAAAACCCACTAAATAACTCTATAACTTCTGTTTTCTCCCGTTCCTCTCCCTTCTCTCTCATGTTTAGTACCAATCCTTTGAAAGTGGAAACTCTTATGCATAGCTTCGATTCTAATGCTAGTTCCGTTCCTGAAAGTATTCGCAATATGACTATCAAATTCCTCTCATCCTCTCTCTCTCTGTGTTCCTTTAGCTATCCTTTACAACATAAGCTTTGCATGTGGTGTATTCTCATCTTTATCGAAATCCGCCAATATTTTCCTAATCTTTAAATCTGGTAACCCATCTGTAATTTCAAATTATCGTCCTATATTCCTCCTCTGCTGTTTTAGTAAGCTCCTTGGACGATTTGTTTATAATAGAGTTAATCCGTCTCTATAACCTTTACTTACTCTTCAGCATCATGGTTTCGTCAAGGGCCGCTCTACTACGACCAATCTTATGGTGTTCACTAATGTTGCCGCTTCTGTCTCTGATTATCAAGGTCAAGTTGATGTAATTCATACGGACTTTTCGAAGGCTTTTGATTCGGTGAACCATAACCTGCTGCTCAATAAACTTAATGGCTTTGCTATTTTGGGTCTCCTCCTCTCCTGGTTTTCCACCTATCTTCATAGTCGTCCTTGCAGGGTCACTTTAAAAGATCTAGTTCATCTTCGATATATCCCACATCCGGAGTTCCTCATGGATCTATCCTATGTCCCTTACTTTTTATCCTGTTTTTCAATGGCCTTAATTCTGTTATTAACTCCTCCTGTCTTTTACATGCGGATGACTTAAAATTATACAGGGCAATCAAGTCTGCGGACGATTATCACCAATTGCAAGCTGATTTGGTAGTCTTTAGTCACTAGTGCCAAAACAACTTCCTACCACTAAGCATTTCAAAGTGTCACCAGATGTCAATTTCAAATCAAATGAAAATTCTCTACAGGTGTATTCTTTGTCTGGTGTTTCTCTATCAGCTGCCTAACATTTTAAAGACCTTGGCGTGATGTTTGATTATAAATTGAAATTTCATATTGACGTCATGAACATCACGGCCAGGGCTTCTAGGATTACTGGCTTTGTCTTGCGTTCTTCGCTTATGTTTACCGACATTTCCACCAGTATTCAATTATTTGTCTCCTTAGTACGCAGTATTATGGAATACGCGTGCCAAATCTGATTTCCTCGCTTTCAATATTGATCTGTCGCCATTGAATCAGTTCAGCGTAGGTTCACTCGCTCGTTGTTTGTTAAATTCGGCATCCCCTATTGCTGCTACTCCTCTCGTTTTTCTATTTTTCGGATGTTCTCGTTGCAATCGCGTAGATTGTACCTCGATGAGTGTTTTCTTTTCAAACTTTGCCAAGGCTATTTTTGGTCAGATCTTGGATCCCAGATAACCAGACCTGAATCGAGCCGTCTTAATCGATCATCTGAGGTTTTTTCTGTTCCGTTTGCACGTACGGAAGGCTATTTTCATTCGTCTTTGTTGCGTCTTCCCAGAATGCACAATGCTGTTAAGCTTGGTTCTCTTCCGGAATCTTTTTTTCAATTTCAAGAATGTATTGAAAATGTTATCTTGAATTGCAATTTAACCTTAGTTTTAACATTTGTCGTTAGTTTTAAATTACTTAATTCTTTCTTATATTTTTTATTATTATTATGTTTCATTTTCATTCTTGGCGTTGTAATTGGACAATACCTGTAGCGCAATTATTAATAAATAAATAACGCCATAGCGTTGTTGGAATTGAACTAAATGGTGCTACTCAGGCTGAGAGTTCAGGCTTCTTAATTGAGGGGAAAATGAAACAAAGGAGATGAAAAAAATATTTCCTACACTTTCTTAGCCCAACTGGATAAAACATGTACGCGCCCAGTGTGGGTTTACAGATTCAAATTTGTGGAAATTTTCAAAATATGTTTAGTAGAAAGAATAACTCGTTTTTGGTGTTTTAAGTAGTCCGAAATTAAAAACTGAGTTTCATTTTTATATCACTGTAGCAAGATAATATACATATCAAACAATATTTTTTCATACATTTTCACTGAGACGGATGTTTTCAAAAAATGTTTTAAATTTTCGAGAAAAAATTATAGTGCAGGTGGTTTAAACAGCTAGAGATTAAAATCATAAAAAATTTTTTTGTGTAAATTACATAAAGGAAATGATGTGGAACTTGATGGTTGAACCTAATGGAAATAACTCCCCTCATCTCTCATTTCTAGTCTCTGTTCTATGCGTTTCCGTGGCGATACTGTTGATTTTTCACAGAAATAGAATAACGCCTCTAGTATGTTAAGCTCTTAGTGGAAGTGTTCGGAGACCAAATAGAAAAGTTATTTGGCCCCTAGATTGTTGAGCAGGGGATCAAAAACGAACTCTCGTGCAAATCAAAGTGTTATGAAACCAACAGCCTTGGATCGGCTTGGACAAACAGTAACGACTATCGCAACAAACAGCGGACTACTCTTATGGAACTTGGACTGTAAGATCATTGAACAGGCCAAATGCACTGCAACAAATTTCATTGCTGAAGATCCAATTGTTGAGTCAAGTTAAATTATCAGAATATAGTTTTATTTGCGGAATCAATGCATCTCGTTCAATTTAGTTAAACGTCGCACTAATACAGTTCACTACTTTAATACGAACCCAGTTCATAGAGATATGGTGTTCAAAGTGGTGTACTGTGGGCAAAGTACTTCTTTCATTCGTTTGTGCTTTCCAATGTTTCAGAACTATCGACTAGCATACCTATTTTTTTTTTACTGAGCTTTATGTTACTGCATGAGGTCCTAGTCGCAACCATTGATCTCCATATAGTGAATTTTGCCCCAAAATTCACATTTAATAACACTCGTTATCATACCCGGCATAAATTTCGTTTCAGGTCGATTTCACGTCGAACTTGATGCCTGGTGCCAATCTAGTTCACGGCAGTGGCGGCTCGTCAGGGTGGGCCCGGCCCACCTGGCCCACCCGGACGAGCCGCCACTGAGTTGAAGTAAAGTAGATATTTCTTGTTGGTATCCGCGTATACCTTATAATAGTGTTTTTGTGTTGAGGGGGCCCAGTGGCGGCTCGTCAAAGTGGGCCAGGCGGGCCGGGCCCACCCTGACGAGCCGCCACTGGTTCACGGACATGAATTGAAGCAGCAAAAGTAGTCGAAAATTTAATATGATATATGGTAACATGTTCGGATATGAAGGTATATAGTCATTCGTGCTTGGAATAGTGATACGTTTTGTTCGTATCACCAAAAGGAAACGTCTCTTTTCGTCCATGAACGACCCAAGCCAAAAAAATTGCACACAAAATTACAACGAATGATTTTACCCAATAAAATGACTTTGATTTAAGAATCCTTAGATCTTATAGCTAATCAAAATTGTATTATATTGCGTTATGGCTAATAATAATAATTAGGGCAAAAATTACTTTGCAACACACTATTATTGTGAATCGATTGCTCATTATGAAAGCTTCCATTATATAATTTTTTAGATATTAAAAAAAATGAATTAAACTACCCCCATCACCATATTTATTGGTTTTTAGCATCAAATTATATTCAACAACTGGCCATCTCGCATCAAGCGACTAAAGTATCTTTTTAACTCTCTTCATAAGGTGGATTTCGACTTTTCGGGCACGTGTCAAGTCAAATAATTAACTTCGGATTGTTTTATGAAAATAAAACCAGGGAATTTAATAATATAAGTTACAACAATTTGATGGAGTTTGTGTATTGTTTTCAAATTTTTTCCACAACGATAAATATCGTATGTTATATTTTTTTCAACAATCAAATAATATATCTGACGACGATCATTTGTATTTTGAGAATTTTATCGAATTGTTTGGAGTACTAGTTTTTATCAAAGAAAATATGTTCCCCTAAATTCAAAAAGGCGTAATCCGACAAGAGTTTCTGTTTCTGAACTTTTCGGAAATAAAGCAGTAAAACTATTGAGCTAAAAACTTTAAAGTTATTTAACAGTAACCATACTATTTGCAGATCTAGCGACTCTTTCATCAAAAATCAATCCAACTTCTCCACCGATCACTTTTCACCTCCATTTTTTTCCCCCCAAACTTATCACACAAATTAGCTTTGATTATATCTAGCATCCTGCAAATTTCCTAAACTAATCTTGCTTTTAGTGCAAACTTGGTATTATAACTCGATAGAATCGCACAACGGAATTCCACACGAAGAAATTCAAACCGAATGCTTGGGAAATCTCTCGACTAAATCTGATTTTCTTCTCATTCAGATACACCGAAGAAAAGTTTGCGGATATAATAAAGTTTACATAAAGTTTTCGACCTACCGCTGGAGCTTTAAAGAATTTAAGTTGAACTGATAAAAGTTTTCCGAGTCTTCATTCGAATAAGAATGCAAATGACTTTTTAATTGAAAACATAACTTGAGCGAAATGCATGAAGAAAATGTCGGGTCACGCGTGCCCTTTCCCTCGGAACCGCGAACATTCATCCATCCAGGTATGGATGAATATCTTCCTTGAAATGAACAATCCCGAAATCTATTGAGCGACTCTATATACGCTAAAATAATAATTGTTTTGAAGAAAGGATTATGTAAATCGGGGAGAACAATTGAAAAACGACTTTGCAGATATTTTCGCGTTGACGATGATGATGGTTTGTGGTGACGACGACGATGGTCGTTTGCTTCAACGAGTCTGCTTTGTCGACTATTTATCATTTCGTTGCGAAAGACGTGACTAGATTCTAATACTATCCGCGAACATATATCATCCCGTCTTGCGGATGTATTTTTATATTTTCCGGACAAGTGGAAGCGAAGCGACTTTGCGAAAAGAATAAAGTCCAGGACATCTTTGACGGAACAAGATTAATGAGTGTAATAGTGCAATAAACTATGCATGTTCCGCGAGACGAGTAGAAGAATCCACTTGAGCCGTAGATGAAAGAGACATTGTGCGGTAAGCAGAGAAACGAAATCGAGAACAAGTGTCCTACATGATATGTTTCTATATCAATTATCTCACCTTTCAAGCACAGAAACTTTTCTCGGATTTATTTATTTGACATCACGTTCTGTGCCGAGTCGCAGTCGAACGTAAGACCAGAGATCTCTCGGTAGATTTGAGTAGCATACATTTCGAGCTTTGTATCATTGAAAATTCGCTTGTTTACCTTTAGTTTAGAGAGTTTTCTTTTCACGACGCGGCTATGGAAAAGACAAGCTGTTTCGTTTACGTTTGTAAGATGTTCAGAAGAAAAAAAAACGAGTACAGTGGTAGCGGCAAGTACCGAGTTGTTAGGTTTTACAGCGATCCTTGGGAAAATCTTTCTTAGATTTATTTGAAGACTTCGGAATATGGAAAATAGTAGATTTTCATTTGAATCTCGTATCTTATGGAGCTTTCAAGTGCAACATCTACGCCATGAATGCGTGAAAACAGCATTAACTAAAAACATCAACATCCATTCCACAGATGCAGTTTCATCTATCATTTTGAAACTTGTGGCCATTCCAGCCTGAGACTTCTGAGCGGTTATACTCTCGTCTTTGAATCATCTATCTTCCCCATATAAGGCATACGAGTTATTCTTAGATCCCTTTATCCCTAGGCTTGATAAATCTTGGCAAACGCAAAAATTGCACTACGGACTAGACTTGAATGTTCCTCTCCGGTCCCCGGACTCGGTCAACCACTCCAAGCTCTCGGGCATGCATCGTTTGAAGTGGCATAGCACTACAAACTTCTCATTTCTTTCCCACTGCAAAAGAAAGTTATAAAGAACATATGTATACAGTACAGAGGCACAAAGAAATAAGAAATGAGCACAGCATAGTTAGATAAGCCTTGAGAACCGCCATCACCTCACCACCATCGCTCTCTCGACCCAACTCATTTTCAACGAAATAAAGTTGTTTTCTTCGTAGCTCCGTTGTGTGCAGAAAGGATACTTATGCACTACGTAGCGACCGACCCATTGTAGCCATACGGATACGTTATGCCGGCTATGCTGTACAGCATATTATTGTATGAGCCGACCAGGAACACACTATGGGCACGTAGTAGACATAGCTCTCGAGAAACGGTACCAGGAAAAAATCTTGCTAGAACATCATTTCCATCGCCCTTTTGCTTTTTCCTTGGGCTGTGATTCCGCATGGTGTGAGGGGTAAGAACAAGGATTGGGAAGAAAAAATACATGAAACTTTGATAAATTTAAAATCAAGCAATTATAGTGTTATTAATAATAAATGGTTGGAAAATGTGTGTGTACAAAGAAAAATTGAAGGCGGCATAAGGCGGTGGGGATAAAAGAGGTTTTACAGGCCATACGCTAACGTACGTACACTGGCCCCGTTCAGATAATGGTAGATTGAATTGCATGATGAGATCGCGAGTCAATAAAAGCGAGCGAAAGAGAGAGAGACAGGGCAGCCCATTTTCATTGAAACGTTGAGTTTTCCCGAGCGTTTATGTTTGCTAAGACCTGGAATTACGGAAGGATTCATTGTTGACTTTATGCTATGTCGCTAATTGATAGGATAGTACCCGCTTCCGCATTAATGTTGATTCAATATGAAGAATATTTAACTATATTTGTTGAGCTGAATGTTGAAGGTACTGAGAGAGAAAATTGAAATATTTTCCACCGAATAAACAAACAAAATTCCGTTTTCATTTATTTATAATTTTTGAAATATCTAAGGAAGTTTGAAAAAAATGTATTGTTTCCATAATTCATTTGTTTTTCAAAAAAATGAGCGACGATGTTTAAAATAGTCCAAACTCTACTTAAGGTCAAAGTTGACCTTTGAAGAAAACTTAGTAAAATCTTATTAAGTTCCAAAATAAGCCCCAAGAAAATGTATTAAAGCCCATTTCAAGGATTTTATTTATTTAGGTACATTTACTTTATATAAAAAAAAAATTTAAAGATTGATTGTTTAGAAAAGAGCTGAAACTCTAAGAACAATCTGTTTGCGTTCGCAGGGGATAATTAAAAGATTAGATGCTCGAAAGCAACTTACGGTCAACCATTCTAAATTTTCGCTCCTAGAATGACCAGACAATCGAGACTTGTCAAAATTTATCGTCACCTTTTGGACGAATAAAAGGTTGCGTCGAGTGGCGATTTGATGACATGACAAACTTTGAGGTGGTTCACATTAACTAAACAGGGAATATCAGATACAACCTCCTATAGGTCTAGTGCAAAAATATCAAAAAAATATGGCTAAGATGACTATCTTGAGGTACACCAGAGTTGACATGATGATAAGCCACTTCAATAAAGACCCTACAACATTGAATTGTGCTGTAGCTTAGAGATCACAATGAAGTGATCAGCTCGGTCGAATGCAATGCTAAAACCAGTAAAGACTGCGGTAAGTTACTGATCTTTCTTCATTTTGCATAAAACATTGGAAACAAGTGCCATAAGATTAAGTGATAGAATGTCCTTTCCTAAATCCATGGTGTCGCTCGTTTAGTTCCGGAGAAGAGAGTTAGTCCGAAATTATTTTTTCGATGAGTTTAGATATTGACAGAAGAATGGCGATGCCTCTATAATTGTGATTTGAACTTCTATGGCTACATTTATGTATAGGCGTGATTTAAGATGATTTCTAATCCGATAGAACTGGCCCAGACAAGAGAGAATTATTATATATAATATAAAGGAACGGAGCTAGCTGTTAGGTTCTGGTTAGCTGTTAGTTGTTAGTTGTTAAGATTCGGGGTTCAGGGCCCTTGTTACCATCAAGCTCCAGAAAAGCATAAAATAAATCAGCGCTCGGTATGGTCATATCATCAGCAAAAATTGTTTGAGTCGCACCTACGAATCGATAGAATGAATAAATCGGTGAGAAATTAATCAAATCCGAATAATTTTGTTGATAGCCCTTAGAAAAACCAGTGTTCTTTGTTAAAAAAAGGCCTATGGTACTAGGACCAGAACACTCGGAGCTTAGGAGATCCTTATTAGAATACGTCGGCTTGCGCTCGTAGGGGGGCACGTAGAAATTAAGTGAGACTAAAACAAACCAAATAAAAAGTACTATCTGGACCACTGCTAACATTTAGATCCAAACAGTATACTAAGATTGCAAAGTTTTTTCTCAATGAGAACAGTCAAAATTTATGTAATAAATCTTCTTAGTTCATTGTATGTTATCTTCAAAAAAAAAAAAAATTTATGCATACTTTTTATACGCATTTACTTTTTTAAAAATTAGTCATGTTTTTTGACGTAATAAATATATATTCAATTTTTTACCTAACATTTTTACTCATTTATTTATTTTATTTTGAAAATATTTTACATTTATTTTATTTATTCGATTTTTTTGATTAACTTATTTTGTTTATTTTATTATTATGATTATATATTATCAAACAAATTGTTTCAATCCTCTATATTAAGCTATGTTTTTTTCTTTCTTTACAGTTACCCAGGATTAGCAAGCCACTACATTTCATGCAAATCTTATGATCTAAATTCAATATTGACTGATAGCACCGACGTGATATTTAATCAAATGGTGAGTAAGCCACCGAACTCTTCGGAGCAAATGAAGAGCATATAGAAATGTCTCTTAGAAGAGGGCTCATCTATTCTGGCTCATTCGTAAGTTTACATCTAGAAGAATATAATTCGAGAGATTTTTGGTTTATTAAATTAAATCATTTGGAACTACAGAGTGACATGACTTCGACCTAATGATATTGTTGTTAACAAAATATGAAGCTGAAAATATCCATGATTTATCCAACATTATTATTTGGAAGTATTTTTAAGCGACCCAGAAGCTTAATTTGCTTTAGTAAAAACAAAATGGAAATTAAAAGCAAAAATAAAAAAAAGCATATAAAAATAATAAAACATGAAACTTATAAAAAAAAACAAAGAACAGAAAAAGATAAATATAAAATATTATAGTTTTTAGAATGAATATTTTATATTTTTCTTTGGACTAGATACGACGAAAAAAAGAATCAAAAGATGTGAATATAAACAAAAATTCTGTTTCATATATTCGAGAGAATTAGGTATTAACAAGGATTATGTTTCAATTCTATTTAGAACTAATTCCGAAAATTAATGTCGCTTAAATGATGTGTATTTTAATTGCTGTAACGAAAACTCGTTTAAAGAAAATTATTATATAAATATAAATCATATAAAATGTATTTTTCAGTAACGTAAAAAAAAATATTAGTGTTTCAGATCATCAGCATCGTTCACTCTCTGCATGAATCAGCATAAAAGATCAGCACGAAAATTGTGCAAGTGGTCTCAAAAACAATAAAATTAAAGCCAACCTGCCCCATTTTATGATAAATGAATGTAAGTAAAAAAAACTATTTTTTTCTATTGTTTTTTTTTGCGGTCGTACAATTATTTTCCAATTTAAAAAAAAAAATATTTTTCCTTCATCCTGAACTACCTTTCTGCAAATGGCTTTTTTTTCAATTTCATTTTTTTTTTTTGGTAGATGCCAATTGAAATATAATACTTTTTTGTTTGGTAATGATAGAAAACTCAACTCATGATAGAAATAATAATAATAATAATATAAAACAATATAAGAGAATATTTAGCATTCACAATAATCACATATCTAGGGATTGTTACTTTATAAGGGAACCTTAGTAGAAGTAGTAATGTATATTGGCGCTGTTCAAGGGGAAAAGCTTACAAAAACCTTACGTATTAGTTAAAAACTAACTTACTGACTAACTTAAACTAGGTATAAGACCTAGTGAACATTTAAGGTGGAGTAATTGTTTAAAAACCTAATCGTTTGTTAGAGATGCTATGAGAGGATTGCAAGAAGTGCTGCATTTAGCTATAAATCGTGAGAATCTAATTTCAGCAGTTGGTGAAATCGATTTAATGCTGGCAAGCCTGTGGAGGAGTCTGGTTGAGAAGTGAAATGGTTTGTCGAGAATGATTTGCAGGCATTTGTTTTGAGCTTTTTGTAGTTTCTTTTTATGGCACGAAGCGCATCTACTCTAGATAATTACAGCATAGAAAACTATCGATTGAATTATGGATTTAAATAATAGTATCTTGTTTGCTGTCGACAGTTTGGACTTTCTACATATGAAGCGGTAGTTGGCTCTAATACTCTTGGAAACTCTGCTCACAACTGCATCGGTATACTCTTTAAAAGTAAGTTTAGCGTCGAGATGCACGCCCAATTATTTCAGTGAATGAGTCCATAAGACATTTTCATCTAAGATGTTTATCTGGGGGTTAAGTAGGTTTCTTGAGGCTCCCTTTTTGCTGAAAAAGATAGCTTGCATTTAAGCAGGGTTAATTTTGATTTTCCATTTGTCGCAAAATTCGCTCATAAGAGCGAGCTGCTGCTGCTGTATATTTATAATAGCGTCTGAGTTACTCGTGCTGCAAAATATGGCTGTGTCATCCGCATACATGGCTATTTCGCTGTTATTATAGCGCTGTATATCAGCAATGTAAATTTTAAAGAGAGTTGGACTTAAGACTGACCCATGTGGAATACCAGCAGGAACGCGATGTTTCGTAGACAGGGTGCGTGCCTTCACTGTAAAAGTTCTGGTTTCAATTACTTTGATGATGCAGACCGGGAAGGAATAGTTCTTGAGCTTAAACATCAGCCCTTCCTGCCATACTGTGTCAAACGATTTTTTATGTCTAGCAGAACTAGACCAGTCGACTGCTTGGACACAAATCTCCTATTGATGTGGTTGACTCTCAGAAGCTGATGGTTTGTGGAACAACCCGGTCTGAAACCGAATTGCCAGTCAGGTATAACGTTTTGAGCATATATGATTTTTGTCAATCTACTAAGAACTATTTTGTCGAATAGCTTGCTTAGCGACGACAGCAGGCTGATAGGCTGATAATTTTCCGGGTAATTTGGATTCTTTCCCGGTTTCAGTGAAAATGAAGCACATCCAGACAATTGCAGTGATAGGAAGGTTTTTCAGGAGAATATCACGTACTTTATCTTCACCGGGGAAATGAATTAAGTTGCAAGGTTTCGAGATGTCTCTTATTCTCACCAGGGGAGCAAAAGTCGCTTAGTTTAAAGTCAGAAGGGAGTCCGGGCAACATATTGACACTGTTTTTAACAGTAGTTTCGACGTTGGTGTCACCTGGGCTCTGACTGATGGTGTGTGCTTTGTGAAAGCTTTTAGCTAAGAGCTCTGCCTTTTCGTTTTCCGCTGAAACTTTAGAGCCATCGGCAGAGTGAAGAGGAGGAATGTGCCGGAAATTGTGTTTGAGAGATTTACGTAGTTTCCATATTTTCTTGTGACCTTTCTCTTGTGAGCTCAAAAATCGAATTCCAGCGCTTTTTTTTTATTTTTTATGTTTGACAACGTTAAGCGTATTTGGCGGTTTAATACGCTGACATGTTTCCTAACGCTTGGTTCACAAGTGCGTTGCCACTGACGGCGTACAGAGTTACGATGGGAGATAAGTGCGTTTATTTGAGGGTTGCTGAGTGAATTGAGGTGTTTGGGAGTACACTTTCGAGTGGATTTTATGAAGAAAATCTGAAATTAGAGTTTCTATTTGTTTCTTATGTGTGATTTTAGACAAGTCCAAATCTGATACGTTAATTTTGCAATGTTAATTTTACTATGTAGTTGGCTCATGATAGAAAAATCAAACGATTTGCGAAATAATTATTTTGCAAGTAGTTCAGTTGGCAATGCAAAGTTTTTAACTTGGTTTTAAATCTTCGGAATTGGCACCAACTTCTTTAAATCAATTGAACAGCGGTTGATAGTGAGCAGGAATAGAATCAATTTTTTTGAAAGTAGGATCATTTTATCAAATCTTCGAAAATGGTATCATCATTTTAAATTCTTGAATGCATCATCTAATTATTACTGTTAAAAAAAGTGACAGATTTTGTTGGCTTATAGACCACCAGAAGAAGACCTACTGAAGATAAGTTCAGGTCAAAACCGTCCCAAGACAATACGTAGACACAGGAAAGACACAAGCGATTTAAACTAGCTTGATTCCCCAAAGAAACAAACTTCACCCAAGTCAGTAAACATAATGCCCAAATAAATCAAAAGAATTGTAGCACCAAAAAAGTCAAATTTATTCGCCATGTTTCACTCTGCGGTAGACATTTTTAAAAAAATCAGACTATCCTTAAAACAATGAAATTTGTCAAAACATTTCCATGTGTCTTAATTTAATTTTTGATCTGCAAATACCTTCTTCTGATCATCCATTTCTACCTCAAAATCATACAGGAAGTGTTGTTTACTCTGAAATTTCAGCATCCTTTTATATCGATCCAATTTAAATAAAATCTCTGTAGACAATAAAGCGATGCCAATTGAGCGTATTTAGAAAAAAATTGTCACTACCGCTTATAAAATGTCGTCAAGCTGCTTCCAGTTTTAAGTTTTGTCTTATAATCATAGTCAACGCAGTCTGAATAAAGTGTAAAAAAAATATCATGAAAGTTGTAACCTACGTTCAAAAATTTAGTGAAGCTAGGTCAGTGAAGCAAAATCTATATTTCTTGCCAATTTTTTTCCCGAAAATACAGGAACTCTAATCCCCACTTCCTTAACATTTTGCATTAGGTGTATAAGCTGAAGGTGCTATCAAGCTTTTATAGAAAATGCCAACGGCGAAATGCCATGATCGCCTTTAGTTCTCTGGATTGTTCATCCTTAATTCTCTGGATTGTTCATCCTTAGGCCAATGAAAAACACGGCGGTTCCAGCGAAGCGTTCTCCGCGATGAAAACCGAGTCGGTTTAGTCGTGCGTTCATTTAGCATTGTGATGACACACGCCGCGGTTTGGACACCTCTCGGTTTTGTAGTGCAAAACTAAACCGACTCGGTTTTCCTCTCGGGGAACACCTCGCAGGAACCGCCGTGTTTGTCATTGGCCTTAATCTTCTGGATTGTGATCGCACGCTTGGAAGAGCCTAGACTAAGCAGACTTCAAGTCTAAAGACTTGGCTAGAGGCTGACATACCTTGAACTATAGGAATCATTCAGAGCTATCTGGTTCAATTCCCCAAGAATGCCTGGATTTGCTAGGGCCTTTCTTTAAGACATAAATTTATCCTGGAAGAAGTTTGTTTGCTGCTTAGAAGAGTAGCACTGGAAACGTATCAGCACGAGTGTTACTACAATGCAAAGGGTCGAAAATGTCAAATATAAGTATTTATCAGGAAGAGTTTAAAAAACTTAAAATCAATTCTAAATTTCGAACCAAGTTGTTGTTCCTCTGCATAGAAACTTCCCAGCGAGTCATTAGCATGCTTATACTTAGCATGCTGAGGTGTCTGCAAGGGACGATTTTTGCTGTAATAATTCGCAAATCACTGGTTTCCCGGGTTAACACCAGATCATCACCATTAATTACACCACTCATTTGAAGTGTGTCTTAGGAGCATTTTCTATCAATTCCACACTGGATTAATCCTGTATTGATATTTTTCTTCATATTCAAGGTTGCCCATTGACTTCAAACCAATGTTTTTCTCAAACTATCCCGAAAAACCGTAATATTTCCGAAAAAAAAAATAGCCACCAAACTACCTAAGCATCGCACTCCAAACTCAAATTTAGCGACATAAAATCTTTTGAAACAAATTTTCCTGTAAAAGACCTCTCGAAATTTACACAAGATGCACTGCTCATCATAAGGACCACTCCATTCGCATCGTCCAATTTCCCTTCCTTCAGAGAGTTTTGTAAAACTTCTTGTTCTCGTGCCGAACGAACGAACGAACATCTTGAGTAGCTTTTCATGTCTTTAATTTATCTTCACTATACAAGAGGACAATCTTCCGAAATAATTTCAAGCTTAATGAAATCACAAGGCCATTTTTTACTTGAGCCAACAACAAAACTAAGTCAGAATCAGCTTCTGCCGCTGCAAGTACCACAGCCGCTACGGAGAAGATATCGCAAAATTAACTACCAGCATTTCGTACGTTAATTTTATTAAGTCACCTTGCATTCGTGGCGAACTTCTTTATGATTCGTGACCGGACTACGGAGCCAGGACTACGGGAGTAGTCGAAGGAAGCGGAACGGCGGTAACGGCATCGCTTTTATCCGATGCTTTGCAGACACGACTTACAAGTTGTAGCAATCCTAATAGAACGGATGCAATTACAATAATGGTGTAGTTAGCTTCTCCAAGCGGCATTATTCAATTTCAACCTACCTGTGTCTGAAGAGTAGCGTAATGCAAGCGAATGGAGTAATAGTCGAGTTGCAAGCGCTTCTGTAAGAGAGCGTGCTGAATGCTCGTTGAAAGCTGAATGGTGCAAAGCAGTTGAACGGCCAAGTCTTATGTTCGTGCCAGAACTGCGAGCATTCCAGTAGTTCATTTTTGCAGGACGTTTTCAAATCGCTAAGAGGAAAAACTACTTTCAACAGAGGAAACGGCGAGACTTAAGAAAAAATGGACAGCAAAAGGACTCTGACTGTATCCGAGTCTATAACTTCTTTGGCTTGACCTGGTCCGCCCGTAACGCAATTGTTCCGATTTCAAAGTTTGAAAACTTTAATTGAGCAAATTTGCCTGGAACAATCGTAAGCAATTACGAATCTGACTGGGCTAAGTCGGCCTGGACTGCCATAGGCCGACGTGGCTGCGGAAGACTAGTTTGGGTAGACTCAGCCCACTCATTTTGATAGCAAGTGCACACAGTCTTTGCTGCAGTACCACACCTTAGCCTTAGGAATGTGTCCTGGAGCGATGACAGGAATTGTCGAAACCTAAAAAGAAACTCTCAAAGAAGTTCGTCAGAATACACAGCAGTGAGAGGGTTGTAGGCTCTTTCGAATTTTCCTTTCGTAGAAAATAATAACGATATATGATTCGGTAAGTATGTTCTATAATAGAGATGTATTCTCCCATTGACTACAAATTGGTTCTTTAGTTCAACACTCAATTGAACACAAGAAAACTCGACTGCAAGCAAAAGGCCATTTCACCTCGACAGAAAGCCAACAGTACAAGCCCAAACGACTAACGAACAAGAAGTTCTCTTGTGAAACTTTCATGCGAAGAAAAAGGCATCCATCCCCGAAGCTTGCCAAACATACTAAAGGAAGCTGAATGCTACGAATGTCTTCGTACTTGTTTTTGTCGTTGTCCTCGTCGTTCTCGATTTGGCTTCATGACTTCCTCCTTGCTGCAGTGGAACGTGAAACGACCAATCGACAAATCCACTACTCATTCTCTGGCTGGTGCACTTGGCAAGGAATTTGGTGCAATGCGACTTCTTGCATGCACTCTCTATCCCTCCCCACTCACGTCCACAACACTTCCTTTCATCCCCATTTGCACCCATCTCGACTGGCTGCCGACTTTGGGCCGTCGTTGTCGTCGACGACGGAGGCATTGCTTGCGGCCATCTTCCCATCCTTATAGTCCATCCTTGCAACCACTCGGCCTACTATAGCCCATTGACTTTCGTTCGAGACACACAAAGAAGTTTTGGGGCCCGCTAGCGTTCCGAAAGCAGATTGTGTATTGTAGTGTCGTGTCGGTAAGTACTTTCCCTACGTTTTTCCCTTGCTGCTTTATTTTCATCCTATTTATTTATTTATTTAAAACATTGTTCGCATTCCGAGCCAAGTTAAACCATGTAAGGTTGTTTCTTTTTTCGTCGCAAAAGAGAAGGATGAATCCGAAGTTTCGTGTGCTGGAGAGTAGAGCCTGGCAGGCAGTTCTGGTGCCAAAGAAGTTTGTGGAGCCAGTCGAAGAAGCAATCACATGACTCGATTGTTGTTGGGAAGTTTTGGTTTTTTTTTCACGGTATAGTATTCTGGGTAAATCGTTTTTTAGGATGGTCTGATAGATGCTGATGGCTAAGCAGAAAAGTAAAGCTTTTAGCCGATACTGTTAGACCTATTCGAGAGTATATCTGTAAGTGGAGAAGTCAAGATAAGTCTAGTAAAGTGGATCGAGTAAATTAATACTTTCACTTACTTAGTCCGAAAGATTGCACCATTTCGTTGAGTTTATTAGCTGGTGTTGTTTTAATTTGGAAGAACTAAAGTGCACTGAGGATGATGAGATTAAATTATGTTTAGTATCATTGCAATGTTCTGTTTCAGTAATCGGGGATTAAATGAGTTGCGAGACTCTTGGTGATTCTTGGCGTTCAATAATGGTTTGTTCGATAAAAAGGATTAGAATCTAGATTTGCTATTGAATTTTTTACATTACGTAAATGTAACATTTTTCCAATTGCAAATTAGCAGCTAGAAGGAAAGAAGGGATTTTTATAAAAAGCTAGAAGGGGTTGACATACTAATTCCTCTCATACTATTCTTCCGCTTTCCCCTCGTACTTTTGGACCTATGGATGCTGCTACCTTTTAACATAGGCGAATTTCTTTCAAAGAGTCAGGATTTATGCCAGTAATATGCTGGCTTAGTGGCTTCCAGTATTAATGGTACAACTATATTTTACTACACTGATTGATTATATAATATTTGAATAACCCTCATTATTTTTTAGCAACAAGAAAATGGTAAAAATGTGTTTTGGCAAATACTTTTTAGACAGAACAGTCTAAATTGTTAACTGCGTGGTTATCGTTACAGTTACTGCACTTTTTGATAGTTCTTCCGTATGGTGAATTTCTATAAACCGCAAACTCAAAGGAATAATCACAAATTATAAATAAAGAAGAGAAAAGAGTAAAATTTATATTAGTGATGCAAATAGAATTGGAGATAATGTTTGAAAAAATTTAAATGGATGATACGTTGGAAAGAGAATGAAAATTAGAACAGAAATAGTTTGGGCCACGAACACGACAGATGGTTTAATGGGGAATCTCTTTCCAGTCGCTACAATTCGCAATAAGTTAAGATCCTTTGGCCTAAATTTTCGCAATGATAACCAAGAACTATAAATACCTTCCACCTTGGGTTGTGATATCCTCTGTAATCGTTCCGATTTATACGTCTTTGTGAAGATCGGCATTCCAACAAAAGAATCAGGAAGTTCTATCTATGCCTTTTAGGTTTTTTGATTGGGTCCACTGAAATATTGTTGAGTTTGACGAATGAGCTGCTCCACAGAATTGTAAGCCATAAGTCCAAACCGGTTTCAAAACAGATTTATAAATAAGCACTTTAGATTCAAATGAAAGTGCTGATTTTTAATTGAGCATCGCTTTCAAAGGGATGAATTGCATTTTCAATAGCTCCGTTTTCACCTTCTCGGGTGAAAACTTTGCCGAAAACCAAAAAAATAAAAATTGGGAACAACTTTCGAGTACAAATTTGCAAAACAAGAAGAAGAGTCGGAATAACTAGTTTCATTTTTACAAAAACAATGTCAAATCAGTTAGCTGTAACACTACTTGTTAGCTGGATTCAGTACATCCAAAACAGTCAGCAGAAAAGATTTGGATAAATTTTTGCAAGAACATCAGCGAAATTATGAATTTTTTCCGTACACGAAAAGTTAGGCAACACTCTTCGAGTCGATTTGGGAAGTCGCGTTGGCCCAAACTTATCCGAAGCTGAGTTAGGGAACATACCTAATGTGAAATTCTCAGGTGAGCCTCCTGTAAATGTGTATTACGAAATATTTAACTTAGTTACTATGAGGTGTTGGTGCTTTGTTAACATTTATTCGTGGTAAAATTCGTTATAACAATGTAAAAAATGTTGGCGGACATTTGGACGTGATCATTTTGATTTTCCATTTTATATGCCATTCTTTTATGTGTGAGATGTGGGCGTGACAGATGCGGAATACCAAATCTAGATTTGAGCTGTTGCATCGAATAGCGATATCATCTTGTGGAAGTTGTTTTGTCACTTACATGAAGGTCAGAACTAAATATTGTATAAAGCACAGGCCCCAAAACACTCCCGTCTGGAACTCCAGCATGCAGTTGATGTTTGGCATTTGTAAAGATGTCAAACCTGTGACGTACGGTATTTGTTAAAGCATTTTGGAAACAGATTTCAGACTTTCTCAAAAGTTTGACTTATATCTAGGAAAACTGCTCATCAGTACATAATTTCTACGAATGCTGTTTTGATATCTAACACAATTTTATGGACCTGTTGAATTGTAATATGTTGTATACGAAATCTTAATTGGTGCTCAGGAATATGGCTTGCTTTCTCGAACATTGGAAGCATTTTTTAAGTGATAGTTTTTCGAATATTTCCAACTCGCTAGGTAGCAGTCTAATAGCTTATATAATTTGACTAAAGACGAGTCTCTGTCAGGTTTAGAGATCATTATAATCAAGAGAACTTTCTATGGGCTCCACTATGTAGGCTTTAGTTCTCTGGAATCTTTATTAAGTTTTATCAGGACTTGAAGCGATCTGTGCAACCACCATTCTCTGCGTGCCCTTTTTTCCCCCTGGACTAGAATCCGAATGCATCAATAGTAAATTTTCTCCGAAATATTTGTGAGTATTTCAAATGCAACAACTATTTAAGTTGTTGCCTTTGAAGTTTGTTAAGGTCCAACGATCAATATGTTGGCTGGTTAGCCGAAATGTGTCTCAAGCCGCAAGCTTCAGGAATTCTAGAGAATGCCTTAGGTTAGGTAAGTTTAGGTGGCTATCAATCGGAGAGACTGGCCGAAAGACACACATAGGCGCGTTAGAGGTCCATTTTGATACCACGTTAGCCACTGACCGTGAATTTTTGGGAACCATATAGCTCCGATGATACGCTCTACAATCTCCCTTAATTCGATAAAGGATAGATCAGTCAGACTTGAAAGGAAGGGCGCCTCAACAAAAGCCATTCTCTCCTCAAGAGAACCGAACACTTGCACATATGATGGAGAACGGATTCCTCTTCATTCTCTGAGGCACAGCTTCGACAGAAGTCGTGCAACAAGAGAGTGTTGTGTTTCGGCTGATCCATCGGAGTACTGGAGTTGATTACATCGGAGTATTTGAGATCAAGTGCAAGAGATTGGTCTGTTGCCTGCAGAATTAAGGTAACGTACTTATTGATAGGTTTTGAGGTGATTTAGTTTTTCTTTCAAAGGTTCTAAAACTGAGCAGCCTCTGTAGTTGCTAGTATGAATATTACCACAATTGACACATTTGTTTTTTATTTTTGTATCTTCTTCGCTTTCGTTGCAAGCTTTTATGTGTAGAACTCGACGCAAACAATGCATACACTAAACAGTGACCAGTAGGATTTAGTCTGGCTAAATTTCCGGCAATTTACGTTTTACACAATGCTTTTGCGCTTAATTGGCTCTTCTGTTTTAATTTTGCAAAATGTAAATCCATAAATTTTATGGGTTTCTCCTCTTTTAGGCTTGCTGCCTTCGGGTTGCGATTCAATTATCAAAAATGGCTGCGACTTATTAAAATAGGGAAAATTATTCTAGGCGTCCTTAAAACGGTTGCTTTTTCCAACAAGCTTTGTTGTAATGATTTTGTCAGATAGTTGCTATGCTGTGAATAGTATAGTTTAAATTCGCAGACGAAATTGTTCTCAAAGAATGTTCTACAACTTCCTTTTTCAAAATCATTTTTAAATGTACAACTGCTTACTAAGAAAAAATGATTTTTTTGTTAGATTATTCCTATAGTACTACTAAAATCTATCACTACTCGAATTTATTTATTTTTATCAATAAGACCGATTTTTGCCTTAGAAGCTAGATATATTTTAATTTCTTGACAAATATCATTATTTGGAAGATGATCTACCTTCTTCTGAACAATGGTGGTGCAGAATTGCCTGGTCTGTGTTTAGTTGTCTGTTCATCGGAGTTTTCCATTTTTTAAGGCGCTCGTATGCACCTAGCTTGCGTAACTGCTGTATCCCCTTGATTACCTAAAAGTTGCCCCATGTTGTGCTTCTCCTCCAGGATGTCTTTCGAAACTGCTGATTATATTAAAGTTGCCTCTCTTTTTTCGCTGAGGCTGCTTCCCGCTAGTTTTCAGTTAATCTAACTAACTGTTTTGTTTGGCCGATGTATATTTTATCGCGTATTGGGCAAGTTTTCGTGTAGATTCTTTACATCGCTTTTTGTCCTTGACGTGATCGAGCCTAAAATCTAATTTGTCAATCCTACATCATGAAACAATTTTGGAAAAATGCTGGGAACTCAACATTGATGTCCATCAAATATTCGTCGAATTCAAACAAGCGGACGACAGCATCAACCGAACTGCATTATATAACATCATGCTGTAGTTCGGAATCCCAGAAAAGTTGGTACGACTGGTGAAGTGCTGATTCAGAATAATATGACCAACTCATTTTCGACGAATACAGGGCTAAAACAAGGGGATGGATTAGCGCTTGAGTATGTCATCAGAAAAATCCCCGTTGACAGGAGAGGAACTCTTTTATTTAAGTTGACACAGCTAGTAGCTTACGCTGATGACATCAACATTATGTCACGTTCGTTCAACGACGCCAAGGAAGTATTTGTAGTTCTAGATGGAACCGCCAAGGAAGATGGTCTTCAAATTAACAAACAAAAAACAAAAGTTATGACTCAATCAAGGAAAAGGACGCCAATAAGACAACACATAGCGATAGGGGACTATAACCTTGAAAACGTAGACAACTTCGAGTACCTAGGGACGAACCTTTCGAAGGATGGGAATGAGCTTGACGAAATCAAACGACGGATTCAATTAGCCTATAAGACATCCTTTTCGGTGCTTCCCACTTTGGAATCTCGATGCGTACACAGGAACACGAAGCTTCGCATCTATCAAACAATTATTAGACCTGTGCTATGCTACGGAAGCGAAACTGGACGCTGAAGCACGCATCTGAAAAAGTCTTGAATACGTTTGAGAGAAGGGTATTGCGAAGGATCCTCGGTCCAATACGGGAAGAAGATGGATGGCAAATCCGATACAACAACGAGCTGTATACCATATATGACGGCCGGAAGTCTCTACCGTCTACAAAAACTACAATGGGCTGGCCACGTCAAACGAATGAGCGACAATCGAGTCCCCAAGTGGTCTCTTAAGGAGCGAGCGAGCGAGCGGAGCCAGACCAGTTGGTAAGACACGCAATCGCTGGGAGGATTCTATAGATGCTGACAGCAGGTCATTTTCGGGAGCACCGAACTGGAGGACGCGGTCACTGAACCGAGACGAATGGAGACGAAGCATTAAGGAGGCTAAGCCTCGATCCGGGCAGTAGTGCCCTGATGATGATGACATTTTGAAACTACTTTTATATCAAGAACTTTCCGAAACTTCTATAAAATTAGCGAAAAAAATTTTGGAACTCTAATGAGTGTTTTGTGTTCTTCTTGTGTAAACAGTTTTGTTAACTGATCACGCTGTATTTTGTAATTCTTCTCTTTGATAAGATTTCCAATTATGTTTACGTTAAATCTTTTTTCCCTTATGAAGTCTTTAATATATTTGATCCCCAAGCAAAAATTTTCGTGATCTATGGGCACTGTTTGGTGTTAATAGCCAGTGAATCATGGAGTTGCAGGTTGTCATTTTGTACGAATACTAATACTCAGACGTGGATAATATTGTTCTCTAAGTGTGCGTAGGTTTTCGGTAGATACTGAACCCAGATTACCTTTTTTTTCTAATAATTATCAAGTCCAAGAAGGGCATTGTTATATTGTTCATGATTTCCATTGATAATTGGATATTTTCATATCCTTTGTTCTGCTTGCAACTCCTTTAACAGCTAATCCTCATCATCCACTCCGGCAAGTTATTCACACACTTGAATTTGAAATGAAATATCTCCCAAATTCAATCCCCTGAGCAGAAAAATATAACAAACAAATTTGTTTTACTGTGTTTGTGACACTTCTATGATTGATAATCATATCTCTCTTTCATCAAACACATGATTCGATCATCATCACTACAATCAATGATTTCCCTTTCAATCTTTCACGTCTGGAATTTAAAACGGATCTATTTCGGTTATCTTCTTCGACTGACCTAATTTTGATTCTCCAACCTACCAACCGCTCTCTGATCATCCAGATATCGACGACATACCAGACCACTCAAACTCGTACAAGGTAAATTCTTTCATACCGAACCACACACGAGAAAGCACTTAGCTTGCATAGTAGGTATGATTAAGTCTTCTATCATATGTATTACATTCGACCGGATACCGTAACGTACGTTTGACTAGCGGTTTCAAGATCATCGTACTCAAGTCTAGATATTTATTATATTTATACGTGCGGTTTTGGAGAAGGGTTGTATTTTAATGAAGAAAGATCGATCGCGGTTATTTTATTCTTGGTTAGATTTTCGGAACGAAACAGTAAAAATACCAAGGCATCTAATGCTCATCCAATCAATATAGATAAACGTCCAGAGGTGTGGCCCTTCAAAAACTTAAAGCCGTCCGAAAAAGAAGTTAAATGTTAAAAGCATATAATTCACTATCTGAATAAAAAAAAAATTGGTATAAAAAAGATTCAAACATGGTTCATCTGATTTCGCAACATGTTCCTAGGCTTTTGACATTTCAGAGCTGGAGGGAACTGTGCGGACGACAAGATATAATTTTTTTCTATCATCGACTGATTATTCAAGCACAGTATTTTAAAATAAAATATATTTTTATACTAAAGAATAACAAGAATTATTTATCTCATCGATACAATCGACACCTTCCTTTTTTTCACTCCACCAGCCAAAAGTGCCAAATCAACTGAAGACACTAGACACTAGCTACTGCCAATAAAACTATCGGTAAGATACAATAGCAATAAAAAAAGATTGAACATAGTTGCAGCAACAAAACAGTACAGTGAGCAGTTGAACCGGTGCTTGATTACGACGAACCGCGTCACTCGACACTCACTGGAATGCGTTGTCAATGCCGAGGTCAACGGTTGCGCATACCGATCTACGAACATTCCTTGCGATGGCGTCATGCATACTTGCATGCATTCATCATTCCGAATAGCTTCAATCCAAGCTTCCATAGAACTTGTTCAGTACCAAGTGTCTTGTCTGAATTCTGGGGGGTATTCCGGATTGCAAAGACTTACTTGACTTATGCCGGGAGATTTTCACACGTTTCGAAACGGTTCACATCGATTTCGAGTGGATTTCGCAATGTTCCGATGCAAAGATTTAAGGTAAGAAAGGCGAAAGGTTTATGTAACTTAGCTAATTCAAGTTTATGGCATGCTGCAAGCAGGTAAGTTTCGTTTGTAGACCATTACCATTGTAGCTTTGCGGATATTGAGATGTTTCGATGGGATTTATGGTAAAGTATTCAATGTAACACAATTGCAGTTATGCAGTATGCAACATTTATAGTATGTAGGTACAGTAACACACAAAACATGAGAAGGACCATGTATAAATGCATTATTCCTTGAATCCTGGGATTGTTTCCGTTGAATTTGAATTTATATAACCTGAGAATGACGAATTTTTGGATGTATGACTGTACTTTTTTCAACGAACATTAATTTACTTTTAGACGAGTCACTAGAAGGATCTACATAACATTGCAGAGAAAAAGTTGCTTCAATAAAATATTCTATCAAATTAAGAGTTGTTTGTTTACTAAGAGGTATTTTAGGATGGTGGAAACAGTATTTTAAATTAAAACCGCAGTGATTTAAACCTCTATATTTTTCTGAATAAAAAAAATATATTTATGCAATTTTCATAATTTGCTTCCTATGTAAATATAAGCTTATTTACTACCTACTTAAATTAAAATTTTGATATTCGTCTGGGTTGTTTCAAATAAGAATTTAAAATTAAAGCCTCAAAAAAGAAAACTTCAAATATTTACATCTATTTACTTTTAGCCTTCTGGCTCTCAATGTAATTTTTGCAGGAAATTTTATTCCAACAATAATATAGGTTCGCGTCCATTATTGATTGGATCGGTACGACCGGACGAGGGTCCTCAGCGACCGTTCATTTGGCAGGTCGGTGGGACTTTCGTCCGTTTGTAACACCAATATTCAACTGGTTGAGCAGCAATCAAATTATTTTTAGAATCTATAAAATTTTACATCATGTTTTAAAGTTAATCAAGAATTTTCAGATTTAATAAAAATACAATAAATATGTGAACCGAAAGAGACGAATGTAGATGTAAGTATTATTATATATATTTATTATTATGTATATTTATGTAAGAAAAAACAATAACAAATTTAAAACTGTATTCCTTAGGCTAAATTACAATAACATTTCTAAATGCCAGCAGACTTGTCTAGTTGTTATGAGGAAAGTAAAATAATTTAGTTTAAGATTTAAAGCAGTTTATAATTTTTTTTTGAATAAAGGTTTACAGATAGAAGAGGAATAGTAGTTCGAAAAATTGTTAAATATTTTGCAGCATCTATTTATCGGCTCTCTGACTCCATAGATAGTGTAATGTTGATGCTCATTGAGGAGACATGTGTGCCTAGTTTGTCTTACAGGATTATTGAATGTGATTTTATTACGAAGATATTCTACGTTAACCAAATCCTAAACGACATCAAAGACGAAGCATGAGGATAATACCACTCACTTTGAAGAAAGTGTCGCCAGATTTAAGAGATTAAGTCCGTAGCCATAAGCTGGAAGACTTTCGAAATTATGTGGGTTACAGAGATCTCTCAAGGCAAAAAGCACGAACCGCTTTTGGACAGATTCCAGTTTATTGCTATGAATATCGAAAAAAGGTCTAGCGCATCAGAACCGCTAGAAAACTAATTTTCGAAGAAATTGTCTTTGAGTGACAAAAAAATGTGGGAAGACGTAATACACTTTTTTGTCGAATCATATCAACCATTCCTTATCCAAAGCAACAAAAGTCAACTATAACACAAATGATGAAAATGCTCAGTGCTGGCAACACTTTCCCAACGAAGCAGCAACAAGCTCATACTTAAATGAACTTATCCTTTGAATTTCGTTCTCATCGGAGGATTTTATCGAAAGTTTCAGCGGTTAAACGTTGTTTGAGGCTGCCATCCGAAAAATGTTCAAAGCTCGGAAAATTTAAAAATTGGTTACTTATTTTTATTGCAAATGCTTTGCATATAAGTACGTAATTTGAAGCATCTGTTGGTGCAATATTTACGAAAATGGCTAATGCTGGTTACCCTGTGTCAGCAGCAAAGCAAAATATATACCAAATCTGCTTCACGTTAAGTTAAGCCCAACCAGTAAATTTCGTTTCGATTGAATCACTGCGCTGGAAGTTATACGGGTGAAAATAATTTTAGGGTTACCACCCTCAAAACTTTTCAAATTTTTAAAGCGCTAATATTTGTTGTTAATTTTCATTGC
Organism: Nemotelus nigrinus; assembly: GCA_947369275.1. Lineage (NCBI taxonomy): Eukaryota > Metazoa > Arthropoda > Insecta > Diptera > Stratiomyidae > Nemotelus > Nemotelus nigrinus. The sequence goes on from OX376373.1 coordinate 169,511,823, forward strand.
AGGATCATTTCCATTTGCAAATCTAATGACATAATCGCTCAGTAAGGAAATTCGACAAATGGTGATAGCTGGCAGCCCTTTCATGATTTTTGTACGAAATTTCAACGACATTTGGTTCACGTTAAGTTTAATTTACTGCATGAACTTCGTTTTGATTTCAACACTGGACCGGAAGTTATAGGGAAAAAAGCTTTATTTTGCTGCGAAAATTTGCAAGGTTTAGGAGACAAAAATCACCATAGTTGGCAACTCTATTCTAATTTGTCAGCCAAATTTTCACCAAATGTTATCTAAAGTAAGATACAAGTACTGTGTGAATTTTGTTAAAATCTGATGGCTGAATCGGAAGTTATAGGCCAAAAACCGGGTTTTTTTCTCAGTGATTTTTCAAGATGGTACCACTGTCACAGCGTTGCCCGCATTTCAAAATCACTTATATCATACCTGGTCCTAACTAATACCAACATGTCCTGTAAATTTCATTATGATCGGATAATCCGGTCGTCAGTTCTCGTGAACAGAACTTTCGAGTGCTGAAAATAGAGGTAATTTGGTGATGGGTTGCGGTTCTTGTGCAAATCGGAATTTTATAAATTTCAATTTGGCATGATGGACAAAGGTCAAAATTTATCAATGATTTGAATTGTTAGTCAAAAATCAAAAAATTTTTTAGGAGCGTGCCGTAGGTACACGATTACCCGCACTATCTTGAAAATCCAGTTGTGTTGAACTTTAATCAACATCAATACGCTCTGCATATTTCACGATAATCCAATGTTTTTGTCAGAAGTAATGACAAATCGAAATTTGAAGAAAAAATCCTTGCCTACTTTTAGGCACGCTACACCCACACACGGCTCAAAATTTCCAACTTTTTAACATTGACAAGCTTAAAACATAATAAGTTTTCATTTCCAAACATTTATTTTAACAAAAATTTACACTGCTTGGAAATATAGGAGTACCCCAAAATTCACTAAAACGCTCGCCGCCTCCAAAAAGTTTAGGATATCTGAATTTTAGAAAGTCCTGGACCTACCTACTATATACATCTACGTCCTCCGAAAATCTCAACTCAATCGGATCGGCCACTCCAGAGATTATCTCCCTTAATCATTTTGCTGATATATATATATATATATATATATATATATATATATATATATATATATATATATATATATATATATATATATATATATATATATATATATATATATATATGTATATATATATATATATATATATATATATATATATATACAGTCTGTCAAGAATGAGTTTACACATAGGAAAAAAATTCAATTTTTCATCTTTCTAATTATAAAATACTACTTTTTATTTATGTAAATGAATGTTTTTTTCTTAATTATAGTTATTTACATTATTTCCAACCGATATATACAGAAAAAAGTACAACTTTAGTGCAAAACAAGAACGAAAAGACCAACGAAAACAATTATTGCAATTCTTGAAGTGTCAAGAAACTCTTTACACAAATTATTATTGTATTTAATATTTACATATTTACAGGATATTTAATATTATTTGGTATATTTAACATTTGGTATGGCCACCTTTGGCATCCACCGCACATCGGAACCGATTTTTTATTGAATGAACCAACTTTTGAAGGTCATACGTGGTTGGTATTTTTTAGGCAGTTTTTTTAAGGCAGTTCGGTTTTTGGGTTGCCTTTTAGCGACTTGTTGTTTTAAGTAAGCCCATAAATTCTCGATGGGATTTAAGTCCGGACTCTTGGCTGGCGTATCCATCACTTTTCCGCAGTTGTATAAGGGCCACATTCGCACCATGTTCGCCTTATGTTTGGGATCGTTGTCCTGGTAAAGCTTAAAATTTGGTTTGCTGTTGTGCATAAACCCGAATTTCTGCGCACTGCTTGCCAAATATGCTTTAAGGATATGCAAATATGGTTGGGCGTCCATGGTTGACTTGATGAATGCCAAGTCTCCTACTCCTCTGCTTGAGAAGCACCCCAAATCATAACGGACAACTTACCAAATTTTACAGGCGGAATAATATTTCGATTTTCCAACGATGTTAAAGGCTTGCGCCACAATCTAGCCGGTCCATCATTATAGTACAACATCATTTTCGTCTCATCGCAGAATATGACGTCGTCCCAGAAGTCAACGGGTTGAAAAAGGTGGATCATAGCGAAAGAAAAACGCTTTTCGATGTTTAGTGCAGAAAACAGTGGTTTCTTTCGTGCAGCTCTTGATGAGAACTTATTTCGTAGGATGGCCTGTCGTACTGTTTCATGGGAAACAGCAGCATCACACTCTTCCTTGAGTTCCCTAGCAAGTGTTCTGGTCGAAATCCAGGGGTTTTTATCAAGCTTCCTTATCATAAGGCGCTCTATACGTTAAAATATTTTTGGTTTTGAGCCACCTCCACACTTTGGCTCCAATCTATTCTCATTTTCAGCACGATTTATAACGTTATAGACTGCCATTCGTGCTACACAAAACATTTCCGACAGTTCCTGTGCACTTTTACCTAATTGGTGATTATAGTATATCATCTGAACTAACTCAAAGGATAATCTTTTGCCTGGCATTTTAAAACACAATATCTCACTTATTTATGCGTATTAGCCAAAAATTAATCACACACTAATGATCAAATTTATAGAGCTTTACAATACAGACCAAAAATTATGGTAAATTTACCGTATCGTTGCAGTAATGCAAAAAATAAACTTTTGTGTAAAGAGTTTCTTGACACTTCAAGAATTGTAATAATTGTTTTCGTTGTTCTTTTCGTTCTTTTTTTGCATTAAAGTTGTACTATTTTTTGTATATATCGGTTGGAAATAATGCAAATAACGATAATTAAGAAAAAAAAAATTATTTACGTGAACAAAAAGTAGTATTTTATAATTAGAAAGATGAAAAATTGAATTTTTTCCCTATGTGTAAACTCATTCTTGACAGACTGTATATATATATATGTATATATATGTATATATATATATATATATATATATATATATATATATATATATATATATATATATATATATATATATATATATATATATATATATATATATATATATATATATATATAACGAAATATGAATTTTCGGCGAAACGAGTTTAATACTAATTTTCTTCGAAAATTAGTAAAAACGTCCTTATAGCACCATAGACTATGAATATAAATCTATAAATAAATCTTTTCGTTAGATGAACGATGGGGAGTGCGACAAATAAACGAAAAACCTTTTTATGTACTTTTAAACTTGCCATTCAAGCAAAAAAAAGCATTTTGGGAAAAAACTAGTCTTGGAAACAATAAGGACAATTTTGCGGCGGCATCGCTTAATGGCAGGTTGGCGAGAAGAAATTTTTTAGTCAGTCAGGTTAATTGCAAAGACGAATGGATTTCGCTTAAAAGTACAGTGAAAAGGACTTTTCATTTGGGCAAGTTTTATTCACCAACGAATGCAAATACAACGTTATTAGATCGTATGTATGGAGAAGAATCAATGAAGAGCTCAAAGAAAATAATCTACGGCCAAGCGTTAAACACGGTCAAGGATCCTTCCAAGTGTGGGGTTGTATGATATGTCAGCAGTTGGACCTGGGAATATTCATATAATTGAGAGAATAATGGGGCAGGCAATGAATTTTAAAGAAAGTGGCCGAAGATTGGGGATTGAAAAAATTTTTTTTATCAAGATAACGATCTCAAGCCTATAATGTAGGGAATTGGTTGCATTTTAGCTGTCCCCAAAAGTATCCGTCGCCTGATCTAAATGCTATCCCGCATTTATGGAGTTACTAAAAGAAAAATTTAAAAAAAAAAAACATAAATAAATGTATTAAAAACAGGTTTGATGGGAGAATGGGACGAAATTGAGCCTTCCTTTTGTAAGTTGATGGAGTCAATGAGCTGGAGGAGTCAAAATCAGCTCAATGGAGTAAGGAACCAAAAATAATGTCAACTAAGCACTAATAAATAAACAAAAGTCCTATAAAATCGTTACCAGGAAAAAATGGAAATTTCAGATTTTTTTGGAACATTTGTAAAGTCTTCTTTCATTAATTCAATTTATTCTTCAACTTGTTCCGTTTTGATTTCATGCCACTGCATATGTTTTTTTAATAAACAAAACAATTTTCAAACAAATTTACGGTCATATTAATTTTAATAACGCCTCCTGCTCAAACTCTAAGTCAGGTCGGCCAGTGCGAACGGATCACCTGATTTCGTTGGAATGTTTGGGCGGTAAGAGGGTCCAGAAGAGATGTTCGTATTGAGTTAACGAGTGTAAAAGTTAACTCAACACAAAAATGTCTTCTTTCAATACTCGCATTCGTCTGCTCGGTCATATTTTATGCTGGGATTTTATGCTCGGACTTTTTGTGAAATTTCAGTGCTTTAGCAGTGAATCAGTAATCTAGTTTAACTAGTTTAAAATTTTATGGTACACGCATCGTCAAACTCGACTCCTTTCTCTATCTTCACCGGTAAAAACGACGAGAATTATGGTAGCAATCACCTTCTCGTCCAAGAGATCACTTCTGACTATTGCAGATTAAGTGTGTCTTTTGAATCTCAAATAAACGTGTGCGTAATTTAGTGCGTAATTAAGTTATTTTCATCCCTAAAACGAAACACATCTTACCACTTTCCCTATTTTCTATCCCCAACCGTGAGCTTAAGTATGAATATAAAAAATTAGTCGAGCTACATGGCGCATCTGAGCTCGTCTGCGAAAAAATTGGCGCGCGGTAAACAAAAGACTAGCCACCCCTGATTTAGAGGCTCGATTGACCAAATCTGAGATTTGGATATCAAATCTGGGCTTGTTGTCAAACACAACCCCAAGGTCTTCGACGCAGGCAAGAGAAGAGAGCACATGGGAATCCAACGAGTAATGGAATACAGTAGGCTGAGTTTAAGGAGAAAAGAGCCGTGTTCGGCATTTTTTTGGATTCAAAAGAACCTTGTTTTCCTTACAGCAACTTTCGAGGATTTTAAGGTTGGACTGAAGAAGATCACAGTCATCAATGGACCTTATGGTCACGCAGAGTTTCAGATTATCGGCATAAAATAGACATTCACATGAAAGAAGCGGCGGCAGATCATTGACATCAAACAGGAAGAGAAGGGGACCCACAATAGAACCTTGTGGAACTACGGTTCTAGGCTCGAAAAGATGGGACATATAGGAATCACACCGAAAATAGCAAGATCCATCGTATAGGTATGATTCTATCCATTTAATAATGTATAAAGAAAAACCAAGTCTGTATAGTTTAGAAAGAAGAAGATTATGATCAATTGTATGATCAAAAGCTTTAGAGAAGTCCGTATATGCAGCGTGAGAGTCAAGTTGAGCCTCCAAAGCTTTAGCAACAAAATTCATAAAATTTACGAGGTTTGTTGGTGTTGAGTGACCTGGGAGGAAACCGTGTTGTTCTTTTACGATGAGATTTAGTTATTTATTTATTCATTCACCAAAACAAGGTACAAAAATCACATATTAAAATAAAAGGACATCAAATTAAAATAAAAAATGGAAAAGTAAAGTAAAGAAAAAAGTAAAAACAAATAAGTTAAATAAGTAAAAAACAAACAAATTAAAAAAAAAAGTGTAACAAATAAATTAATAAATAGCAATTAATAAATAAACATTGACATTAAAGCTATAGCTTAAGGTTAAGGGTACGGATGGCATGGAAAAGAGAGGACTTGAACGATGATTTGGAAATCGTAGGGGAATATAAATTGCTTATTCTGTTGAATACTCTGCAGCATCTATTTACTGGCTCATTAGCTCCATATGTGGTCGAATAAGAATATTCTTTTAGGAAACGATTGGAACTGGTGTTCCTCACAGGGATATTTATCAAAATTTTATTATTCAGGAATTCTACATTAATAGCGCCTCTAATGACGTCGAATCTGAAGCAGGCCGATATCATCATTCTTCTGGAGGCTAGTGTCGATAAGTTTAAATGACCCAGTCGAAACTCATAAGGGGGTAGGCTATTAAAATCATAAGGGTTGTATAGCTCTCGCAAGGCGAAAAGTAAAAATTGCTTTTGTATTGACTCGAGTCTGTCACTGTGGGTTTCAAAAGCAGGATTCCAGCTAATGCAAGCGTATTCGAGAATAGGACGTACGAGTGAAGTGTATAAAGATCTTGTGACCCACAGACTACGAAATTCTTTGGATCGTCTTTTGATGAAGCCAAGTTGTTTGTTTGCACGAGAAAGTATTTTATCGTAGTGTAAAGTGAAGCGGAGTTTTTCATCTAAGATAACACCGAGGTCAACAATATTATCAACTCGAGTTAGCACATTATTACCGAGGAAGTACGTATTGTGTGTGACCGTGCATTTTCTGGAAAAACTAATAACCTGGCATTTGTTAATGTTGAGAGAGAGCTCGTTTACATTGCACCAATGATCAAGGGAATCAAGTTTGGATTGGAGAAAGAGGGCATCCGATTTGGATTCAATGGTCAGATAAAGTTTGAGGTCGTCTGCATAGAGTAAATGAGGTATGTCTGCATAGAGTAAATGAGGTTTGCCTGCTAGGACGTCAGATAGGTCGGAAATAAATATATTGAAGAGAAGTGGACCAAGATAGCTACCTTGGAGTACACCAGAGGTAGCACTAACGTTTTTCGATAAAAATCCTTGAAATTTTATACATTGTGTTCGATCGCAAAGGTAGGAAGTCAACCAGCTGAGTAGAGACCCGGTAATACCGAATTTCTGTAGCTTAAAAAGTAATGTAGAATGGTCAACTCTGTCAAATGCCTTGCTGAAGTCTGTGTAGACTGCGTCAATTTGGTAACCTTTTTCCATTTTGCATAGGACGTCTGAGATTAGGATTGTCAAATTCGTGGTAGTTGAGCGACCTTTTCTAAAGCCATGTTGTTGCTCGTTCAGACGGGAATCAACTAGCGGAGACAATTTGTCGTATACTATCTTTTCGAAAAGTTTCGGAATCGAAGACAAAATGGCAATGCCCCTATAATTTTCAATACAGCGTCGATCACCATTCTTGAATATGGGTGTGACATAAGAAAGCTTCCAACTAGATGGAAAAACTCCTGACGAAAGTGATCTATTTAAAAAAAATATGCAAAGGAGTTATAAGCTGCTCTACACACTTGCATAAAAAGATCGGAGGAAGAAGATCGGGCCCAGGACCTTTGATGCAGTTGAGTTCCAAAATAGTTTTGTCCGTAATGGAGTACGATAAAGTCATGTAGGTACCGTTCAAGGATCTTGGAAAAGGGTGAAAGAATCGATATTGGGCGACAATTGTTTGCAGAGGACACATCATCTGATTTAGAAATTTGATGAATTAAAGCCTGTTTCCAGAGGGAAGGTAAACGACCCTCAGATAGACTCTTATTTATGGTGATGGTCAAAGGAAGACTTAATGAAGTGGCTCATCATTTGCAGAAAATATTGTTGGAAATCCATCAATACCTATTCTTGATGAAGATTTGAGTTTTTCTATTATGGATTTAATAATAGAAGGCGTAATGGAAGAAATTGGATAAAATGAAGTCGGTAATATGCTAGAGAGTTCAGGAGTAGGAGAAGTTGTGGAGGACACAGGTACGACGAGGCACAGTACTGAGCGAACAAATCACAGCTGTTTTGAGATGAAGTAAAAACTTGATCTTCACATTTAATGGAAGTCGAGGGATTATTCCGAATGGGAGGGAGAGATTATTGAAATTACCTACAGTAGGACCAAAACGGTTCGAATACAAATAAAAATCCACTCAGGCTGGGAGTGAGCCCAAAATCAGCCTAGCTCGCACCAAGGGGGTGTACACATATTGGCCATAGCGTCTTTTGGTCTTGCTTGGGCCAATATGTATTTCCTACATTAGAAAAAACTAAGTCAAGGATACTATCAAGATAGTTGGGCATATGATTGAGCTGCAGAAGTGCACAGCTGTGCATAAAATTTCTGAGCGCAGATGCAAATGACAGGGGAGATGATGTTGCATCGGGAAAACTAGGGGTAGGAAGACAATGAATGGTTGGAAGAATATAGTCACCGCAGAGAATACCATCATAGTCATCAAGACTACTAGCACAGGGGAAATAAACACAAGAAACGATAAGAAAGATGATGCCAAAGTGCACTCAGACAGTAACACAGTCAAAAAAAATTGTTAACAGTTAATTTGTTGTTAATTTAATAAATTCTGAGGGGATTGTATTTTTCACAGCTATGAGAACACCTCCGCAAAAAAAATTTAGAGGATATAGTAGAATCCCGATCGCAGCTAAATATTTTGTGTGTCGAGAGTAACTCAGAGCTCAGAAAGATTGAATTTATTGAATTTATTTTTATATCATGTTGGGCTTCATATGCCGAGTGCTGAAATCAAACCAGCTTAGTTCCTAGCCCTCTTACATTTTGGTAGTATGGAGAAAAAAATATTTTTTTCGTTGACAAAGTTGTGAACGATTCCGTTTTTTTTTAAAGTCGCGCATAACTACCCCAGGAGGCTAGGATTGTTGACCAATCACCGAAAAGTTCGATGCGAAAGTCAATTTAAATGAGCATATCAATCTGATCTTGTAGGCCGTCTTTTGTTAGCTTACGGCAGATGAGTGGTTTACTGCTGAAACACAATGCGCAGCCGTGGCCTGCTGCGAGTGCTGTCATCAATGCTGCCGTCAGTGATGTAGCCAGACATTGCAGCATTGACCGAACACAATGATGTAGCCAGCGGCAGCTGTCAAAATTGTTTTTTCTGTGTGGAAATTAGTTACATATTCTATATTCTTTCTCTTTCTGAGTTTGATTTAGCAAGATATTGTTTTATTGAAGTTTTTTATCGAATTTATGTAATCAGTGTTAGCTAGCTGTTTATTTTTAGATCAACTGAAGGCATTGTTTTCGGATAATCGTTGAAAAATGGAATACATCAGTTGAACTTTTGCAAAGCGTGGAAAAACTTTTTCACGGAATCAAAAAATGTTTAGTGCAAACTCTGTTACATCATTATTCAAAATACAAAAACATATATAGTGAAAATATGCTGATGCCAATAGTGATATACCTGGACACTGCAGAAAAACATTAATCATTGAATATTTTCGAACTAACCAGCATGCAGACAGAAAGTTTATACTAAAAAAACACAATCAGTAAAATTGTCTAATGGCTATGCTGTTACACAATTTTACCGATTGTGTTTTTTTTGCGTTTTTGTGGGTGTTTTTTGTTTTTTTGCTTGTTTATCATAATTGCGCTGTCTTCTCATTTGGTTTATATATGTTTTTGATGATTATTCTTGAAGTCTTTGCCCCTGCTACAACCAGATGTTGGGCAGGTATTAAACATTCTAGAATAACTAACAAGAACTTACAAAAAATACACGATAACACAAAACACTGAAGATAAACAAACAAAGAGAAAACATCCCAAAGAACAAATACACAACCACAGAGGAAAAACACAGTCAGTAAAAGTGTCTAACGGCGATATGGGCACGTAATAGAGTTTTACCAGCATTGCACATGCAAGCTGTCAAAGATGTAGCCAGGCAAAAAGTAGAAATTGGTCAACTTCGGCTACGGCCACGGCGCCATGGGCTACGCATTGTAACTGGTTCAATACAATCCTGTGCTTTTAACTTTTTGACAGCTCCTGGCTTCGCTGCAGGCCACGGCTACGGCTACACATTGTGTTTCAGCAGTTATAGTCCTAACTTCTCCGTGATGTAGCTAAGAAATTCCTCAGGCTGAGTATTGGGGGACAGTCTAGACACGAATATTTCCATTGAAGTCCTAGTTCGAAGCTGAGTTTTAGTATGTGCTTCTGAAGGCATTGATGGAGTTTTAGAGGCAGAAGGTGCGGGTATGGATATGTCCTCCCGCACATTTTGTTGTAGTAGCATGGATTTCTGCGGATACTGGTGGTTTTCAAAGTGCATCGGCCGCATAAGTGGTGGCTCAGTAGATTGCAGTAGTGATAATGAAGGTGAACTAGCATTAGTTTGAAGTTGGCGCTGTTGAACTTGGTGTTCACCTTGTTTAAGCTGCTGCTGTTGCTTCTGTTGTGATTGGTGTGGGAGCGATGTTGAAACGGTGTGATGTTAAAGCTTAACAGTTTGGCGTAATTCAAATTAAAAAATGCTCGGAGAGACAGATTTTCAGAAAAAAAGTTGTTAGAAAACACTAAGACTAACTATAGTTAAGTTACGCGGAGAAACCGATCGACTTCAACAGAGAAGGGGACACTCACGCGAAGTTCAGAGGGCTAAGCAATCCAAACGAAAGGATACAAGAGAGCAGGTTATTGCACGTCAGAGCACGATCGATCGATTTTGATAACTCTTTCTTTGAGTTTAATTTCACGTTTACGACATTATATTTTTTTGTCACTACACATCATGTGACAGATAATTTTTCCAAAACTTAGTCCGCTGTCTATACACCAAATTCAACCTAAATTGTTTAGTCCACCTGGTGTAAACACTCAGTACTCGCACCACACTGGGGTTAGGCAATGCCTTCTAGAAGTACGGGCCGTCAGGCTACGTAATCGTTCTCGCCGTGACGTCATGAGTTTAGGAAATTTGACATTTCCACGAGGCAGTGCCGATGTACACGGAGATTTCACTTGCGGTTTTTTGGTTAAAATATGCATAAAACGTTAGTTTTTTGTGCGTGGACGCGTTATAATAATAATATTTAGTCATAACGTACACTTTGTACCAATTAATTGTATCGCGACATTAAATCGACACGAACCATCACATAACCTAACACCAACCGATAAACATTTCGTAGCGAATTTTCCTCATTATACCGGACGCACCGCATTAATTTGTGTTTTAGCTGTTCACTAGCACTGTTCTGCATAAAGCACTTTAGTTTTCATTTCACTCACTTTAACACAACCCGTACAATTAACATTTTCCCGCGGACGTCCCATAAGACTACGTGTGTTTTTCGCGACATTTGTCCCGATGCTCTGACGTCATCATTCTGCATTACGGCCCGTACATCTAGAAGGCATTGGGTTAGGTCAGTCCACGATTTCGAGCGACTTGACCTCAAATAGATCGTGGATTATTCAGTGTTAGCACACCTTCTACTTCTCCGAGCATTAATATTGCACCTCCGACTTACCCTGCGACCAACTCACCAATTGTAACTCGAAATCGTGCTCAGCAGCTTCGTGTCCGCATTATCAGCAAGACACATCTTAAGTTGGTAGGCTTAAATGTGACGTCATTAACGAAAATTATTCTATGTGTTTTCTATTAGTCTTTAGTTGTTTTAAATGATTTAAATGAGGAGTATTATAGTGATTCGTTTACATATTTTCCTAGTATTCCAAATAGAAAGCCAAAGTATCCTAACTCACAACAAATAAACCTTGCAAATAAACCTGAATTACAGGCGACTGAAAAATGAAATATTATCAACCGATTATAAACGAACAGTTTACGATACTTTTAATCGTATTTTAAATTTGCAGGATATTTTTTCATATTTATAAATAATTTGCATAACAAAAATCAACACAATATTAAATAAAATGTTTGTTTTGATATCACGTTTACTGAGAACTGTCAAATACTGTCAAAATTTACAATCAACCATTAGCAAATATTTTCCTATAAGCAGGGAAGTGTGGTCAGTTCTACATGTAAGCATAATGACATAATAACATAAATCGATATTTTAAACGAAACTACATTTTTTCAGTGAAACTACACCGTTGGTCCGTCTCCAAATATCAATGGCAGTTAAGAAAATTTGAAAATTATATTGGCATTTATTGCGAAAATATCTACACAGTGTCAAAAAAAAGTGCACGTACAAAACCTGGGTAAACTGGACTTGATGCCCCACACCCGAGAAATCCCACCACCAGAGGGCGAAAAGGTGGTAGAAGGGCTGAAAAAGTGAAGAAAAACAGACAAAATTATACAACAAAATAAAAAAGAAGATAAAACAATTAAGAAAAAGAAAAAAAAGAAAGAAAAGAAGCCCCAAAAGGAAACGCACAACCACAAAAACACAAACATATTAGCCCGACATCTATCGGCGAAATTCATGTAACAGCTGTGTGGGGCATCAAGTCCAGTTTTACCCAAAACCTTATCATTAATTAAAACTCATTTATCTTTAAAACAATCATTTTTTTTATTTTTATTAATTTTATAAGGTTTATACAACTGAAACTAGCTAAAACAAACCAGTATTCCGTTATAGTATAGTTAATTTTTTAAATCAAGCTATAGTTCAAATCAAAAAATTGCACGTACATCAAAAATGTCCACATACATTCAAAAAATTAATTACTTTTTCTACTTCTAATAGCGTGTGTGGTGTCCGTTTGCTTACATTATATTCTTTAAGCGATTATTCATTGAATGGACCAGTTTTCCAGTAATTTCAAGTGTTATTTTTTTCCACTTTTCTAAAATAGCCTCCTTCCAGTGAGTTGATGTCCCAGCACTGTTTTCCCAAAACATCCCCAAGATATTCGCTAGAATTAGGGTCTGGTGATTGGGGTAGATGAGGAAGCACAGATTTCACGTTACACAGTAACCAATCTTTTACTAGATGAGAGGAATGTTTTGGATCATTGTCATGTACTAGTGAAAATTCGTCGCTAAGTCCAATTTTTGAATCACTGGCTCTTAAATTAAGCTTTAATATTTAGTGCTTCCCACAAATACCAAATTTTTAACACCCATTTACTGCCATCGCCCTCCATACCATAACATTTCCACCTCCGTGTTTCACTGTGGGTCGCAAATTTTTTGACTGCAACGCTGAATTGACTTTGCGCCAAACAAATTGCCGCCCATCAGAGCCAAAAAGATTATACTTACTTTCATCTACGAAAATAACATTTTTCCAAAGTTGGTCTGACATTGTTACATACTCTCTGGCATACTCAAAGCGTCGGGCAACATTTTTCCTCGAAATGAACGGTTTTTTTCTTGTAATGCATCCATTGTAACAGTTTTTATGGAGAAAATTTCGCACTGTTTGGGCATTCAACGATACTCCGTCGTTTCTTTTAAGATCTGCAGCTGTTTTGGGAGCACTTGTTTTTGAATCCTTCTTAATAATTCTCCCCAAATGCTCATCTACAATTTTCTTCCAAACTTTTCCCTGGGCAATTGCAAAACTTTTGTTGCTTTTACAAAAATGTTATAACCGTTTGTACGGGCGAACGTGGTCTGCTAATGATCCTTGATATTTCAGCATAACTTTTACTTTAATGCTTAAGCTTTACAATTGATTTCTTCACTTCAACAGGAACATTGCGGTGTGATTCGGCCATTTTAGAAAAAAAAACTTTTAACAAGACTTACGGCACAGCTCTATTGAACATTTACAACTACTACCTTCAATAAATGAGGATCATGTGTAAATCTGCTATGGAAACTGAGTACCGCTACTTTTCTTTTGCATGAAATCATAAATAAATCTTGTGATGTACGTGCAATTATTGCTGTATTGTGACAATAAAAGCTAATATAACGGAATACTGTTTTGCTCTAAACAGCTTTAACAGTATATAATTTATAAATACCTAAAGAATGAAAAAAGGGTAAACTGGACTTGATGCCCCACACCCGGGAAATCCCACCACCAGAGGCCGAAAAGGTGGTAGAAGGGGTGAAAAATTGAGGAAAAACAGACAAAATTATACAAAAAATAAAAAAGAAGATAAAAAAATTGAGAAAAACAAAAAAAAAGAAGCCCCGATTTATTTCCTCCAATTTTAACACCTTTGCATTTATAACTAACAACTAGCAGAGTGGCGGAATCAATGCGGTAATCGAAAATTTCCTTAAAATGAATGCACAGTCTTTGAAGTTTTCATCATAATTTCTTTAATTAACAAATAATTGATTGCATCAGATTCATTATTTAAAATCGAAAACCAAACTTTCAAAGCCACATCTTCAAATTCCTATCAACCAGCGAATATTTCTTTAGCAATTCAAATTCAGCATTGAAACTCACCACAATTCCGAACCTATTTCTCACCACTATTCTAAACACGGGCCTATTAACCACAGGATTGGGTCTTCGGTTATTTTCGAATATTAGAATAGTTCCGAAAATGGTAGATGTCAAGGATTTCACATTAACATTATTCGAAATAACGATTCAGAACAAATATCAGAATTAATCGATTTGATCAAAGTATTTTTGAATTATAGCCTAGTCGCTCATTAAAAGACTAATCTGCTATATGGTTGCACATGAAAAATTCCTAGATACAACTACAATGAACACTTCGAAGGAACATTGTCTTGGATATGTCAGACTTTCGAAAATAATCTGACAGTGGAAATATTCTTGATGTAGATTTTTGCTTTGAGATTGACAGTAAACAAATGCGTTTTGAAGTCATTTAGAGTAGTTTAAGAGTAATTTTGGTGTGATTTTGAATCTCATACGATTGTTACTTTGCCTTTTTTTAAATTCCTCCTCTATGCTGATAATATAGCCTGAATGCAAAGTAAATAAACAAACCTCGCTACGTACTTAGCTATGGAATAGTAAAGTATTGTTTGGTTTTTCATGTGTGTACTCTAACATGCAGCTTATTTTATTCTACGGATTGAAAATAAATCGATGTTTTCCTTAATTTCACTCCACATATGACACAAATTGTGGATTCGAGTTACTTATGGTTAGCCATATAATGCGTTCTTTCAACTCTGCACCATATCCTGGTTTGTTATAATTAGGACTTCATTATCAAATCATTTTTGATAATAGTATCGTCTACAGCGGACGTTTAGTCCGCGGACTAAACACCAAATTCCACCTAAATTTTTTAGTCCACGTGCTGTAGACACTCGTGGACCGACCTAAATTTAGGTCGGTCCACGATTTCAAGCGACCTGACCTAAATATAGGTCGTGGACTATAATCGTTGTAAACACACGCGACCTAAACATTGATTTTTGTGCGACTATTAATAATGTATGTATGTTGAATATAAGCTCATAACATTCCCCTTTGACACAAAATCATTGAAATAAACATGTTTGAGAGACAAATGAAACGATAAATACAGTGCATGAAGGAAAATTAAACTAAATGACAGCTGTCATATACGGACGAGGACTAAATTCCACCTAAGCAAATTTTAGGTCGGGTTCGTTGTAAACACCTGAGGACTAAGTTCATTTAGTCCGCGCTTTAGGTCAGGTCACTTTTGGTCCGACTGGTGTAAACCGGTACAATAACTTTTCATTTTCGATGTTCGTTTGATATTTCAATTTGAGGTGAAGATTACAAATGTACAGTGTGCATTGTTCTAAGAATATATTACGTATGTGTCACCCAATTCTCAAGCGCCCCAGTGGCCTAATGGATAAGGCATCGGCCTCCTAAGCCGGGGATTGTGGGTTCGAGTCCCATCTGGGGTAAACTTAATTACTTTTTTACAATCCTTCATTTTTTCGCAGCAATTGATTGGAAAATTCGGAAAATCACATTCGTAAATTCGGTACTCTATTCACGTAAATGCACTACATCAAGTAGATAATATACACATAATTTGTGCAGATGCAAGAGACACAGAACCGAACTATGAGATTGCAATCGTGCGTATAACGAAGATTGTAAATTAAAACATCGTGTACTAAACAAATTCGGTGAAATGGTTTCAGGCAACGTCTGAGAAGATAAGTCAAAATTTACAGAATTTCAAGGGACAATTCTCTCAAGAGCTCAAGATAAATTTAAAAAAAGAGCGACAAGTATGAACGTACCACAAACTGGTGTTATTTTAAAGCATTGCGGTTTTTAGATCTCGACAACAGTGCACAAGCGGACAAATCGGAAATAAGATGGATAAGCTGTGTTTCGGATGTGAATTATGTCGATGAACTGATTAATTAGATGGAATTTATCCATTTTAGAGATGGTCAGCATCTTAGATGGATAATCACTATATATTTTGATGCGTGAATGTAGACATGAGTTTATAGTGCTTGTGTACACCAACTTTTTTTACAACTTCACACTAGAACGATTAATATAAAATACGTAACAAAATCAAAATTTTAAAGTTGGCTCTACCCCGATGAAACATCTCCATCTGTCACGATGGCTGTTATCGCTGTTATCATTGCTGTTATCATGGTTATCATCTCTCTCATCTCGTCTATAAAAAAGTATAAATGTTCCTCTCATCTCGTCTATAAAATGCATAGTACTGTCTCACTCTCGCACTTTCAGCGTGGAAGAAACGAGACTCTCGCGATAGGCGCGATAGTAAATATTCTGTGTAAATATTACTATCCTCTTCTCCCCTACGTTACGTACATGAGAGCCATGAGAGTACCTGCCATGACAGTTTGAGAGTGTGCATGCTTGCTAATGTCAACTGTCAAGTTGCAACAGAAAAGTTTTCGCAAAAGGTTGCATCGAGTTGTTTCCATTATTTTCTTATTTCTTATTACCAATTAATGAATTTTCGTGAAAATGTGTGATGATTTGCAACGAACAGTTCGATTTCTAAACGACTATCAACGATTTCCATGTCTTTGGAAGAGGAGCTCACTGAACTTCAACGACAAGTTAAAAAGAGCACAAGCCGAAAAACAGCTTATGATGCTGTCCGGTATATTCGATGTGGAAGAACTTCGTGCCAAAATTAAAAGCATCATGTGCACTTACGATCAAGAAGCAGCCAAAGTTCGGAAATATTTAGCTGCTGGTAATTTTTACACACCGAAACTAGCGTGGTATACTTTCGCTGATAGTTTTTTACGGTTAAATTGGGATGGAAATGACGAGGGCTGGCAGGTGGTAGGTTCTATTAGTTTTTTAGAATAGTGAAATACAGTGGCTGACAGCCAAAATGATGTACCCAGGTAAGCTATGAAAATTTATCAATATCTGGCTGCTTCTGAATGAAATAAAGAAAAACAATTGTGAGAAATTGCAGATATTGTGAATCTATCATTTAAGTGAGAAAACAAACAAATATAATCCATTACGGTAAAAATTAATAAAAAAAAAGCCGCTGAGAGCCAAAATGATGTGAAACAATTTTTCCTAGAAAAAGGACCACTAATTCCAATAATCCGTTTGTGAGGAAAAAAATTCGCATTGCAGACATGATGACTATCAGTCAGATCTTGGTTTTTGATCGAAATTAGTATTCTGTAAAGAACAATACGAAATTTAATTCGCGGTGGGTCGTCACACTTCTACTGAAGAGCGTGAGTTAATAATAAATCATTTCAAGGACGGGAAATCTAAAAAATATTCCTGAGATTGTTCAACGGTGCAGCATATTATTGAACGTTCTGTGCGCGAAAATCGTGTAGGAAATCTAGTCACAAAAATGGTTACAACCAATTTTTTTCTGAAACGGATTGCTGTTGAATCGTGAGACAGCCAAAAAAGGATCCTACATAGAGAGCCAACAAATTAGCAGAGCTTCATAAAAGGACTCAGCAAAAAGAGCCGCCCCGAACTATTGCCCGGAAGAAACCTTTCATCTATCGCAAAAACAGGTTGCGGAGAATCGATTACGCTAATGAACATCTGAAAAACCGTCATATTCTCTGATGAAAGCAAATTTAATTTATTTGGATCTGAAGAGCAAAGATACGTCTGGAAGCAACCAAATACAGAGCTCAATCAAAAACATTTAAGGGCCACTGTGAAGCACGGAAGTGGACATGTTATGGTATGGGCATGTATGTCGCAAGCAGGGGTCGGTAATCTGGCTTGGATGATATCATGGACAAACACCAGTATTTGAATATTTTGAAAGGGAACTTACTGTAAAGTGCAGAAAAATTTGATATAAGATATAATTTTCGATTTTATCAGGACAATGATCCTAAGCATTCCTCCCAACTCGTTCAAACGTGGCTCATTCGGAATTGCCCACATGTTATTCAAACACCACCACAGTCTTTGAACTTATATTTTGTAGAGAATTTGTGATCAGAGTTGGAGAAAGCCATCAGGAAACACATTTAACAGCAGACACGACCTTAAAAGAACTTTGCAGGAAGAGTGGAACCAAATTCAGCCAGAATATGCGAAGTCTTTAGTAGAATCGATGTCTCGGAGATTGGACGCGGTTCTCAAACAGAAAGGCTAACCCACGAAATACGAGAAGTATTATTTTATAATTTTATAACATATCAAGAGCTTGATACAATTCTTTTTCTGGGAAAAACCATTTCACATCATTTTGACTGTGAGCCCGAAATCGGTACTTATCTCGGTTTTTATTACTTTTTTTCGTAATGCATTATTTTTTGTTATTTTTTCACTTAAATGAAAAATAAACATTAAATCTGCTATTCCCCATTAGTTTTTTTCCTTTATGTCATTTAAAAGCTGCCACATACTGATCATTTTTCATAAGATACTTGGCCACATCATTTTGTATGTATTTGATAAATTATAACGTCATATTTAATACAGTTTTCGATAGTGAAACAAATATTTTACATGCAAAAATATAAATCCACTATATATAGAAAACTAATCATTTTAATATTTCGTCTTGCAGGAAAATGACGATACCAGTAGCTTAGCGGGCAGAGCTTCAGCCGAAATTTTATTGAAATCGAATTCACGAGCATGTTGCGAAAGTGAAACAAACGCATCTAAACCAATTAATCGTTTGAATAAGAACAAGAAACAGAAGAAGAGTAATGTATTACGAAAATTCGAAAGTATTTTATCCTGCAGTACAGACGACGAACAAATTTTTGGCGATTATGTTGCATCGAGTTTAAAAGGTTTAACGGATTTGAACAAGAAAAAATTAAAAATTCTCATACAGAAAAGCATAACTGAATTCCAAGGAGTTGAGGTTAATCAAGGAAACTCAAACACACAAGCCGCTCCTATAATCACTACCATTCCGATTCATCCACCTACTGAGCAACCTTCCTTATTACGAGTAGTTAATTTTGGACCTTCTTGAGAAGCAGCAGAAATTATTAATTAAATTATAAACCGATAACATTACAGTGAATTATTTTAATAAATATAGTTCCGTGTTGTCATGTAAGTTAGAAAGTAATATATATTTAAATGTGATTTACGTTTTTTTTTAAATAAACGAATTAAGAACATATTAAATAAAATACATCAGGCGATCGCTAGTTTGGGGCAATAAATATATTTCATGTACCACATAAAATGAACAAGAGCATATCAAAATGAAATTGTTGCGCTGAAGGACACTACAACACAGCCTACGGTAGCGCATCATCAGAAAAGGTCGTCCTATGGGTTTTCCATTACAGTGGACAGAATTGACACAGTGCAGCGCAAGTTGCACGTTGATTCCGTGTACCATCAACTTTTTGTCGTTTTCCTTTGACTTATCCTCATTTGCGTCTAAAGCCCTAAGGTAGTGATTTTTTTTTGAATATTTTGCGACAATTTTGTAATGATATTGTACATTTGTGCTGCTCGATGCTATGAAAATTCCGAATTTTCAATCGATTCTCGAAGTGCTTACAAAACTGATGATGAGTATGAGTCGCATATTGAGATGATCCATGTAAACGGTAAAATTAACTTTAGGTCTGTTCGCGTACTTTCAGTCACTGAATTTTCCTGAATCATGTCTTGGGGGGAATTCAGGAAAAGAACGAAAACGCTCTCTGCATTTCCTGAAAATTGACAAACAAATGTGTCAGTTGTCGGTTTTTGGGAGAACAATAGTGACTAAAAAGTCATCCTAAGCGGTGATAAATTATCGCCACAAATATATTCGTTCTTCATAAACAACGCCAAAAACCGTTTGACAGTTTTCAGTATTTTTCAGTACCTCAGACTGAGCTCAGACTCTACTGAGATTTACTGAAAGAGAGAAATTTTCAGTTTTCAATAAAACGAAGTACAAAAACGGCTTCATTGCAATTAATCGTGGTACGCGGACAGACCTTATAAAAGAGCATCGTATTGAGTTGTTGCATCTAAGAGCCCACATCGTTTTAACTTTGACGCAGCCAAGGAATGGACATTTACGACCATTGAATTTTCAATTAAATTCGTTCAATGAAAATGAATTTAATAAGTAAAATCCTCTAGTCCTGGATTTTAACTAAATAATTCAGTTGTCTAAAAACATTTCGGCGCTTGTGTAACCAGACGATTTCGTTAAAATCACAACAGAGATTTTAGAAAATACAATGAAATGTATACATATGTATACGAAATGAACTACACACATATACGAAATTGAGCGAAACAATTTCGATACAAAAATAGATGATCTATTAATAGAACAAGTCGAGAGCAGAAATACTTCTGGTTTTCCCCCGTTGATTTCCCTACCACTAATGCTCTGAGTGCCTATCATGCTAATCAATAGAGAATTTTTGCGATGTTGTCCACGACATATAACGATCGAACACGATTCGTCACGTATGCGTACATTGCTTGTCAAAATAACAAGCAAATGGCTGTCATTTTGTTACATTTCGCGACGGCTTTAATGGAAAGTTGGGTTCAGTCGTAAACGAAAATCAATTCGCAAATAAAAACGCAAAGTGGTAAAAACAGTGAATATATCACTGTGTTCCGTTTTAGTGCTGTGGATTATGGGAAAACCAAAGTGTAGTGTTCATGGGTGTAATAGCAAATATCAGGCGAAAGAAGGAATTATTTCATTTTTTGGGTAAGTAGGAGAAGTGCATTTAAACTTGTACGTGTTTTCGAAACATGGCGGTGCTGCTAATTCAAAAATATTGGAGAATCAACCAAGTTTTTTGTAATGGTGTTTAAGGCTGTCAAATACCCATAAACTTCACTCATGTAGAAATTACCCATATGTAAAATTCTGGTACAATGCATATGAATTTTCACAAAATACATTTGTAAATATGCAAATGAATTTCCAAAATGCTTCTGTACAATGCAATATGTGAATTGATTGAATTAGATTAAATATCGGGGAAATACACTTTTTAGACTAGAAATAGTTGCATTTATTGCATTCACTAGTACTTTAGAGTTATTAAATCTGGCTTGGACATGTAATCATCAAATGCCGGTGACATCTGACGGGAAACTGGTTTATCGGACATTCCGACGTCATTTCCTAGGTCGAAATAAAAGCTCTTATATAATAGATATATTGGAATTTCTTGTTAGATAAAAATATTTTGATTGTAATCTGCTTTGTTTTTACTAATGTTCGATATTCAAATTAGGTAATCCGTAATTGAAATTAAACATAAGCAAATATTTGCTTATTTTCTGACCCTTTTTAAATACTCCATTTGTAGGCTCCCCAACGAAAAGGAACGGAGGGCAGAATGGCTTCAAGCAATTGGCCTACCAGAAGAGCTGGCACAAAGTTCTACCAAAGTATGTTCTCTGCATTTTCTCGAAAGCGAGCTAGCAACGGTTGGCTGTCGTAAATATGTTGTTGGGACTGTGACTCCACATATCAACATCAGACCGGCAAGAAAGAAGAATGTAAGTGAAACATCCATTATATTCTTCTTTTGAATTTGCTTTCTAGTAGCATTAGACATCATTGTTTTCATATGTTTATATGAATTTAGATGGTCGTGAGTAGTCCTGCATGTAGTGGGGAACCGATAGAACACGTAGAAATGGTAAGTAAAGCGTCAATAAATAAAATATATCGAACCATAAATTTCATACCGATAGGTGGCTTCGGACCCTACTCTAGGTCCGTCGCTAAAAGCGGAGGAAGAAAACTGTTCGGCATGCATGGTTATCAAATCTGAGAATGAATCACTCGAAACTGTGCGTAAATCATTAAATTTATGTCCATATCTAAATTTGTTTAACAGTTTTTTCTATAATTTTAGATTTCTAATGCAGTTCTTTCAATGCCGAGCTCTCCTGAAAGCTCCTCATCGTTAATAATTCCGTTGCAAACGCAGAATATTAGTACTTATTCTCAACCGGTAATTCATATAATTGACTATACTTGTACTTAAATATAATGGTGGGCTAACATAACCTAGTTTTGAAACGTAGATCTTTTAGTGCCAGACTAGGCACTAAACTAGGATACTAAAAAAAAGTATTTGGAAATTTCATTTTTAAGTTTTAAATGCCATATTTAATATAATTTTCGATAATGCAACAAATCCACTATATAACAAGAGTTAGTTACTCACTTTTTTCATATTTATTATTGCAGCAACATAACAATACCAGCCGCTTAGAGAGCAGATACTCTGCTCGCAAACACGCACCGAGACCACTTAAGGGTTTGAATGAGAGGAAGAAAGAGGAAAAGTTCAAAATTTTACAAAAATTGGAGGATATTATATCTCGCAATACAGACGACGATCAAATTTTCGGCGATTATGTCGCAACGAGTTTGAGAGATCTAACGGATTTGAACAAGAAAAAATTAAAAATTCTTATACAGAAAAACATAATTGAATTTCAAGAACTAGAGATCAATCAAGGAAACTTGAACACACAAGCTACCTTTCCTTCATTTGAAACGATTCGGATTCCTTCATCATTACGGATAGTAGAGATTAGACATTCTTGAGAAACAGCAGAAGTTTTCATTTAAGAATAAAATAAGGAAATTTATAAAACCACAATAAATAAAATTGCAATGAGCCTTTTTTTGTAAGGTAATGTAATTTTTAAGTTAAGCCAATGTGATTAAGAAAATAATAAAGCTTTGATATTGCAAAAGAAAAAAAAAGAAAGAAAAATCAGACAAATCACAAAATAAAAATCAGACACGCTTTAGTTTACGTGAGTCATGTACCTAGAGATGGGCAAAATAGCTCTTAGCTCACCACTCATGACTCTTTTTTACAGTGTTGCGCCGTACTCTCAGTATACTTTTGGCTGCACATTTCACTAAGTTTAGTCAAACGAGAGCTTTCGTTCGCAGACTATGCTTTGCTTTTTTCAGGCGCTGCACTGTAAAAGTGAGTGGTGAGTGGTGAGCTATGAGTGCTTTTGCCCATCTCTACATGTACCACAAAAAATGTTCTGTCAAACTTTCATAATCTGAGTAGTTTTTGGTAGATTTGGAGGTGTGACTTTTGATATTATCCCGACTGATATTGAAAATTAAAGCCAACATATTTTCGCGCCGATTTCAGGTAAAATTAATGAAAATATTAACGGTTTTTACCTTGTGCTATATAACTTAAGATCCCAGCTTTTGTTGTACATGTTCTTTGAGTTGAAATTCTTAGCCAGAAGGAATATATTGCTTGATAACGAGAGGTTGTAGTGTTTTTTTTCAGATATGGTTGGCTGTAGCAACAATAATAAAAAACTATAACGTAAAATCAAAACTACATTTTTATGGCTGTACAAGTACGGTTTGACACGTGTGAATGGTAAAGTCTGGCAAAAACGACAGTTTCAATCTGAAGAGCAGCCTAATTTGCTATAAATTATTTGAAAACGATTCCCAAAGTGATGAAGTGAGAATCTCATATCCAAGACGGTATCGCATTCTTAAAACAGATGCGGTTTCTACGCAAAACTTTCTTGGTCCACTTGCATCAAAGAAAGTCAACTCCGAGAAAAGAAATACGAATAAAAGGAACAACTGGAAACAGGCTGAAAGTGATACCTAAGTAAAGTTACCTTTTGAAAATACAAAAAAAAAAACTAGCAAAAAAGGAACCTTTTGACAAAACTGATATTCGAAGAAAAACGAAGGAAATGTACAGACTTTGTTGCAAATTTTATATGAATGAAAGGTTTAAGAAACCACTGGTTCGTATTCACGACCAAATCATCAGATCGGATATTAACCATAGTGATTTTGGCGTGCCATACTTGGCGTTCAAGAATACGGTTATATTTACGGAAGAGTCCAAATTTAACATTTTTGGCTCCGACGGAATGTCATATGTCTGTCGCAAGACAAACACTGAGCTAAACAAGGAGAACTTCAAAGCTACCGTGAAGCATGGTGGTGGCAATTTGATGGTTTGTGCCTGCATGTATGCAGCCGGAGTCGGAAATTAAGAGTTTATTGAGGAGCTGACATATCGCCTTAATCAGGATCCGATAGCATCCGGGGACTTCTAGATCATCCAAGCGGTCTCGAGTTCAAATACCGTATGAGGAAGTATCGCATTTACTTGGACGAAACGAGCAAGTATTGTCTCAAAACCCCCCATCACGGAGCCGAACAATACACCATTAACGCAGTTGACGGCAACGAAATCTCTTGTGTCCAACAAAACATATTGTTGTCAGGCTCCCATTACAGCTTCACTCATGAGGTATTTAAATGCTGATGAGCCAGAAGACCGAGGGCCACAAGATCTAGTCCAACTGGATGCAATCGCGTATGATGGCTTAAAGCACATAGCTGACTATATAGCCTTCAAATCAAGAAAACAAGATCCATTCTTTGGAACGCCTAAATGAAAACCTAATAACAGCCAATGGAAAAACTAACAAAAAATCGGCTTATTTTAACATCCTTTACACACGTTCTTGTTTGTGCATACAAAATACAAAACAAGCGCCTTTAATGCCATCTTGCTTTACGCTCAGAGTCACATGTGAATTTGACACAGCTCTTTCAATCACATGAACATTTGACATTCCTTTCTGTTTTTCGCCGCTAGCGGCTAGCATTCTCGCTCTGGTCTGCACAACATAGCATTTCTGGTAGTAAAAATAACCTCTCGACTTTTCGGTGGTGAGTGCGGTAGAGACGAGTGCTTTGAATGACACATGCAACGCATGTAAACATTCGTATTTTATAGATTTTATAGTCAGTGCAAAAGTAATCAACATGAAGTGTTTTGTGCCCGGATGCAATAGCAAATACGACAAGAATAAGACCGACATTTCTTATTTTCAGTAAGTACAGTGTATCTTCTTAGTGAACCTTGCATGTAATCGTGCGATTTTATAATCAAATCAGGATAAATCTCATTGAACTTCAATTTCCATTACCCGTTCGAGTGGTACGAGTTGTCAAATATGATAGTTAAAATAGCGGTATGTTGGAGTTGTCCATGGGCGGCGTACTACATGCTGACATGTAGGGCGCATCATTGACATATGTATGTTTGGCATGATTCGGTTGTAAAAATTTGTTTTCGTCACTTTTGCGTGGATCTGTTTGCAATGATGCAACTCAACATAATTAAATGTGGATAGTTTGTTCTTATTTTCTAGAATTTGTTAGAAGTTAATGCTCTCCTAGCTGGAATCTGTTGCGTTTAATATATTTTGAGTTTAATATGTGTATGAACGAAAACATATATAGATAATATACTTTTAGGTTTCCGAAGGAAGCTGATCTTCGGGCTAAATGGGTGAATGCCTTGAATTACCCAGAATTTCACACAGCTTTCAACGAAACTATTTGCTCGCATCATTTTTTTCAAGAACAAATGATAACAATCGGCAGAGGCAGACGCCTGCGACCAGATGCTATACCACATGTAATTCCCACTGTAATTCCCAAAGAAGAGGTACAGTTTCAAATAAATATTACATGCATAACATTTTAATTTGAAATTTCCTTATATGCAATATTCCATTTTCAATTTATTTCCCTTATACATTAGAAGCCGCCTGAACCCGAATCATCGGACTCGACATCTGTCAGTCGAATATATTCTACGGATGACGAGGTAAGGTTCTATGCACAAGGAGCAACAAATGGTCTTTTATATACTTATTCCTATAGCAAAATAACGATAACCGCCGCTTAAAGGGCAGATCTCCTGTCGAAACTTCATTGGGCTTAAGTTCACGAGCTTGTTCTGTACGCGAACCAAACGCACATAAACCAATTCATCGTTCGAATGAGAGAAAAAAGAAGCTGAAGAAGAAGCAAAAAAAGTTCAACATTTTAGAAAAATTCGAGAATATTTTATCTCGCAATCCAGACGACGATCAAATTTTCGGCGATTATGTTGCATCGAGTTTGAGATGTTTAACGGATTTGAACAAGCAAAAATTAAAAATTCTCATACAGAAAACCATAATTGAATTCCAAGAACTAGAGATCAATCAAGGAAACTCGAACACACAAGCTACATTTCCTTCATTTGAAACGATTCGGATTCCTTCATCATTACGGATAGTTGAGGTTAGACCTTCTTGAGAAACAGTATAAGTTATTAATTATAAGATAAGAAAGTCGATACTAAAATTTTAATAAGCATTTTGTGTTGTAACATAATGTAATTTTTAAGTTGCTTCTGATTTTAAATAATATACAAAAGAAAAATCAGACGCGCTTTAGTTTACGTGAGTAATTTCCCACAAAAAAAAATGTATGTAACACTTTCATAATCTAAATAGCTTTTGGTTGATCTGGAGCTAAGACTTATTATACTTTCCGGACAGATATTACAAATTCTAGCCACCTGAATATACTATGGTTCCCATAATTATTTGTGCAGCACACATTTCATTAAAAATTATGTCCAACAAATCCTCTACAGCTTAAATTATGCAATCTTCTCACCCCCATATATCATATAGTGGTAGTAAATGCAATGGAAACACATATTTTCGAGTTACCTAGAAAATACTCAATTCATATTTGTGCAGGAAATTTCTTGCACAACATTTTTTGTGCACGTGTTAGTCATCGTTCTGAAAAGAAGTAGCGTTTGCTGATTTTGGTTTTCTTATTCTAGTGAAATAAGTGCAATGGGCTGTTGTTATTGTTTTTTGTGAATACGTGTGTACGAGTGTTGTAAATGCCTCGAAAAGCGGAATTATCAATAGCAAATAGAGCAACTATTGCTGCTGAGTCTAAACTTGGAATTTCTGCGAAGGACCTTGCTTTAAAAGATAATTGCCACAGAAATACTATTATTTACCAAGTTCAGAAGGAAAACGTGAGAGGGAGCGTTAAAAATTTGCAAGGCAGAGGTAAGAAACGGAAAACTTGCAATATGGAAGATACAAAAATAGCGAGAGTTGCAAAGAAACATCCTGATACAACAGTTAAGAATATTTTAAAAGATGTCAATTTTAAAAGGACAAAAGCAATAAGTTGGAACAACCATTCAAAGATGACTAAAAGAAATGAAGTTGAAGTCATATGCGGTACAAAACAAACCCTATATTACTCCGAAAAATAAGTTACTTTGCTTACAAGTCGCTCGGGAACATATTAATAAACCTAAGGAATTTCGGAAGCATATCCCGAAAAATATGAAAGTGTGTGTTCCTTAGACGGAACGGATGGAAGAAAGTTCTACTCACAGCTATGAATGAAAATGCATACGAAATGGCTATCCGTATACCCATACGTGAGTGTGCCGTTTTTAATACACGCACATCATTGCTCTCTCACAAAAATTCCGCTCAGTGCGCCCCTTTCTACCGCACTCACAACCGAAAAGCCTTAATGCTGTGTCTTATTTGCGAAAAAATGTGTGGAACACCAGATCGGTGTAAAAGCGTGCAACGGGCAACACGGAAAGAAACGTCAATGTCAGTTTGATTTGTGTCGGGGACGGAAAGCATCGACTTTCAGTCAGAATTTGCCAACGAAAATTTGAAAATTTTTCGACGTGTTCGTTGGAAGCGTACATCTACGTTTGTGCGCAATAATTTGTATCAGTTTCGCGGATAAATTAGCAGTGAAAAATTATAATGAGGTGCAGTGTTCCAGGCTGCAAAAGTCACTACCGAAGTGCTTCGCAGGGAATATCGTATTTCGGGTAAGTAAAATTAACCTTTGGCATCATCAATTTCGTTTCGTTTTCTGTGAAATCATAATTAATTTCATTCACAAAAATCATTTTAATGTCCACTCGCCGGTTGCGTGGAAAGAAATGTCAAACGACGTTCAAAATGGCGATCTCTTGTGGTTTTTGCATGAGCGCTACCATATGAATTGTGTAGGGCACACACCAGTACCTCATTCTCACACCAGTAAGCAAAAAGTCGAAAATTGGCACATTTCTTTCGGTCGATTTCTAATCCATTATCTCTTACATCTGTGGTTCTACTATTCCGAGCCAAACAACAAAGGGAAAAACATAATCGCACACGACACTCTCATTGCGGAAAATTGATGGCCTGGGGATGCATTACTTATAATAGTATCGGACCACTAGTTAGATGGCCAGATAAAATGAAACAGTGCCATTATCTGGATATATGAAATGATGTTGCAATTGGCGCTGGTGGCAAGTTAATTAATCGACATTTCATCCTGCAATAAGATAATGCACCGATTCAAACAGCAAAAATTATAAAAAAATGTATCAGCTTTAGGTCGAACCGCACTTAAATGGCCTCCTCAAAGATAAAACTGCGCGGTGCCTTAACTTTTTTTGGGCCATTTTTATACTTTACTGAAAAATGTTACGTTAATGTTGTGAAATTTGCCTCGTTACCGGTTTTTTTATATTGTTATTGTAGTAAACACGCGAAACTTTTAATTAAATGCAAAAACACCATCATTTATTATTCAATTCGCATTAAAAATAGGATTTTTGTTCTTACTAAGAGTTTCTGCCTTAACTTTTTTACCCACTGTATATACTAGATGCAACATATTAACGTAATAGGTATGTTCGCGTACCTGAATCTATTATAATAGGTCTGTTCGCGTACTTCAGCAAACTGCAGCAGTAACAGAATTTGGCAGCTGGCTTCTTTTTGCTGCAAAATTTCGCTTGCAGCAAGAGTACAAAAACGACTTTCTGCGAATCTATTTTAATATATTATAATAGATTCATTGAATATATTATAATAGATTCATTATTTTAATATATTATAATACGCGAACAGACCTAATATATTAAAATAGATTATTAGATATGTGTATGAGCGAAAGCATATATAAATAATATACTTTTAGGTTTCCGAAGGAAGCTGATCTTCGGGCTAAATGGGTGAATGCCTTGAATCACCCAAAATTTCAGGCAGCTTCCAATGAAGCTATTTGCTCGCTACATTTCTTTAAAGAAGATATGATATCATACGGTAAGGGCAGGCGCCTGCGACCAGATGCTATACCACGTGGAATTCCCACTGTAATTCAAAACGAAGAGGTACATTTTCAAATAAATATTACATACATAACATTTTAATTTGAAATTTCCTCATATGTAATATTCCATTTTCAAATTATTTCCCTTATACATTAGAAGCCGCCCGAACCCGAATCATCGGACTCGACATCTGTCAGTCGAATATATTCTACGGATGACGAGGTAAGATTTTATATAATATTTCCCATACACAAGGAGCAACAAATGCTCTTTTTTATATTTATTCCCATAGCAAAATAACGATAACCGCCGCTTAAAGGGCAAGTCTCCTGTCGAAATTTCATTGGGCTCAAGTTCACGAGCTTGTTCTGTACGCGAACCAAACGCACATATACCACTTCATCGTTCGAATAAGAGGAAAAGGAAGCCGAAGAAGAAGCAAAAGAAGTTCAACATTTTAGAAAAATTTGAGAATATTTTATCTCGCAACCCAGACGACGATCAAATTTTCGGCGATTATGTCGCATCGAGTTTGAGAGGTTTAACGGATTTGAACAAGCAAAAATTAAAAATTCTCATACAGAAAACCATAATTGAATTCCAAGAACTAGATACTAACCATGGAAACTCGAACACACAAGCTACATTTCCCTCATTTGAAACAATTCGAATTCCTTCATCATTACGGATAGTAGAGGTTAGACCTTCTTGAGAAACAGTATAAGTTATTAGTTATAAGATAAGAAAGTCGATATTAAAATTTTAATAAACATTTTGTGTTGTAACATAATGTAATTTTTAAGTTAAGCCAATGTAATTAAGAAAGTAATATAGCTTTGAGTATGATTTTATAGCTCTCGAGTTCAAATAATATACAAAAGAAAAATCAGGTGCTCTTTACTTTACAACAAAAAAACAGGTACAAAAAAGAGCAAGAAAATTTCAAAATGAAAGTGTTGGCGTTACCGATTTTCGATCGAATCAAATCGAATGGCGCTCTGACCCGTTTAGAGCAACACGTTTATAGTTCAGTGCATTGTAAGTAGTGATGCGCGTTTCTGTTGTTTTCAGAAAACGAAAACGAACTGTTTTTTTCCAAAAACAACTGTTTTTTGAAACTTTTTGAAAACTTTTTTCACTCGACCAGCAGCAGATTGATACTGGGTGTTACCATTAGTGATGGGCGTTTCTGTTTTTTTCAGAAAACGAAAACTATTTGAAAAAAAACAGTTTGAAAAAAACAGTTTTTTTCAAACTGTTTTTTTCCAAATAGCTTTCGTTTTCTGAAAACAACAGAAACGCCCATCACTAATGGTAACACCCAGTATCAATCTGCTGCTGGTCGAGTGAAAAAAGTTTTCAAAAAGTTTCAAAAAACAGTTGTTTTTGGAAAAAAAACAGTTCGTTTTCGTTTTCTGAAAACAACAGAAACGCCCATCACTAATTGTAAGTATAGTCTAGAATTCAACATAGCTCGTGTTTCATTATTACTATTTAGTATTTTATTTATGTATACTACAAACTACTCACGCTCTTGTTCCCGTGTAGTTCATGAGTACTTTTTTGCCGTTAGGTGGCCATTTAGTTATCAATAGGTGGATTTGGTTTTTTCAAGGTTATGTTGATTGGTAAATAGAAAATCAGAAAAAGCTTTCATAATGTTTAGAAAGTTATAAGATGTATTTTTCTGTTGATTACTTTTGTATTTTCTATCGATTGCAATAGTTTATAATGGTTATTTTCGCCCTTTATTTTCAACTGCTTTACATTTGAAAACTGCATACAAACTTAAGAAAACCTACCCACTCAAAACAAACAGACGACCGCAAAAACACAAACATACTAACCAGTCATCTATCGGCAAAATCGTCCAATGGCTATGTGGAGCATCAAGTCGAGTTTAGCCTTAGAATTTTTGGGTAAAACGCGACTACGCCATAACCGTTAGACCATTCTACCGATAGATGTTTGGTTGTATGTTTGTTTTTTTATTTGCTCATGTTCAATTCGACGAGAAGACATTCTCGTGTATTTTTTGTACATTTTTTGAGTTATTCTTCAATATTTGGTAGCAGAGGCAAAAAATATAAGTAAACTACTTAAAAACTTATGGAAATTAGAAAAGCTAGCTCGATGATGATAAACAAGCACACAAACAAAAATTACTTCCAAAAACAACCACACAACCATAAAAATACAAACATATCAGCCAGACATCTATCGGTAACGGCTATGGGGGACACGTAGTTTAGCCAATTCTAAGTAGGAAGCCATTAAAATTTTTACTGATTGCAATTTTCAGAGATCATTGAGGTATGTTAGGTGCAGATTTTTCAATATATTGAAGAGGATATTTATAGCCCTTTTATGAGGGCGTGGATTATAGTGAATTTGAATATATCTCTGAAATATCTTCATCGAAAGATCAGTAAGCCAAATGAATATTAATGTTTTTTGCTTGGCTAAAAAGATGTTTTGAAAATGTTTAACACTATTTGATGGTAAAGTACCTTGGATGTAGCATATATTTATTGTTGTGATCGGACTATTATGAAATTTACAGGCGCAGGCGTTTGTGAATGCGTCGAGTCGACACTTAACGCAGTACACTGCAATTTGTGTGATGCTGGAGTGTATTCAATATTCATGCTATATCAGCTATTAGATGCAATTTTAGCAGCTCTGGCTGTTCAATGTCACGAAATAGCTACTTTCTGATGCTTGCTATTTGACAGTCCGTCTGTCCAAGATTCCGGAATAGCTGCTATGGTAGCAGCTATTTGCTGCTCGCAGTCTGGAGGATAGCAAAATAGTAGCTAAGGCAATTTTTTTTTGGTTAGTAGGTACGATTTCCTGTTTTAGGAGGAATAGGTTGGCCTATTCCTGCTAAAAAATCAGCCATCGGTTTCGGAACACCCGTATGGTGGGTTTGATCTTCGAAGAAAAACAAATCACTGTGCAGTTCTCCGAATACAACCTTTTTCCACTACAAGAGACAATACGAGAATGAGCTGGCTAAAGTAAAATGAACGTGAGTACATAGCTGACTTGTTGTTCAAACGTTAATTAGAAAAGGAAATGAAAAGCAATTTTCGCGCTTTGGTGACAAAGTAGATGAATAATAAAATTGAAAATAGTACTATCATAAGATAAATACGGGCTTTTAAACACTGCTGTTTACACAGCGCAACTCATCTTGAGTTTTTAGAAAGAGGACGTGTAGCGCAAGTGGTCAGGCATACTGATGCGCGTACCATCAAACTTTCAACGTTTCCTTTTCGCACTTTTTCACATATATGATATCAAAAGCCGGGAATAAGTGAAACGTTTTAAACATGTTAGGAAAATTTTAATGGTTTCTGCAACTTTTCGGCTGAAAATTCACTAATTTCATACAATTTCCAAAAAGCAACGCAAGTGTTGAGCTGATCCACGAAAATACAAAGATTGAAGAACTGTGTCTAAATCAAAATCAGCTCTATTGCCATAAAATGTGCCGCTGTGAATACTGTAACACTATTTAATGGACTCTAGTTACCCGTTTGATGTCTTGTAATCACAAATTCTAATTTTGTAGCTATTTGACATGCTTTACTGTGAAGCATCGGGCCGAACATTGGCAAATTTTGGAGCCTACCTTAGAGAACCATTGATACCTAAAACAATTTATCTATCTGACAGTATTTATTTTCAACTAATTTCTCCCAGTGTCTGCGATATTTTCCAATGATCGTTTTAGTCGGTTTTTATGTTGTTTAAATACGTTGCACCTGACTCTTACTAATGTTAAAGCTATCGGTATTTTTTCTTTGACTGAGCAATTGTTTTCCGGATGCTTTTATTACTTCTATTTTTCTATTGTCCACTTATATGAGATTGTTTTGACGTTGCCTAAACAATCATTGATATACATATTTACATCATAATTATCAAACAAATTGCATTCATGCCTGCTAATAATCGAAACATATAAAATAAATCAAAGAAATCAATATTTTATAATTATCAGAATACCACTAAAATTCTACACATCAAATTATTTCTCAGCAAAATGTCATGCAGAAATCATACGAAAAATTTTCTTTACCTTGAGCAGTTGATATTTTTCTCGAAACCTTCTTTTTTTACACTTTTTAACGCTGGTCTGAAAACCGTTTGGTCCGATTAGCAAGTAATACCGGACAAATTTTTATGCACCACGGTCCAATTCTAGAGGTTACCCGCTTATAGAGTGAATTTTTCCAAGAAATGTTTGGTGCGATGATGTTATTATTCAATTGTTTAGGTAGTTCGATCATGCAGTGTTCCGATTAGTCGGTTTTACTGTATAGCCCAAATATAGTTTTTCATGAAAATACTTATATAGCCCAAAAGTCGTCAGCCCGCGAAATCAAAAAACATCCCGCCAATTCAAATTTTAGATAGCCCAATTGGCGGAAAATAGCCCGATCTGGCCACACTG
This sequence comes from Nemotelus nigrinus, assembly GCA_947369275.1. Taxonomy (NCBI): domain Eukaryota; kingdom Metazoa; phylum Arthropoda; class Insecta; order Diptera; family Stratiomyidae; genus Nemotelus; species Nemotelus nigrinus. Next base: position 169,545,257 of record OX376373.1, read on the forward strand.
TAGTGCAAATCAGAGTGGAGAACGCTTTGATATCAGCTGTCAAATTCACTTTGTTTTGTTTCGCGGCGAAGAAACGGCGTGCTAAATTGTAGTTTTTTCGGCAACATAGAAGGTATTTTTCCGGGACCGCAATAGAGAAAAGTGTTCAGTGAGTGATTTTTTAACATACTTTACAGTGTGAAAGCTATCAACATGAAGTGCTGTGTGCCCGGATGCAGTAGCCACTATTCCAAGAAATCACGAGAGATTTCTTATTTTCAGTAAGTACAGTTTATCTTCTTACTGAATTTTGCATTTAATCGTGCGATGTTTTACTCAAATCATTGATTGACCTATTTGATACGAGTTGTCAAATATGCGTAATCAAAATGGCGGTATCTAGTGGTAGTCCATGGGCGGCGTAGTATATGGTACCGTGTAAGGCGCAGTGTCGATATATGTTTAACATAGCTCGCTAGTAAAAATTCGTTTTCGTCGCTTTCGGGTGAATTTGTTAGCAACTATGTAATTCAACATAATTAAATAAGGATAGATTTTTCTTATTTTCTAGAATTTGTTAAAAGCTAATGTTTTTATGGGTGGAATTGATTGTGCTTAATAAACTTTGAGTTTGATATGAGTACGAGCGAAAGCATTTACAGGTAATATACTTTCAGCTTTCCAAAGGAAGCTGATCTTCAGGCTAAATGGCAAGATGCCTTGAAATGCCCAAAATTTCAGGCAGTCAACGAACTTGTATGCTCGCTACATTTCTTTAAAGAAGAAATTATATTTTACGGTAAAGGCAGGCGTCCGCTACCAGAAGCTATACCACATATAAACGAGGCAAAAGTTATTTCCAATGAAAAGGTATATTTTCGAATAATTATTGCATGCATAACATTTTACTTTGAAATCAAATCATATTTTAACATTCGATGCAATATTCTATTTTCAAATTGCTTCCCTTATACATAAGAAACGACCCGAATTATTGGAATCGACATCTGCCAGTCGAATAAATTCTTCGAGTAACGAATATATTATGGTAAGATTTTATAAAGTATTTACCATATACAAAGAGCAACAAATAACCTTTTTTTTATATTTATTCTTATAGCAAAATAACGATACCAGTCGCTTAAAAGGCAGATCTCCTGTCGAAATTTCATTGAGCTCGAGCTCACGACCAGGTTCTGTTCGCAAACCAGCAGCACCTAAACCACTTCATCGTTTAAATAGGAAGAACAAGAAGAAGCAGAAAAAGCTTAACATTTTAGAAAAATTTGAGAATATTTTATCTTGCAACCCAGATGGCGATCAAATTTTCGGCGAATATGTTACATGGAGTTTGAGAGGTCTAACGGATTCGAACAAGCAAAAGTTAAAAATTCTCATACAGAAAAGCATAATTGAATTGCAAGAACAAGAGTTTAATCAAGGAAACTCGGATACACAAACTACATTTCCTTCATTTGAAATGTTTCGGATTCCTTCATCATTACGGATAGCAGAGGTTAGAGCTTCTTGAGAAACAGTAGAAGTTATTAATCATAAGATAAGAATAAGAAGTTATTAATCATAAAATTTCAATAAGCATTTTGTTTTTCAACGTAATGTAACAGAATGTAATGTAATTTTTAAGTTAAGCCAATGTAATTAAGAAAGTAATATAACTTTGAATATGACTTTATAAAACTTCTGATTTTAAATAGTATACAAAAGAAAAGTCAGGCGCTCTTTATTTTACGACAAAAAGTGTGAATCACGAGTTCCAATTTTACTATAGAAAACTACTGGAGGAATCTGTCAAACAAGAGTAATGGATGTTTTTTTAATGTAACTAATGATGTGTTGCATACTACGCTACAGAGAGTGTTGGAAATAACTCAAGCATAAAAGCCAAAACCAAATGAGAGCGTCAATATTATCGTAACGTAATGATGCATTAAAATTGTCCCGCCTTAAGGCTTAATTCAACACAAAACGTTGGCTACATCCGAAATCAATTATTTTCATTTACGAGAATAGACTTTAGTCAAATTTAAAGTTTTTACTTGTAAAGACGCGTGTAAAATGGCGGGTGAAGAATCATCGGAAGAACATTATGAAACGATTGTAACATGAAAAATTTGTGACGTGTATAAGGACGTACTCAAAGTTAATAAATTTCAGCGTCGGTTTAAGCGTCGGTTTGACTTGTCCGATAGTGATCGAAGTGGGCAATCGTGGAATTCGATAATGCTGTAGAATCACTGGTCAAAATCACTGAGTATTCAGGAATTAGAAAACTTTCTTCATGCTTCTTGGTCAACATTGCAGAGACACTTTCACGAAAGCAGAAAGGTTTACAGATAGGGTATATGGTAGGATCCATAAATTGTCCGAGATGAATATAGAAAAACAATGTACAATTTGCACTTCTCTATGGTGTAGACAATGAAGTGATCCCTTTTTAGCAAGAATTGTTACTGGTGATGAGAAATGGGTCTTCTATCACAACAATAAGCGCACCAGTCAATAGATTTCTCTAAATCAACTGACCGTAAACGCCCTAGACCATTTCTCAGTTTAAATAAGTCGCTATTGTGTGTTTGGTGGCACTACAGTTACATAATTCATTTTGTTCTGCTAAAACTGGGAGAAATAATTACAATTCAATCATACTGCTAACAATTTGATAGATTACATAGCGAATTGTTGTTAAAACAGCCAGCTCTGGTCAACAGAAAAGGAGTCATTTTAGGATAAGGCCTCATGCCGCAAGCATTAACTGAAGTAAAAGCTAGGCAGCTGAACTGGGGAGATTTATCAAATGTTTCTTATTCTCCTGATATAGCGTCACGCGACTTTCATTTTTTTCTATCCATGAATCATTCTTTGGGGGATAAAAATTTGAGAAATATCGATAATGTGTGAGCCCACTATTCATATTTTATTCAAAGCAAAATTAATTTTATAAACAGGGAATTGAAATTGTGTTAGCAAGATGTCAAAATGTCCTAGAAAACAACGGAAATTATATGTATTATAGACGGATGGTCTATTATCTTAAGCAACAGACCCAGCCCGAATATGCTATGTTTTAACAAATTATAGTATCCAGAAAAAAAAGAGAATTCCTTTACCCCAGATGGGACTCGAACCCACAATCCCCGGCTTAGGAGGCCGATGCCTTATCCATTAGGCCACTGGGGCATGGCAGTTTTCCGAACAATCTGGGCTTTCAGAATTGAGTACTGATTGGGCAATCCGTTCTTATTCAAGATTTTCTAAACATACAATTTCGAAAATGTAGATTTTCGGAACAATACACGTGGTTAGAATCATTTGACGTTTACCTAACATGTTTATAAACAACTTTTGTGAGCCAGTTGACCGTATCAGCAAGAGGTTTTCAATCGTTTCTGAATCTATTAGTAAACTAAATAATGTTTAAGTGCATTTCGTGCAGCTGCGAGACAAATAAGTACAAGTGTCCGACATGTTCATGTTACTAGTGAGTCGCGTTCAAATACTATATACAATTTCATAAGATTCTCTAGCACGTCTATTCGGCCATATGAATGATAAGCTATCTACTAAAACAATACATACTACGAAATGCTTAAAGAACCACCAATTAAAATAATTACAGTTGCTCTCTACCTTGCTTCAAAACACACAAAGAAACACCATGCGAACCTGTGACCGGTGATGTTAAAACGGAAGACGATTTAGAAAAACCATGGCTACGAATGCCATTCAAATCCGAAGATACAGTAGATATTGAAAAGTTGAAAGATTTAGGTAAGATGATTTTCTTTGATTAAAATTGAATAAATCAGCAATAAAATCTCATCTGATTTTAGAGAATAGTGAAGGCTTGAAAAATTTATTATACAATCCGCATTTAAGAGAATTCCTTAAAGAAGTCGACAGAGCACCGAACGCCTGGAGAGCCATTCGAGCGGCTATGCAAGAACCACTTTTCATTGAATTCGCAGATGAGTGTATGAAAGTTGTTGAACCACAAAATGAAAGTGATTTTGATTAAGACTTTTATATGGTACATAATATAAGAAATATGTAAGAATGAATCTGTTTTTTGTTTAATGAATTGTTGATTTTTTTTTACTGAATTAATGTCATTTTTTCCATTATTATAATTTTTCTAGCAAATAAAGGTTATTGATTTGTGATCACGGTTCCCTTCTTGTCTATAATCGCATAGACAACGTATATCGTCTCTAAAGCTTATCAAAGCAGAGAATAATTGATACGGGAAAAACGATCGTTTTGCGGAATAAGCCTAGTAAATGTTCTGCGAATTATATTAGGAAAAAATATTTTTGAAATCATTCGATGCTGGGTTTCGAAAGAATACTTGTTATTTTTCAGACTTCATTTCGAGTGCAAAGAGCAAATGCCATGATGATAATGATAGCATATTATAGCGAACAAATCACCTTTTGATTCGACGTCAAGCATAATATCATGAGCTAATCAATTAATCAAATGTGATAGAAGCTGCACCATGAAAGTCATCCACAAAGTAATCCAGTACATCTGCGATTAAGAGCGAATACCGCAGGAATAGTGCAAATTTATAATATGCTCCATCCACGAAAAAAGAGATAAATTACGGAGGCATACACTACTTTGTACAGCTTATCAAAAATTGACGAAAATCTAGCATTGCAATTGGTGAGTACCAAGAAGGCTTCAGATCTGGCAGACTGATCAGCTTTTTACGGCCAAACAAGAACTGGAGATATGTTGAGAGTTTAAAATCGTCGTCTTTTAGATTTTCGTGGACTTTATAAACCATATAACAGTATTAAAAGAACGTACTGTATAAAATAATGCTGCAATTCGACATTCCAGAACCAGTAAATATGATTTATTTCTTTCGTCATTCCGGTAAATTTGTGGAAATTGAATTGGGAGTAGAAAGAGGCTTTGGATCTAAGAGGAAGATTGAATGAAAGTTCAAAAAGTACTGGAGTGAGACGAGGATCGGAAGGGGCATAAGAAAGGCGGGAAAAATGGCAGGGAAAGATAGGATGAGAGCTCTGAAAAGAAAAGTTTTTAGACCTGTTTTGGTGCAGGGGATATAGGTTGAAGCAATGAGTAATAATGAGACTGGAACTAGAGAAATAGGCACTAATAGACATTCATCTCAAGTAGTAGCAAAGTCACTGCGAACGGTATCAGTGAGAGATTTATGGATGTCAATGAGAATACCTCAACATTAGACTCGCCAGAGATTGATCAGTCGCAATCTTTACGGAAGACAGTGTACCATGGTAAAATATCCTCAATAACACAGATAATATCATCAGATGAAAGAGTAGAAGACTTATACTTTGTAAGACTTGGTCCTCAAGCCACAGCCGTTTTGGTAAGAGGTTAAGCCAGAGGTCGCCACAATCATCAGACTGCGGAAGCTGCAATCGTGTACCCAAAAAGACATTGGAAACAAAACCCGAGGGTCGAAGGCCAGTAGCAGACTCCATAGGAAGACGCAGTGTTGGGATCGAGACTACTGGATGCGATATCTAGATGGTCAAGGCCCGAGAAGAGCAGTGGTGCTACGAAGACGATGATACATTTTCGAAAGCTCCAGAGATCTTTCAGAAACTGCAGCATTTACAGACACACTCTAAGAATTTTCTAGGTGCTTTAAGAATTTCCAAGGCACTAGGCTTTTAAATTTCTTGAAAACACACAAATTATTAACAGCGCCTTCCTATTTTTCGCGGCCTTTTGTGCTTCGATTAATTTTTTAATAACTAAAAAAAATTATCTAGAATCTAGGCGCTTTTCGGAGTCTCTAGGCATTCATTAGACACTAATTCAACAGAATTTTAATTCATTCAGGCTACTTTTTATTAACTTTAGAAATATTTCAGAAAATACTGAAATTTTTCGAAGCCTCTGCAGATTTTTCAATCGTTCAAGATATTTTTCATATGCTCGAGAGATTTTCGAGAAACATCAATGATAGTCCGAAGGCATTAGAATATTTTACAGCTTCTAAAAAATAATATAAACGCTCCTGAAATTTTTTCACGACCTTTCAAACATTCAGTGATTATTGGGGGCTGATATTTATATACAATATTGTGAATTTTTCTATTTTATTTTTCAGATAAATTAGAAATTTCTTGACATGCTTTTTGCATTTTTCAAAGACTTAAAAATATTCCAAAAAATCTTCTTGATTTATATCAATTTCAAACGATTTCCTTGGAGTTCCAGTAATTTATCGAAACCCTTCAAAATTTATAAGAAGTTCTAGAGATTTTTAAGAACTGCAGATTTTTTCCAGTGACTTGAACGTTTTTCAGAAATACCAGAATTCGCTCAACAGCTATAAGATCGTTTCGAGGGCTTTTAAGCACACGAGACTTCAGGAATATTTTGAAGGCTTTTGAAATATTTCAGATTATTAAACATTAGAAATGTTCCAATCTCCTAGGAATTGAACAAAGAATGTAGAAATAAATCAAAACTCTAAGCAATTTTTCAAGGACTTTATATTTTTTTAGATACTTCAGATTTTCTTCAAAATGTCGATACATTTTTCACAGGCTTGTGGAATATTGCTAATTTCAATATGTTGTTCAAAACCTCTAGGACTGTTTCATATATTCTAGAAAATTCTTAAAGATTATCGAATTTTTGAGCATAAACTTCCGGAAAATTTTTAGTGTCGGGCAAATTTTCAAAGATTTATGCGAAATTTTTTAAGAACCTTTTCAGAGTTTTGCAGCATTTGTCGGAGTTTAAATATTTTTGCGAAAAAGTTTTGGCATCTTCTGGAGTACCTCAAGGCAGTCATTTAGGCCCCCTGCTTTTTAACATCTTCATTTCTGATGTGTCTGAGATACTGCTTGGTATACCGCATCTCTTCTATGCAGACGACTTAAAAATCTATCACATCATAAACTCGCAGTCTGATGCAACCTATCTACAATCAAAGCTTCAATCCCTCGAACAGTGGTGCGATGTGAATAATCTCAATCTTAACATCAATAAGTGTCATGTGATAAGTTTTTCTCGTAGGCATGCAACCACGATGTATTCCTACTACCTTAACGACTTCAAATTGAATAGGGTCGATCATATTATAGACCTTGGCGTAGTATTGGATAACAAGATGCGCTTCAATTTGCACTATGATAAAATCCTTGCCAAAGCTAATAAACAGCTTGGATTCATAAAGAGACGCGCTAAAGAGTTTAAAAATATATGGGTTACCAAATCATTATATACCACCCTAGTGCGTCCTTTATTAGAATATGCTTGCATTATATGGAACCCTGCTTTCGAGCTACATAGCGATAGAGTTGAGTCTGTTCAGAAACAATTTGTACTTTTCGCTTTGAGAAATCTCTATGACCCACGAGATTTTCAACATCTGCCATCTTACAAATTCAGACTGAGTCTTCTAAATTTAATGTCTCTCTCTTCTAGAAGAACTCTGCTCAGCGCTTGCCTTACATTTGATATTATTAGTGGTGCGGTAATCATTGAAGATCTCTCTAGCAAAATTACTTTCAATAACCGACCAAGACGCACCAGATATGCAAATCTGCTCAATGAATTCAGTCATCACACTACCTATGCATATAATGAGCCCATTAATAGGTGCTGCAGGATATTCAATTCTATAAGCAGCCACTACTCTTCGGGGATTACTAAATCACACTTCAAAAATAACTTGTCCAAAGCCCTTTCCACATCCGAACCCGCTTAACTTCCATCGTTACTAGCCTAAATTTAATTACAATAATGTAGAATAACTGGTACAAAAGTTGTGATGTATTGTATCTTTTTTACGGACAATTTGTATTATATATTTATGATTAATTGTATTTAAGATTTATAATATGTTTTTCTTGTTGTTATGTTGCCTTGTTTGGTAAATAAATAAATAATTTAATTTCGAAGAGTGCTGATTATGTGTTTTTAATAATATTTTTAACCTTTCTAGTGATGCACAGTTGAGAAATTGCTTTAAAGGTTAGAACAATTTGAGAATAGCAATTTTTGTAACCTCAGTCGACGCTTAACATTTGAGTATATAGATGCAACGGGTTGAAGAGAGGAATATTAATTACGAAATTTCTGATGTGAAGTGAAAAAAATGTATCTGGTATTAAAACGATAACTAGTGTACTAGGTATATCTTGATTTGAAAAATTTTCTTCGCAAAATATACGTACATATTTTATTCTTTTCGAAAGTTTTATTCCAAAAATGTCGACCAAATCAGTCGTTTTGTGGTCTAAACAGGAACAGACAGAGATTTTGATAATCAAAAATTATTAAAAATAACAGTTCTATATGACACACCATTTTTCCTCGCACAATTCTTTATTCCAAATCACTTCTAATCCGAAATAAAACCTTGGTATTTGTGTCCTCATTGCCGAAATTTACTTTGAACAAGAGGTTATGTTAGTGATTTCGAATTATAATTCGAGTACTACTTAAACGATAAATAGGTATTTTTCTTTGCGTCTCGATCAAAAGGTGGTTAGGGTAGGCAGCATTGAAAACAACAACAACGGAGGCAGGATTGCAGTGTTTTACAATGCTACCCACCCTAATCAGCTTTTGATCGAGACGCAAAAAAAGACACCTAATACAACATTCTTCCAATAGTTTAGCATTAGAATTGAAAATTCCCTTGATTCACAATCCATGGAAGCTACGAAATCGTAGTGCATTAGGCAGACCACCAGAACTTACATGTACTACTACATTCACAAACTTTTTTTGGCGCGGAGGCCAACGCCCAATTTCTATCTGGTAAATATGAGATCTCTTTGATAAACTTTTCCGCATTTGAAGGGCTTCAAGGGCGATTGGATGGTGAGATAGCCTTTACCGGACCCTTTTGCCTTTAGGAAGAGTACCCTCTAGAAGTTCTTTGTACATGATTATACCACAAACATATCAACTGAACCTACTATTGAGGCTGGCCTGATAAATAGAAAAATTAGAATCACTAACCTTTCGTTTTTCGTAGCACTTTCACATGTTGAAATTCACTTATTTTACACTACTGCCGCACAAGAAAATATTCACTGCACTTATTTATTACATTCGTTATATTATATTATTAGTTATATTATTTATATCGAAGTGCGAATTTGAATATATTATGAATGGATACCGCTACTCTTCATACGACCTTTGTCGTCAACTGTTTCCACGTAAACTAACTCAGACGGATTCGCGCCCAACAACAACTTCTCTTTAGTGCTTTTCCAGGAATTCTGTCTACCCAGAGCTGCCGATTGAAGCAATCTGCTATGAAATGCACACACGGGTCAACAATCCGATTCAATATTTAATAGAATTGCATATCTTTTATGACCTGCCGCACCACGTCAGTAGACAAATATTGCAATCGTAGACTTGTACGAACTGAATAGGCAGCCCTTTTCATGAATATCCCTTTCCTATTCGAATAGATGCAGAATTTCTCGGATGTATGATTTCGTTCTCTCTGCAATTCACCCCCCTTCTTCACTGTTGCACTATCCCTCCCATCCTAATAAAAATGAATATCGCGCACACAAATTCATAAGCCAAATATTTTCAGATTTCAGCAAGTGCAATACATCCGCGGTTGATTTCGGGTTGATCGTGAGCTCCGCGAGGTTGCGCAAAGAGAGTTTTCGATTCAGAAAGGATTCCGGATTAGTCGCGCTTTCAGTCTCGAAAAGAACATACGTGCTAGATACAGTGGTGAGGATCGTAGTGGCTAAGAACAGGTGACATTAGTGTAGGTCTAGTTTTCTTGGAATTTTACATTTACCCGCCAAAACAAGCTATCAGTGACTTGCGGAAAAGCAACAGTGTGCATCGTAGGTAAGGTGCGTACTTTTATGTATTGTAATGCATTTTTTTTTTGCCCGATTTACTGTAAGGGTGGGATATACATACATGCATGCAACATAAATCTCACAAAATGTTTACACTTTCTTTAGTATTTTGATTGCAAATGATTGAGGAAAATTCGGGATACTTTGATTGTTGCAACATGTGTGCTGCTGCATCAGGCTAATAGATAATGAACCCCGTCCGTCATACACTAGCCATTTAAGACAAAATATGGCCAATCCGCAAATTATCTTTACTTTGGCCTTAAAAACGCTAAGTGAAAAGTCCATTACGAAATTTTGTGCGCTAGAAAAACTTATTCAAGGTCAAGGGTCACGAAAATCAGTTCTTTTCGTGTATCTCGTTAACTCTTCGGTTTACGTGAATTATTGTGCGCACCGAATTATGTAGTTTATAAAGAATCTGCATGTATCGTCTACATAGAATCTGAATTTATCGTCATCACTCTGCGTACACGATAATGGATCATAGCCCCGAAGTTTTCATAGCCTGATGTCTCGAGAACTATTGGCCCCACTTATATTTTGTGTATGAAGTTTTTGTGCAGATATTTATGGTTGGTGAATAAATTCAATGCTCATGAATTTCGGTAAAAACAAAAGTTAACGAGAAGTTTCAGACCTTTACCTTCGAAGAACCATTTTCCGCACATGATTTGATAATGACTTTTTCACATAGCATTTCTAATACACCAATAAGATAATTCTGTTGCGGAACTTTCCATGGATTTTTATTTCGCAGAGAAAGTCTAAAATTACTGGTTTATCACAGATTCTAGTTCATTTCAACCTCTGTCCCTTGAGTTCCATTATTGACAAGTAGTCGAAAAAGTGAAAGATTGCCGATCAAATGTTGAAAATTAAATCTTTTCTTCATGCTAACGATAAGACTTGTGAAACTTTCAACTGTATGAATTAAGTTTTGAATTTTATTTGTGAGGCTGTAATATTTTTGTAAACAGAACTGCATGCTTTGAATTGAATCTTTTTTTGTTTATTTTAAGCATAAAAGAAAGATAGAGCGATAAGCTAAAACACATAGAGACATAGGAAGTATTAAAAACCTTACCTTTTCCTTACTTTTCATTTCTATTTTTTATTAGTAATCCTGTTTTTTTGAATGCTTTTATAAAATCTAACACAAAAGTTCTCTATGGAGATATAACCGGGTGATTGTATCGAATTTTCTACTTTATTTGCGCAGTTATTGCTAGTGGAAGTAAGTTTTATTTGTTTATTTTGTAGAATTGAGGCTTCATGAAGAACATTTAATGCATTATATTTTATTTAAAGTATTTTCCATCGAAACCTATGAAATTTCGTCATCTTTCTAGTAATTTGTGGACTCTTTCTAAAAAAAATCGTTCATATTTTAAGGCTCGGTACTAATCAATCCATTTTTTGATTCTTCAAACTGAGGTGGTGGATATATAATTATTTTCATAGAAGGCAGTTTCGCCATAGTTTTCAATTTAAAGTTTTGATGTTAAAATTTCACAATAAAATGTGGTCCATATATATAGGTGCGTGTGTTTGATGCTGGCAGGGATGAGCGGTAACTAGCGCCGCATAGCGTTCAGTTATGTTATTATCCTGTAAAACTACCTGTATATAGTTACAGTGCTGCGGCTACGAACCTTTGCCACTGTTCGCCCATGCGTCCTCTTTATAACAATTGAATAAATTAGTTGAATAAATTATAATTTACTTATTGAAATCTTTTGTGTGAGCTCGTAAATTATGAACTGGTTTCGCTAAATTCAATACCATCGATGTTTGATTTGATTGATATTTTTATTAAAACATCGATGTTTGATTTGATTGCTGCTTATCATAATCTAGCTATCAACGTAAAAAATATATAACTCACAATTTACACCAACAACAATCAATATGTTTACAGAAGTGCAAACTTCTTATGAACTTTTTTCGGTTGATTTTGAGTAATATATAAAAATAAATCATCTGGAACTACACAGGCGGGTTTCTGTTCTAAGCAGATACTATAGTAACGTTGACGCAACAAAAAAGCAACTGCTTTTGCTCTTCTGTCTCGAGTAAATACTCCTTTTTTATTGCCATTTACTCTCCGAATATCTATGAAATAGGAACAATATACTATATCTCTATTAAAGGTTTGGAGCTCAATGCTTTTTACCTTGTAGTGTCTGAAAATCAGCAAAATTCCAAACAAACTCGCCAACAAACCATCCATCAGTACGTAGTTTATCAAAGGCTTTAAAATGTTCAGAGAAAAGTAATAATTGATAGTCCTCTGACCAAAGATGAGGTGGTATCTATGAAAATAAATAAAAAATGAGTTATAGATTTTTGATAAATATTAGATTGCTCAAACTCACTGCACTCAAACCTTTCAAAGTGCCAGCACCGTATTCTGAAATAATCACTGGTTTTCGATATACTTTATTCCAGTCCTGAGCCTCTTGAATGACTTTGTTTTTGATTTCGTCCAACTGTCCTGCATATGAATACCATCCGTTGTAACGGTTGAAGGAAATTACGTCTAAATATTTGCCCTGTGTTTCCAGCCATTTATGATACGAAAAAGTTTAAGTAAGTCTTTTAATAGGTTCTCTCTAATAAGGCTACTATACAATTTCACTGGCGAAGCTACTAGTGTCAATTTTTTTACTATATAGTAAACTTACAATGTTAAAACTTGCATTCACAGAAGATGAAATTGCTGCAGTTATTGGCCGTGTGGAGTCCATATGTCGCACCGATTCGATAACTTCACTGAATAGAGGGATTTGCAAAGCTAAGCGTTCCAATTATAAAACATTCAATATATACCGAAAATAATCTTTCAGGCTATTAACGTCTTCCATCACGGGTTCATTAGCTATGGACCACATTATAACACTTGGATGGTTTTTGTCTCTTCGGATTAGTTGCCTTATTGCTGATAGGTGATTATGCAAGATAGCACGGTTCATACCACTAAAATAGTAAATTGATTTATTTTTATTTTCTATTATTTTAGGGTTCGGTGTCATTCTATTTCTTGTCCGTTTACTATGCGATTGTGTAAAGTTTGTCTAGGTTAATTTTTATCTTCTATTTGTTAAAGTAGGACAGAAGCGTGTTGATTTAGAATTTCAGGGCTGACATGACGTAGTTTGCTAACCAGGACGTGTGGAAGATGGAGGTGTCATCTGTGAACAGCCTATTTTTAATATGGAAAATTTAGGGATACCTGCATTGTATAGATTGTACAATTGATTATCGTTGCGGAACTTCAGTTTTTCTGGTCCTCTGGGGGGAAAAATATATGAAAATTGTTACTCTTTAAGACTGATTCTATAAGTTGTATTAGCGGTACAGTGATATGGATTGCATGCATTTTGAATAAAAGTCCTGCGTGCTAGACTTTGTCGAATGATTTGGCTACGTCGAACATAACCAAGTCGGAAGACTTTCTATAGCTAAGTCCTGTTCGGATGTGTGGGACTACCCTTGCTAGCTGGAGTTCGATAGAGAGAAGGGGCCTGAAGACGATTTGTTCTTCGGGAAGGATATTATTTCTAAACAGTTTTTTGTTCAAACGAGATAGGAGTAACTGTATTATCCTATCTTGTTTACACGTAGAACTCTGGAGTCTGGAATTCACGTCACAATATTTAAGCTCTTGCCTTCAGAAAGACAGTATGTACGGTATTGATCTGTGATAAGCCTGGTTATTTTTCTTTTTTATAGTCATGGATAGTTTCAGAAATAATCTGAATGCCCAGAAAGACTCGTTTGTTACTATGTATCTTACTATATATTAGTCGCCGAACATTCATCGATTATCATAAATCCATATTCATCAGCCAAGTCCATTGATTCTTCAGAGTATGGATAGTGTGATGTCCGATATGCATTCGCACCGATCCATTTGAGTATATTGATGTCTTTTACAATCATAATCAAATCCAAACCTCTTCCCCGTATCTGAAAATTTGCATGAGCCACAAGATCAAACCGTTTTGAATTGACACAACTACTTACTTCTGAGTCTTCATGCCGACCAAATCCACGCAAGTAAACTGGTCGCTCATTTATAAGCAACGTTTTTTGGTTCCATTCGATCGTCCTTATTCCAATTTTCATCGAGTAAACATCTAAAATTTTATGCTGATCGCTTTGAATGACTGTTTTGAAAGTGTATAGATAGCCAGGATTTGGGTCCATTAGATACGGCCACCATAAGACAACATTATTCACGGTAATGGTACCGCTATGACCACTTGTATTCTTCGCAACTGTTACTCCTTCTCTATCGATGAGGGAAACATCGATAAAATAACGTTTTTTTCCATTGTGAGTACCACCGGTGTGTATATTGTAGTGAACAAATCCTTGATAAGGTTGAAATAAGTTCACGATGAACTATTTATTAGAATTTTATGTATTTCACCTATGTATGGTTTCTTGGAAATCGATGTTCTTACAGAGATATCTTCAATGTAAACTTCAGGTGTGGCATAGAGAGTAACTGATCGATGTATCCCAGCGTAATTGAAATAATCGAATCTGCAATCAATATTAGTCGCATATCAAAATGAACGTAAACTCATAATAAAAATCTTATATAATTATACAAGTCGCAAGCTGTATTTTCATACAATACATACTCATAGTTTTGTGCTAATTTCGGTTGTTTCGTTTCTCTGAAATAAAGTGATATGATTTCAAATTTGCAAAAACTATCATTCACATCTATGTAATATCGTCGCGTACCGTAGATTTTCTTTGACACTTCCTTGCGGCATTGTAGTCTGAAGTAAAACATTGTCACATAGTACTGTAATACGATTTTTCTTGCCATATTTTAAAATTTTTGTAACTTCGGCTTGAAACGGCAAATGACCGATTTCATGTTTGACTACTTTTTTCCCATTGATCCACTGAAAATTTAAAATAAGTACGATAGGGTAGAGATAGCAGTAGTTTTAATAAATATATAATTATGAACTATTTTTTTTTTAGACCGGGTGTTGAAAAACTTTCATAAAGTTTTCTGTGAACGATACAGAATTGTTGAGATTTTTACTTACTAGAAATATCATGTCTACATTTAATTAAATGCGTTCCGAACATCGAGCGTTACTAAAAACACGAATAATCTGGTTCATGTGCATGCGACGTCGGCGCACTCTACTGCACCTTTTACTTCGTGTGGGGCACTAATTGTTGAGTGTTCACAACAGAACCCATGCTGATTTTTTGAAAGACCACCAGCCCTTCGTTATTGCTGCCTGATGGTGTGTTCATATCGCTCTTTTCCTTAGGGATCAAAGTTAGTCGTGCCACTTTCCAGCATGATGAAAAGACAACAGCCAACAAACACGCATTATACATTCAAAGCAGCGCTGACGGTTGATTCTCCGCCATCGCTTTCAGCACTTCCGCTGGAATGCTGTAGGAGCCAGGTGCCTGATTGTTTTTCATTTTGTTAACCTCACTGCTAAGTTCTTCTAGAGTGAGCAAAGGAATGTTGTCCTGACGGACTATGCGAGCGTTTTCCTAATCTCGCGTGATCGGCAGGGAACAGCAATTCCACGATATGCTTAAGAGTATCCGCCTCCATGAGTGAAGCAAGATCCATGTGACATTGCCGCATGCTCGCTTGATTTTCCCCATAGCGAAGCTCACCAGCCTATCAATCCCTGTTTTAGCTATAGCTGACTTTACCCAACCTGCGCTACCCTCGCCAGCAAGGCTGTCGTTAAACGACAGCCAAGTCTTTTTTAACTAGAGCTCCGCGAGCCAAAAGGTGATGTAGTTATAATCACTTCCATAGTACTCGTCCACGAAACTCCAGTTCCTCGTCAGCGCTGACAATGCTTGGGAGCAAAGAGTTATATCAGGTATAGACTTGCCGAACCTCGGTTTACGATAAGTAGGTGTTGGGCCCATATTTAGAGCAACCATTTCCAATCTAGACACCACTTCCATAATTAATTTTCCCTATGTGCCCTAAGTTGCCATTTCCCACTTCAAAGCATTGGCGTTGAATTTTCCAACCATGACCATAGCACTCAGAAGATCGCATCGAGTATCTTCTAGAGCTTCTTTTTTCCTCTTCATTGCCCTAATTGGGTCGTTCAGTGAGAAATAACAGATGACATAAATTAGCTTCATAGCGTTTACAACTGCTGGCTTGAATTTGGAAAGTGCAGACTGATTTGAGCCTACTCGATTTCTATATCCCGGACTGCTTTCGTCACTTCTTCCTCGGTTGTAAGTCTGTCGAGGTCAACGATCTCGATTTTGGCCTTAAAGAGCAGGTTCTTAACCTCCCTGAATGAATGACATCACCGAATCTCGCGATATCCTCGCATTTTACGAACGTCATCAGCACTCCAACGTTCCACCATCGTTCTTTTTTGACGCATTTATGCCGCTACGTTTCTTGGGCTCACGCCTCCGCGGATCTGCTCAAGAACCTCCTTGAACGTGTTCCCTGGGGTAGGCTATATTATCGCTGTACCCTAAATTGCGCGAACGTAAAGCTACTGAAAAGATTTCCGTAAAATATGCTTCAACTACTGCGGAAATTGAAAAACCCTTCCATTATGCCTTGGAAATATATAGTAGAACAACAGTAGAACCAACTGACGTAAATCTACTAACTTGAGTAAAGCTTACACGAATTTCCACAGAACATAAACTCATTTTTGCTGAATATTCACGAACAGAAAATTAATTCAATCATCAGCTCCTGCATACCCCATTCCAGGAAATGAGTAGCCTAATCAGCTTCTGCAATTGTAGAACCAGGAACACAAAAACCAACAATATTTGCCGCTGGCCCGAAATCTATGCCTGCAGATCCTGCACTAGCTACAAAAATGTCTCATTCGGCTAATGACGGAACTACATAAAAAAACAGAATCAGCTATCGCTCCTATGAAATATACATTTGGTATTACTGAACAAAAAATAGTGATTGAAGATATTTCTGCAGTAACAGTACAATCAGTGCTTTTTACTGCAAAATCTGTAACTTTTCACGGCAAAATCACATCACATCTCGAAGGATCCATATTAGAACCTTAGACAGACTGTGCAAACCTTGGATCCTTTTTGATGGAAACTGTTGATGTTGAATTCATCTCACTTAAATAAGTTCCTTGAGAATCTGGGCGAATTCGCCATCCACTATGGAATCTGTACCTGTATCTAATTGTATTTCTTCAAATCCAGGTCCCTATCAGCTTTTGAAGAAGGTCTTAAAGTTTTTACAGACGAAGCGCTCGTTTCTGTGACATCAAAACCAGCTACTATCGAATCAGAATCAACTCGAAAGATTTGCGGCTGCTGCTGCAATCAATGGTTGAGCAATTGAAAATAACAATTATTGTTACAGTATCAGTTATAATGGGGAGATCCTGCTCAGCCACGGTTGAACCTGAATCGTATCTGTCTGGTTGAGTGTCAGATTCTGGTGATTCCTATAAGGTAGGAATAAAGCATGAAGAAATTCATGACGAATTTCCTTTGTCTTCTGTAGAAGCTACTCTGGTTGCTTCAGATTTTGTATTAATGCTGGAAGTATCGACAAGTGTATCAGCAGAATATGAGTTAGTTCTGCTGAATCTGGATGGAATTTCATCTAGTGTGAGAGGAATAGTATCCGTCCCTAAAACAGTTGCAGTAGCTCCCGTTGAACCTATATTGACGCTTCTACCCTCAGTTACTAAAATATAACCTTATGGACTAAAGCTTAATCCACCTTCTGAATCGCACCTTTTTGAAACGAGAAGTATATATAATAAATATATTATATAGAAATATATAAAACACATACGTTTATAAGTTTAGTGAGTAGATTATTTGACTTACAACCAACGCTTCATAGTTAACACTTCCGAAATGAATCCATATACGATAGTCTTTGAACCAGCGTTTTGGCACGAAAAAGTTACGATCGTACCAAACGGTTCCTATGTGATCTCGAATACTTGCATTGCATGTTATATCATTATAGCTTGCGGGCACTGGCATCGGTATCGTTTTCACTATCTACAAAACCAAAAATTAAGCGGTTTTGAATGCAGAAAACATCCCATTTACCTTCTCAAGATCATTGTCAAACCATTTCTCATCTAAGCCTTGTGTTGGTTTATAAGGATCAGAAGCTACGAAATTCCATATTCCGTTCAAACTTATAGTTTCACGAGTCTCAGAATCCCGAGGATATAAAAATGCCCAAGTTACCGGCAAATATTGATCGAAAATGAAAAAAAGGATACAAATAATTGTCAAAGAGCCGTGCATAGCTGTTCAGAATACAATTAAGAATTTGTTTTAAATGGACATATCATTAACAAGAGATAAATGCTGAACTATCTATGCATAACGACAGTTAATATACTATTTGACAATATTTTGAAGTAGTTTATATCAAAATGACAGCTAATTGAGAAAGAACCTAAAGCTTTTAAGAAAGTGTCATAGTTATCAGCAGAATCAGCAGTATTGAAACTGTGGGTTTGGTGCTTTTATTTACAATATGCAAATAAGAAAGGACTCTTACATAAAATAGTAAAAATCTTACACTTATTAAAGATTATTAGTATTTGTTGTGGTAATAATATGGCTGAGCGACTCAAATTCGAGTTTGTTTTTCAAAAATCTTCACGGACCTCCACATCCGAGCTCTTACTTCACATAAAGGAGTGAATGATTTTCATCTACCAATCCATTCATATGCGACTAAGAAAGTTTTCATTTGGCAGCCACTTAGTATAGTTATGTAGGATATTTACTGAGAAATTGTCTAGTAAAACAGCCGCTCAACAGTTTCCCGTTGAGTTTTGAACTTGAATAATAGAATTTCAATTTGGCACAAAATTTAATAATAATAAATAACTTTAATTTGAAAACCACCATCATTCAATTTCGTAAAGGATCCAGAATTTAAGATTAAATTATCCTCTCCCTGAAGTGTTATCGGCTAATACCAATTAGTATTTATGAATAACATCTTGAAATAGAAGTATTAAATTGCAATCGCTTTTTTCCTTCGTGTCTTTGTCACAACTAATATAAATAAAAAAAATCAATCTCCCACTGCAAGTGGTCAAATTGTCAGATATGAACTATGAGCTGATATCTAATGAGAAGCAGTGCAATTCAAAAACAATTGCATCTTCAAATGCTTTGACATTATTTCTTTCCATACCAATCAACATAATTACCCAATCATTTAAAGTCAATTTTATTAAATTTCGATTTTTTCTTTTATTTTATATAAAAATAAGTCTTCAATGTTAAACTATATCAGTTAAATCTAATTAATTAGTTCGTATTAAAGCTATCATTCGTTACAGTTCGGTATGTTCTCGATTTTGTTGTTGTAATTCGGTTGTATATAGGAAGAGATCTTTGGGCATACCACAGCTCTTTTGTTCCTCGGCACAGAGGCCAAAATATCTTTGACGTAGTAAATAAGCTGCAGCTTTTGGCTGTCGACTTCGTGTAAATACTCCTTTCTTATTGCCACCGACTCGAGTGTAGGCTGAAATAGATAATGAAGAAATTAGGAATTGTAAACAGTAATAAGGATATTGAACGAACAAAATATGAAGAAATTATTACAACGATATGAGAGCAGAAACAACTTTCGTTATACAGTCAATATACATTTTATTTAAAATAAATCCAAAGAAAGATGATGCTCAAAAGTAGTGGCCGCCAATCGGGAAGAAGTTGTGATATAAAAAATATTTGTGAAAACTGTCTGCGCTCGTGCCATTCTCAGGCAGTACCTTCTAGGAACTAACGCCTCATGTGGATTTTTGTGACCAGTAACAGTTATATTTAAAAAATGTAATATTGAGTTACGGGAAAGGTATTTTCGCATTTTTCTCAGAAATTTCGTTGTAGCCCCGTTCGTATAAGTTATCTCTATATATGTAAAATATACGTGTAAACGGAGACGATGGAACCGATGCACCACAGAGAGGCGAAACCTTGGAGAAAGCTAGACGGGAAATGCTATCTCGACTTCAACAAGCTGCCTAAAAGAGTAAACACCATTACGATTTGGGAACATGACATGGTGTGGAGACATAATTATGTCTTATCGGATGCTGCACAGTATTTTTCAGTTAAGCTAGCTCCGGAGTACATAAGCCCTTTTATTATTAAGAAAAATATATCACCTGCAATTTATGAGCTGGATAACAAAGAAGGTCGTTCCTCTGCCATGTAGAGCTATGGACCTAAATATCTACGTACCATAGAATGGACTGGTACCAAAAGATGGACTGGAGTTCACGTAGGGTTATCTTAGAATAAGCAACGTAACGTAGCTTAGACCAGTAAAGCTAACATAGCATTAGATAGTACAATGGAAACGATAATTTAGGACAGTATTAACACGTTGACAGCCATTTTCCAGAAAAAATAGCATGAGATTATAAATCAAATTGACGGGCATACGATTACAATAGAAGAAATTTATAAATTTATTTCGAAATACGTAAAGACTGTCTTCAACCCAATATTGATGACACTGAAATGTTGAACGTACACCTGGTATTGGAATGTTAAGATTAGAAGTACAAGAACTAGACTGTTACTTTGTTTAATCTTGATCGCATCAGCCACATTGCGGTTTATCATAAACTCATCAAAAGTCATCGAAATTTGAAAATTACCCTGCATTTTAAAACGCAATTAAACCGAAAGAAATTGAAAAATTCGTTATTGTCATTTCAGTCTATCATACTTACTTTGTGCAGTTTTAAAATCAGCAAAATTCCAAACGAATTCACCGATAAAGAATTTTTCTTTTCGCAAGGCATCGAAAGCTTGAAAATGTTTCGAAAAAAGGCTTGATTGATAGTCTTCAGTCCAAACATATGAAGGCAGCTGCAATACAAGAAAAAAAAACATAATTGAGAATAATACTCGAAATTAATGAGAATTTGATCCATATTTTTTCGAGAAGTCAAATTGATCATTTCAGGATAAATATAATAAAAAATAAGTTCTATTTGGTTGGAATTTCTGAAATTTAGATCTATCACAAATTACATATTCGATAAAGTTTTTCAGTTCTGAAATTATTTGATTCACTTATATTCGAAAATAAATCTCAGAACATCAATTCGACTTTGAAAAATTTCTTTTCAATTTCATTTAAAAACCTGTTATTCAAACTTCGGCTCAAAGTATATTATTTATCTTACCAAATGTAATCCTGCCACTGTATCTGCTCCATATTCGGACATTAGAACTGGTTTATTGTGCTTTTTATGCCAGGCTCTTGCCTCTTCAATGACATTCGTTTCAATCATATCTATACGGCCTGTGTTCGCATACCAGCCATTGTATCGATTAAAACTGATTATATCTAAGTATTTTCCCTGTATTTCAAGAATTATTTGATAAGACATTTGAAATTTTTATAGATAAAATTAATATCTTACAGCTTTTTCTTCCTCCGAATGTGTGGCTATTGCAGCAGTGATTGGTCGTGTTCGATCTAACGATTTTGTATAGTTGGCGACTTTTCTAGAAGGAAATAATATTGTTCAACAAGATTGTATGAGCTAAATCTTTTTACTTTTGTGTCTGTTAGTAAATAGATTTTATTTAGCAACAATTGTTGAGTACAACTTTTTAAATACTATCCACATATCAAGGTTGCTCTTTGTGCAAAAGATAATAATATTTCAACAAATTGAAAGTAGTAAAAGGGCAACATGAACAAATACAGTTGAAATTCAAATGCACAAAGAAAAACAAGTAAGAAGATTAATCCTACAATAAAATTTATTAGACTTACTGGAAATATGAGTCAGCAGCAAATGATGCAACTCTAGGTTCATTGGCAATTGACCACATTACTACACTAGGATGATTTTTATCACGATGTATTAGTTGTTCTATCGAAGACTTATGTTTGTCCAATAAAGCTTGACTGAACCAACTGAAATTTTCAAAAATAAATTAATAATACCCTATGCGTACAAGGTCAATTAGTTTGCTACTAACTCTGTATCGACACTTGGACATTCGTCGATAATCATTATTCCCTGTTCGTCGGCAAATTGCATTGATTCTTCTGAATATGGATAGTGTGAAGTACGATATGCGTTTGCACCTATCCATTTCAGCAAATTAAAGTCCTTGGTTAGAAGTGCCAAATCTAATCCTTTTCCTCTTATCTGAAACGTTATGAATATTGATAATGATATTGAATATGCTAACGATAGTTTTTGAAATTTACATCTGAATCCTCATGCTTTCCGAAACCTTTGAAGTAAACCGGTCGGCCATTGATCAAGAATGAAGTATTGTTCCACGCTATCGTTCTTATGCCTATCTTAAGTCTATATATGTCAATGTTTTCCTCTTGATCGTTTCCCAGCATTACTTCCAAAGTGTACAAATAGCCAGGTTCTGGGTGCATTAGGTATGGCCACCAAGGTTTAACGTTTTCCACGGTGATCACACCCTTTAAATCAGCGCCTGCCTGCGCTGTGGCAACAACATCACCTTCCTTGTTACGTAATTTTAAGCTGACATACGGTATAACACCTACGCTGTCTCCGTTTACCTTCACTTCGTAGTAAACGATACCTAAAAATTGATGAAATTTATGAATTTGCTATATCTTACTGATAAATCTATTGAACGTACCGTCGTTGTCAACTAAATCAGTTGTAATCGTTATATCTTCAATATAAAATCTCGGGGTTGTGTAAAGCATAACGGATCGATGTATGCCAGCATAATTAAAGAAATCAAACGTGTACGACTGGATCAAAGTAACACCGTTGTCTCTGCAAAAGGCTTCAATGTTGATTATACGACTCGAGCGTTAATATAGACATACTATTTGGTTCACTTACGTTGACTTTTCCGAAATCGTTCCCTGAGGCACTGTGGTTCGCAACAAAGCATTGTCACATAATACAGTTATGAGATTTTCACCACCATATTTAACAACATCTGATATATCAGCTTCGAAAGGTAAATGTCCGATTTCATGTTTGACGACTTGTATACCGTTGATCCACTGCAATAAAAATGTTTTGTTAAATCCAATAAATATATTAAATTTATTATTAAAAATTGAGAGATAACCACGCATAGCAGGCTTTACAGTTCTCTTTTAATCTTTTGTATTCGATCAGATCTAATTCCAAACCCGTGCGCTTGAATCTTTTACAAGCTTTGTCTTACACTTTCTTTAATGCAAGTGCAACTTCAGAGTTGAGCCAAGAGTTGAACTTATTCAGGCGATCAGTGAGTCAGAAAGTGAAATCCGTCAAATTTATGGGTGGCATTAACCACGTCCAGTCGACTGAAAAAGGAAAACCATTTGACTGAATTTATCTGAGAAGTCATACTAGGGAAGTTTGCTTTAAAGAAAAGAAGTTGGAACGGAGAGGACGGAAATTCTCCATCATAGAATATAGAACGAGCGAGGAGAGTTCCGCAAAAAAGCATTCATGCACTGACACTTGATTGGTGCATTGGATATAAGTAGAACCAACAATTAGGAAGTTAGAGAGAGGATATCAGGACTACAATACAGTCGACAGGAGGCGAAAACGAAAAATAACTGCAGAGGGTTTCTATAAGCGACCTTAACACAAAACTCCACAATCAAAACTCCTTCACCGTCCGTTTTTCCAGAAAGTAAACGATCACGGTCCTTACGAAAGAACACATGCAAGGATAATATTTCATTGTTATGAATGTCTTCTGTTAACCAAATTTCCGTGAGACAAATAATATCACCGCGTGTTAAGATAGAGGATAAGTTAATTTCATTGGACTTAGGTTCGTCAGGCGTCTACTTTTTGGTAGTACATACTATGATCAGGTTTTAGATTTGAGCGATCCTTGAAGTTCTGAAGGGATAATTTCGTTGTGGTGCATTAGGAAATTCTTTAACTTAGATGACTGGTGGTCAGAATTTTGTTTGTAGTAGGTTCTGTAGTTTTGATGAAACGGTAAATCGGAATGATATTTCCTGGAACAGTGAATAGTGAAAGAACAGTGTCAGTAGTCCAGTTGTTTTATATCCGAGCAGTGATATAAAGACAGGACTAGATGGCGAGACGAAATCTATATGCGGAAGAGGTGCAGGAATGGCAAAGTTTGGAATAGGATTAGATGGCCCCGGTTGGCACAGAGCATGAGTTTGCTGTTAAGGATCGCTTATGATAGGCGCTTCTGGAAATTTCAGTTGTTGAAGATGTTGATTAGCACGCAGATGTTGTGTTTGCGATTATCCGTACGGCTGTTGTCGATGTGAGGATGCCTAGGATTTCGGTTGCCTCTGAGTATTCAGCATCAGATTATTTGTAAGATTTTGCTTTTAAGTTTTCTGCTCTTACTGTGCTTCAGAGAGGAGAACTACATCATCGTGTTGGGTAGCTACACTATCAACAGTTGTCGTGCTCTAAATAAATAATAATTTTGGGACAAAATAGTCTTTCAAACATATAACTTTCAAACTTGGAAGGTATATCGTAAAGAGAATAATTACAGCCAACCGCAGTGCACAAACGACGAAGGCGATAGAAATGTCTTTGCAGCGAGACTTCCTATCCAGCGTCTTACACAACGAAGGCAGAATTGGAGAGCACGGCAGCAAGGTTCCTAGAATAATCCTAAAATCACATCCTGACATCTGTTCAATCCCTTCAAAACAAGAGTGGCATTTGGGAAAAGGGATTTAGAAAAATTTACAACACCCGCATGAACAGAATTCGACAGTACCAAAAACACATCGAACTGGCAGACCAATAACACGTTCGCTGCCGATGTATCATATGTTATAGACCGATTGCGGTCGTGAAGTGCAGCTAAATCAGCATACGATATACGCGCCGTTGAAATTTTCTCAGCTCATTATCCAACTACTATCAGTTAGAAGTGCATGTATTTTACAGTTCTAATAATTATTGGATACTTGGATCGCATCGCGGTAAAAATAAGAGGCCTACAGTCGGATACATTGAGATTCAGAATTGAACAGGCCTTAAATGAAACAATACAATAGTGCAAGGAAAAGGATTTATCCATAAACCCTAAGAAAATTAACATATCACCTTTCACCACGTCCAGCTGCGGGCAAAAAAAATAGGGGCACGAGGTGCATCTAGAAGAAGTAAAATATCTATAAATTCATTTGAATAGGAAACTCACCTGGGACATTCAATTAAACAAAACGACACTGAGGTACTTTGGGCGGTAAAACAAATGCTTGCATGCAACTGGGGACTATCTAAAACGTAGACAACCTCGGTACCGGGATACAAACAAATGCTGGTACCGATCATTCTGGATGGAGAAGAGTGTGGAGAAAGTAAACCACACAAAAATCTGCTGGTAATAGGTTCGAAAAGCTTCAAAAGTCGGTTTGAACGCGGACTACAGGAGCAGCGAGCTTCATCCCAGGATCAGGCATGGGAGCTCCTTCAAACCTTGAACCGCTGCACTTTCAGAGAAAGTTATAAGGAAGCGATACAAGTACAAATCAGGACACCTAAGAGGCTAC